>CM060922.1:192007334-193239834 GCA_030737875.1 Allium sativum | reverse complement strand
AATATGACTTGAATCTGGTTCAGATGGATGTAAAAACAGCGTTCTTACATGGAGATCTAGATGAGGAGATTTATATGACACAGCCAAGTGGATTCAAATCTCCCGGTGAAGACGATCTGGTGTGTAAGTTGAAAAGATCGTTGTATGGACTGAAACAGTCTCCGAGACAGTGGTATAAACGATTTGATCGTTTTATGTTAGGCCAAGCGTACACAAGAAGCCACTATGATCACTGTGTATATCTGAAGAAGCTGAGTGATGGTTCTTTCATTTATTTGCTGTTGTATGTAGATGATATGCTGATTGCATCTACTTGCAAGTCTGAGATTGAGAAGCTGAAATGTACGTTGTCAGCTGAATTTGAAATGAAAGATCTTGGAGATGCGAAGAAAATTCTTGGCATGGAGATTCAGAGAGACAGAATGAAGGGCAAGGTGTGTTTATCTCAAAAGACATATTTGAAGAAGGTATTAAGGAAATTTGGCATTTCTAAAGAAACCAAATCTGTAAGTACTCCTCTTGCTGCTCATTTTAAACTGAATGCAACTATGTGTCCTTCCTCTGATGATGAGATTCAGTTTATGGCACATGTGCCTTATGCTAATGCTGTTGGGAGTCTTATGTATGCGATGGTGTGTACACGACCTGATATTTCACATGCCGTGAGTATGGTCAATCGTTACATGCATGCTCCTGGAAAAGAGCATTGGAATGCTGTCAAATGGATTTTGAGATATCTTTTGGGAACTATTGATGCGGGTTTAGAATTTGTGAGGGATATGAACAACAGTCATTTATGTGTTGGTTATGTAGACTCAGATTATGCCGGTGATTTGGATAAGAGACGCTCTACTACAGGGTATGTGTTTACCTTGGCAGGAGGTCTTATATGTTGGAGGTCTATTCTGCAGTCGACAGTGGCTCTATCTACTACAGAGGCAGAGTATATGGCAGTGACTGAAGCTTTCAAAGAAGCTATATGGTTGCAATGTTTGTTGGATGATTTGGGAGTGGTGCAAGATCAACTTCCTGTGTATTGTGATAGTATGAGTGCCATCCACCTAGCAAAGAATCAAGTTCATCATGCCCGAACAAAGAATATTGATGTGCGTTATCATTTCATCAGAGAAGTATTAGCTGAGGGTCATATTCTCTTGGTGAAGATTGATACAAAAGAGAATCCCGCAGACATGTTGACTAAAGTGGTTCCTAATGTCAAGTTCAAGCATTGTCTTGACTTGATTAATGTTTTGTATGTTTGATGTATGATACCCCGATGGGGTGGAGGTTCTTCGGAACATTGTGAAGTCTCGTTTGCGAGACATTTTGATGAACTACGGCAGTTTGATCCTTTGGGTACGTAGGCAACTACTTTGGTGGTGCAGCTGGATATGTGGCAATCAGAGTGGTTTGTGTGTGATCGTCTCATGCTTTTGTGCATGATCCGAGGTGGAGAATTGTGAAGTATGGTGCTTTGAAGTGACGTGCCATATTGTGTTATGGCTTGTGGGCCTCCTTCTTTTGTCTTGCGTGTAAGACTTTCCAGCCATACTATATATATATGGTATCAAGTTGGTAAGGGTTACATTACACAGAAAAAGGGTTTGCTGAGTGAGGGTGAGCCGCCACATAAAACCCTGCATAAGAAACAGAGAGCAGCAACCTTTCATGAGTGAGTGAGCTGAGCTTTGTTATGAAAGCCTGTGTATGAATCTTTGTGTATTCTCCATTGTGAGGTAATAAATTACTCTCTTTGCCCGTGGATGTAGGCTATTGCCGAACCACGTTAAATCCTTGTGTGTTCTCTTGTTTTGTTGTCTATGTTATTCTGTGCATTATATTGGACTTGTGTGTGTTGAGTTTGGCCTCCGCTGCGCCATTAGTCTCGACAACTATATCATGTTTTTACATAAATCTAAATTAAATTACCTTGATTTAGTTGTCTTATATGTTAATCTATTTATATATTGGCCATCTATGTTTATTCCACTTGCCGACACTTATGGACTGCAAATTTTAAAAAATGCTCATCTTTACTTTCTAGCTCTATGAGCTTTAGTATTTTAGAATAACGTCAACAAACTAAATGTTTATGTCAATTATTTGAATAAATCCACAATCATTGGAATTTAGAAATTATTTCGCAATGATAGAGGATGTATGATATGCAGACAACTCATGTCAATTAGATATTTTTTTCCAATAAAGTTTTTGAAATTTACCACACAAATGAAGACTTTGATCGTTATTACGTAATAATTATATAAAAAAATTGAAGCTTATTGCACAATAAATTGTCTATTATTTACCCTACGTATTTATTGTCTATTATTTTAGATTGTTTACTGAAACGTGATTGAATGTTTCATCAGGTTTCTATCAAAATGTTATAAGAATCATTTTTTTGGCTGACAATTTTCTAAATGAGTATGTGTATCTTTCTACAACTTATTCAATATCTTGCGAGGAATGTAAATAACTTTTGCCCATGCTTCTTATGCAATTGATTCTTCAGTTTAATGCAACTGTTTTCTATACTAATATTTGGATGTTAACTCTTACCCTGAAATATATATGGAAGTGGAAAGCTGTCTTATTCAAGTAATACTAAAATTATTTTCACCCTTCCTCGAGTAAATGAACAGAAAGATTGATCATAAATAACTTTTCATGATTTTTGCATTAGTCTGATTGGCGATTGCATTCACAATGGTTTTGTGCATTTGAAGGTCACTGAATTTCATGTTTTCCTATATAATTGTATATTGCTAACCAACTGGGATGTTATGATCCATTTTATGCATATAATTTAAGTCTGTGTTTATATTACCTATTCATAAACTTTTCAACAAAGAAAAAAAACGTTTTTCTTACATGATTAACGAGATCATGCACGTTGTCTGTTGTATTTCATCTTAATAGATTTTCAGGTGTGGATATCATCATATCCACTTCTGTGTTCGTTTTTTAGATTTTGATTTTTGTTGGGGATACAAACGCAGAGAGATTTTGGATTCTTCAAGTATCATTTAATATACTTTTTTGGAACATAAAATGTATAAAATATTAAGCAAGCTGCAAAAAGGTAATTCATGCTGAATGTGCCAGGAAATGTCATCCAATATGCATAATCCAGGTATTCAATTTGCTATTATCAATGTAACGATGCTGCAAGAGGTTCTTTTGCTACTATAATATGCTAGCTTCTAGAGCACGAACATGTTCATGAAAATGTTTTAAATCTATCAGCTTTTCAACCATCAGTTGGAACAAAAAAAAGACTTTTATTTAGCCTTCCCACTTATTAAATGTTTGGTATGTTTTACTTTCTGTTTTGATACATCATTTTGCTGCAAATTTCAAGTCTTAATATGAGTATGATGTTAATCATCCATATTGGATTGCTAACTAATTATTTAACATGATTGAGTTTTGTTGTTTCAGCTATTCTGCTTATTTTATCCCTCTCTATTTAATATTTCTTTTCTTCTTACAAGAAAAGATTGTCAGCTTCTTATGCTAATTTGTATGTTTATTCTCAAAGATTATAGTTGCAAGATCATAACATATTTTGTATGTTCACTATTATGTTGGTTTAGGTTCAAATTCTCCTTATTTATATTGTTATTATAGATGTTTATGAATAAGTTGGACTGTTTATGTTTTTATACATCCTATTGCAGACAACCCAAGACTTAGGTTCATAAATAACATGACCTGATTGCCTAGAAGAAGATTCCAACCCAATGTTGCATCTGAGAGGAGATGAGGGGTAAGTCTAGCGCAGCTGTAAGGATATGTATCCTAGGTTGATGCAAGCACCATTTAGCAAACTATGCTGCAAGATGGAGTGAGGATGTGATCAATGAAGGGCACATGAAATACTTGGCACATTTGGAATTGGAGCTGCTATATGCAACTAGAATTAAGAGCAATTATGTCTTCAAACTTGATTAAATAAGCACAAAACCAACCAATTAAAGAAAGGCTTTGCTTTGAACAAAGGCTGTCCAAAGGTGGGGTATGCTTTGAATCCTTGGAGCATTGGATGCTTTATTGGAACAGAAATTGAAAGAGCTTACGTGAAAATCAAAGGGAGCGTGCTGTGGTTATCTACAGGCTATGGACGATGCACTGGACAAAATTGAAGGGCCAATGCAAAAAAGTGTATTATGCAGAAAAAACACGTGTATATTATATGTACACATTAGAGTTTGAATATTCTATTTCACGGTACTCTGCTTGAGGGCATATATGTTAGTGTGTTATAAGAGGGATAACTAAAACATATTTGTAGTAGCTTATGATATTTCAAAGTAATTGAAAATTCATATGTTTCTCATATACATACATGCTAATTTGATGGGATAAATGTTGGTTCTTAAATGTACAACTAAAAATAAATAAGAAATAAGCTTTAAAGCTTATATTATTTTCCTACTAAACGTTGTTTATCATGGGTTAGCTTATATTTTAGAACTTGCTGATTCCATTTTGTTTGTTTTGCTTATCTTCTTTTCCAACTGCGATTCAGAGAAACACCACAATATAATCCAACTGACAACTTATGAGTATTCTTATGGCATGGAATTGTTACCATATCTTGAATTTCATTTACAATGGGTTAGTCAATAGATTTTGTACTGATGTCTTTCCATATTTTAATACTTAACTTTGATGTTTTAATCATCTAACCACTGTAAAGATTGATTACAAACATTGCAGCAAAGATAATTTTCTAAAAGATCATCATGGTTTAGTTGTATTTATTTTTGGATAAAAATTGCAAGTAAAAAACTAATGTAAATTTACAAGGAAAACGAAAAATGAACTAATAGAGGTTGTTATTGAAATTATTTAAAAAAGGAGTAGCTTTTGCGATCCAAAATTAAGCAAAAAAATTGATGTAAGCAAAAGCACTTGGTTTGTTTGTCTTTGTATGAGAGGTATGTATTAAGGACATTTCAATGAATATGATGTTGTATCAACATTATGTGTTATCCAGATTCTCCCATTTAAAAAAACAAACAACTCATCATTTTTCTCAATATTAAGAGCATAGAATATATGTAAAATTAATGATTTTTCTCCCCTTTTGTCATCGATTAAAAAGTAAATAGTCATAATTAGCATAAAATAACCGAATAACTTTTTTAGGTTCTTTGATAGATACTATTCCTAGCTCTCGTCGGAGTCTTATAAATGAGTTCTCTAAAAGGGGTTTAGTAAAGATATCAGCAATTTGATTTTCTGAATTTAAAAACTCTAAATTAATTGTTTGTTTTTCAATATTGTCTCTCAAGAAATGATGTATGATATCAATGTGTTTAGTTCTGGAATGACTTACTGGATTTTTAGATAAATTTATTGCGCTTGTATTGTCACAATAAATTGTCGAATTAGACAGTTTTACGTTGAAATCTTTTAATGTTTGTTGCATATATATTATTTGAGCACATGCTAGTGCAGCATATATGTATTCAACTTCGCATGTTGATAGTGAAACACAGTTTTGTTTCTTGCTGAACCAAGAAATGAGTGATTTACCAATAAAATGACATGTTCCACTTGTACTCTTATGATCTGTCCATGATCCTCCAAAATCAGCATCACTACATGAAACTAATTCAAAGGAACAATCTTTCGAATAGAAGAGTCCAAAGTCTTTAGTACTGCTAAGATAACGTAAAATTCGTTTAACTGCTCTAAAATGTGATTCTTTTGGATTAGCATGAAAACGAGCACATAAACAAACACTCATCATAATATCCGGTCTACTTGCAGTTAAATATAAAAGTGAACCTATCATGCTTCGATATAGTTTTTGATCGACATTTTTACCATTTTTATATTTATCTAAATGTGTCGTCGTACTCATTGGTGTAGGTTTACTTGACATGTTTTCCGTTCTAAAACGTTTTATTAAATTAGTACAATATTTTTCTTGATTAATGAAAATTCCATCTGATAATTGCTTAATTTGCAACCCCAGAAAGTAAGATAGTTCTCCCATATTTGACATTTCAAATTCACTGGTCATTATTTTTGAAAATTCTTGACATAATTGATCATTTGTTGATCCAAAGATAATGTCTCTGCATATATCTGTACTATTAAAATATCTTTGTTATCCTTTTTGATAAAAAGTGCTTGATTAACCTTTCCAATTTGAAATCCTGAATCTAATAAATAAGTTTTGAGACGTTCATACCAAGCACGAGGTGCTTGTTTCAAACCATATAATGTCTTTTTCAATATAAAAACATGATCAGGATATTTTTCATGAGTAAATAGTGGAGGTTGTTCAACATGTACTCGTTCTTTAATATAACCATTCAAGTAAGCGCTTTTAACGTCCATTTGATATAGTTTAAAGTTGTGATGACAAGCGTATGCTAATAGTATTCAAATTGCTTCTAGTCGTGCAACTGGAGCAAAAGTTTCATCATAATCTATGCCTTCTTCTTGTTTGTAACCTTGTGCAATAAGTCCAGCTTTATTTCTAGTGATAATACCCTATTCATCTGCTTTATTTTTGATACCCATTTTGTTCCAATAACAGTTTGATCAGTTGGTCTTGGAACTAATTCCCAGACTTCATTACGTTCAAATTGAATTAATTCTTCTTGCATTGCAATTATCCAATTTTCATCTATAGATGCTTCTTTAGGGTTTTTGGGTTTGATTTTTGATAAGAAGACTACATTAATTACAAAATTAAGTTGACTTCTTGTCCATACATTTGAAGTTATTTCTCCAATAATATTTTGAGTTGGATGGTCTCGTAATATTCTTGGTGGAGATCAAACTTCATTAACAGGAACATTTTGATTATTGATGTTATCTTGAGCTTCTGTAGTATTATTTTCTATGTTATTATGAACAATGTTTTCATCTTCTCTAAATGTATCAACATCATCGACATGTGGAGAATTATTTTTCATAATATCTGAATTAAATGAATTTTGAATAGCATTTTCATCAAATGACACATGAAGTGATTCTTCGATTTTACCTGTTCATTTATTGAAAATACGATAAGCCTTGCTACGCTCAGAATATCCTAAGAATATTCCTTCGTCAGATTTCAAATCAAATTTCCCAAGCTGGTCTTTTGAATTTAAAATTAAACAATTTGAACCAAAAACTTTGAAATAAGATATATTTGGTTTTTTATCGGTAAAAATTTGTATGGAGTGTTTTTAGTAAGAGGTCGAATAGAAACACAATACAAAACATAACAAGCTGTTGCAACTGCTTCAGCCCAAAAATGTTTTGGCAGTGTACTTCCATTTAACAACGTTGTAGCACATTCTTGTAAAGTTTTGTTTTTACGGTCTACAACTCCATTTTGTTGAGGAGTTCTAAGAAAAGAAAAATTCCTTTCTTTTGACAAAATATATCAAAATTTTCATTCTCAAATTCTCCTCCATGATCACTTCGTATATTCCTTATTTTTATATCAATTAAATTTTGAATTTGTTTGACGAAATTTTTAAAGATGTCAAACATATCGCTTTTATTCTTTAAAAACATAGTTCAAGTGTATCTTGAGAAATCATCAACAATTATAAACACATATCTGTTATGATTTATGAACTGAACTTGAGTTGGTCCAAATAAATCCATTTGTAGTAACTCAAGTGGTTGTAAGGTTGATATAACCTTTTTAGATTTAAAATAGGATTTGGATAACTTTCCAAGTTGACAAGCATCGCACAAATTTTGCAGTTTGAATTTTATTTTAGGTAATCCTTTAACAAGATCATTTTTAGACATCCTGTTTATCGTTTTAAAATTAATATGGAAAAATCGTTTGTGCCATAACCAAGGATCATTCTCTTTGGCAAATAAACACATACTTGGATTATTATTAATTGCCATATTTAAAATATAAATATCTTTATCTCGATTTCTTTCAAAAATAATATTTTGATTTGAATCAAATACACTACATTTGTTTTCAGAAAATGATATTTTAAAACCTTTATCACATAATTGACTAATACTTAACAAATTGTGTTTTAAATTCTTAACCAATAAAACATCCGAAATAAGAAATATATACCATAATTGCTCACATCGCCTTTACCGATGATACATCCTTTGGAATTATCTCCAAATGTGACAGTTCCTCCTTTTGAATAAATAATATTTGTTAGCATCTACTTGTCTCCTTTCATGTGTTTTGAGAAACCATTGTCTATTATCCATTTTCCTCTATTTTTGTTGAGTGGAACCTACAAAAAGTAATTTAAAAATTTCATTAGTACCACTTCCTCCGTTAGGGTCCTATAGGTTAAGTCTTGGGAAGCCAAACAAAAGAGGGTATAGGTTCCTTTTTGAAAAAACAATTACTATTATAATGAATAGAATCTAATTTTTTTAAATATATTTATTTCTAATAAGAACATTATTTCTCTTCGGAATCCATATACTAATATTTCCTGAGAGTTTTTTCTTAGTAGGAATATTTAATTTACTACTAGAAAATTCTGGTTTAATATTAGAGTTTTTAGAACTAAATTTCTTTTTTGATTTAATTTTTTGATTATATCCAAGTCCTTTTTACTAAAAACCAGTTGAGAATTGTCTATTATTTTAGATAAATTCTCCCTTCCTTTGTTAAAATTGTTGACATTTTTAGAAATGCTTTCTAATTTAATTTTTAAACTAGAATTTTCTAATTCTAAAATTTTAATTTTAGTATTTAAATCATGATTTTCAGAAGCTAATAAATCATTTTTATTCTTTTGAGTCTCGATTTCTTGAATCAACATAGAAATTTGAGAGTTTACTACTGATAGATATTCTTGTAATCTTCTAATTTGTTCTTCTAAAATTTCTTTCTCATCTTTTAAAATATCTCTTTCAAATTCTGCTTTCTTTTTACCTTCATTAGCTTGTTTAAATTTTCATTTAAACATTTTCATAGACTCTAAAATTTCAGTATTAATTTCTACTAATTCATCAAAAGTAAAATCACATACATCAGTATCCTTAGCTATGAAGCATACCTCTGCTTGCTCACTATCACTATCGCTGTCACTTTCAGAAGATGAATCCAAGTTGTCCCAAGTGACTGAAAACGCTCGTCTTTTTGATTTTTCATTTTTGCGATTTCTCTTTAACTCTGGACAATTCTTTTGATAATGTCCGGTCTTGTGACAATTTAAGAATTCTACTAGTGCAGGGTTAAGCTCTTTTGATGAGTTCTTCTTTACATTTTTGCTTTGTCCTTTTCTATGTTTTAGAAATTTTCTAAAATTCTTAATTACAAATGAAATATCTTCTTCATCTGAATTGGAATCTTCTTTCTCAGCATGGAAAGCTAAAATTTTCTTATCTTGTACCTGTGCTTTCTTTGCCTACAAATTTACTTCATAAGACATTAGATTACAGATCAATTCTTCGGGTTTCATGGCAGAGAGATCATTAGCTTCTTCGATTGCTAATACTTTTCTCTCCCATTCGTCCGTTAAAGAATTCAATTTTTTTGAGACTATATCAAAATCTGAATACTTTTCATCTAATCCTAATAAAGAGTGATAAATGTTTTGAGAATGTGAATACATATCATTTACGGATTCATTTTCATTCATCTTAAAATTTTGAAATGGATTCTTAAGCATAGATATTTTACTTTGTTTAACCTTGTTAGTACCTTCATGAGTAATTTTGAGTGTTCTCCAAATTTCATATGCTGTGTTGCACATACAAATCCGGTCAAACTTGTTTCTATCTAAAGCACAATGCAACATGTTCATAGCCTTAGAATTGGCACGAGCCTTTGCTTTTTCAGATGCAGACCACTCAGTAAATAGTGTAGTCGGTTGTGTGTATTCTTTTTATGTGATATTCCATGCATCAAAACTTTTTGCTTGCATATATATATATATCCTCATTCATGTAGCCCAGTAACTATAATTCATGCCATTAAAGAAAGGTGGTCTAGTAGTGGATTGGCCTTCAGAATATCCTGTAACAACCCGCATTCTACGTATCGGAAGATCGTAAAATATATTTGCTTCATTCTCCAAGTGTTGGATCATTCTCATCTTTTAAGATGTTGTTTATGAGGATGTGAGACATGTCCATAATTTTTACCGATTTTGTTTGTGACCATTTTTCCACTGTTAGGCTTGTACAGGGCATAACTTTTGACTCAGATCGAATCAAAGGGTGAGACCTGTGCCATTGGAAAGTAACTGATGATTGCCTTTCCGTAGAGTGGTTACATTAAGGATCTGGCTCAGCAGTTTGGGAGAAATCGCTGTTTTAAGGTTTTTCAGTTGGCTATTCAGGTTTTGGAGCCTTAGTAGAATCCTATAAATAGAGGCTGAGAGTGGAGGGAAAAGGTTTACTTTCCCATTCTCTCATTTGGAGGATTTATCTCCTTCTTCCTCCTACACCTTTCCACCATTAAAAATCCAAATATAAGGGAGGAAATCAAAGATCTACACCATCCAAGGCAAGATCAACATCATTTCAAAGGCGAATTCATCGGATCGAGTGGTTTGATTCGGAGTGCTCGCTATCCGGATTCTTATTTCTATCGTTTTAGATTGTTTCGGAAAACCGGTGAGTGATTTACATCTCTCACATGAATGCAATGAAGTATATGAGTGTTTGTGCGTGTTTCTCATCAAATTGGGATGTTTTACCATAGATTTACACCATTATAAGTTCATTTTCATATGCATCCCCCTATGATCTAATCTAACAAGTTTTACTCGTTAATTTCATGTCATTTTACATGTTTATGTTAGTTAGATCTCTCATTTTGATCATATGTTCATTTTAAAGGTTTCTGGGTGAGATTTACATCATTTTTGTAGTAATCGTCATATTCATGTGGTTAGTAATGTTATGATATGTTTATGATTATATTTGGTGATTTTAGTTCAGTTGGTTTCGTCGGATTCGTCGTTTGGCGAAGTTTTGGTTGAAATAGGAGTTGAATTGCAATATGCAAAAATTTGGATCTGGTGGTAGAGTCTAATTTGGATTTGGTGGTAGAGTCAAATTTGGATCTGGTGGTAGAGTCAAATTTGGATCGGTCAGATGTGGACCGGGTGGAGTCAAATTAGCTCGGTGATGGTGTGACTTCGAAGTAAATTCGAGTAGGAAGGTTCGAAGCGTTGGATGTGTTCGTTGATCAAGGTGGAACAACGAACGAGGTGGCAACTCAAAGGTTGTGAGTTGGTGGATAATGGTTGCTCGAGAAGGTCGCTTGAGCAGTAAATGCCGTCAAGGTTGGACGACTAGAGATATTGATGGCCGAGAGATTATCGTTGTCGTAAATTCTCGCAGGCTCAAAGCAGGGGTATGATGGGGGCACCCAATAGACCGGAAGGTTGCTGGTCGAGTACCTTAGGTATCGTTGAAAGGCCTAGTTGTCAAGGTTGGACATTGTCAAGTTTGGACATATGGAGTTTATGCTAGAACTGGGGTTACCATTAGCCCTTGACATATGACAAGGTTGACCGTCATACGATTAACAGTGGTTTCAAAATAGGATTGGCGGTGATAGCCAGAGTCAGTCATGGATGAGTGGTTGTTCTGTGTGTGTAACACCCCACTCCCGCTATGATCACTCACTAAGGGAATGCCATAGCATCGGTGGAGTATTTTAGTGAATATAGAACAGAAAAATTACAACAAGACAGATATAAATAGTACTTGAAATTTTAAAACATCATCTCATAACAGCGGAAGTAAAACATGTCTGGTTACATCATAAAACCACAATAAAGGTCAAGTACAATATCCATCAAAATAAAGAAGTACATAATCCCACTCTCATACAATAGCCAAACAAAAGAAAAGATAACTGGATAACTGGAGCTTTACATCTATCCAAGCTCCTAAAGACTGGAACAGCAATCCGATCAAGCTCCACTACTGCTAGGATCCACCGTAGGACCTGAGGGTTGGGAAAAAGATAAAAACAACAGGGTCAGACATAAGTCTGAGCGAGTCCTATAACTTTAACAATACAATCGTTAAAGTAACCAGAGAAGACATAAACTGATATACGGTAACATATAGGGATGAATGGCTACCCTAAGCAGTCAACTAAACGAAGATAAAGGATAAAGACGCATCTACCCTCCCTAAGGTAAATTACTAAACTGCACCACACCAGTCGTTCCTAACTTAAAGGTTGATCCCACCCAAGGACTTATAAAATTTACTAATTAGTACCTGCGTACCCCTAGGTGACCAAGTAGGCGCCACGGGGCCCTACAATCCACTAGGTGTACACACTACTTCCCATTCGATCGGCTCCCTAACGTAGATACCCGTGCTGGCCCCACCGTGGGATGTATCATTCCCCAATGTGGCAACCTGATGAAACTAAAGGTGCACGGCTTATATCTACTCGATGCAACAACGGCTTACCTACCAGCCCGGGCCCACTCACGCATATGAAGCCCGTTGGACTTGCGTTGCCACCGCTAACCCGTTTGCCTCTTACAGTCAAGCCCAGTATGCGTGTCCCGTCCTCGACATGGGTCGAGCCCACAAAGATACGTATGGGTTACTGGTTGAAATGGGCCTCCACAAGCTACCCACCTAAGCTTGTCCCTTTTTCTAGTATATCCCACTTAACCCTTTAATCATGTTTTAATTACATGTTCTATTTTGGTTAAGTATTCTAATCGTATTTTCTATTGCCACCCAAGGCAACCACTAGATTTTCTCATGCCACCCGAGGCACCCACTTAACCCCTCATGTCCCTCTACATGCTAATGTGGTTAAGTGTTTCTTAATTAATTAATTAAGAACGTAACCTTTGTAAAGACCTCTCACATTAGACTGTCTTTTATGACCGCTGGTTAAGCCGGTTGGGTCCGGGCAGCCTTATGTCATAACAGAGTCTAACCTCGTGTCTTTACATTAATTACGTATTTAGTTTGTGCCTAAGACCTCTCACATTGGGCTAACATTTGTAGCAACTGGTTAAGCCGGTTGGGTCCGGGCAGTTTTACGCTACAACTGAGTCCAACCTCGTGTCTTAGTCAATTAATTACACCTAATTAATCACCCTCATAATTTTATATTAATTATCCCTAATTAATCAAGTTTTCTTAACATGGGTAGACCTAACTTAATAGGTAAATTCCCATGGGGTAGACCTAACTCAATAGGTAAATTCCCAACACATAGTATGGGTACACCTAACCAAATAGGCAAATTCCCATACTATGTTTATTTATTTTGTGTTATGCATAATTATATTAATTTCACACAATCTTATTAACTTATGCATTTAATTACCCCATCGTTCCCACGTAATTTCGTTCATGATATAACACATATAAAAGGTGTCAACTTGCATATGAATGAACATGTTTCAAAGGTGCCATCTTGCATATTAACAAACACATAACTTGCATATGAACTTGCATAACATGTCACATAACTTGCATATAATATGTCACATAACTTACATATTCATTTTGCATAACAAACTTGCATATTAGCTTATAGACTTGCATAATGTGTCATCATGAACTTGCATATAAATAAACATGTAACTTGCATATTTACATACATGTAACTCGCATATTAACAAACATGTAACTTGCATATAAAGAAACATGTAACTTGCATATTTACATACATGTAACTTGCATATTAACAAACATGTAACTTGCATATTAACAAACATGTAACTTGCATATTAACAAACATGTAACTTGCATATTAACAAACATGTAACTTGCATAGCATATTACCATGAACTTGCATAACATGCATATGATTACATAGCCCACAACTTGCATATTTAGCATCATGCAAACATAACATACATCATATTAAACTTGCATAAGCTTACATACTCAACATGCATAAACATAAGATTAATGCTAACATCATATCATATGATTCAAAGCTCATTAACCCACATACAAAACCATAAATCTCATCACATCTCATCTAATTAGTTTACCAAAAGATCATCAAAGTGATAGAAACTCACAACTAGCAACTTTGAACACCAAATGAAGAAGATTAAGATGCTAAGAAGGGATTAGAAGTTGATTAGAGAGTGATTAGTATGCAACCCTCTTCATAAAATTAGTGGAGGCCATGAGAGCTAGCATTTTGCCATAGTTTAGTCACTAGGTTTAATTATGAATGAATTAGGGTAGGTTAGGGTCTTATTTATAGATTAGGCAAGTGTTTTAGGCCATAGGATTAACCCTAGATTCAATCCAAGCCATCAAAGCATGTCTTGGGGAAGAAGTCAAGTGTAGGAACCATCTAGGGCCTTTAGATTAAAGATGGACCATGAGAACCATTCAAATGCAAAATCTGCACTTGAGCGAATCGGCCCACGGGTTGACAGCCAAACACCCTGGATTAACCCCTAGTCGACCCAGCGAGCTCGGGTCGACTTCAAAAATCGGCCGGTTCGGTTATTCCCCTCTCCCAATTCGCTGTTTTGAGCATTTTTGCATATTTATTTATTAAATTTTCAATTATATATATATATATATATCAATATATATATATATATATCTACACAACCCATTTCACTTAATTAAGTATACTTTAATTTGGGAATTTTCGTGAAACTTCGCGAGGCCATATCTTGGTCATACGGACTCCGATTTTCGAAAACTCGGACTCTATTTCGCGTATTTTTCCGAGACGAACACAATGGCATAGCCCGTTTCCCTTGATTCCCATTTTAGAATTAAATTCTGCCTCGATTTATGTTATTACAGGTTATTGAAAATACGGGTTGTTACATTCTCCCCTCCTTAAAGGATTTCGTCCCCGAAATCTTCAAGTTAGGAAGAACGTATCCTACCATCCAATCATCCATCTACTCAAAGCATCATCCACGAGCAATCATTGTCCTTACAAGATTCTAAATGCTGGATGGATATATGCAAAAGTGTGTGTATATGTACTTACCTAATGCGAAAATCAGGCGGTTACTGATACAGTAAACCTCCTTAATGCAAACCATGATAGTGCCATGCATCCAATATGTATGCGAAACCCTATTGACACATACAAATTTCTACATGCGTGCACAACCATACACAAAAATGCATCATCCATATGATAACACAGCCATGATACATCCATCAATCTAACTACCACATCCATTTATGCAATATGCAACATGAAGTGACTGAGCCGATCTAGTGCCTAATGTGTGTGTATATGCATCCACGAGCAACCACTAGCAAACAATTGCATCCATATGCATCCATCAACCATAACATGTTTCAAACACATGTTTCAACCATAGGTTTTACCCTATCTAAAGGTCATAGGTATTAGCGAGAGGATATACTAAAGATAAGATAAGTACTAGACAAGCAATAAAGGAGAAGTTAAAAGACATACTCTCAAAAAGAAATGGATACAAAGAACGCATCTTTGCTTCCGTCTCCCAAGTAGCATTGCTTTCGTCATCTCCCCATTGCACTTTAACTAGCTGAACTTCTCTGTTCCTCAACTTCCTAGTTTCTGACCCAAGGATGCGAGTAGGAGCTCGTCGAATCGTCGCATCACGCTCTACCTCTACATCTCTAAGCAAGCTCGGCTCTACCACCTCCGCGGTCTCATGTAAGCACTTCCTCAAATGTGATACATGGAATACATCATGAACACCACTAAGTCTGTCGGGCAACTCCACCCTATATGCCATCCGTCCAATCCTTTCCTTAATAGGAAACGGCCCAACAAATCTCGGTGCTAACTTCCCTACGGACCCAAAGCGAACAACATTTCTCAATGGAGATACTTTGACAAAAACCATGTCCCCAACCTCAAACTCAAGATCCGTCCTTCTCCGATCCGCATAAGATTTCTGTCTATCTTGCGCTGCTTTCATCCTTTTTCGAATTAAATCAATCTTCTCTGAAGTCTCTCTAACCATATCCGGCCCAAGCAAGATCTTATCCGTAGATTCCCACCAACATGTAGGAGATCGACAAGGCCTTCCATAAAGAGCTTCGAAAGGAGCCATACCAATACTGGACTGAAAGCTGTTATTATATGCGAACTCCACCAAAGGAAGATGTTCTTCCCATGTACCTCCAAAATCCAAGATACAAAGCCTCAAAAGATCTTCTAAGATACGGTTCACCCTCTCGGTCTGACCGTCCGTCTGAGGATGATATGCGGTGCTCAAACACAACTGAGTCCCTACCGCCTCTTGCAAACTTCTCCAAAACTCACTAGTGAAAATAGGATCTCGATCACTCACAATGCTGGATGGTACGCCATGCAATCTAACAATCTCTCTAACATAGACTGAAGCAAGCCATGGAGCGGTCCTCTTACTCTTTACGGGTATAAAATGGGCACTCTTGGTAAGTCTGTCTACCACAACCCAAATTCCCGTATTGCCCTTCCTCGATCTCGGTAACCCGTCGATGAAATCCATCGAGACACTATCCCACTTCCACTGTGGAACTTCCAATGGGTGTAGCAACCCACCGGGTTTCCTTTGCTCCACTTTAACTTGTTGGCACACTAAGCATCTAGCCACATACTCGGCCACATCTTTCTTCATACCGGCCCAGAAGAAAACTCTCTTCATGTCTTGGTACATTTTGTCTCCACCGGGATGAATAGTCATTCTTGAACGATGTGCATCATCCAAAATAGCCTTCTTCAAACCCTCATCTTGCGGTACACAAAGTCTACCGTCTCTATGCAACCATCCCTTATCATCTATGGTGTATCTACCCAAATGGCTGGACGACTCCCCTCTTATAAGCTTCTCTACCAACACAACCAACTGTGGGTCGTCTCGCTGAGCCTCGCCAATCCGTCTCAAAAGAGTAGGTCTAACCTCCAAGGATGCCAACAAACCAGGTACAAAATCAACAGAAGGTCTGAAGTCAAACAAAGAAAGAAACTCCAAGCTTCGTCGTTCCACGAACAATGGACTCAAAGATAGCCTTTTTCTACTTAAGGCGTCTGCCACCACGTTACCCTTACCAGGGGTATACGCTATCTCGAAATCATAGGATGCTAAGAACTCCATCCACCTTTGCTGTCTTAAGTTTAAATCCTTCTGAGAGAATAAGTACTTCAATGATTTATGGTCGGTGAACAACTCGAATCTCTCACCAAGAAGATAATGGCGCCAAGACTTAAGTGCGAAAACAATCGCGGCCAACTCTAGATCATGGGTAGGGTAATTCTTCTCATGCACTCTCAATTGTCTCCCTCCATAGGCTATTACCCTTCCCTCCTGCATCAAGACTGCGCCTAATCCTGTTCCACAAGCATCGGTATAAACAACAAACGGCTTACTCCCATCTGGAAGCACTAAAACTGGAGCGGTGGTCAAAGCTCTCTTTAACCGTCGGAAAGCATCATCACAATCTACATCCCATGAGAAAACCAGATTCTTCTTCGTCAAGCGGGTTAATGGGGCTGATATCTTCGCGAAGTCTTTGATGAACTTCCTATAATATCCTGCCAACCCCAAGAAACTTCTTACCTCGGTAGCATTTCTAGGAACTTTCCAATCCTGGATAGATACTATCTTTGCGGGATCCACAGCTATCCCTTCCTTAGAGACCACATGCCCTAAGAATCGCACTTCTCTTCTCCAAAAATGGCATTTAGAGAATTTAGCTTTAAGACTATGCGCTCGAAGAGTCTCCAACACTTCCTTGAGATGTAAGGCATGCTCTTCTTCATTCTTGGAAAAGACCAAGATGTCATCCACAAAAACTACTACAAACTTATTCAGATACTCTCTGAACACTCTACTCATGAGATCAACAAAGTATGCGGGGGCGTTTGTCAACCCAAATGGCATCACTAGCCACTCATAAAAACCATCCGGAGTCCGGAAAGCAGTCTTCTCTATACTGTCCTCCGCCACTCTTAACTGATGAAACCCTGTAGCTAAGTCCATCTGCGAAAATACTGACGCGCCAACCAACTGATCAAAGAGATCATCTATCCTCGGTAATGGGTGTCTATTCTTCTTCGTGAGCTTATTAAGTTCCCTATAATCCACACAAAGTCTGAGGGACCCATCCGCCTTCGTGGCAAACACTATTGGAGCTCCCCACTCCGATATACTTCGCCTTATGAACCCCTTCTCAAGCAACTCCCCTACTTGCTTATGAAGTTCTCTTCTCTCACGAGGAGCCATGTGGCGTACTGGCAAAGACACTGGTTTGGCATTATCCACCAAATAAATTCGGAAATCTATCTCCCGCTTCGGAGGCAAACCCTTTACTTCTTCAAACACATCCGGATATTCCCGGACTACTCTGACAGAACACAAACTTTCGACCGAAGCATCGAGCGATTCAAGATAACTTAGCAAAACAGATTCCATGGGATTGCAAGAGATCTCGAGAGTGTTACCCAAGCGGGTCATGAGCCTGACAACTCTCCTTTCGCAATCAAGAACGGCACCATTACTGGATAACCAGTCCATGCCCAAGATCAACCCATAGCCCGTGAAGCCCAATACAAAAGCATCACATCTAAACTCAACGCTAAGTATAGAAATCTTCAAACCCAAACATATCATAGACAGATATATGGAGCCCCCAATTGGGTTTGAGACAACCAAGGGATCATCAACTAGACTGGTGTCTAAGTGCAGTGACTCAACTAACGATGATGAGATAAAAGAATGCGATGCGCCAGAGTCAAACAAAGTACGAACTGGATGATCAAACAGAAAAACCAGACTTTCAACGGAAATAGTTCTACCTCTCTGCTGAATCGGTGGAACTGAGAGAACCTGAACTTGCCCCCCTGACTGAGGTGGTGCTATAAGAGCTTGCACCTGGCCTCCTGAGGTAGACCCCGTCTTCTGCCCCTTCTTTGGGCAGTTTTTCACAAGATGCCCTGCTTCACCACAATGAAAGCAACCGGTCTTCTTCTTTTTGCGACAATCCTTACTGAGGTGTCC
Organism: Allium sativum; assembly: GCA_030737875.1. Lineage (NCBI taxonomy): Eukaryota > Viridiplantae > Streptophyta > Magnoliopsida > Asparagales > Amaryllidaceae > Allium > Allium sativum. Next base: position 193,220,905 of record CM060922.1, on the reverse strand, counting down.
TGGTGTTCCACAATTGAAGCACTTCTTCTTCGTCTTCTTTTTGTCACCATTGCCTTTTCCGCCCTTGCCTTGTTGTTGCTGTTGCGGTTTCTTCTGATCCCCCTTTTTCTCTGGTGCCTTAGAATTCTTATCATCCTCATGCATAAGTGCCATGTAGACAAGCTTCTCAAAAGTGGCCCCCATAGGAATGTGAGTCATAGCTATTCCTTGCAATGGTTCGTTCAAGCCTCTAACGAACCTCAAAGCCTTCTTCTCCGGTGTATTCACCAACTCTATGCCAAACCTTGCTAATTGATTGAATTTGTTGACATATTCTTTCACCGTGAGATTCCCTTGCTTCAAATTCAAGAACTTCTCCATAAACAGATTCTCTTCCGCCCTTGAGAGAAACTTAGCCCCAAACCTTTGCTTAAAATCTGCCCAAGAGTCAACAGGGCGTTCTCCATTAGTGACCTCCCACCAGAATGAGGCCTCTCCCTTCATTAACCAAGCCGCCAACTTGACTTTCTTTCCCTCTTCCACTTCAAAGATATCTAGCAACTCTTCCACTTCCTTAAGCCAATCTCTAGCCTCTACGAAAGTCTCTGAACCAAGAAAAGGTTTTCCTCCTATAGCCTTGAACTCCTTGCAAACCTTAGCAAAATTATCCACTCTAGGCTGAGGAGGAGGAGCGGTTGTCTCTGGTGTAGTAGCATTGGCCGGACCCGCAGCCGCGGCCCTAGCCTCTTGCAACCTCCTATACCATAGTGGTATAACTAAACCCTCCGGGATGTTAAGATCTTCAGCCATGCTGAAACGAAAGAGGAAAGATTCAAAAAGGAGATTCCGAAAGATAAAGATATGGCTATTGGGGATTATGCTTTTCTTTTTCAAAAACTTTTTCTCTTAGAAGACATGCTTTTAAAAATACTTTCTTCGAAAATACTCTTAGAAAGTAGTTTTTCTCAAAAATTTTATCTGTTCTGGTAACCTTAAGCTCTGATACCACGTGTAACACCCCACTCCCGCTATGATCACTCACTAAGGGAATGCCATAGCATCGGTGGAGTATTTTAGTGAATATAGAACAGAAAAATTACAACAAGACAGATATAAATAGTACTTGAAATTTTAAAACATCATCTCATAACAGCGGAAGTAAAACATGTCTGGTTACATCATAAAACCACAATAAAGGTCAAGTACAATATCCATCAAAATAAAGAAGTACATAATCCCACTCTCATACAATAGCCAAACAAAAGAAAAGATAACTGGATAACTGGAGCTTTACATCTATCCAAGCTCCTAAAGACTGGAACAGCAATCCGATCAAGCTCCACTACTGCTAGGATCCACCGTAGGACCTGAGGGTTGGGAAAAAGATAAAAACAACAGGGTCAGACATAAGTCTGAGCGAGTCCTATAACTTTAACAATACAATCGTTAAAGTAACCAGAGAAGACATAAACTGATATACGGTAACATATAGGGATGAATGGCTACCCTAAGCAGTCAACTAAACGAAGATAAAGGATAAAGACGCATCTACCCTCCCTAAGGTAAATTACTAAACTGCACCACACCAGTCGTTCCTAACTTAAAGGTTGATCCCACCCAAGGACTTATAAAATTTACTAATTAGTACCTGCGTACCCCTAGGTGACCAAGTAGGCGCCACGGGGCCCTACAATCCACTAGGTGTACACACTACTTCCCATTCGATCGGCTCCCTAACGTAGATACCCGTGCTGGCCCCACCGTGGGATGTATCATTCCCCAATGTGGCAACCTGATGAAACTAAAGGTGCACGGCTTATATCTACTCGATGCAACAACGGCTTACCTACCAGCCCGGGCCCACTCACGCATATGAAGCCCGTTGGACTTGCGTTGCCACCGCTAACCCGTTTGCCTCTTACAGTCAAGCCCAGTATGCGTGTCCCGTCCTCGACATGGGTCGAGCCCACAAAGATACGTATGGGTTACTGGTTGAAATGGGCCTCCACAAGCTACCCACCTAAGCTTGTCCCTTTTTCTAGTATATCCCACTTAACCCTTTAATCATGTTTTAATTACATGTTCTATTTTGGTTAAGTATTCTAATCGTATTTTCTATTGCCACCCAAGGCAACCACTAGATTTTCTCATGCCACCCGAGGCACCCACTTAACCCCTCATGTCCCTCTACATGCTAATGTGGTTAAGTGTTTCTTAATTAATTAATTAAGAACGTAACCTTTGTAAAGACCTCTCACATTAGACTGTCTTTTATGACCGCTGGTTAAGCCGGTTGGGTCCGGGCAGCCTTATGTCATAACAGAGTCTAACCTCGTGTCTTTACATTAATTACGTATTTAGTTTGTGCCTAAGACCTCTCACATTGGGCTAACATTTGTAGCAACTGGTTAAGCCGGTTGGGTCCGGGCAGTTTTACGCTACAACTGAGTCCAACCTCGTGTCTTAGTCAATTAATTACACCTAATTAATCACCCTCATAATTTTATATTAATTATCCCTAATCAATCAAGTTTTCTTAACATGGGTAGACCTAACTTAATAGGTAAATTCCCATGGGGTAGACCTAACTCAATAGGTAAATTCCCAACACATAGTATGGGTACACCTAACCAAATAGGCAAATTCCCATACTATGTTTATTTATTTTGTGTTATGCATAATTATATTAATTTCACACAATCTTATTAACTTATGCATTTAATTACCCCATCGTTCCCACGTAATTTCGTTCATGATATAACACATATAAAAGGTGTCAACTTGCATATGAATGAACATGTTTCAAAGGTGCCATCTTGCATATTAACAAACACATAACTTGCATATGAACTTGCATAACATGTCACATAACTTGCATATAATATGTCACATAACTTACATATTCATTTTGCATAACAAACTTGCATATTAGCTTATAGACTTGCATAATGTGTCATCATGAACTTGCATATAAATAAACATGTAACTTGCATATTTACATACATGTAACTCGCATATTAACAAACATGTAACTTGCATATAAAGAAACATGTAACTTGCATATTTACATACATGTAACTTGCATATTAACAAACATGTAACTTGCATATTAACAAACATGTAACTTGCATATTTACATACATGTAACTTGCATATTAACAAACATGTAACTTGCATATTAACAAACATGTAACTTGCATAGCATATTACCATGAACTTGCATAACATGCATATGATTACATAGCCCACAACTTGCATATTTAGCATCATGCAAACATAACATACATCATATTAAACTTGCATAAGCTTACATACTCAACATGCATAAACATAAGATTAATGCTAACATCATATCATATGATTCAAAGCTCATTAACCCACATACAAAACCATAAATCTCATCACATCTCATCTAATTAGTTTACCAAAAGATCATCAAAGTGATAGAAACTCACAACTAGCAACTTTGAACACCAAATGAAGAAGATTAAGATGCTAAGAAGGGATTAGAAGTTGATTAGAGAGTGATTAGTATGCAACCCTCTTCATAAAATTAGTGGAGGCCATGAGAGCTAGCATTTTGCCATAGTTTAGTCACTAGGTTTAATTATGAATGAATTAGGGTAGGTTAGGGTCTTATTTATAGATTAGGCAAGTGTTTTAGGCCATAGGATTAACCCTAGATTCAATCCAAGCCATCAAAGCATGTCTTGGGGAAGAAGTCAAGTGTAGGAACCATCTAGGGCCTTTAGATTAAAGATGGACCATGAGAACCATTCAAATGCAAAATCTGCACTTGAGCGAATCGGCCCACGGGTTGACAGCCAAACACCCTGGATTAACCCCTAGTCGACCCAGCGGGCTCGGGTCGACTTCAAAAATCGGCCGGTTCGGTTATTCCCCTCTCCCAATTCGCTGTTTTGAGCATTTTTGCATATTTATTTATTAAATTTTCAATTATATATATATATATATATATATCAATATATATATATATATATATATATCTACACAACCCATTTCACTTAATTAAGTATACTTTAATTTGGGAATTTTCGTGAAACTTCGCGAGGCCATATCTTGGTCATACGGACTCCGATTTTCGAAAACTCGGACTCTATTTCGCGTATTTTTCCGAGACGAACACAATGGCATAGCCCGTTTCCCTTGATTCCCATTTTAGAATTAAATTCTGCCTCGATTTATGTTATTACAGGTTATTGAAAATACGGGTTGTTACAGTGTGAGACTTATATAATCTGGATGTTATGTGTGTTTTCCATGATTGAATGGTTGCTCTGGATTCCATGTATGAATTGTTATTCCTTTGGTTGAATGGATTATAAAGGCTATCACTGTCCGATGTGAGGAAGATAAGGTGGAGGTATTCTCTGGTGTTATGGGTAGATTAGTATATTTATCTATCCCCTCTCATACACTTTATTGTTGAAGTTTGTTAGCTGTTTTATCGCTCACTAAGACTATTGTCTGACTCAAGGTTTTATGTATCATCTTATTAACTTGGACTGTTCATCCGATTGTGGATGGGCAGACTAAGTAACAGGTGACAGGTAATGCTTTAGTGAGGACGATGATGCTGATCGATGGCGAGCAGGGGGCTCACGTACCATTTTACTACTAGCTAATAATTGGATTTCCGCTGTTTGCTTTTCTGAGTGATGTAGTGAGGCAACTTTGTATAAACACTATTTCCAAGTTTGTGGATCTTACTTTCTGGTTGTATGGAAGTCCAGTATTTCTGCTTCACTATTATTACCTGTTGTATATGTTCTATTATATTTTATCCTTGCGCCGTGAGTTTTACGATAGGTTCCGCTTGTGTTTTCCTACTCTGATGATCGTCCATGACAGCCTTGCACATCTTTCAGTGCATTATTTCTCTTGTATAGTGCGGGGGTTATGGGCGGTCGTCACATTTGGTATCAGAGCTCTGGTCAACGATTTTTGGCCAAAGTTCAAGGACGTAATCACGTATGAGAGATGTACTTGTAGATTTCATTTGGATGCTTACTATATATTAGCATATATAGTAGTAGCGGTTGTTTTCCTTTAGCGGTTTTTCTTGAAGGTGGCTAATTATTCAAAATTGCAGATTTAGAATGAGTAGACAAGAAACAAGACACGCTGTTAGGGGAGCCAATACTGGAGGGGGAAATGGTGTTGAACCTAATTACCCAGCCATGTTTGAAGCCATGGCAGAAGAAGTTATGCGAAGGGTACCCGCTCCAGTGGTGGCAACGGTAGATGTTGGTGTGCGAGCTCCTAGAGTAGTAGATTTTGCAAAGCTGTGCAAGGACTTTACATCTTTAGGGTGAAAACCATTCAAGGGAACTGAACCAGCTGAAGAGGTTCAGTGGTGGATGGACTCATGTGTCCGAATCTTTGGAGACTTAGGTATTGAGGATGCAATAAAGAGAAAGCTTGCATCAAGGCAACTGTAGAGGAGAAGGGAAAGGGTGTCGTGGTGCAAGGTACTCTTTCAGTTAATGGTGTTTTAGTTCGTGTGCTTTTCGATACTGAAGCATCGCATTCCTTCATTTCCAATGAGCTTGTGTGTCTCTTGGGTTTGGAACCTGAGATTTGTGATAGACCCTTCATAGTGACTACTCCAATTGGGGGTTCATCAAATCTTTGCATGATATGTCGTGGTCTAGTGTTGTCGAGTCATGGTTGCTCTTTTGTGTGTGATTGCTTTGTTCTTAACTTTGCTGGGTTTGGGATCATCTTGGGCATGGATTGGCTCAAGAGGTATACGACAAGGGCGAATTGCGAGAAGCTAGAGGTAAGGGTCGGGGATGTGGAAGGGCGAAAGGTGTTGATTAGATGTAAGCGCGAAGACGGGGTCTTCGCAAGTTATCTATTGTAACACCCCAACTCCGCTAGGGTCACTCACAAAGGGAATGCACTAGTTTTGGAGGAGCGTTATCGAGGTAAACAAACACAAAAATATTACAAGACAGAACATAGATAAAACAACGGAAGAATCAAAAGATAAATTTCATTACTTTCAAAAAGAGTCAAAACCTTTTACATCAAATAGACAAGATCATTATTTTCCATTACAACAAATTATGTCTTGCATAAATAAAGAAGCATAAACTTAAAACATTAAAAGTAGCTTAATTCCCCAAAGGTAGCAGAAATGCAGCCATAGCATAGCTCAAGATCAAACCGTACATGAGCTGAACCGAAGGCAAGCGAAATCCAAGCTAAGTGCTAGAGTTTCCTCCCTGAGAACCTGGGGAGGAAGGGGGGGACGAAAGAAAAAGAGGCGAAAGAAAACGGGTCAGTCATAAAGACAGGTAAGTCCAAGTGACTTTCAGCATAAAAACAGATAAAGGTAACATGACATGTATAAACTGAAAGTAATCATAAGGATGCTGTCAAGATTGGCAAGACAGACTAAGATAGCATGATAATTCAAGTGTAAATCATGTATAGCATCACGTGTCTAAGGTTCGCTGCACCCATGTCTTATATTAATCATTAATTGATCCCTTGGCCCAATATCATGAAATGACCCATTTCTAGGTCCAACGAAAACGATCCACTAGTCGATCGTCTCCCTACAAGTTCTAGCTCGTCGTGTTTCTGTGTCATACGGCCCTATCACGAATGTAGTCACCTGTGCTAGGTCCACCATATGGTGTATCAAGCCCTATGGTGCCAACCACCGACATGAATCAAGAATGGACAGATAATCCTACTGATGCCCAATGCCTGCTTTTTCAACTCCGGACCACGTGTACGACCACAGCCCGCCTGAACCTACACTGGCGCACCAACACAGCCGTCGTTCTGTTCGCTTACAATCAGCCCAGTAATCGTGCCCCACCCTGCCTAGTTCCAGGGTACCGTGATACATCTAGTGGGTTACTGCTGAAATGGACTGCGTAACTAGGGTTTCCGTCCAATAGGTTAAGTGTTGTCATTTAAATTCGTGACTTAACCCCTATCAGTCTAGCATGTCAAGTTGGTTAAGCGTTGTCATTCAAGTTCGTGACTTAACCCGCCTACGAATCATGTATCAAGTTGGTTAAGTGTTGTCTTTCATGTTCATGACTTAACCCTATCATGTGTCATTAATTTAATTAATGCACCCCAACCTCTCACATCAGACCTGTTGTTGTGGTCACTGGATATGCCGGGCCGTTCCGGGCAGAATTACACCACAACTCAGTCTGACCTCGGGTTCACAAGTGCGATATGACCAACTACACACATTGGATCCTATTGTTTGCAGTAATTGGATTTGCCAGGCGATTCTGGGCAGGATTACACTGCAAACTCAACCCAACCTCGAGTCGGCCATTTTCAAGTTCATTCTAGTGTCATGTCCATGTTCAAGATTCATGTCAAGTTCGTGTCAAGTTTCAAGGATAAGTTTCATGCCAAGTCTCCTATAATTACCAATTTTTCCCAACGTTACCCCGTCTAATTATTAGGCTAACAATCTTAGCCTAATTTTCCGTCCGCATGATTTTTGACATATAATATTAGGCTAAAAACTTAGCCTAATTTAACGTACACAAAATTTGCATAAAGAAATCCATTAACATAAACATGACATAGGTGTAAACTTGGCATTCTCGACATAGTCAATATGAACACCATAGGTGTGTACTTGCAAAGTAATCAACATGAATATCATAGGCACGAACTTGCAACGTGGACTAATTCAACATACATATATGTGAATTTGCAACATAGACTAAATCAACTTACATATATGTGAACTTGCAAATCAATCACGAACATTTGAATAAGTGTGAACTTGAAATATGACATAGGTTTAACATATACACATAAACATGTAGATCTAACATTTGGTCACATATGTGATATGATTTTATAACCTAAAACTTGCATAACATGATAAACTACACAACTTGTCATAACAGGTTATATTCCAAGTTCATATACATATGAATAGACTTATTCATTAATTCTCAATTCAACATGATAATAAAATAAAACCACAGACATAGATCAATATCTTACATATAACATAATAGACATCATTCTATTATTAATTTAATTTCAAGGTATGACATAACTGAATTGACTAAAACATCGTAGGCGTATAGATCTGATAATATTATGAACATGAAAAGGTTTGAATAATAATCTAGTTTCAAGAATATGGATAGATCTAACTTAAATAGAAAAATCCCCAAAATCAAGATCCAAGGATAAATAAAGAAAGTCAAGCTTAGATCCAATTTCATGGTCATAATCCTAGGCAATAACCTCATGGTCATGAATCATAGGTGATTAGTCATAATTGTCCTTGTCATAGTCATAGGTAACAGTCTTATGTTCACAGTCATAGGCGTAGGCATAGTCTTATGTTCATAGTCATAGGCATAGGCATAGTCTCATGTTCATAGTCATAGGCATAGGCATAGTCTCATGTTTATAGTCATAGGCATAGGCATAGTCTCATGCCATAACAATAGTTCCAACGTCATAGGCAATATTCCCAATAGTCAAGATCCAAGAAGAAAACAAGAATGGATACGAATCATACATACATCAATTCCAATTTATAACATGCCCATATTAAGTTTATAGTTTTTATCTAATAGTAACTGGAACTTACAGATCGTGGTCTAAGAAAGATGTAGAAGTCAAGTCTAGAAATTGGTCGTCGAATTGTTGCGGTGTCGCTGATCTATTCTCTTGAATTGTTGTAGAAGCGTTGATCTTTGATTTGAATCGAATTTGAATGCTTAAGCTTTAATTTGGAGGCGACGGCCATGGTTCAAGAGGTAAATTAGCAGCATAGCAGTGTAAGAATGATTTGTATGAATTAGGCTAGGTCTTAGGATGTATTTATAGGGGTAGCAACTAGTTTAGGCCCTTAGATTAACCCTAGAATCAATCCGGACGATCAAAACACGTCTCAGGCTTCAAAAATGGGTTATGGGTCAAAACAGGCCGACCAGGTCGAACTGTAAGGGGGGGAGGTCGACCACATGGTCGACTTGGGGGGTAGATCGACCCTAAGATCGACCACATGGTCGACCTGGCCCCAGGTCGACCCCCTGGTCGACCTGCCTGGTCCTGTGCTGCACGAAACTTGTTGAATCTTCTACAGGCCATAACTTCTTCATCCAGACACTGATTTTCGAAAACTTGGGCTCGATTTCATGTAGAATTTCGAGACGAACGCAATGGTACAACCCGTTTCCCTTGATTATTATTTTAAAATTTAATTATGCCTTGATTTCTGGTTTTAACACGTTATAAAAATTCGGGTTGTTACATTCTTCCCTCCTAAAAGGATTTCATCCCCGAAATCTTCAAGTTAAGAAGAATGCATCCTATCATCCAATCAACCATATACTCAACCATCATCCTCGAGCAACCACTATCCTTAAAAGATTTCTAATTCTATATGAACATATGCAGAAAGTGTGTGTATATGTTCCTTATCTAATGTAAATGATCAGGCCTGGTTGATCTTCCTAATGCAAAGTATGTTTAGTGTCATGAATCCAACATGTATGCAAATAGTCCTAGTCATATAAACACTATATATGTGCACAAACGTCCATCCATATGCCACATCCACATGATAACACATTCAATTTCATCCATAAACAAGTATAAACACTCATGCGTATGCAATATGAAAATGTGTCTGAGCCGATCTGGTGCCTAATGTGTGTTATGCAACCACGAGCAACCACTTGCGACCACTTGCAAACATCGACCATAACATGTTTCAATCACATGTTTACATCCAAAAAGGGTTCTACCTAAGGTTCTCAAGATAGGATTGAGAAGATAAGCAAGATAAAACAAAGCATCTAGGAGAAAAAGTTAAAGATATACCCTAGCAGGTCCTGCTTGCGGGGCTTGCCCTTGCTTCTTAGGGCAGTTCTTACTGATATGTCCAGTATCACCACACTGAAAGCATGCTCCCATCTTTATCTTATTCTTTCTTCTTTTACAATCCTTGATAACATGCCTAACTATACCACAGAAGTTGCACTTCCTCTTATCACGTGACTTGTTATTCTTGTTGTTGTTCTCGCCTCCCTTCTGGAAGTCTTTCTTCTCGTTCTGAGACTCATACGCCTTAACTTATTTCCTTATCACTCATACCTTTCCTATGTAACATGTTAACAAGCCTCACGAAAACTATCTCCATCGTACGGAAAACCCTCTACGAAGCTAGAAAGAAGATTAGCCGCAGGTAAAACTACTGCGACTACAGATGGAGAAAAGAAAGAAAAAGAGATTCAAACAAGGAAACAAAGGATAGTGCTAATGGCTTTTGGGGAATAGCCTTTAAGTAAAACAAGACTTCTCTTGAAAAATGCTTCTTTGTAAACGGTTTCGAAAATAGTTTTAGAAGGTTTTTAAAATTTTTGCCCAGTTTGGTAGCCTTCTGCTCTGATACCAAATGTAACACCCCACCTCCGCTAGGGTCACTCACAAAGGGAATGCACTAGTTTTGAAGGAGCGTTATCGAGGTAAACAAACACAGAAATATTACAAGACAGAACATAGATAAAACAGCGGAAGAATCAAAAGATAAATTTCATTAATTTCAAAAAGAGTCAAAACCTTTTACATTAAATAGCCAAGATCATTATTTTCCATTACAACAAATTCTGTCTTGCATAAATAAAGAAGCATAAACTTAAACCATCAAAAGTAGCTTAATTCCCCAAAGGTAGCAGAAGTGCAGCCATAGCATAGCTCAAGATCAAACCGTACATGAGCTGAACCAAAGGCAAGCTAAATCCAAGCTAAGTGCTAGAGTTTCCTCCCTGAGAACCTGAGGGGGGGGGGAACAAAAGAAAAAGAGGTGAAAGAAAACGGGTCAGTCATAAAGACTGGTAAGTCCAAGTGACTTTCAGCATAAAAACAGATAAAGGTAACATGACATGTATAAACTAAAAGTAATCATAAGGATGCTGTCAAGATTGGCAAGACAGACTAAGATAGCATGATAATTCTAGTGTAAATCAAGTATAGCATCACGTGTCCAAGTTTCGCTGCACCCATGTCTTATATTAATCATTAATTGATCCCTTGGCCCAATATCATGAAATGACCCATTTCTAGGTCCAACGAAAACGATCCACTAGTCGATCGGCTCCCTGCAAGTTCTAGCTCGTCGTGTTTCTGTGTCATACGGCCCTATCACAAATGTAGTCACCTGTGCTAGGTCCACCATAGGGTGTATCAAGCCCTATGGTGCCAACTACCGACACGAATCAAGAATGCACAGATAATCCTACTGATGCCCAATGCCTGCTTTTTCAACTCCGGACCACGTGCACAACCATAGCCCGCCTAGACCTACACTGGCGCACTAACACAGCCGTCGTTCAGGTCGCTTACAATCAGCCCAGTAATCGTGCCCCACCCTGCCTAGTTCCAGGGCACCGTGATACATCTAGTGGGTTACTGCTGAAATGGACCACGTAACTAGGGTTTCTGTCCAATATGTTAAGTGTTGTCCTTTAAATTCGTGACTTAACCCCTATCAGTATAGCATGTCAAGTTGGTTAAGTGTTGTCATTCAAGTTCGTGACTTAACCCGCCTACGAATCATGTATCAAGTTGGTTAAGTGTTGTCTTTCATGTTCATGACTTAACCCTATCATGTGGCATTAATTTCATTAATGCACCCCAACCTCTCAAATCAGACCTTTTGTTGTGGTCAATGGATATGTCGGGCGGTTCCGGGCAAAATTACGCCACAACTCAATCTGACCTCGGGTTCACAAGTGCGATATGACCAACTACCCACATTGGATCCTATTGTTTGCAGTAATTGGATTTGCCGGGCGGTTCCGGGCAGGATTACACTGCAAACTCAACCCAACCTCGAGTTGGTCATTTTCAAGTTCATTCTAATGTCATGTCCATGTTCAAGATTCATGTCAAGTTCATGTCAAGTTTCAAGGATAAGTTTCATGCCAAGTCTCCTATAATTACCAATTTTTCCCAACGTTACCCCGTCTAAATATAAGGCTAACAATCTTAGCCTAATTTTCCGTCCGCATGATTTTTGACATATAATATTAGGCTAAAAACTTAGCCTAATTTTACGTACACAAAATCTGCATAAAGAAATCCATTAACATAAACATGACATAGGTGTAAACTTGACATTCTCGGCATAGTCAATATAAACAACATAGGTGTGTACTTGCAAATTAATCAACATGAATATCATAGGCGCGAACTTGCAACGTGGACTAGTTCAACATACATATATGTGAATTTGCAACATAGACTAAATCAACTTACATATATGTGAACTTGCAAATCAATCACGAACATTTGAATAAGTGTGAACTTGAAATATGACATAGGTTTAATATATACACATAAACATGTAGATCTAACATTTGGTCACATATGTGATATGATTTTATAACATAAAACTTGCGTAACATGATAAACTACACAACTTGTCACAACAGGTTATATTCCAAGTTCATATACATATGAATAGACTTATTCATTAATTCTCACTTCAACATGATAATAAAATAAAACCACAGACATAGATCAATATCATACATATAACATAATAGACATCATTCTATTATTAATTTAATTTCAAGGTATGACATAACTAAATTGACTAAAACATCGCAGGCGTATAGATCTGATAATATTATGAACATGAAAAGGTTTGAATAATAATCTAGTTTCAAGAATATGGATAGATCTAACTTAAATAGAAAAATCCCCAAAATCAAGATCCAAGGATAAATAAAGAAAGTCAAGCTTAGATCCAATTTCATGGTCGTAATCCTAGGCAATAACCTCATGGTCATGAATCATAGGTGATTAGTCATAATTGTCCTTGTCATAGTCATAGGTAACAGTCTTATGTTCATAGTCATAGGCATAGGCATAGTCTCATGTTCATAGTCATAGGCATAGGCATATTCTCATGTTTATAGTCATAGGCATAGGCATAGTCTCATGCCATAACAATAGTTCCAACGTCATAGGCAATATTCCCAATAGTCAAGATCCAAGAAGAAAACAAGAATGGATACGAATCATACATACATGAATTCCAATTTATAACATGCCCATATTAAGTTTATAGTTTTTATCTAAAAGTAACTAGAACTTACAGATCGTGGTCTAAGAAAGATGTAGAAGTCAAGTCTTGAAATTAGTCGTCGAATTGTTGCGGTGTCGCTAATCTATTCTCTTGAATTGTTGTAGAAGCGTTGATCTTTGATTTGAATCGAATTTGAATGCTTAAGCTTTAATTTGGAGGCGACGGCCATGGTTCAAGAGGTAAATTAGCAGCATAGCAGTGTAAGAATGATTTGTATGAATTAGGCTAGGTCTTAGGATGTATTTATAGGGGTAGCTACTAGTTTAGGCCCTTAGATTAACCCTAGAATCAATCCGGACCATCAAAACACGTCTCAGGCTTCAAAAATGGGTTCTGGTGAAAACAGGACGACCAGGTCAACCTGTAGGGGGGAGGTCGACCACATGGTCGACCTTGGGGGTAGGTCGACTCTAAGGTCGACCACATGTCGACCTAGCCCCCTGGTCGACCCCCAAGTCGACCTATCTGGTCTTGTGCTGCACGAAACTTGTTGAATCTTCTACAGGCCATAACTTTTTCATACGGACTCCGATTTTCGAAAACTTGGGCTCAATTTCATGTAGAATTTCGAGACGAACTCAATGTCGCAACCCATTTCCCTTGATCCTTATTTTAAAGTTTAATTCTGCATTGATTTATGGTTTTAACACGTTATAAAAATTCGGGTTGTTACATATTCGCTTGGGATTCCACAAGAAGACCTGTCATTAGTGCTGATCGCAAATGAGTATGTTGATGTCTTTGACGAGGTCAAAGGGTTGCTACCGCATCATGAGATTGAGTTTAGGATCGATTTGGTCGATGGTGCTAGACCAATCGTTATGCCACTTAGGCGGATGGCGCCTAGGGAACAACGAGAGTTAGAGGTGCAAGTTCGTGACCTTTTGGGAAAAGGGTTCATTCGGAGGAGTGTTTCCGAGTGGAGTGAACCAGTCGTATTTGCAACCAAGGCGAATGGCTCATTAAGATTGTGTGTGGACTATCGTGAGATGAACTAGATGACAAAGAAAAACTAGTATCCATTGCCAAGGATAGATGACTTGTTCGATCAGCTTTACGAAGCCAAAGTGTTTTCTCAGATGGATTTGGCAATGGGATTTCACCAGTTGAGGGTGGTTAAGGATAGCGTGATAAAGACTGCTTTTAGGACACCATCTGGTTTCTTCGAATTGTTGGTGATGCCATTCGGGATGACTAACGCGCCAGCGTATTTCGTGGATCTTATGAATAGGGTGTTAAGAGATCAGTTGAACAAGTTTGTGCTTGTGTTCGTGGATGATATTTTGGTTTACTCCAGAAATGAGGAAGAACATAAGACGCACTTGAGAGTTGTGTTAGAGATCTTGCGGAAGCATCTGCTTAAGGCTAAGTTCTCAAAGTGTCACTTATGGAAGGATGAAGTGAGGTTCTTAAGTCATGTAGTTTCTAGAAAAGGGATAGCGGTTGACCCCGCTAAAATTGCAGCAATCCAGGACTGGGATCGACCTAAGAATGCGACGGATGTTTGTAGTTTCCTTGGGTTGGCAGGATATTACCCACGGTTTATCAAGGATTTCTCCAAGGTAGCTGCACCGTTGACAGGATTGATGAAGAAGAACCAAGTATTCACATGGGATGCAAAGTGTGAACAAGCGTTCGGAATCCTGAAGGAGAGATTAATGAGTGCACCTGTGTTGACCATTCCAAGTGGGAATTAAGAGATGGTGGTATATACCGAGGCATGTGGTACTGGAGTTGGAGAAGTACTAATGCAGAAGGAGAAGGTTGTGGCCTACGCGAGTCGACAACTAAAGCCGCATGAGAAGAATTACCCAATTCATGATTTGGATTTGGCAGCGATTGTATTTGCTATGAAGATGTGGAGACATTACCTGTTGGGAGTTCGACCGAGTTGTTTACGAATCACAAGTTGTTGAAGTATCTTTTCTCCCAAAAGGATTTGAACCTTCGGCATCAAAGATGGTTAGAGTTTCTGGCGTCATATGATTTTGATGTAGCCTATACTCCGGGCAAGGGTAACGCAGTTGCAGATGCATTAAGTCGAAGACACGCAAATTTGGGAGCGATGTTTTCAGAATGGAAGAACCTCGAGTACTTGGAAAGGTTCAATTTCAGGCCAAGGTGTGAGTTGGAACCTGAAATGTTGGCGAGCTTGTCGATAATACCTACTCTTATCGAAAGGATTGGCGAGAGCCAAAAGAAGGATGCGAAGCTTGTCGAGTTCATTCAGAAACTGGAGATAAGTTGGTAGGCCTAAGATGATTAGAGAAACCTCGGATTGTATCGAGACAGTTCGGCAACGAATGAAGGCAGCCCAGGACCATCAGAAGAGTTACACCGACAAGCGTCGTAAGGACTTGGAATTCGACATGGGCGATATGGTTTTCATGAAAGCTTCGCCGTTGAAGCATTGTTAGATTTGGTAAGAAAGGAAAGTTAGTTCCAAGTTTTGTTGGACCATTTCCGATAGTTGAGCGAATTGGAAAGCTCGCATATAGATTGGAGTTACCCGAGAAGATGTCGAATGTGCATATTTGTTCCATGTGTCGTTTCTACGGAAATTCGTGCATGATTCGAATATAGTGGTATCTCCAGAGCAGTACGAAGAATTAGAGACCATAGTTTCGAGACCTCGTAAGGCACTTCGTGTTGTGGGGAATGACACGAAATATCTTAGGAGGAAGACGGTTAAGCTAGTCAAGGTGCAATGGAGTGAGGATGGAGACGATTGTATATGGGAGACGGAAGAGAGCATGAGAGCGACTCATCCAAAAATCTTCGTCGGTAGGACCCTTTGATATCGTATCTTCGTTATATCGTTGTATCTTGTTGTTGATTGTTAGAATTTCGCGTGCTAGGATAAGGCTATGGATGCATGGCTTGATGGATGCTAGTTTGGATGATAGAATTGACTTTTCATGGATGATAGGCATGCGGAATCGTTGTGATTACTTGGGTTTGTTTAGAATTTCGGGGGCAAAATTCTTTAGGGCGGGGGGGGGGGGGGGGGAGGAGAATGTAACAGCCCGCAATTTATGTATCGGAAGATCGTAAAATATATTTGTTTTATTCTTTAACGGTTGGATCATTCTCATCTTTTAATATGTTGTTTATGGGGATGTGAGACATGTCCATAATTTTAACCGATTTTGTTTGTGACCATTTACCCTATCAGGCTTGTACAAGGCATAACTTTTGACTCAGGTCGAATCAAAGGGTGAGACCTGTGCCATTGGAAAGGAACTGATGATTGCCTTTCCGTTGAGTGGTTACATTGAGGATTTGGCTCAGCGGTTTGGGAGAAATTGATGTTTTAAGATTTTTCAGTTGGTTATTCAGGTTTTGGAGCCTTAGTGGAATCCTACAAATAGGGGGTGAGAGTGGAGGGAAAAGGTTTACTTTCCCATTCTCTCATTTGGAGGCATTGATCTCCTTCTTCCTCCTACACCTTTCCACCATTAAAAATCCAAATCTAAGGGAGGAAATCAAAGATCTACACCATCCAAGCCAAGATCTACATCATTTCAAAGGCGAATTCATCAGATCGAGGGGTTTGATTCGGAGTGCTCGCTGTCTGGATTCTTATTTCTATCATTTTAGATTGTTTCGGCAAACCGGTGAGTGATTTACATCTCTCACATGAATGCAATGAAGTATATGAGTGTTTGTGCGTGTTTCTCATCAAATTGGGATGTTTTACCATAGATTTACACCATTATGAGTTCATTTTCATATGCATCACCCTATGATCTAATCTAACAAGTTTTACTCGTTAATTTAATGTCATTTTACATGTTTATGTTAGTTAGATCTCTCATTTTGATCATATGTTCATTTTAATGGTTTTTAGGTGAGATTTACGTCATTTTTGTGCTAATTGTCATATTAATGTGGTTAGTAATGTAATGATATGTTTATGATTGTGTTTGGTGATTTTAGTTGAGTTGGTTTCGTCGGATTCGTCGTTTGGCGAAGTTTTGGTCGAAATAGGAGTTGAATTGCAATATGCAGAAATTTGGATCTGGTGGTAGAGTCAAATTTGGATCTGGTGGTAGAGTCAAATTTGGATCTGGTGGTAGAGTCAAATTTGGATCTGGTAGTACAGTCAAATTTGGATCGGTCAGATGTGGACCGGGTGGAGTCAAATTAGCTCGGTGATGGTGTGACTTAGAAGAAAATTTGAGTAGGAAGGTTCGAAGTGTTGGATGTGTTTGTAGATCAAGGTGGAACAACGAACGAGGTGGCAACTCAAAGGTTGTGAGTTGGTGGATAATGGTTTCTCGAGAAAGTCGCTTCAGTAGTAAACAACCCTCAAGGTTGGATGACTAGAGATATTGAAGGTCGAGAGATTATCGTTGTCGTAAGTTCTAGTAGGCTCAAAGCAGGGGTACGATGGGGGCACCCAATAGACCGGAAGGTTGCTGGTCGAAGGTATCGTTGAAAGGCCTAGTTGTCAAGGTTGGACATCTGGAGTTTATGCTAGAACTGGGGTTACCATTAGCCCTTGACATTTGGCAAGATTGGCTGTCATACGATTAACATTGGTTTCAAAGAAAGATTGGCGGTGATAGTCAGAGTCAGTCAAGGATGATTTGTTGTTCTGTGTGAGACTTATATAATCTGGATGTTATGAGTGTTTTCATGATTGAATGGTTGCTCTGGATTCCATGTATGAATTGTTATTCCTTTAGTTGAATGGATTGTAAAGGCTATCACTGTTCGATGTGGGGAAGATAAGGTTGAGGTCTTCTCTGGTGTTATGGGTAGATTAGTATGTTTATCTATCCCCTCTCCTACACAGTATTGTTGAAGTTTGTTAGCTGTTTTATCGCTCACTAAGACAGTTGTCTGACTCAAGGGTTTATGTATCCTCTAATTACCTTGGGCTGTTTATCCGATCGTGGATGGGCAGACTAAGTAACAGGTGACAGGTAATGCTTTAGTGAGGACGATGATGCTAATCGATGGCGAGCAAGGGGCTCACATACAAGTTTTACTACTAGCTAATAATTGGATTTCCGTTGTTTGCTTTTCTAAGTGATGTAGTGAGGCAACTTTTTATAAACACTATTCCCAAGTTTGTAGATCTTATTTTCTAGTTGTATGGAAGTCCAGTGTTTCTGCTTCACTATTATTACCTGTTGTATATGTTCTATTATATTTTATCCTTGCGCTATGAGTTTTATGACAGGTTCCTCTTGTGTTTTCCTACACTGATGATCGTCCATGACAGCCTTGCACATCTTTCAGCGCATTATTTCTCTTGTATAGTGCGGGGGTTATGGGCGGTCGTCACATATCCGATGTTATTGCTAGTACTAGTGTTATTATCCATAATGTCTATGTACCAGATAACGGTTTTACGGTTAAATGATTGTCTAACTCTGATACCAATTGAAAAGTCGGTGTGTATGAGTTAAATAGGATCTATATGGATATAGCGGAAATGTATATGATATACTAACTAGCTAATATACAATTGTTATGTAGGTAAAAGGATAAGCTATAGAAATATATCAAAAGTAAAAGTAATAAGAAACGACTCCAGGAATTTTATACTGGTTCGGACTTCCAGCCCTACGTCCAGTCCCGAAGCTCCTCTTCGGAATTCACTATCCTACCCTCTCTTAACCCGGAGGAATAGGTCAGTACACCCGAGCCCCAACAAGGATACCTGTCGCCTAAGCAACAACAAAGGACTTGTAATACCCAACCTCCGCTAGGGTCACTCGCAAAGGAATGCACTAGCTTTAGAGGGGTATTATTGGTAAACATGTACAGAAATATTACAAGACAGAACATATAAAATAGCGGAAGTAAAACCAACTTTCATATCATTAATAAATAAGGTCTAAAGCCTTTTACATCAGAGAATTTCTTACATGAAAACCTGTCTTGCAATAGTAAAGAAGCATAAAAATCTTTTCATAAATTATTCCCCAAGTGAAACAGTAAAGTAGCCATAGCCAAGAAAAGTCCAAGCCATACATGATGACCTTCAAACAGAAGAAGTACGAACTAACAATAGCATTTCCTCCCTGTAAACTGGGGGGAAACGGAAGACAAAGAGGCGAAACAAAACGGGGTCAGTCATAAAGACTGGTAAGCCCTATCTACTATCAGTATATAAACTAGTAAAGTTAACTGGCATGAGGAACTGAGATGAACATAAGTATGATGACAAGATAGATAAGCTAAACCAAAATAACAGGATGAACTACTGTACCAAGATAAACAAGTGTGTCATGATAAACTGCGGTGTCAAGATAAGTCAAGGTATCACATTGTCAGGTTTCTATCAAGTACAATATCGCAAGGTATCTATCATGTATATTCGCTCTGCACCTCCCGTACTAGTATCCCGGCCCGCGTCATGTGTTAACTATGAATGTCTCTTGCCCAATGTCATGTAATGCTCCATGTCATCCTAATATATCGTATATGTAGGTTTCCTGATTCGTATGATTCTTTCCATGCATAAATTTAGTCCTTTGCCGTAGGCCGTACGGGCTTTCTTATGTAAATCTATACCACTTCAACGTAGTACCGTTTTATCCTTGAGGTTATTTTGGACTGCTACCCTTGATCTGGTTATGTTTTCTTACCATGAACTATGGCGTGTTCACTTAGGATTTATGCCCCCTAGGGTCACTAGGGATTATGCTACCTAATGAACGTTTCCGTGTTTTGGGTTCAAGCCACCTAGGGCCACTAGGGATTATGCCACCCGTCAACCGCGCCCTTTATCCTACGTATGTATCGTGAATCGTTTCCATGTCTAGACGCACATGTATCTCAATGTGCCACCCGAGTTCCGTGCCAAGGCAAATCAAGAAATACGGAACTCGGTCGAGAGCTTTAAATCGTCTGCTGATGCAGATACCAAGGTCTGTTTTGGTATCCGTGGTTATGGTCCCACGTGACCCCTCCCTCAACTACTGAAAGGCAATCCAAGAAAAATCATGTATGAGAACTACATCCCGGCCCCACTATAGCCCCACTTTCCTATGGGCCAACCTCACCCATGACTCGATAGCAAGAACATGGTCTGTTGGGAGTTCTCTGCCTTTCCATTCGTACACGATTGAGTAAAGATGGTAGGTAGTCGGCGACGTGCTATCCAGGGCAAAAACAAGTATCGTCGACTCCACGCTAATCCATCCCAGTCTTTAGGTCGCTCGCATAGCAACCAAGGCATACTCTTGGCTCTTCTACCGCAGACCTTAACCACTGTGAGGCCGGGTTTCATGGACCACCTTCCACCTCACAGAGGGATACCAAGAGTACCCTCACGTCCCCCGAAGCTACCGCTTCGTCACCCAGTTCGCTGGAGCTTTTTATCCAAGTCAGATAAGTTGCTCCTCCTCTTATACTAAGCGATGACTTACTGTGTCTATTTATGAACTAGTCCCATGTCCTTGGCTAAGAATTATTACTTAGTTATCCTTAACTAAGGTTTACCACGTAGCTTCTCTTCCCACTATCCTTGTTAACTACGATTTTCAACCTAGTCCCCTGAGCTAGGGTTTTGTCTAATGGGTTAAGTGTTGTCATTCAAGTTCATGACCTAACCCGCCCACGAATCATGTCAAGATTGGCTAAGTACTCAAGTTCAAGGCTTAGCCCTACAAGCTGGTTAAGTGTACCAATAAGCTCATGACTTATCCCTATCAAGTCAAATTGGTTAAGTATTTATTTGTCTTAACCCTATCAGATTATCGTGTTAGATTTATTAAGCATAGATTATCTTAATCCCATCAGATTATCGAGTCGGATTGGTTAAGTATGGGTTAGCTTAACCCCATCCACTAATCATATTACAATGGTTAAGCCTAAGTTAAAAGGTCTTGTGACTTAAACCTATCAGGTCCGCATATTAGATTGGTTAAGTATAGGTTACTTAACCTCATCGAATCATCATGTATAATTGGTTAAGTATAAGTTACTTAACCCCATTAAATTATCATGTTAAGTTGGTTAAGTATTGGCTAGTTAACTTCATTAAATTACCAAGTTTAAATTGGTTAAGTATTTAACTTAACCCCATCGAATTACCGTGCTTAGATTGGTTAAGTGAAGGTTACTTAGCACCATCTAATTACCGTGTTTAGATTAGTTAAGTCTAAGTTACTTAACCCCATCTAATTACCAAGTCGGATTAGTTAAGTGTAAATTACTTAACCCCATCGAATTTACCGTGTTAGATTAGTTAAGTATGGATTACTTAACCCCATCTAATTACCGTGTTTAGATTAGTTAAGTGTAGGTTACTTAACCCCATCTAATTATCAAGTCGGATTAGTTAAGTGTAAATTACTTAACCTCATCCCCTAATTGTCTTATATGGTTAAGTGTCATTAAGGAACCAAGTCCGGTTTAACTTAACCTACCCATTCGTGTCATATCGGTTAAGTGTCATTAATCAAAATTACTTAACCTTTTCATGTGGCATTAATTAGATTAATGCACCCCAACCTCTCACATTAGACTTTGTTGTGGTTACTAGTTAAGTCGGGCGGGTCCGGGTAGATTTACACCACAACCTAGTCTAACCTCGGGTTTTAAGTGCTATATGACCAACTACCCACATTGAGTCCTATTGTTTGTATCCACTAGTTAAGCCGGGCGGGTCCAGGTAGATTTATGCTACAAACTCAACCCAACCTCGAGTTGGCCACTTTCATGTTTGGTCTAGTGTCTTATTACACTTACAACCCATACGTGTCAAGTTTTCAAGTCCCATGTTCGTAGCCAAAATTACATGTTGTCATGTTTATACCAATTTACCCAAATCATGTTTCATGTCATTAAAGTTTACCCATAACGTAACCCCAACGCTTTTAAACTCGCATATACATTCGCAACAACGCATAATGGATTAAAAGAAGGAACTTGGAAAAGGTATGACAAAAGGGGTATAAGGCCGCAAGTTAAACATGGTGGCATATGAGACATAATGTGTTCACAAACTTGCATGTTACATTATTAAGCCCCAAAACATGCATAACCCCAAAACTTAGCATATAGGTGAATCATGGTGATAGACGACATAGAAAAATGGCTAGAAGTTCGCATCTAGCATTCTATGCAAGTTAACTTAAGGGATAAGAGAGTTCTTATGTTGCATAATGCAACATTTCAACATAAAGCTTATAGCTTTTAGCCCACAAAATCAAGGTGATGACTTTACGAATATGCATAGGATAAATCTACACATAACATGATAGTTTCTAAGCATGTAACCTACTCAAGTTCAAACCCAAAACTTGCAACATGAACATTTAACTTCATAGTTAATATCTAAGAGTAGGAGGGGGCTTACAATGCTATAAAGGCACAAATCAGTGTATAAAAAGATTGAGACGAAGCCATACTAGCAAAAACCCCAAATCAATAAGCTCCAATAAAACCCTTGAGAAAATAATAAGAAAGATCCTTGCTTTGATGACGATTTGCCTTGAAATCAAGTTTAGAAGCTCTCATATGAACATAGAAACTCTCATACACTCATATGATCATGTAATCTCTCATGTGAATGAAGATAGAATTTATGACAAGAGGATGGAGGCTTGAGTGGAGGCCATGATCATTAGAAAATTTGGCATAGTTTAGTTGTAGGATCAATTTATGAGGGTTTAAGGTAGGGTTAGGGGTCTTTTTATAGAAGACTAGGATAGTTTAGGCCGTAGGATAAACCCTAGTTTAGATCCTAGCCATCTAAATCCATCAAAAGCCAACAAACTAGACCCAAAGCATGTCTTGGGGAAGAAGTCAAGTGTAGGAACCATTTAGGGCCTTTAGATCAACCCCAGAGTCAATCCGGACCATCAAAACTCATCCCGGGCCTCAAAAATGGGTTCTGGGCCACCCCAGGCCGACCAGGTTGACCTGTACAGGGGGGAAGTCGACACTACAGTCGACACAAGGAGGGGCAGGTCGACTTGGGTGTCGACACTACAGTCGTCACGGGTCAGTCTACTGAAATCTTGTTTTGGCCATATCTTGGTCATATGGACTCCGATTTTCGGAAACTCAGACTCTATTTCGCGTATTTTTCTAAGTCGAACGCAATGGTAATGTCCATTTTACCTAATTCTAATTTTAAAATTTAATTCTGCCTTTATTTCTTGTTTTAACGTGTTGTTAAAATTCGGGTTGTTACATTCTCCCCTCCTTAAAGGATTTCGTCCCCGAAATCTCCAAGTTAGGAAGAGCGTATCCTACCATCCATCATCCATCTACTCAAAACACCATCCAGGCAACCATTGTCCTTAGATGATTTCTAATGCCATATGAACATATGCAAAGCGTGTATGTATATGCTCCTTAGCTAATGCTAATGATCAGGCCTGAATGATCTTTCTAATGCAAAGTATGTTTAGTGTCATGAATCCAACATTTATGCAAATAATCCTAGTCATATAGTACTACATGCGTGCACAAACATTCATTCATATGCATCATCCACATGACAACACATTAACATTCAAACAGGTACAAATACTCGTGCATATGCAATGCAAAATGTGAGTGCGTCGATCTAGTATCTAACGTGTATTCGCGCATCCACGAGCAACCACTTGCAACCATTTGCAACCATATCAATCACAACATGTTTCAAATACATGTTTACATCCATAGAGTTCTATCTAAGGTTCCCAAGATAAGATCGAGGAGATAAACAAGACAAACTCCTTACGGGGTTTGCAGCAGAAACAGGACCGAGAGGATATCCACCAAGCGATAGCATGCAAGCAAGCTCTACAGGAGAACCAGGGATCAACGATATACTCTTACAAAGAGACACGATGCGCGCGTCTAAGCCGCATTTCCTTGAGCTTAATTCTAGTGTGCCTTGACTGCCTTTGACTTCATGATTTCGTAGCTCCTTGATTCCTATTTCCAAGGTATGAGTCGGAACTCTTTTCACTGTCGCCTCTAGTTTCACTTTCATTTATTCTTTCCCTAGTATACTTGGCTCAACCATATCTACGTACTCATGCAAGATCTCCAAAATTCACTAGTGAATTCTGGATCTCGTTTACCAATGCCAATCCATGTTACCACGTGCACTTACTAGGGTGATTCCTATAACCCATGCTTAAGCGGAATGGACCATCCGCCTTAGTGGCGAACGTTACTCGATCGGATCAGAGATTTCCAATAAATGCATCAAGAGATTCTAGGTAACTAACCATGAAAGAACCCAAAATGTTACACGAGACTTCGAGGGTATTACCAAGGCAAGCTAAGAGTTTAACTACCCTCCTTTCAAAACCGAGAATGGCATCCCTTACTGGATAACCACTTCATCCCTAGAATCCATCCATAGCTCAACAATAGAAGCATTGCTTCTAATCTCAACACTTGGCATTTACACTCTCAATTCCAAACAAGTCATGAATAAATGGACCGACTCTCCAACCAGATTTTTGGGACAAAAGTGGGATCTTCTACCATGCTAGTACTAAGGTGCAGAGACTTAACTATCGAGGTAGACTTAAATGATGCGATGATCAATACAAAGTCTGGACGGGATGATAGAAAAGAAAGGCTAAGCCTTTAACAGAAACGGTACCATTTCTCTTAGGTACGCTAGAAAAGAGAGCATACAATTGCCCTCTCGATGATCTTGTCCTTATCTTCCTTTGTGGATCAAGACATACCAACAAGTTGCTTATTCTTAAGCTTGTTCCTTTATCCTTGCTCTTATTATCCCTTCTTATAACTTCGGTAACAGGTCTCTCGAGAACTTTCTCCATCGCACGGGGAAAACACTCACGTAGTTAGACAAGGATTAGTCGCAGTTAAAACTACTGTGACTACAGATGGAGGAAAGAAAAAGAGATTCAATCAAGGAAACAAAGGATAGTGCTAATGACTTTTGGGGAATAGTCTTTAAAAACTTTTCTTGAAAAATGCTTCTTTGTAAACGGTTTTCCAAATAGTTTTCAGAAGGTTTTAAAAACTTTTACCCAGTCTGGTAACCTTCTGCTCTGATACCAAATGTAACACCCAACCTCCGCTTGGGTCACTGGCAAAGGAATGCACTAGCTTTAGAGGGGTATTATTGGTAAACATGTACAAAAATATTACAAGACAGAACATATAAAATAGCGGAAGTAAAACCAACTTTCATATCATTAATAAATAAGGTCTAAAGCCTTTTACATCAGAGAATTTCTTACATGAAAACGTGTCTTGCAATAGTAAAGAAGCATAAAAACCTTTTCATAAATTATTCCCCAAGTGAAATAGTAAAGTAGCCATAGCCAAGAAAAGTCCAAGCCATACATGATGACCTTCAAACAGAAGAAGTCCGAACTAACAATAGCATTTCATCCCTATAACCTGGGGGGGGGGAACGGAAGACAAAGAGGCGAAACAAAACGGGGTCAGTCATAAAGACTGGTAAGCCCTATCTACTATCAGTATATAAACTAGTAAAGTTAACTGGCATGAGGAACTGAGATGAACATAAGTATGATGACAAGATAGATAATCTAAACCAAAATAACAGGATGAACTACTGTACCAAGATAAACAAGTGTGTCATGATAAACTACGGTGTCAAGATAAGTCAAGGTATCACATTGTCAGGTTTCTATCAAGTACAATATCGCAAGGTATCTATCATGTATATTCGCTTTGCACCTCCCGTACTAGTATCCCGGCCCGCGTCATGTGTTAACTATGAATGTCTCTTGCCCAATGTCATGTGATGGTCCATGTCATCCTAATATATCGTATATGTAGGTTTCCTGATTCGTATGATTCTTTCCATGCATAAGTTCGGTCCTTTGCCGTAGGCCGTACAGGCTTTCTTATGTAAATCTATACCACTTCAACGTAGTACCGTTTTATCCTTGAGGTTATTTTGGACTGCTACCCTTGATCTGGTTATGTTTTCTTACCATGAACTATCGCGTGTTCACTTAGGATTTATGCCACCTAGGGTCACTAGGGATTATGCTACCTAATGAACGTTTTCGCGTTTTGGGTTCAAGCCACCTAAGGCCACTAGGGATTATGCCACCCGTCAACCGCGCCCTTTATCCTACGTATGTATCGTGAATCGTTTCCATGTCTAGACGCACATGTATCTCAATGTGCCACCCGACTTCCGTGCCAGGGCAAATCAAGAAATACGGAACTCGGTCGGGAGCTTTAAGTCGTCTGCTGATGCAGATACCAAGGTTTGTTTTTGTATCTGTGGCTATGGTCCCACGTGACCCCTCCCTCAACTACTGAAAGGCAATCCAAGAAAACTCATGTATGAGAACTACATCCCGGCCCCACTATAGCACCACTTTCCTATGGGCCAACCTCACCCATGACTCGATAGCAAGAACATGGTCTGTTGGGAGTTCTCTGCCTTTCCGTTCGTACACGATTGACTAAAGATGGTAGGTAGTCGGCGACGTGCTATCCAGGGCAAAAACAAGTATCGTCGACTCCACGCTAATCCATCCCAGTCTTTAGGTCACTCGCATAGCAACCAAGGCATACTCTTGGCTCTGCTACCGCAGACCTTAACCTCTGTGAGGCCGGGTTTCATGGACCACCTTCCACCTCACAGAGGGATACCAAGAGTACCCTCACGTCCCCCGAAGCTACCGCTTCGTCACCCAGTTCGCTGGAGCTTTTTATCCAAGTCAGATAAGTTGCTCCTCCTCTTATACTAAGCGATGACTTACCGTATCTATTTATGAACTAGTCCCATGTCCTTGGCTAAGAATTATTACTTAGTTATCCTTAACTAAGGTTTACCACTTAGCTTCTCTTCCCACTATCCTTGTTAACTACGATTTTCAACCTAGTCCCCAGAGCTAGGGTTTTGTCTAATGGGTTAAGTGTTGTCATTCAAGCTCATGACCTAACCCGCCCACGAATCATGTCAAGATTGGCTAAGTACTCAAGTTCAAGGCTTAGCCCTACAAGTTGGTTAAGTGTACCAAGAAGCTCATGACTTATCCCTATCAAATCAAATTGGTTAAGTATTTATTTGTCTTAACCCTATCAGATTATCGTGTTAGATTTATTAAGCATAGATTATCTTAATCCCATCAGATTATCGAGTCGGATTGGTTAAGTATGGGTTAGCTTAACCCCATCCACTAATCGTATTACAATGGTTAAGCCTAAGTTAAAAGGTCTTGTGACTTAAACCTATCAGGTCCGCATATTAGATTGGTTAAGTAAAGGTTACTTAACCTCATCAAATCATCATGTATAATTGGTTAAGTATAAGTTACTTAACCCCATTAAATTATCATGTTAAGTTGGTTAAGTATTGGCTACTTAACCTCATTAAATTACAATGTTTAGATTGGTTAAGTGTTTAACTTAACCCCATCGAATTACCGTGCTTAGATTAGTTAAGTGAAGGTTACTTAGCCCCATCTAATTACCATGTTTAGACTAGTTAAGTCTAAGTTACTTAACCCCATCTAATTACCAAGTCGGATTAGTTAAGTGTAAATTACTTAACCCCATCGAATTTACCGTGTTAGATTAGTTAAGTACGGATTACTTAACCCCATCTAATTACCGTGTTTAGATTAGTTAAGTGTAGGTTACTCAACCCCATCTATTTACCAAGTCGGATTAGTTAAGTGTAAATTACTTAACCCCATCCCCTAATTGTCTTATATGGTTAAGTGTCATTAAGGAACCAAGTCCGATTTAACTTAACCTACCCATTCATGTCATATGGGTTAAGTGTCATTAATCAAAATTACTCAACCTTTTCATGTGGCATTAATTAGATTAATGCACCCCAACCTCTCACATTAGACTTTGTTGTGGTTACTGGTTAAGCCGGGCGGGTCCGGGTAGATTTACACCACAACCTAGTCTAACCTCGGGTTTTAAGTGCTATATGACCAACTACCCACATTGGGTCCTATTGTTTGTAGCCACTAGTTAAGCCGGGCGGGTCCGGGTAGATTTATGCTACAAACTCAACCCAACCTCGAGTTGGCCACTTTCATGTTTGGTCTAGTGTCTTATTACACTTACAACCCATACGTGTCAAGTTTTCAAGTCCCATGTTCATAGCCAAAATTACATGTTGTCATGTTTATACCAATTTACCCAAATCATGTTTCATGTCATTAAAGTTTACCCATAACGTAACCCCAACGCTTTTAAACTCGCATATACATTCGCAACAACGCATAATGGATTAAAAGAAGGAACTTGGCAAAGGTATGACAAAAGGGGTATAAGGCCGCAAGTTAAACATGGTGGCATATGAGACATAATGTGTTCACAAACTTGCATGTTACATTATTAAGCCCCAAAAACATGCATAACCCCAAAACTTAGCATATAGGTGAATCATGGTGATAGATAGATGACATAGAAAAATGGCTAGAAGTTCGCATCTAGCATTCTATGCAAGTTAACTTAAGGGATAAGAGAGTTCTTATGTTTCATAATGCAACATTTCAACATAAAGCTTATAGCTTTTAGCCCACAAAATCAAGGCGATGACTTTACGAATATGCATAGGATAAATCTACACATAACATGATAGTTTCTAAGCATGTAACCTACTCAAGTTCAAACCCAAAACTTGCAACTTGAACATTTAACTTCATAGTTAATATCTAAGAGTAGGAGGGGGCTTACAATTCTATGAAGGCACAAATCGATATATAAAAAGATTGAGACGAAGCCACACTAGCAAAAACCCCAAATCAATAAGCTCCAATAAAACCCTTGAGAAAATAATAAGAAAGATCCTTGCTTTGATGAAGATTTGCCTTGAAATCAAGTTTAAAAGCTCTCATATGAACATAGAAACTCTCATACACTCATATGATCATGTAATCTCTCATGTGAATGAAGATAGAATTTATGACAAGAGGATGGAGGCTTGAGTGGAGGCTATGATCATTAGAAATTTTGGCATAGTTTAGTTGTAGGATCAGTTTATGAGGGTTTAAGGTAGGGTTAGGGGTCTTTTTATAGAAGACTAGGATAGTTTAGGCCATAGGATAAACCCTAGTTTAGATCCTAGCCATCTAAATCCATCAAAAGCCAACAAATTAGACCCAAAGCATGTCTTGGGGAAGAAGTCAAGTGTAGGAACCATTTAGGGCCTTTAGATCAACCCCAGAGTCAATCCGGACCATCAAAACTCATCCCGGGCCTCAAAAATGGGTTCAGGGCCACCCCAGGCCGACCAGGTTGACCTGTACAGGGGGGAAGTTGACACTACAGTCGACACAAGGGGGGGAGGGTAGGTTGACTTGGGTGTCGATACTACAGTCGACACGGGTCAGTCTGCCAGAAGGTCTGCTGAAATCTTGTTTTGGCCATATCTTGGTCATATGGACTCCGATTTTCGAAAACTCGGACTCTATTTCACGTATTTTTCCGAGACGAACGCAATGGTGATGTCCATTTTACCTAATTCTAATTTTAAAATTTAATTCTGCCTTTATTTCTTGTTTTAACGTGTTGTTAAAATTCGGGTTATTACAGGACTTCAACAATACAAGTGTTTTGACTTCTGCTTTGTGTTCTTTGATCAACATGGATAGTCAACAGTTTAATTACAACCTTCCTATAACCTTATCCTCGAGTATTTAAATGCTTGCAAAGATTTTAAGGAAGCTAGGTACTTGTTGAATCAAGATATGAAAAGTATCATCAAGGATTCAATAAGTAACTTGAGTTTGGAGAGCTTTTGTTTGCAATGTATATAGAAGTTAATTTCAGAAAATAGGGAGAATATAATTAGAATTGGTTGTTTAAAAAACATGTTTGAAGTGTTTATATAATAGTATAAGAGTAGCATTCCTTTATAAAGAGTTTCTATGAAAATTTGTGTCCATTTCCATTGATCATTGAACAGGAGTCTCTTCTTGAAAGATGGTGACTCTTCATAAAATAGTTTCTGGGTCGAATCAGTTGATTGGTTAAAAAATCATCAGTTGACTGGTTGAATTAAACTATAAATCGTATAAATAAAAACATGTTTCAAAACTAGCCGTTGTGTACAAAATTTATTTGACCAGTCGATTGGTAGAGCTTATTTTGTACACTTCTGGCTTTTCTAAAAATCACGTGAATATATATATATATATATATATACTTTTCGTGTTATACTTGAGGATAGATTTTAACATGGTTCTAACACGACTCAATTTATTTATAAAAAAACCTTAGCCCTATAACATGATTTCCATTTCAACTTCTTTTGTTGGTATTAATCAAAATCTTGATATCAACAGTGGCTCGGTCCCGTGAGGGGCCTATGTCCATGTTGGGAGAGTCACTGATATTTTATTAGGAATAAAGAGTTACAAGCTTAAGACTAATAAATGACATCCCTTTACATACGTTTCTAAGTAATTTGATTCACAGTTATCATATGTAAATATTAGGAAAAAGACTCTTTTTCCCTTCTTCTTCTTCAAAGTATGGATGCCATTAACGAGGTTACTTGGAGCTCTCAATATATGTCAAATATGCTAAACTCCAACCATTTTGAAGTGTGAGCTTGGGGGATGTTTATAGTGGAGTGGTTAGATGGGAGTAGGTAGGAGTAGGAGACCACATCAGGAAATCTCGGATCCTATAGTGTAGGCCACCAAAGCTTGGACCCCCTTGTCTCTTCTCAAAAACTAATACCCCTTAGTAGGGTACGAAATTCGTACCCTGCTGGGTAAGAGTTTCATACCCTAAGGGGTACAAAATTCGTATCCCAAGGGGTACGAGGGATCATTGAGTGAGTCTGGGGGAGTCGAGGTTAGCGAGACTCGAGGCTTCTTGGAATCCGAGGTATTCGTTTGGCAATGTCTTGAGGAGTAGCGAGGTTCCTTTCTGCACGACCCCTTCTCGGCTGATTTCCTTAACTCCTTGGCAACACTCCATGCTTTAACATCACGCGATATGTGAGTTGAGCGTGTCTTGCATAGTTTTGGGAACTGGACCAAAAGGTCGGTTAACATTTGCCCCGCTTAAGTACGTCCTCTCTTGATATGATTGCTTTGTGTTGGTAGAAGTATTTGTTGAGTCGTCAATTTTCCTGTAAAGTATTGAAAACAAGTGTTAGCGGTTGAGCCCGTTTACTTAGGAATTGTAAATAGGTTGTCGTCGGTATGACATTGCGCTTTACGCTACTACGTATGTATGCTGTAGTGAATTCTATATGCGTATACATACGCAAGCGGAAATATGTGCATTTCCTATATATATATATATATATATATATATTATTTTTGTATAACGGATCCCGCTTGGGGTACAAGAACTTCATACCCCAAACGGGGATACGAGATTTCGTACCCATTGAGGTACGAGGATTCATGTTACACTAAGCAACACGAAGGATTGGCCCACTTTCCCCCTATAAATAAGAGCTCCCACCTACACTCTCTCCCTTCTTTTTGTTTTTGGTCTCGCCGCCATTAAACCCGAGACTCCAACCCCTAGAATTCAACGCGCTTGAACACTTAATTCAAAAATATAGGATGAGGAGCGTCTGAGCTCGATGCTCGTGCGAGGACTTGGGTTCGAGCGTGGAGGAGGGTTCCACTCTCGAGCTTTAGATCGAACTCAGGAATGGCGCGGGGTCCTCTTGGACATTGATGGGTCGGAGACAGAGACAGGGAGCCAAACTTCAAGCTGAGGTAGCGAGTAAAGATGGAATTTCGAGGAGAATTGTGAGGCACTATCAAGGTTTTCAGAGCACGTACCCCTGAGTGGGAGTACGAATTTTCGTACCCCTTAGTGGGGTACGAACTCTGTACCATTTATAAGGGGTATGAATCCTCGTACTCCCCAATTGGGTGCGAATGCTCGTACTCCCCTGGGGCACGAAACTTCGTACCCCTCAAGGGGTACGAGTTTTCATACTCCCCTAATGGGGTACAAATCCTCATACTCCCCAAGGGGTACGAATTTTCGTACCCCTCGTGGGGGTACGAATTCTCGTATACCCTGTTGGAGATACCAGTTTTCCGTACCTCATAAGGGGTACAAGATTTCTTACAGCCTTAGTTTATTTATTCCTCTTCAATTCCACCTTGCATTTCCCACTTAGGGCTTGATATTTAGATGTCTTTCCCTTGGGTACACGTTGCCTTCACGACTTTGAGTGATTGGGTCGGAATTCGCGTTTAGCCATATTGGAATCGATGATTCATCCCAGCATATAGGATTAGATCATATATATTTGGACCGTGACCGAACTTACAGAACCGTCATCCATATTCCATCGATTCCAAACACAATGTTATCATGACTTGACGTGAACCCGGGCAAGTTAGTTGACGAGGACAACAATTATAGTCACATGAACTTGTGGTTGTCGTCAAGTCTTAAGTCTTTGACTTATAAACTATATAATTCAAATGTTTCATAACACGGCATGCATAAGTAGTTTACACCAACACGAGGGGTACATGTTACTCAACTATGAAGTATAACACTAGTGTGTTAAAAATATAGCTAGCGATGAAGATAAGGTCTATGACAGAGCAGACTTTGAAAGCTGAAACTTCCTTACCCTCGTCGCACACATCTGATTCAACTATCAATGCTAGCTCGATGGGAAGCGATCTTGAGACTTCTGAGAGATCCACCCCTTCTTAGGCGATGAGCTTGCTGGAAGCGTCTGATCGTGGGGGGAAAACAGAAAGACAACATTCTCCGGTCATGCATGAGGAGGTAGGTTGTGTAGATATTGTTGAGGGAGGTGCGCCGGTGGCCCCGGATACATTGGCGGATGCGGTTATTCTTGAAAATCCACCGGATTCGGTTCCATCTCGCATGGATGCAACGACGGTAAGGTGCAAGCCCTTGCGGTTTTTCATTCTCGAAGGAGAGGCTGTCTCGCTAGGAAACGATGGTAGGACCCACATACCTTCGGAGGGGTATACCGTCTGGAATAGGTAGGTTCCTTTTACTGGGTGCTTGCCCCCGGCTAGTCGCTTTATTTCGGATATGTTGTACTACTTTCGCCTTGCACCATCGCAGCTTCATCCAAACGCGTATCCTTCTCTCTGAGGTATCTACATTCTCTATAAAGAGTATCTGCAGTTAGAACCCACCAGAGAGGACATTCGGTACTTGTTTCAGTTAAAGAGGAGAGCTAATATCTCGCCATCCCGGTACTTCTGGAAGCTTTACCCACCACTAAGTTCTTTTTTGGGGATGTGGCCCTAGCTGACCGCATAGAAGCATGATTGGTTTTTTGTGCGTTGCCCTCATGGATTTGCAAGGAGGTGGTTGGAAGGAAGTAAGCCTTCTTTTTCACATTATGCTTTTATCGCAAGGACCACAGGCTTGATGATTTATGCTTGACTTTCTTTTCATATTTCAGGAAATCCAGAGGCGTCCACAAACACTGAGTACTAACGACATCATGAAGCTTTGTTGGAGATTCCAACTGAGTTGCGTTCCACTGAGAAAGTCCTAATTCAAGACCGTCTCCGTCGCACAAGGCTGCTTCTTGATGATCGAATGATTCTTAGACCAGCCTTTGCCTATAGTGGAAAGGTAACGGACGCCGGAAACGATGCAGGTTTCTCGAGTCGGAAGAGGAAGATGCCCCATGACAGGCATATACCATGCAAAGCTGCTAAGAATCAGAAGGAAATTGGCATGGGGCGAGGTTGGCAATGAGGAGATAGTTTCCAGGTACGAGGACCCGTTGAACGCTCTTGTTCTGTTTATAACAGATGAGACGGGGGGTAGGAGCGTTGACAAGTTCGCAATCTCCATCAACTACCTCAGAGACTGCCATCTCGCTCGTAAGAGAGGACCAATTCAATAATCTTAATAAACTCCCACTAGACTTGTCTCCCTGGATGGGTACAACAATATGTAAGAACTAGCTTTAGCTGCGGGGGAGTTCATTCCTTCGGGCGTACCACTATCTGGTCTGTTGAGGGAACACTTAGGACATACACTTATGAACACAGCATGACACAGCATTTACTTGTATGTGTACAGTATCTGACTTTAAGCTGTTTCTTTGGCAGGTGATATGGCAAGAGGACGCGGATGCAGAGGCTATGAGAAAGGAGGTCGTCGATTCCCTAGAACACTTTTCTTGACAGCTTCAGAAGGGAGACCAACTTCTTTGGTGACTCTCCGCCTTCGCACGATCGTGGCAGCAAACATCGTCATAGGGACCGATCCCGATGATCCCTGACTCCTCCACCTCCTGTTCGGACATCTGGTTCGGATTCCCGACCTGGCGCAGCAGGAACCCGACATTCTTCGTCGACGGCTCCCATCTACACTTCAGCTCTGGCTCCCACTTATGCCCCCAAAGGGAGGGAGTCTAAGTCGAGTCGTCCGGAAAAGGAGCTGGTAAGGAAGAAAAAGAAGGATCTGGCGGTGCCTGGGACTCGAGAGATTTCCGTTGAGGAGAGGAAAGCATTGTTGAAGTAGAAGTTCCCCTAGCATTATTTTGACGAACTGGTGTTCCTTCCGGACATCAGTCCGATTCCCCGGGCGGACACCGAAGAGGTATAGATGCAGGTGAAGGCCGCGAATTTCCAAGCCAAAGAGCTCACCAAGTATTCGCTCCGCCTTTGGGAATTGGTTAGAAGAAGAATGTGGAGATCCAGAATCGTGGATTGACGCCGAATGAACCACCTTCCGTAATTTGGAGAAGAAGATAGGTAAATTTGCTTCCGGTGTCGTAAACATCCATTTGTTCGTAGTATATCCCCAAATGCTAATCCCTTAGTGTCGTTGCCACAATAGAGGTAAAGGAAACGTATGAGAGGCTGAAGAAGGAGGTGGAGCATGCTGGCTCGACTTTCAAAGATACCACGGTCTCATTAACGACTGAGAATATAACCCTCAAAAGGGATAAAGCCGAGCTGGAGAAAGAGAACGCTGAACTAGAGAAAGACAATGAACGGGTATCTCAGCTTGAAACCGATAATGTGGCCCTGAGGGTGGAGAACGAGAGGTTAAAGGCTGAGAACGAGGGGACTCAGAGCATTCAGGATGAGGTCATCGAGCTGAGAACGCAGCTAGAGGAGGCAAGGATGGAAAAGGAGGAAGCCGAGGCTATCAGTAAGGATGTACTAATCTTAGTACATGGGTTGAAGGCTGAGCATCAAAGGGAAGTTTAGAAGTTGAGGGAGGAGATCGAGGATGCGGAGGTTAAGATGGAAGCATCCCTAAAGGAGCATATTCGAAACATGTATGTCATGGCCCTAAAGTTTCGTGGGATCTCATGGGTCGAGAATTATCCTCGAATAATGGCCCAAACATGGGAGAGACTAGTGCCGTATGAGGCTTGGCTATGCAGGTGGATGTGGGAACTTTAAATGAGCATCATCTAATGATAGAGCTCCTGACTGACAAAGAGTGTGAGAAAGTGGAGGAGGGGGAGAGATTGTTACAAGAGGATGCCAAGTGGAAGAGACCAACGAAGTGCGCTGTCGAGATAGGAAAGTTTACCCCTACGGAGAGCGTGGTTGTCGCTGAGACATTCGTGAAGGGAAGCTCCAAATGGCCTCCTACTGGATTAGGACTGCCAGGGATACAGTTCAGAGAGGGAAGCGGTCAGGTGGACATGTTCTTGGATGTCGAGTTGGGGTCCAACATTTATAAGGGTCTTTTAGAGGAAGGAGAGGTTGTGGACGACCAGAGTGCTCATATGACTGGTCCGTTGAAGGACGATGTGCCAAAAATGCAAGCCCTAGTGGAGGCCCAAAAAGCTCAGATGGTGGCTAAATCTGAAGAGCAGAAAGAGAAGAGGAGGCAGGACGAAGGTGCCAGGCAGGAGGTTCAGGCGAAGGCTAGGCAAGATGCCGAGGAGGTTCAGGTTTTGCCGAGCAAGAAAAAAGCCGATGCCGTAGCTGAAAAGGAGAAAGCCGACGAGGAGGAGAGGAAGAAGAGGGTTGATGATGATGCTAACAAGAGAGCTGAAAAGGCCTTCAATAAGCTTAAGGCGGATGACATGGACAAACTCAAGCCTAAGAAACTGGCTGATCGGAAGGCCGCCAGGGACGCAAAGAAGAAGGCCGAATCGGAGGCCAAGAAAGCTCTGAGAGGAGGTGGAACTGTGCTGGCTCTTTCTTCGAACATCGCCCCCAAACCGTTGCAGTGCATAACCCCTAGGGATGTTACTGAGATTACGAGTGGAGAGGATGATGGTGGAAAGCGCACCTCGGTTATTCACGAGTCAGCTACTCCTATGAAGGAGAGAGGAGGAAAAGGTGGAACTGGTTTGGGAAGGAAGAGGTTCGTTACAGGTGGTGAGCTATCTAATGTTGAATCTGTTCACAGAAAGAAAAGGAAGAAGAAATATTAGTAGCATTAGTAATTACTATAGCTGTTACCGATATTTTGGTTATGTAGGACGATAGTATACGTGAGTACGACCCTTGCTTTTGGTCTTTAAAGGCATGGTGGGGTTCTCACGTACACCGTGTCATTAGAAAGGAAAAATATTAGATGTGTGGATTGTTGTGTGTGTGTGTGTGGAAGGAAATATTATTTATTAAAATCGCATTTCAAGTTAAGTGTTCGAATGTTCTTCTCGTGTTTTCCAGCGTCCTGTACTTGCACTAACGTACTTATTGTTACACTTACAGAAATGTGATCAGGGATCTCGCTCTGGGGAAGTTTCAGCTATGTGGAGATCGAGCGTTGGTTCTGTTTGTGGGGTTCCCATCATTCAAGAATCCCGAGGGGTGTGGAATCCAGGCCAGGCACCTTTTGCCTTGGACTGCACGGAGTTAGTTCTAAGTAGGGTGACGGCGTGGACGTTGCGATTCGTTCGACTTTTGGCTCTCCGGTCGTTCCTTCAGGTTTAGAGCAGAGGGCATCGTTTATTCGCCGAAGGGTGCCCGAATCCAGACCTGGAGGTCGGATTGTGGCTGAGGGGCTACCCCCAAGCCATAGGCCTTAGGAGCGGAAATGATTTAAGCTCGGTCTCGGTGCTGGGCCAAGATTCGAAAGGTACCTGGATCCTGACTCGAGGGTCAGGTGGAGCCGTGCGAGTAGTTGGTATCACACTAGGTTGGCTGGTAGGCTGCCCCCATGTATGGGGACTTGGGAGCGTAACGATTTGTACACAATCTCGGTGTTGGGCCAAGATTCGAGTTAGGTTATTTATATCGGTCGCGTCGTAAGCCCGGGACTCGAGTAGCGGTACCGGCTCCCATGCTTAGGGTTCCGAATCAGTGACTTTGGTGTTTGTCCTAGATGGTTGTCCGAGGTTCGAATGGTGGCATTGGCTCCCATGCCCGTGGTGCAGATGCAGCGTTAGAGTGTTTTTGTATGTAAGTCAGCTGCGATGGTCAATCAAAAAAATCATGCAAGGAGTAAACATAGAGAGGACATAGGAAATTGAACATCATTTCTACTGATAACTTTGGCAGTAACAGCCTTACAATGCCTTGAATTTCAAGAAAACAAAACTTCGTTGGAAAGAGGATAAAACTGTACACTAAGTTATGTAAAGTAGCGGCGGATATGTTCACTGTTCCATGCACTTGGGAGCTCAGCCCCTTTCGCGGTTGCTAGCTTGAAAGTTCAGTCTCTGAGCTTCCATTGTATGACATACGGGCCTTCCCAACGAGGACTGAGACCAATCAGTGGGGGAAAGACCCATTTTAGGATGAGGTCGCCGATATTGAGATCCTTATGGCAGAATCTGGAGTTGAAGTATCGGGTTACTCGTTGTCGCTAGGCAGCAGCCCTGAGATCAACTTTGTTCCTCTTCTTCTCGAGTAAATCGAGCGATTCCAGAAGTAAATCTTGATTGGTTTTCGGATCAAAGTAGGTAACTCGATGAGATTGAAGCTTTAGCTCAATGGGGATGGCGGCTTCGGATCCATAGGCATGAGCGAATAGAGTGTGGACGGTTGCTGACTTATGGGTGGTCCGGTAGGCCCTCAGGGCTAGAGGGAGTTCGTCTACCTACATGCCTCCGGCTTTTCCCATACGCTTCTTAATGATGGATTTAATCACTTTAATGACAGCCTCGACTTGCCCATGGGCTTGAGGGTGAGCCACCACCGAGAATCCCTTTTCGATGTTGTGCCGCTGATAGAAGGTTTTGAATTATGCGCTCTCAAATTGAGTCTAATTATCTGAGATGATGGCTTGGGGTACTCCGTAACAGGTACTGATATTGCGGAGGACGAAATTGATTACCTTCTGGGTGGTGATCGTGGCGAGAGCTTCGGCTTTTGCCACTACAACAAAAACACCATATTACAACTGTAATTTTACAATGGTCAAAAAATAACAGTTGTAATAAAGGCTTTTTACAACGGTATTTTTCAAAAAGTGGTAATAACCTTATTTTCAACAACTTTTACATTTCAGCCGTTGTAACAAATGTCTATTACAAATTTTCTTCTTTGGTAGTTGTAATATATACCTATTTTTACAACTATTTATTGCTAGTTATAATTGATGTCTATTACAATCTTCCTTCTTTCCGTTGTAATATATGTCTATTTTAAACAAGTATTTTTTGTTAGTTTGATAAAAGTCCATTACAAAGTTTTTTGTTTGTCTGTTTTAATAATTTATTAATTATTTTAATACTTACTATTTAAATAATTAATTAAAAATAATAATCACCGTTAAATAATAATTAATTCGAAATATGAAATAATTCATATTAGTAATTAATATTCATTAATTAATACAATAAAAAATTAATTACTATTTTATAATTAATATTCAATTATAACATAGTATTAAAAAAGAATAATAACTATGAAGTAATATTTAGTACTTTAGTAAAAAAATAGTTTTGAAGAAATTCATATTATATCTAATATAAATTTTTACTTATTAATTATAACTTATAATATTCATTTCTATTAATTTTGTGCAATGAACCAGGTAAAATTAATGGCATGTGAAAGGAAACTTAAGCGGTAGGAAAACTAAGCTGGAAGGCTGGAAATTTGGCTCCAAAAAGTAACTCACATTCTATATTTTCATCTCACGCAGACGACTCCTTATCTTCTTCTCTAAATCAATCGTTGCCCATAAATCAAAATCAATTCTCTTCCTCCCCTCAAACCAAACGAAGTTCCGCCTCAATAAATCAAAATCGATTCTAATGTTTTTTGCTATCTTATTGGCTGCCTCATCTGCAAGCCTGCGGTGTTTCCTAATTCGTCTCCGCCATGGTTCTATCTTCCAGTTCCACATTTTTAGGTTGTTCTGTGGGCTATCCACCCTCCCCTTCCATACCCTTCACTAACAGTTACTTGTATCTTCATGATGGTGTCCGGATTTCAGATCAGTTTGCTTGATATGCCTTTATAGGTAATTGGTTTCATCCGTGCTATTGGTTTTGTTGCTATATTGGCAATCCTATGTGTGTCAACATGTATTTTAGTTGGATGTTCATGGTCAGCTGACTTTGTGTCTCATGTACAACAGGTTTTGCAGTATCCGGTTTGTTCGTGTGTTAGTCTGGTATTTGGATTCTTATTGTGGTGTGGTATTTGTAATAGATGGTGGCTCCTGTATTTGTTATTGTTCTATTTTAGGCTATGGCGCCGTTGACTCGATTAGCAAATCTCTCTCCACCATTCGTGCAAAATCAAATAGATTCAGATCATGCGGTGAGCTTTGCTTATGTTTGGGTTTATGATGCCTTTTCTTGCTGTAGTTTGGTTGCTTGGATATTGCTTAGATGTTATCCCAATAACATTGAAGACACAAAACATACAACATTAAAAATGATAATAATACAAATACTTGTTTTTTTATAGCATCATATGAATTGTGGTCAGCGTTGTCTTCATCTTGTATCAGATCTTAATTTGTGAAAAAGCATACTGCTGCATGCATCATATCTAGATTAAAAAATGTTATCATCATTTTATCAAATGATGAAGGTTCATCTTGCCTATTTGAAGTTTCAACATTATATGGCTGATTTACTCCATAATAGAATAACTTCCAATATTATTGCAATGTTCAAGTTATATTATGGTTGATTTACTCCACAATAGAATAACTTTATTGTTTTCAAACATTCTTCCTTTTTTCTGTCTTCTTTTATTCTTCAATCCATTCTCTCTGTCTTCTGTATATATATATTCGTGCTATAATTTAACTGATGTAGGTAGAAGTTCGCATTGCTTGGCTATATTCTGTTGACTTTGCATTTAGGGTACCCACTGCCTCATGACTGTCCTTATTTGTCCCTGTCCACGTATTGTTTAACCTGAAGCACTTTTGTGGAAGCTATAATTTTCAGTTTTTCTTGCGCTTGTTTAATATTTAATCCTGAAGCATAATTGCAAACTTTGTTTCAACAGGCATCCAGTTCTGTAATTGCATTGGTGGCATCAATCTTGCGGAAGGGAGATGATGACACGACTCAACTATATGCACTAAGGACGGTTGAAAACATATACAGTTAGGGTGGGGATTGGACTGCTAGATTTGTATGCTAAGATGTTGTAGGAAATATCCGTTACATATACAAATCTACTAGCAAGCAAAAGAATACAAAGCTCATCGCTGGATCATGTTTAGCACAGCTTGCTAGATTCAATCCATCATGCATACAGTTCATATTTGATAAAAATTTCTTTAAAGACACTGCTTCAGCTTTAATCAAAGGCAGTCCCCGTGAACAACAAAAATGTTTAAACCTTCTTAACTTAGCCATAATTAACAGCCAGTTGATCAGTGGTATGAGTCGAAATTTATCATCTCTTGGGGAAAAAGCATATTCCTGTACTTTTATCAATTATTGAGCAAGGAAGTGAAATCTTACGTGGAAAGTCTCTTATATTCGTAGCTCTGCTTTGTAAAAGTAGTGGAGCAGATGGCTTCCTCATTTTTTATGCAACGCTAAATTGTATTCTGCAGTTGATCATTTGATAAAAATGGAAAATTGTTTATTAAGCAATGCATGGAATCGTTTGCGCAATCAATTGCTTCTATAATAAAGAATTGATATATATCACTGTGACAATGTATGATTCATTAGTTTTGTATTTTGAATAAAAAGTTGTAATGTTTTATGTATGAATTGATTCGATTCTTTGAATTTATATCAATTTGTTTTTGGTTTATCCAGCTTTTGGTCCACTTGCAAAATGTATTTAATTATAGTTGTAATAAAGTGTATTGCAATCGGTAGAAAGAGTTGAAAAAAATTACAATGTCGCAATGGTGCATA
The DNA here is from genome assembly GCA_030737875.1 of Allium sativum. Classification (NCBI taxonomy): domain Eukaryota; kingdom Viridiplantae; phylum Streptophyta; class Magnoliopsida; order Asparagales; family Amaryllidaceae; genus Allium; species Allium sativum. Next base: position 193,179,635 of record CM060922.1, on the reverse strand, counting down.
ACATTTGTAGTAGGTGTTACGTCACAAGGATGAAAAACAGTTGTGAAATACACGAAGTCACAATGGTGTTGCAACAGTGGAAAAAAGTTGTAAAAGATTTTTGTCTATTACAACTTCTTAATATACGACGGTGGATCCACCGTTGTAAAATGTAAATTACAACAGTTTTCCACAGTTGTAAGATGGTCAATTTGCTGTAGTGTGTCCATTTGGTGAAGTAGTCAACAATGATGATGGCATAACGTGCCCCGCCTCTAGCCATTGGAAGAGTCCTAACTATGTCTACTCCCCACATGGAAAACGACTAGGGACTGACCATTTGCGTTAACTCGGTAGGCGGTGCTCTTGGAATCTTTGAGAAACGCTAGCATTTGTCGCACTTGTAGGCATAGTTCGCGGCGTCTTGATCGAGCGTGGGCCAAAAGAAGCCGTGCCCGATGATTTTTCTTGCTATGGTTCCCCCCCTCCGGTGTGGTCGTCGCAATCGCCTTTATGTATGCTTTTCAACAAGCGGTTGGCATCATCGTGGATTATGCATCGAAGTAACGGGTAAGAGAAGCCTCTGCGGTAGAGCCCTCTATCAAGAATGATGTTGCGAGATGACTAGTGAGTGAGCGCCCATCTTTCCTTCTAACGTTCTAGGAGGGTCCCTTGTTGTAGATAGTCCTTGATTGGTGTCATCCAAGATTCGGATTCGGTCTCGGTGTTCATTAACAAATCAGTGTGCATCTGGCTAATGCTTGGTGAATTGAGTGCTTCGATTGGGGCGAGTCCCATGAACTGCGCATCCTCGGAGCTTGCCAACTTAGCTAACGAATCTTCTTTTTCATTCTATTCTTGGGGAATATGCATGAAATCGAAGTAGTCGAAGTTGGTGAGCAACTCTCGAACCTGGGCAAGATAGGGAGCGAGCCGTGACCCTTTAGCTTGGTATTCCACCTGTACCTGACATACGACGAGCTGCGAGTCAAAGAAGATCTAGATGGCCTTTAATTTAAGTTCGAATGTGATTCTAAGTGCGTCTATTAAGGCCTCATATTCTGCGTCGTTGTTGGTAGTAGGGAAGTTAAGCTTTAAAGCGTAGCATATCGGGCGCTCCTCCGGAGTGATGAGCGCGACTCCCGCTCCAGAGCATTTATTATCGGAAGACCCATCTACAAATAGCTTCCATTGAATGTCAGGAGCTTCAATGCTTTCTAGAGGAGACTCCTCGGGGACGGTGAATTCCACTATGAAATCGGCAAGAGCTTGTCCGACGATAGCTTGACGGGGGATGAAAGTTATCTCAAACCGACTCAGCTTTATATTCCACTTTAATAGTCAGCCAAATGCCTCAGGTTATTGCAGGACCTGTCGTAGTGGCTGGTCAGTATAGACCTTCACGGGGTGAGACTGAAAGTATTTTCGAAGCTTCTGGGAGGAGATCAATAAGTAATAGGCCAATTTCTCAAGCTTTGGGTAATTCTTTTCTGCCCCCGTCAATCTTTTGCTGACGTAGTAAATTGGTCGTTGGACACGGTCTTCAATGCGTACTAGTGCCCAGATGATTGCCTGCATGGAAACAGCCAAATAAACATATAAGTCCTCGTGGTCCATAGGGTTGGACAAGATAGCTGGTCTCTCTAAGTGATTCAAAAGGTCCTTGAATGCGGTGACGCATTCTGGGGTCCATTCGAAGTTGGGTTTCCCTTTACGAGGCAAGTCAAAAAAGGGGATGCATTTGTCAATGGCTTTAGAGATGAATCAACTTAAAGCGATGACCTTCCCATTTAAACTTTGAAAATCTTTGATGTTCTGAGGGACTTGAATATCCTGGATAGCTTTGATCTTGTCCGGATTGGCTTTGATGCCTCGGGAATTGACAATGAAACCCAAGAATTTTCCTGAGGCGACTCCAAAGGAGCATTTCAGGGGATTGAGTTTCATGTCTTACTAGCAGAGGATATCGAACATTTTAGAGAGGTCACAGACGTGGTCACTCAATATTTTAAATTTTACCATCATATCTCCATGTTTACCTACATGGATTTTCCAATCTGGTTCTTAAAGAGGCAGTTAACCATCCATTGATAAGTGGCTCCTTCATTCTTGAGACCGAAAGGCATGACGCGGTAGCAATAGATCCTAAGATCGGTTATAAAAGAAGTTTGATCGTGGTTACGAAGATACATCGGAATCAGATTGTATCCTGAATAAGCATCCATGAAGGATAAGAGCTGGTATCCGGCGGTCGAATCAACGAGTCGGTCGATCTTTAGAAGTGGGAAGCTGTCTTTGGGGAATGCCTTGTTTAAGTTGGAGAAGTCGACGCACGTTCCCCACTTACCATTTTTCTTTTATGACCAGAACTAGGTTGGAGACCCATTCGAGGTAGTCGGCTTCGCAGATGAAGTTGTTGTTGAGTAGCCTGTCTACCTCTTCCTTGAGTGCATTGGATCTTTCAGGTCCCAAGAAGCGACGTTTCTATTTGACCGGAAGTAGTGTGGGGTCGAGAGTTAACTAATGGCAAGCGATTGCGGGGTCGATGCCCGTCATGTCCGAGTGGGTTCAAGCGAATATTTCTAGGTTGGCCATCATGAAATCCACAAGATCCACTTTTATTACGGGGTGGAGTTACGATCTGATTTTCAAGACCTTTGATGGGTCATCGGGGCCGATCGGAACGTCCACCGTAGGTTCAACTAGAGTAGCCCTCTCGTAGTTGAGCTCTTCGTCCTCCCTTGGATCGAGATCGTAGGAAAGATAGAAGTAGCGCCTGAGCCAAGGCTCAGACGCCTTTGATTGCTATGCAAAGATGGTCTTGACGCAAGAAGGTAGAGGCACGATCTTGCCTTTGTCTTTATTGCGTGCGTTCTTCCGTTATATTTCATAACAATCTCGAGCCGTTACTTGGTCTCCTTTAACCGTTCTGATCCCATTCTCTGTGGGGAACTTCATTAGGAGACACCAAGGTGACATGTAGACTCAGAATTCTGTAAGGAAGGGATGTCCAAAGAAGACATTATAGGGAGAGATAATGTCGATAACCTTGAAATTGAGGACTCAGACCTGGCTCCGATCCCCATCCCCAAGTTCAACAGGTGGGTCGATCATGACCACTGGGTGATTGGAAGATCCGCTAAAGCCGTGGATCATGACATGGCAAGGTTTCAAGTCCTTGGTTTCCAACCTCATTTGATCATAGGCGACTTTGATGATAATGTTGACTGAACACCCCGAGTCGATCAATACTCTTAGGATGGAAACATAACCGATCTAAGTTGTGATTAAGACAGGGTCTTTGGTCAGGATCTCAATTCCCGTAGACTCTCTTTTGCGGAAGAAGATGTCGTCCCGCATTGTTTTCTAAAGTTTGGCGGGGATGGACTCGTTGAGAGTGGAGCAAGCTTCATAGTTGGCATACTTTATGGAGCTCACGTACTCCTCCATTTTTCGAAAGCTTTCACGCACGGGGTAAGGCTCGACCTAGATAGTATTGATCACAATGCGCGGGGTAGACGGACCAGGAACCGGTTTGGCGGGTGCTAGAAGTGAGGGCGCAGGAGGACCCGAGTTTGCTTCGGGAGGAAGAGGGTCTTGAACGTACTACTCAAGGCGCTTCTCGCAGTTAAACTTTTCGATTGCGTCATTGAGTTGACGACAATCATTGGTATTGTGCGCATACATGTCGTGGTGTCTACAATACTTGCCGGTGTTCTTCTCGCAGTCACTGGACTCCATAGCCTTTTGGTTTCTTATACTGAAGCGTGTTACATGTTTCTAGGTAGATTGCCTCCAAGTCTTCATTCAGTGGAGTGTAGGTCTCGTAAGCTTGGTTGCAGCCGGGCTTCTTTGGATCCACTGGAACCTGATTGTTGTTGCAGCCGCCCTACCTCCCGTTACTCGGCTTTGATTTGTACGAACCTGCCCCTTATCCTTACCGAAGGGTTCCCCAACCTTTTTCCCTTTGATGTGGTCGTCGATGGTATCGATATGTGAATTGTTGGAATGGTTGGTCTAGGAAATTTGGTTACGCCTCGCTTCTTCCTGACATAAGAACTATCCGACCTTTTCGTAGATAGCGTCGAGACTCATAGGTTGCTTTCTATCGATCCGGGCCCCGAATTCGTAAGTGGGGAGGATTCCTTTTGCAAGTTGGAAATGCACAGTACGAGGATCTGGGTCGTCTACCTCAGCAAGTGCTGTATTTAACCGCGGAGGTAGCTCTTGAGTGACTCAGCGGGTCCTTGTTAAAGATTAGATAGAGTGAGGGCGTTACTCGGAGTTTGAACATGCATTCTGAATTGCTTAACCAATTATGTGGCCAGTTGGCCGATATTGTTGAAAGAATGGAGCAAAAGGCGAGAGAACCAGAGTAAAGCAATGCCTGATAGGAAAACCGGGAAGCACTTTCATTTGACTGGGTCAGTGGCCCGACTAGAGTCCATTTGCAATTAATAGCAGTTTAGCAAGACGCAGGGGTTGGTCGTGCCGTCATAGAATGTCATATGTGGCATGTTGAAGCGTCAAGGCCATTCGGCTTCATGCACAATCCTAGTGAAGGGATTGCGCCTTTTGTGGGTTTCCCATGAGTTATTGGCGTTCCCTCACATTTCTCTCGTTATCCTTCGGACCATGTCGGGGAGATATGTTGGATGTGGGTCTGTCGGTTGAAACCATTGGTTTCAACGAACTTCGGGAGTTCAGTTCCACGGTCGCCTTCTTGTTGCACATCCGGGTCATCCTCTTCCATGTCATCAACATCTATAGTCTGGTTTTGGTATGGGGGTGAGGCTGAGCAGGTTGGCGTGCATCTCGATCCGGAAGTATTTGAGCCTGTGGGGACGCGAGGAGAGTAGGCCCCTGATTCTGAGCGACGACAATTGGTCTCTATCGAAGAAGGGGTCGGTTACTCCGACCTGGTTTGTCAATGATAATCAATCGGGAACTGTCGTGGTACTGTGCTCCCTCGCTGTAAGTGATGGTAGTTCAGTCTCCATTCCCATTTCCATTTCCATTGTCATTTCCATTGCCTTTGGTATGAGCGTTGGAACGGATGAGGCTAAACCTTCTTCTTTGATGTGGGCCCCTTGACTCAGAATAAGAGGTTTCTGAGATAGTACGTCGTGGTCAGGCATTGTTCTGAGTGGGCTGAAGTCGTGCGACGATGCGTTGACTTTCTTGGAGTTGGCACATGAGGTCGATGTTGTTCCTTTGCGCCTGATTGAGTTCGAGAGTTGTACTTCCGTATTTGTCATTAAGCGTGCGTGGATTTGCACTTGTGTAGCTGGGGCTTGGGGATCCACATGAGGAAGGTTATCGATTTCGGGTGGGATATCCGCCGGTTGAGATTGCTATGATGTCCCAGCTTCGGTTGCAGCAGAAGAGCCGATCATTGCATTCTTTGGTCACTTCGCCATCGTAAGCGGACTTGGCGGTAGGTTAGAGAAGAAACCTAAAGCACGTCGAAGTCGAGATGGTGATGTGTGACAAAGAAGCGAATCCGAGTTCTCTCAGTGAAAGCACCAGAATGTTGACGGCAAAATATGTCGTAAACACCCAAGATTCTTAGTTACTTAAGAATTATAGTTTCGTGTGGAAATATAGGTATGGAAACAGTAAATAACATAATAGATTTATAGTGGTTTGGTCCCGTGAGGGGCCTACGTCAACTTTGGAAGAGTCGCTGATATTTTATTGACAATAAAGAGTTAAAAGCTTGAGACTAATACATGACATCTCTTTACGTACATTTTAAGTAATTTGAGGTCATAGTTATCATATGTAAATGTTAGGAAAAAGGAAAATTTTCCCTTCTTCTTCATCAAAGCACGGATGCCATTAAAGAGGTCACTTGGAGCTCTCAAGAGATGTCAAATCAACTAAATTCCAACCATTTTGAACTGTGAGCTTGGGATATATTTATAGTGGAGTGGTTAGGTGGGAGTAGGTAGGAGTAGGGGCCACATTAGGAAATCCTGGATCCTATAGTGTAGGACACCAAAAGCTCGCCCCCTTGTCTCTTCTCGGAAACTCGTACCCCTTAGTAGGTATGACTTTCGTACCCCGTGGGGTACAAGTTTCATACCCTAAGGGGTACGAAATTCGTTTCCCGAGGGGACAAGGGAATATGTAGTGAGTTTGATGGAGTTGAGGTTAGCGTGACTTGAGGATTCTTGGAATCCGAGATATTGGTTTGGCAATATTTTGAGCAGTGGTGAGGTTCTTGACTGCACGACCTCTTCTTGGCTTATTTCCTTAACTCCTTGGCGACACTATAGGCTTTAACATCACGTGATATGTTGAGTCGAGCATGTCCTGCGTAATTTCGGGAATCGATCTAAAAGGCTGGTTAATAGAAATCTATGTTTGAAAACATGTGTTTGAGACATGTTATGTTTGATGATTGCAAATGGATACAAGTGTTTGCTATTGGATGACAGTGGATGCATATACACACACTTTAGGCACTATATCGGCTCAAGCACTTTCATTTTTCATATGGATGTGTGCACATGTTATTTTTTTCATTGAATGAAAATGATTGAATCATCACATAGATGTTGCATTTTGGTGAATGGTTGTGCACACATATAGGACTTATATGTACTATTAGGATTCTTTTGCATACATATTGGATACATGACACACACATATATTGCATTAAGGAGGTCAACTGAATCCGTGGACCACATGATTTTTGCATTAGTTTAGGGCATATACACAACACATTTGCATATGTTCATACAAAGCATTAGAATTTTTAAGTATAATGGATTCCTGTGATTGATGGATCAATAGATGGGCGTAGGTTTTAAGTAATAACATTCTTCTTAACTTAAAAATTTCGGGGACGAAATCCTTTAAGGAGGGGGAGAATGTAACACCCCATATTTTTATACAAAGTAATTATATTAAAAAGTTAATAAAATGGAGATTAATTAATTAAATATTCATAATTAGGTAAAATAGACTTTACCGTTGCATTCGTTACGAAATTTTGGTTTAGATAGACTTTAGGTTTTCGTAAATCGGATTAAATATGAAGAAGTTATGAACTAAAGAAGATTACACAAATATATATATATATATATATATATATATATATAATATAAAATTCAATAGCATAGAAAAGCAACGGTAAGTGGGCTACCCAACACCGACCGGATCAACACAGGGGTCGACCTAGGTCTAAGGCGGGTCACCCATGTGTCGACCCAGGTTTAAGGTAGGTCGACCCACCTGCATGTAGGACAAATTCCTGCTTTCGAATCTAGACTATTTTATACACCATATTCGTAAGCTGACTCAGCTTGAGGTGTACGTTTTGATTATAAACCTAAAATCTAATGGTTTAGAGTCCTACCTAATTTATAAATAGGCTAGCAGGCTTACTATTTTCTTACACACAAACATTCTTCATTCTTCTTCCTCCAAGCTATTTCTGAAAAAAATAAGAAGATGCCGAGGTACTGCCAAAACAAAGATTAAATAGGATAATTATAGTTTTTCTACAACCACAACAACAACTAAAAGGATTTTTCTTGATCTAAATAAAACCACTGTAAGTTTTAGTTGTTTTTAGATTTGATAACTAAAAAGTATTCTGAAATTAAATAATTTGAATCTGAAATTATACAGTGTTTATATGTTATTGTTTTACTGTCAACTATCATTTCAATTTTTCAGTTATTACCTATTACATGTACATCCTTATTATCCTCTTTTCTATCTAAATTTTATTTACAATCTTATGCCTATTTATTTAGTTTATGTATTTCTGTATTGGATCTAAATTTTCCCCCTTTTCTTTTTAGTTTGCGCTAAGCATAGGCCATCGAGTGCCTAGGCTATTCCCATTAGAATTGCGTAAAATTGGGTTAAATTGGAGTAACTTATAATAATAGTAAAAAGAAGGATTAGGCATATTGAAACATGAAATCCAATGACTATATAACTTCGATAATATGCAAAAAAAGGTTAATCTGCATAGGTTAAACTTAATTTAATATTAAGTAGAACATGATGTGAGGATAATATGTAATTAAGTTAAACGTGTAACTTAATATATATATATACACACACATACACACATCTGAGCAGCTGCTTGTCTGTTTTGGGGGAATGGGTTGTACACATAATAACATTTATAGGAAATATCACATACAACCATGCTTATTAATGAACTTAAACCTGCTAAGTTAAACTTGTTAATTAATAAGCTATGACGTCCCACGTCTTATTATTTATATTTGGTTTTGAGACTCTTAAAATCTTAGTTACTTGGGGGCACAAGCCTAGGGGAAGCTTGTGTCAATCTTGTTGTGTGGAACTCGTATCAGTTAGTATCCCTATTGTTGTCATAGAGAGGGACCTCGCACTAGGTAGGGGCCAGACCATGCTTTACTGTCTGGATTGTAGGAGGTTTAAAGGTGGAAGGTGGTACAGGCGTGTTCCGGTGGAGTCATAAGCGTGCATGAGTTCGATGGGGGAAACTAAGATGCTGTAACACCAACGAATAGGTCTGTGTCTTATAAGTTAACGGGTAAGGGACTGATATCCCCTACTGGCGTGACCGACAGAGGATATTTGCATAGTAGGGAGCTGATCGCATGGGTAGTGATTAGGGTAACATCTAATGCTGATATATTCGTAGTTGGTGCAAAAACATGTTCTTGGGATATGAATGAGAAGCGTACATGATCTTTACCTTACCTTGTTATCTAGTTATCTCGTTTACTTCGTACTTGTTTATTTTACTGTAATTTCATGTTCAACATTATTTATCTGTCTTGAAACTTTATATCTTTTCTTATGTTGAAAATCATTGGAACTCGCTAGACTTTATGTGTGACCTATTTTGTTTTCCCTTCTCTCTCTTCCTTCCCCCCTCAGGTTCTTTGAGTGGTGGTGGATAGTAGTTATGACCGTGATTCTATTCTGTTTGGACTTGGATTGCTTTCCTTTCCATGTATCACTTCAGTTTATTTATCTATGTTTATTGCTATGACATATAAAGGATATCATTTTGGGGTTTTGTACTCTAATGATTTATGAGACAGATATTTATGGTTTTGACATTGATGGTTCATTTTGAAAAAAAATGTAATGTTGAAATTTATTTGAAATTTTTCGCTGCATTATATATTCTGTCTTGTTAAAATCAGTCCTTGTATGATTATTGCTCTTAACAAAACTTAATACATCCTTATATGTGTGACATTAAGGGACGTGGGGTCTCACAATTTTCCTGATTTGCACGACATATGTTAGAACATTCGATTAAACACCTTATATTAATTACAGTCTTTTAAAATTTCATTTATAACTACTTCATTCTTTTCGGTTTATTTGTTTATTGCTTTTTAATTTAATGGTCGGTCAATCTGCTTCCCATTACATATACAATAACGTATCATTTTATAAATCATTTAAGGTTAAATGATTCAGTAAAATTTCAGCAGCACTTCCCTTTGGTCCCTATATCGTACACAAATGCATGCACACAAGGAACAAAAAGGAAGTGCCATAAAAATGTTGTTAACCCTTTAAACTGAAATGATTTATAAAATATTCTCACGTTATTGTATTTGTAACTTTATCCAGTAGTGGGACAAATCCAACAAATATTGTATCAAATGAATATGGATTTCCGTTCTGTGTAAAAACAAATATCCATATAACGACCATATACAACACTTGTCAGACGGGCCAAAAATCTCTAAGGGGTTCACATAAGTAAAACACATTTTATAATTTGTATTTTAACATCTACATAATATTTTTAATACATTCAATAAATATTTGTTAACTACAGTTTCAATTTTAAAACGTATTGTAATTTCCATTTAAAATTTTATAATCCATTCAACCTTTTATACATTTTACTTAATAAATTTGTAATATTAACATGGATTTCAATATTTAGCCAATATGTCAAGTTTTAAATTATGGTTTTTCATTAAAAAATCAAAAGCTACACTTTTAATAAAATAAATTATAATTATTTTAACTTATGCTAATACATACAACTAACACACGATAGCAATTTTAGTGTAGTACACATATTTTTACCTAAATGACAACAAACATTGTTAACAAATATTCGCAACAACTTATCAATAAACATGTTAATAAATAATACACACTAATTTTCAAATCACACGACCAATCAACAATTCTACATCAACTAACACAATTTTATTACGATAACAACTGTTAACCGGCCTTTTGGTCCGGTTACCAAAAGTACTCAAGACATGCTCGACTCAACTCATTGCGTGAAGACTGGGCCAAGGGAGAAGCTTAGGAAGTGCAGGAGGAAGACCAAAGAGAGATCGTGCCAACGAGCCTCGACCACATCCCTCACCAAACATACTTCGCACCATGCCAGGTGCAAAATTTCGTACCTGGTTGGTGCGAAATTCCGCACCTACCAGGTGCGAAATTTCACACCAAGCGAGTGCGAAATTTTGCACCCAGCAGGTGCGAAATTTCGCACCCAGCAGGCGCGAAATTTCGTAACAGGTGCGAAATTTCGTACCTAGCAGGTGCGAAATTTTGCACCTCTGTCCAGGTGCGAATTTTCGGTGGCCGACAGTTGGAGGCGCGAATTTCCTGTAGATGTTCCCCATTTCTACCTACTCCTACCAAACCCCTACCTAACCACTTCATATAAATACCCCATGGCCTCACACTTCAAAAGGGTGGGATTCTTGAGCTTGGAAACCTCTGTAGAGCTTCATTAATGGCATCTCCTCTTTGAGGAAGAAGAAGGACAAAATTGTCTTTTTCCTTATTTATTCAATATATGATGATTATGACATCATATATCATGAAAAGTGAATGTAATGAGATATCATGAGATAGTCTCAACCTGGTAATCTTCCAAGTGATCAATAAAATTCCAACAAATCTTCAAAGTGGACGTAGGCCCTCACTGAGGCTGAACCACTATAAATCTCTTGTGTTATTTACTGCTTATGTTATATTTTATGCTCTTGTCTATGCGACCATATTTATAATTCCTAGTAATTGGGAATCTTTGGTGTTTACGACATTTTTTGCCTTCAACATTTGGTGCTTTCACTGAGAAAACTCGGATATTGCGTCTTTCTCGCACATTACCATCTCAACTTCGTCGAGCTTAAGGTTCCTTGCTTAACCTATAGTCTGGTCTGCTTACGATGGTAAAAAAGTCAAAGAACGCAATGATCGTCTCTTCACCCGCAGCCGAGACCGGTACATCTCAACAGCCTCGACCGGCGGACATCCCAGCCACTAATGAAAATGAACCTCCAGTTGCAGACCTTGAAATTCCCGCAACCCAAGCGCAAGTCCACACGCTTAGTGAGAAGTATGAAAATACAGCTGTCGAGCTTAACCAAGCGCTGAGGAATAACATCGAACTTATGTGGCAATACAGGAAAGTCAGTGCGTCATCGCTCGGCTACAACTAGCTCGAAACAATGCTCGACCTCGACCACCAACATCGGAAACTTACTCTTCCGAGTCTAGGGGCCTGCACCAAAGAAGGAGGTTTAGTCTCATCAACAACGTCGCCGCCCGAACAAACGTCCTCGACAATTGCCATGGCAATGAGTATACCAACGGCAATGGCGACCGGACCGCGGTTACCTATAGCGAGGGCACTCAATATCGGGACCATCCTCACTTAATCATCAATGAAGGACCCGCTCCTATTAATCAACCTCCTCCTCGACAAGACCTAACTACCACCCATTGAGACAATGAACCTATTGTTTTGACAACCCGTGCCTTTCCGGAACCAGATCCGCGTGACCCTGCTCCCCATCATCACGCACACCAGTATCCCATTATAGATGTTAAGGACATGGAAGAAAACGATTCAGACATCCACCCTAGAAGACACCCTCGTGCCAGAACTCTAGAACCTTGCTAAAACCCATGGGTCCCGATGGCGGACCCTCATCCGACCTATCTTCCCAACATGGTCTAAAGGATCATGAGGGAGATGCGAGGGAATGTGCATGATTCATGGGAAGTGTACATTAGGCGCAACCCTTTCACTCGAAGTGTCAATTAAGCTGAACGGCCGCGACGCTTCATCATGCCGTAGATGCCGCTCTATGACGGCACCACTAACCCTTGTGCTTTCCTGAATCGTTATGAATGGAAAATGGACTCGAGCATAGGCGATGATCCTGTCAAGTGCAAATGTTTTCCAGTCTTCCAATCGGGGACCGCTCTATTATGGTTCTCTCGTCTTCCGCTTAACTCCATCAACAACTTTGGCCAATTGGCGACACAATTAGTCAAGCATTTCAGGATGCATATCCCGACTCCGAAGAATGCCCTCACCCTTTCCAACCTATACTAAGGGCACTAAGAGTCACTCAAAAGCTACCTTTCCAGATTCAACATCGCCCTCGTGGAGGTCGAGGATCCAGATCCGCGCACCGTACTCTTCCAACTGGCTAAAGGCGTACTTCCAACTTCTGAATTTGGGGCATGGAACGATCGAAAACAACCAAAGAGCCTCGATGCTTTCAATGACAAAGAGGGGAAGTTCTTATGCCAAGAAGAAGCGAGACGGAACCGTATCTCCGAGATCAGTCGCCCCAATATCCCTCGAGCGAACACCGCCAATAACCGTCCTAGGGGTCGAGAAGCGGGAGGACCCTCCAATCCGAACACGGGGGCAGGACCACCCAGATAAAGACCAAACATTGGTGGGCATGGTTGCCGAAGCAACAATCTAGTCTAGACAGAGCCGAGGAAGCCCGGCCCTTACCAAGCCGACGAGACATACACTCTGTTAAACGAAGATCCATAAACTATCTAACTAGAGACATGTAACACCTTGCCGTACAAGAAGCCCCGCGTCAGGGATTCGGGGAGGTACTGCCGATATCATGATATGTATGGGCACAATACGAATGAATGTCGCCAGCTAAGGAATGCAATTGAAAGACTTATCCGAGAAAAGCGACTTGAACAATACATCTAAGAGCCCTTTCCCTTCGAAACCAATCCAAAACCTCCAGCGCCAACTCCTCAGAAGGCCGCCAAGATAGCCCCATGACCGTCTAACTCAAGACGAGGAATCATGATCAACACTATATGCGGTGGGCCCGGGCCCACGCATGACAGCTTCCGAAAGATGGAGGAATGTGTGGGCTCCATTAAGCATGCCACCTACGAGTCTCGCTCTGCTTCCGATGAGTCGATCCCGACCATGCTTCGGAAAACCTTGTGGGACGACATTATCTTCATTGGAAGGGAGTCCACGGGAATTGAAATCCCGACCACCGATCCTTTGGTCATCAATGCCCAAATTGGCGCTGCAACTGTTCGAAAAATATTGGTCGATTCAGGAAGCTCGGTCAACATCATTTTCAAAGCCGCCCATGACCAGATGAAATTAGAGGCAAGAGATCTCAAACCGTGCCATTCCACGATCCACGTTTTTAATGGGGCATCCAGCTATCCGGTAGGAGTCATTGACCTACCCGTCGAACTCGGTATGGGGGATCGAAGCCGAGTCCCAATCCTCACCTTCGTGGTTATCGACATCATCTCGCCGTATAACGTCTTCCTTGGACGTCCGTTCCTCACAGAATTTCGCGTCTTCCTATCACCATGGTCCCTCCTGATGAAGTTTCCAACGGAAAATGGGATCAGAACTGTCAAAGGCGACCAAGTCAATGCTAGAGAATGTTATGCCATAGAATGGAAGAACGCGCGCAATAAGGACAAGGCCAAAGCAGCGCCCGTAGCCTTTTGCGCCAAGACCGTTTCCACATAGCAATCAGCGGCGTCTGGGCCATGGCTCAGACGCCACTCCTGTCTTTCTGATGACCTCGATCCAAGGAAAGACGAAGAGCCCGAGCACGAGAGACCTACTCCTGTCGAGCCCACAGTAAATGTACCCATCAGTCTCGACGATCCATCGCGAGTATTAAAGATAGGATCACACCTTCACCCAGCAGCCAAAGACGATATTGTGGATTTCCTAAAGTCTAATCTGGACGTATTCGCATGGACTCATTTTTCCATGAAATACATAGACCCGGCAATCGCCTGCCACTCCCTATTCATAGATCCTACGATGCCTCCAGTCAAACAAAAGCGCCGCTTCCTTGGACCCGAGAGATCCAAGGCAGTAGAAGAAGAGGTAGATCGCCTGCTAAACAATAACTTCATCCGTGAAGTTGATTACCCCGAATAGGTCTCCAATCTGGTCCTAGTCAAAAAGGCCAATGGAAAATGGCGAACGTGTATCGACTTTTCTGATTTAAACAAAGCATGTCCCAAGGACAGCTTACCGCTCCCAAAGATCATTGGCTAGTCGATTCAACCGCTAGATACCAATTGCTATCTTTCATGGACGACTACTCCGGTTACAACCAGATCCCGATGAATCTCCGCGATCAGGACCATACCTCCTTCATAACCAACCTCAGACTTTATTGCTATCGCGTCATGCCTTTCGTCCTCAAGAACGCCGGCGCCACATATCAACAGATGGTTAATCGACTCTTCAAAAATCAAATCGGGAAATCCATGGAGGTGTGCGTGGACGACATGCTAGTTAAATCAAAAGTGTTTAGCAACCATATCCACAACCTCTCCGAAATGTTCGATGTCCTCTGTCGACACGACATGAAACTCAACCCTCTCAAATGTTCCTTTGGCGTCGCTTTAGGAAAATTGCTGGGTTTCATCGTCAACGCTTGGGGCATCGAAGCTATTCCGAGAAAATCCAAGCCATTCGGGATATCCAAATCCCTGAAAATATCAAGGATGTTCAAAGTTTAAATGGAAAGGTCACCTCTTTAAGTCGATTCATCTCAAAGGCTACCGACAAGTGCATTCCTTTCTTCGATTTACTTCGAAAAGGGAAATGCAACTTCAAGTGGACCCCTGAGTGCGCTTCCGCATTCAAGGAACTCCTGGATCACTTGGAGCGACCACCCATCTTATCTAAGCCTGTAGATCATGAGGACTTATATATTTACTTGGCTGTTTCTACGCAGGCCATCAGCTCGGCATTAATACGGCTTGAAGACCGCATTCAACGACCTGTCTACTACATAAGCAAGTGATTGACGGTTGCATAAAAGAACTACTCGAAACTCGAGAAACTGGCATTCTTCTTACTAATCTCCTCTCGGAAACTTCGGTCATACTTCCAGGCTCATCCCATAAAGGTCTTCACCGACCAGCCGCTGCGTCCAGTTCTACAGCGACCCGAGGCATTCGGTCGACTGCTAAAGTGGAGCATGGAACTAAGTCAGTTCGAGATAGCATTCATCCCCCGCCGAGCCATCCTCGGACAAGCCCTCGCCGACTTCATAGTAGAGTTCACGGCCCCCGATGAAACTTCAACAGAGAATGTTGAGGCCCCCGACAGTAGGTGGAAGTTGTTTATGGACGGGTCCTCCAGCAACAAGTGTTCGGGAGCCGGCATCGTACTCATCACTCCCGAGGGGCACCCGATACATTACGCGCTAAAGCTAAATTTCCCTGCTACCAACAACGATGCAGAGTATGAGGCGTTGATAGCCGGGCTAAGGATCGCGATCGAACTCAATCTAAAGATTAGTCAGATTTTCTCCGATTCATAGCTCATCGTGCGCCAGGTTAAGTAAGAATTCCAAACTAAAGGGGAAAGACTTGTTCTATACCTAGCTCAAGTACAGGAACTACTCACTCACTTTGGCCACTTCATTATCACTAACATTCCATGAGAGCAAAATAAAAGGCCCGACACACTGGCCAGATCAGCAAGTTCCGAGGATCCGCAGCTGGTGGGGTTCGCCCACGTCGAGGTGCTCAACACCCCCAGTACCAAGCCAACACAAACCAGTACGGCCATGAGCGCCGAACCCGAGCCGGAATCTTGGATGACACTAATCAAGAACTACCTACGATAGGGGATCCTCCGAGAAAGCCGCAAAGAAAGGCGAGCGCTCACCCGCCAGTCAACCAGTTATCTCCTTATGGATGGGGTACTCTATCGACGAGGCTTCTCTGTCCCTTTACTTATATGTGTGGCCCACGAGGACGCCGTCAAGGTTCTAGTCAGCGTGCATGAAGGAGAATGCGGTACCATACCGGGGGACAAACCCTGGCTAGGAAGATACTCCGACATGACTACTACTGGCCCACACTTGACCAGGACGCCACCGATTACGCTCGCAAGTGCGACAAATGCCATTACTTCTCAAAGATCCCGAGAGCCCCACCTACAAAACTAACACAAATGACCAGCCCATGGCCATTCGCCATGTGGGGAATTGACATCATTAGGACCCTTCCCATGGCCAGAGGTGGGGCACAATACGCTGTCGTTGCTGTTGGTTATTTTACCAAATGGGCAGAGGCCGAGGCCCTCGCCACAATCACTACCAAGAAAATGATCAACTTCGTTGTACCAACATCATCACTCAATACGGGGTCCCATAGGCCATCATTTCAGACAACCGCACTCAGTTCGAGAGCATAGAGTTTAAATCCCTCTGTCAGCGGCACGACATCGAAAAAAGATTCTCGGCCGTAGCACACCCACAGGCTAATGGACAAGTTGAGGCAGTTAACAAAGTTATCAAGTCCATCATCAAGAAGCGCCTCGAGAAGGCCGGGGGCATGTAGGCAGATGAACTTCCTTTAACCCTATGGGCCTACCGGACAACCCACAAGACAGCGACCGGGCACACTCCCTTCGCCCTTGCCTACGGGTCCGAAGCTTCAGTCTCATCGAGCTCGAGCTCGAGCTTGAGCTTGAGCATGAGCTTCAGTCTCATCGAGTCACCTATTTTGATCCAAAGATGAACTAAGATTTACTCATGGGATCACTCGACCTGCTTGAAGAAAAGAGGAATGAAGCCGACCTCCGAGCCACTGCCCAACGACAACGAGTCGCTCGGTACTTCAACTCTCGAGTCCGCCACAAGGACCTCAACATCGACGACCTCGTCCTAAAACGGGTATTCCCTCCGCCAACGGGCCTCGCTCCCCGTTGGGAGGGCCCGTACTCTATCCTACGAAGGCTCAGTGATGGAACTTTCAAGCTGGTGACCGTGGACAGAGCTGAACTACCAAGGGCTTGGAATAGTGAACATCTCCGCTGCTACTTCACTTAACTTAGTACATGGCTGTTTACGCTTTCCAGTGATGTTTTGTAACAATTCAAAGCATTGTAAAGGCTACTCATGCCAAAAGTTATTAGTGGAAATGATTTTCAGCTTTCTATCTCTTTACTCTGTGTTTACTCCTCCCATGACTTGTTTGATTAATTTTGGCATCTAGCTTTAGTAAACAGCCGACCGCCGTACCGGCCCTTAGCGTGAGGGCCGGCACCGCCGGCCGAGCCACGAGCCAACCTCGTGGCCTAATCACATTGGTAATGATTGGCACCTGGAGCACGGGAGCCGGCAATGCAACTCGAGTCGTCGGCCCGCGGCGTGACTGAATATAAATAACCTCGAACTTGAACCTCGGCCCAGTGCCGAGGCCGAGGATAAATCGTTCGACCACCCAACACCCAGACAACGCGATACAAACTTCCCCTAAACTACGGGTGATGGTCGAATCTTGGAGCAGCACCGAGACCGACCTTAAATCGTCTCTTCCTCGAAGCTCTCAAGGCTAAGGGGTAGCCCATAGCCATGATCGGACCCTACGGGATGATGATCCGGGCTTCTCTTTCCTGGCGAACGACGACGCCTATAGGCTCGCCTCAACCCGATGAACGACGGGAGAGCCTACGCCGGATGGACCGCACAACGTGACGTCATGCGCCTTCGCTACTCCTGGGATTAACCTCGGGCAACCCAAGAAAAAACAGCATGCGCTCGAGCCTGGCTTCGCAAACTACGGGTTTCCTGAGCTGAGGGAAACCTACTAGAAGCCTGCGCACTATCACACCCCCCTTGAATGATTAACCTAGGGCGTAGAATACACAATTGCTTTTTTGTTACATGTAACAATAAGTAGGCCTATGAAAGTATGGGGCACCCAAAAACATGGGAAGAACATCCGAACATTTAACAGAAAGTGCGATCTTTACTAATTCATATTTCATTACAGCACACACATACATTACAACCAACTACATAACTATTATCTTTCTTTATAATGACAGGGTGTACATGAGAACCACACCGTGTCTTGAAAAACCAAAAGCAAGGGCCGAACTCGCGTAAACTACCGGCCTACACTACCAAAATAAGCACTAAACCTGCACTTAATTAAGTAATGTTAACCATGCTTCTTCTTCTTGTCTTTGTGCTTCTTCTTTGCAGATTCCGCACTCGACGGTTCATCCTTGGAGTGGGGCCTTTTCCTGTCAGACCCACCTTTTCCACTTCATCCCCTTTGGGAAGTGGTCGACCCGTGAGAGGCTGGAAGACGCCTTTCGTCCACCACATCACCGCTGGAAATCTCGGTGACATCAGCTGGGGCAATAGGCGTCAAAGGCCTGGGAGCATCACCGGCAGCTAGACCTATCACTGCAGCGCTCACCTCCGGAATCACCTTCCCTTCCCGCCTAGCTTTCTCCCTGGCATCCTTATCAGCTTGTTGCGCATTGAGTATTTTGGACTTGTGCTCTGGATCACCAACCCTGGTTTTCTCCCGAGTCTCGATGCCCCCCCCCCCCCCCCGCGGAGCCTCTTCATCCTCCTGCTTCTTTTATGCCTCGTCATCCACCCTCTTCCTCTCCGCTTCCTCATCAGTCGGCTCCTAGGCAACAGTCACAGCATCCCTGTCCACATTGTTCTCCCTAATCTTTATAATGACCTCCTACCTGGCAGCTTCATCCTGCCTCAGCTTTTCCTCTACCGGACCATGTGCAGTCGCACTTTTCCCATTTACCTCCTTTCCCTCGTCAATAAGGCCTTTATAGAGGCTGGGAGTTATCCTTATCCCCGAGAAGGTGTCAAGCCGATCCGCACTCTCTTCAAACCGTATCCCTTCAAGTCCTAGCCCAGACTCAGTCACTTGGGGAATCGCGGGGACAGGATCCAATGCCATGCTTAATCCGGAGGGGACTGCACAATGAAAACACAATCTTTAGGTCCGCAAAGTTGGTAACCACATCATCCTCTAGGATGCGTTGTAAAGGGAATTTACCTCCGGTCAAGGATGACATAGGAAGAGCAGGAGGGGCACCCAGTGCAACGGGAAAGGTAAATCCCGTATCTCTCCGCTCCAGATGCTCAGGATCATGCACGGTTAAAACCTGAGTCAAGACTGTCGGGTCACTTGCGGTGACCGATCCAGGAACTAGGGGCCGGTGAGAGCTTCCCTCCGCGGAAGTCCCAACTACCACGACATTCTCGGTCATGACAAATTTTCCTTTCTCAGCAGCAAGCCTCTCCAACCTCTCTCTCTTCGCATCCTTGAGCAATAACTTCCTACCCTCCTCCAACTTCTGGCGCTTCTCCTCGGTCAAGAGGTCAATCACAAGTTGCCGCTCGTCCACGGTCCCAACGTCCGCTCGGCGCAAGAAGGCATCGTACGGAACCAACCTATCCCAGGTTCGAGCTAGCTCACGGGAGTAGTCATCCATCCAAGAAATTCCTTGGAATTTTAGGACCTTAACAAGCATGTCCTTAATATCTTCCTCTATAGACGACTGTGCCCGGTACTCTGCATCCGCTAGCTCGTCTCTTAACTGCTCCACCTCTCTCTGGAACTCGGCTTTCGATCCTTCTACGGTGCCTAACACATCCTGATTGCTGGCTTTCGTGTCCTCCTTCGCCTTCTTTGCCACCTCAAGCTCCCTCTTTAAGCGATCATTCTCCGCTTCTAAAGCTTTATTATCCTCCTGAAGCTGGAAGACCTTGGCGTTTTCTCTCTCCAGGTCAATGAAAGACAGGTCCACCTTAGCCTTTTCCTTCTTCAAAGTCATGTTCTGGGTGGTTAAGTCGGCTATAGTCTCTGTGAACACGGAGGGAGAATCATCGACCTCCTTTTTGAGCATCTCGTACCCCTGCTTCAGCTCTGCTGAAAGACCACGAAACCAGTAAGCCAATGTTTAAAGATACAAGAACAAAAGTCCTCTAATAAATAGGAAAGATGGAGAAAGAGGAAGACCCACCGATTTCTGTATTCAAGTTAGCAACAGATGTCCTCTCAGCGTCAATGGTTAGTTGATGGTTCAGGAGGTGCAGGTTCTTCTGCCTAATCAGGTACGATAGGTGGTGAGAGTATGTGGTAAGCTCATTGACCTAGTGATACGTGGCCTCCACATCCATCCATATCTCTCCAGATGCCCTAGTAGGAGCTGGGCGAAGGTCAGGAAGAGACGTCAACTCATCAAAGTAAAGCCGAGGGAAGTGATGCTTCAAGAACGCCATCTTCTCCTCTGGGGAAAGCTCTTGGACTTGGGGAGCCATCAAATCATGCATTTCTACCGTAGTTTCCCTCTCCGACCTCGGCTGGGCAAGCGGTGGCTCTCTCCCCTTTGAAGTCTGAATGGGAGCCAATGGAGCAGTAATTAACGGAGTTGTTAACGACGTATGACTCGACCCTCCTAGATCAAGAAGTGAATCTCCTCTGGACACCCGAATCGGAGGAGGACGGGGAGGAGTCGGGAAAGACCGTGGCCTGTTCAGGTGATGACTCCCGCTGCCGCAACCCCGTGGGGGTGGAACATCACCATATAAAATGGTCCCCCTCCTGAAGGAGCTGATAAAAGCACTCTCGAGGCAATGGCGGTCTCCACGACCTCGTCCTCCACTTCCTCTGGCCATGTCACCTATCAAAGAAGCGAAGCAAAATCAGTCAAGCAACATGCACAGGCACTCTTCTATGAGATGTGGTGTGTATAAGTGTACGCCCTAAGTGTTATATCAACAGACCAGATTGTTCCCTAATCAAGGGAGTCAGCCCCTCTGCGGCACGAGCTAGATCCTCCATACTTACTGCGCTCGGCCACAGAGACAACTCCATAGGGACAGTACCCAGACTAGGAAACTGGTCTGCTTTTTCGAGGGAAGCGGTAGCGCCTAGAGCGGTCACAGGAGAATGAGGGCTGGACAACGCTTCTTCTCCTGTCCCTCCCACCGGGGGCGAGATAGAAGCGTCAATTAGCCCCTTATCCCGATCAGCCGTCTCCGCGCTACCAGCTTTCCTACGACCAACATCTTCTTGGAACTTAACGGCCTTCTTTGGTCCAGGCCCGGTAGAAACTATTTTCCTCTTCAAACCAGAAACAGTAGGGCCTTCTGTCATTTTCCCTTTCAATGCACCACTCGCCACGGCAGGTCTGATTATGGCCCTGTTGGCCGGAAGCAGTCCAACACACTGAAGGTGGTCCGGATCTACCACAGTATCCATCTTGCGGGAGTCTTCAGGGATGGCTCGGAGGGCATCAAAACGTTGACGGTACTCGTCACCCGTAGGCGCCTCAGGATTTCCTGCCACAATCAGAAAACAATGAGACACAGAGCCAGACAACGCTATATGAAGAGATCACAGGTACTCACTTCCTTGTATCCACCTCCTCGCAAACCCGGGAGGACAGCGAACGAAGAACCAGTCATACTTAATCACAGACGGCCTGGGCCACTTTCCAACAAAGAATTTAGTAGCGGGAGATGCTTACAAGAACCATTGGGAGGGTGATCCACCAGTTGATCGCCTAAAATGAAAGAGATACCGAATATCCTCTCCGGTAGGATCCCGGTGTAGAAATCCTCGATAAAGAAAACAAGTACCCAAGAGCAAAGAATAAGCATTCGGGTGTAGCTACGAGGGAGCAAGGCGGAAGTAGAATAGCATTTCCCTAATGAAGTCATTGGCCGGGGGCACGCACCCCACAAAGCAAGTATGTCGATTCCAAGTAGTGAAACCCTCCGGCGGCGAATGGGCCCTTCCACTCGTTCCAAGGGAATGAGCATCTCCCTCTGGAATGCTAAACCGCAATGCCAACTTTCTAACTGTCGTGGCATCCAAGCGCGATGGTACCGAGTCTGGTGGATTGTCTAAAATAACTACGTCAGGTAGCACGTCCGGAGCTACTGGGGCAGGTGGTTGCCCACCACCAATGATGTCCACATTTTCCATTTCCGCATGTATGATGGGAGAATGTATCCTCTCAATGTGCTCCCCGGGCTCAGACACCTCGGGCAAGCTGCCCGATTGGGAGGGAACCGATTCCTCAGTAGTCTCAAGCTCGCTGCCGCCTGAGTTGTCGTGTCCGTAGAGTCAGATGTGTGAGACGATGGCGGGGAAGCCTCAGCTTCCAGAAGTTTCCCATTCCTTGATCTTGTTTGCATGGTCAGCTATACTTTAATGCACCAGTATTAGACATCACAGTGAAATAGCCTGTACCCCTCGCGTTGGTGAAAGCTAACAAGTGCGTGTGGTGTCATGCAAAAAAGCAGAATGTACATAGAAACTTTAAAGACCCTAGCAGTTTGGTTACATTCCAGATATATGCTCTATCCTATGTGAAAGATTTGAGTCCATGTCCATACAGTTATCTATGTGCGCCTTGGTACATTCATGAAATCAAACAGGAAGTATATAAGTCCAAGGATAGGCAGTCCAGAAATCGAAGTTCGAAGCGGCAAATACTGGCATCCAGCCAAAGAAACACTATTAAGCCCGCCACCGGGCTCGAAAATTCGAACCACTTAGGTCTGAAGATTCGAGCCTAGGTGGATCGAAAATTCGAACCGCCTTGGTATTGAAAATTCGAACCTAGGTGGCTCGAAAATTCGAACCACGGCGGTTCGGAAATTCGAGCCCCTCTGGTTCGAACTTTCGGGCTCTCGGGGTTCGAAGTTTCGAGGCCTTGGTTTCGAAGTCTCGAACCTCAGTGCTCGAAAAATCTCGGGCTTAGGGTATCGGAACTTCGAGCCCAGGGCTCGAAATTTTGAACCCCATGGGGTTTGGAAATTCGAGCCCAGAGCTCAAAATTTCAAACCCTACAAGGTTCGAAAAATCAAGTCCCATCAGGTTCGAATTTTCGAACCTCCCATGCCAGGCTCGAAATCTCGAGCCTCCTCTGACCACCGTACTTCAACCTCCCTTCTTCCATCCCTCTTTCGACCAAGTCCATTAGCTAGAATTTTTTTTCGAAAGGGTCGAGTAACGAAGCTTTCAGAATAGTGGCAATTGATGACGTAAAATAGAAGGAAGAGAAACGAAGGGGGAGGGGCCTATTTATAATAAAAAGGTAAAAAGTCCCTTTGCATTCCAAGGCTCGAAATTTCGAACCCACGGGCTCGAAATTTCGAACCTGCAGGACACGAAATTCCGAGCCTTGCGGTTCGAAGTTCGAGACACTACGGTTCGAAATTTCGATCCTATATGGTTCGAAATTTCAAACCCCAGTGGTTCGGAATTTGCAAGTGTCAAATCGCCTGAAATGTGCGACAATGACGCCATGCGAATACCTAGCAACGCGTGTGCGACACCAAACCAAAAGCGACTCGCTCACTTTCCCCCCAACGAGCGAGCCCGCTAGCTAACATGTTTTTTCCTATAACTTGCAGGATAAATCCGCAACCCAACTACCTTCCCAACTTTCATTCCAAAGCACATCATGTCAAGACAAGACGTACTTTGGGGGGCAAATGTTAACCAACCTTTTGGTCCGGTTACCAAAAGTACTCAAGACACGCTCGACTCAACTCATCGCGTGAAGACAGGGCCAAGGGCGAAGCTTAGGAAGTGCAGGTGGATGACTGAAGAGAGATCGCGCCAACGAGACTCGACCACATCCCTCACCAAACATACTTCGCATGATGCCAAGTGCGAAATTTCGTACCTGGTAGGTGCGAAATTCCGCACCTACCAGGTGCGAAATTTGGCACCTTACAGTTGCAAAATTTCACACCTGGCAGGTGCGAACTTTTGCACCAAGCAGGTGCGAAATCTTGCACCTAGCAGGTGCGAAATTTCGCACCTAGCAGGTAAGTAGTTTCACACCTAGCAGGTGCGAAATTTTGTACCTAGCAGGTGTGAAATTTCGCACCTCTGTCCAGGTGCGAATTTTCTGTGGCCGACAGCTGGAGGAGCGAATTTCTTGTAGATGGTCCCCATTTCTACCTACTTCTACCTATACCCTACCTAACCACTTCCTATAAATACCCATTGGCCTCACACTTCAAAAGGGTGGGATTCTTAAGCTTGGAAACCTCCATAGAGCTTCATTAATGGCATCTCCTCTTTGAGGAAGAAGAAGGACAAAATTGTCTTCTTCCTTATTTATTCAATATATGATGATTAGGACATAATATATCATGAAAAGTGAATGTAATGAGATATCATGAGATAGTCTCAACCTTGTAATCTTCCAAGTGATCAATAAAATTCCAACAACTCTTCAAATTGGACGTAGGCCCTCACTGAGGTCGAACCACTATAAATCTCTTGTGTTATTTACTGCTTATATTCTATTTTATGCTCTTGTCTATGCAACCATATTTATAATTCCTAGTAATTGGGAATCTTTGGTGTTCATGACATTTTTTGCCGTCAACAACAACTATTCGATAATCATCGTTTTCAACCTCATAAATTACATTTTCTCTCAAATCAACCTACAAAACAATTATCATCATACGTATCCCACAGGAAACCAATTTCAAACCACAAACAATCAATTTTCAAACCCATAAACATGCAACTAAACCCTAATTAAAAATAGAATAAGGTTAGAAGACATACTGGCAATAAATTGTACGCATGTTTGGAGGCTTGGAATGCTGCAACGACATGGGGCGACTAGTTGAAGGGTTTTGGGAAATGATTTGGGAAAAATTAGAATGGGGAATATGAAGTAATGACTGTTGTTTGTATCAGAAGACTGTGCAATGGCTTGCAAAGACTTGCAGCAACCGCTTTTTTAGCTATTGCAAGCCGTTGCCACGGGTTTTCGCTATTCGAAGTGCATCTTGTAGTGTAACCTTTGAATTTTAATATTTGCAAATCCCTCATTAGTATTTAGTTGCTTGCAGGGAGGCTTGATTTCTTAGTTTGTTAATCAAGTTAAGTGAATCTTAATTTATCGACTTGAGTTGCATACTTCGCCATTGATGGCCTACTGCAACTAAAATCCATGGTGTTGTTAGCTACAATGTTACCATAGCTATGCCGTTTTTTGTCTATTGCAACACACGCTTCAATGTGTTAGCATAGATATCAACCATGCGTTGAAATAGCCACGTGAATAAAACTATCAATCTGCGTCAACACGATCCAACAGTCCAGGTTAGTGATCCGCGAGAAATAACGTTTAAGGCGGGAAACAAAAACAAAGCGGCAAAACACTTAACAAAATATTCACTCAACCTTTCAAACACTCACTCTCAAACAAAATACTCACCACTCAAACTTTCAGACACTCACTTTCAGGTTCAACTAGGGCTAAAATTAAAGTTTACAGGCTTAATTGGGGTTCAATTAGGGCAAGTTCAAGCTCAAGTTCAATTAGCGCTTTGGTGTTTCAATTAGGTCTTCAATTGGGGTTCGTTTAGGTTTCAAATTTCAATTAGGGCTTTGATTTAATCTACTGCATAAGGTATCACTCAATGTATATTTCAGTTTTTTTCTGAATTATTGTTGTGTTGCCTAATTTACTGATTTACTTGTGCACTCAAGTTTAATCTTATTCCTGAATTTATTATTGTGTTTGTCTTTGTCCTTATAGTCATGGCTAAATGATATTTGTTTATGTTATTTGTTTGTCAATTAGTGATGAACGACGAGGAAAAACTATGGGCAGAACTTCCTAAGTTCAGTGAAGGATACATCAGTGGAGTGAAACTTTTTATTCGAAATGCCTTTTCTAGATTCGCGGTAGGTGATGAAATTTCATTCCCTTGCAAAAAGTGTCATAATCGCGAGTGGCATCGTCAAGAGGTAGCCTAGACCATCTAATTTGGAATGGTCCATCTGAGTTGTACATGAAATGGATTTGTGAGGTTTCTTGTTTAGATCCTGAAAGGAGCGGTAATGATATAAATTGTGAAGCATGAATAAATTTTGGAGATAATTTCAATCAGATTTTGAAACATACTTGTGGAAATATGCAGAATAATGAAGGTGGATCTTCTGATGGATCAAATGGAATAGATGTCAATGCTAGAAAATTTCATCAATGTGTTGAAGAGGGAAAGCAACCATTATATCTCGGATGTACTAAATTTTTGCTATTAAGTTTCATTGTAAGGCTTTATTCTTTAAAATTCCTACATAGAATCACCGAGTCAGCATCCAACGTTTTATTAGACTTGATAAAAGAAGCTTTTCCACAAGCCCACATTCCTTTTTCTTTAAATGCTACCAAAAATATCTTTAAAGATTTAGGCCTGATTACCGAAGAATACATGCATGTCCAAATGACTGCATGCTATACTGGGTAGAAAATGAAAAGGGAAATAAATGCAAAACTGTTGGTTTTTCAAGGTTGGTTATACCAGAAAAGAAAGTGTCTACTAACAATGATCTAGAGAAGCGAATTCACAAAGTACCAACAAAAGTGATGCGTTATTTTCCACTAAAACCAAGGCTGCAAAGGATGCTCATGCCCAAGGAGTACGCAGAACTTATGTTATGGCATGCAGTGGGACAAAAAAATGATGGCAGACTTCGACATCCAGCTGATGGCGAGGTTTGGAAGATGATGGATGCCAATTATCCTCATTTTTCATCTGAAAACAGAAATATCAGGTTAGGAGTAGCATCTGATGGATTCAGTCCTTTTCGTACAATGACTGCACAGCACATGGCCAATCGTATTAGTAAATTATAACCTTCCACCTTGATTATGCATGAATACAGAAAATTTGATACTTTCAACCTTTATCCCTGGTCCAGTGTCTCCAAACAATTATGTTGATGTCTACATGCAACCTTTTATCGCAGAATTGAAAGAATTATGGGATCTTTGTTTACAAACTTATGATGCCTTCATTGGTGATAATTTCACATTACGTTCAAACGTGTTATCGACGATCAGTGACTTTCTGAGTTATGCAATGTTATCCGGCTGGAGCATAAAGGGTTATTTAGCTTGTCCCGTATGCCATTTCGACACTTCTTCAACTTACTTGAAACATAGTAAAAAAAATGTGTTACATAAATCATAGGAAACTTTTAGACCTGGGTCACGAGTGGAGGTTTGATAAGAAAATGTTCAATGGTGAAATTGAAATGGGAACACGTCCCGGAATTTTATCTGGGACTGACATTGAAGAATTGTTGGCTGGTTATGAAAATATTTTTGGGAAGAAAGAGGTCAAGATGCATAAAAATGAATCTCCTTATAAAAAAAGTCAATGTTTTTTAATTTACCATATTGGAGTCAAAATGTATGTCGACATAACCTTTATGTTATGCACATAGAGAAAAACATTTGTGATAACATACTTCGTACTTTACTAAATATTGATGGGAAGTCGAAAGACCATTTAATTACTTGGTATGATTTACAAGAGATAGGCATCAGGGAAGTCCTTCTCTCTTTCTATAAAATGATGGGAATTACCTTGAGATGAGGGATGTCATATTTGAAATGATGAACAAGGAGAAAAAAATATTTTGCTCGGTGTTGGAGAATGCTAAACTGCCTTATGGTTGTGCAGCTAATATCAGCCGGTACGTAAACAAAAAAGAGAGGAAAATTGCAGGGTATAAGAGTCACGATGCTCATGTTCTTCTCCACTACTTGCTGTAGTTTGATGTGAAGAAATCTGTAAAACCTGAAGTTGCAATACCTATGATAAGATTAGGTGCATTTATAAGAAGTCTTTGGAGTAAAACTATCGATTTGGTTGATCTCAAGAGGCTACAAAAGAAAATTGGGGAAATTCTTTGTCAGTTTGAGATGATATTCCCAAATGCTTTCTTCGATAAATGGTGCACTTTCTTGTTCATTTATGTAAGGAAATTGAATATGGTGGACCTACACATGTTCGTTGTATGTATCCTATTGAGCGTTATCTTTGTAAACTGAAATCATATGTTTGCAATAAAAGTAAACCCGAGGCATCCATTGCTGAAGGTTATCTTCTAGAAGAATGCTTGATATTTTGTTCTAGGTTCTTAGGTGGCGATGAAGCAGGAAAAATGCAATTTGAAACCTTTCCACAGAATTTGGAATATCCTATTGGAACAAGAAGAAACAAAGATGGAAAAGCTATTCACCTTAAAAATTCTCAATGGAAGGAATGTCACTGTTACGTTCTATTCAATTGTGGTAATGAGGAAATAGAGAGTTTACTGAGTAAGTTTTTAAATTTTATTTTTATTTTAGTAAGTATTGAAGAATTTGAAATTCTGTATCTATCTTTTGTTAGCCAGGTCTTTATTCTAGGGAACATCGAGCTTTAATTGGTGGTCATACATCATCAAAAAAATATAAAAGAGAGAGAGAGAGAGAGAGAGAGAGAACATAATGAAGAATTTTGGAGTGGTTAAAGGAAGAGGTTGGGAAAAAGGAGGAATTTCAAAAGAAGTACAACTGCTTGCAATAGGCCCTCTTCCAACAGCTAAGAGATTTACTGGGTATGTTATCAATGGATACAAATTTTATACAAGGTTCAGAGATTCCAAATGTACAACACAAAACAGCAGTGTATTTTTGACAGCCTTGACTACTAGCTTTGCAAGTTCAAAAGATCAAATCCATTGGATGGTGAAGTTAATTACTATGGATCAAGTGAAGAAATATTGAACGAGATTACTGGAGAGAATTTAGTGTGGTTTTATTTAAGTGTTGTTGGTACCAAGAAGAGAAAGATTTATATGGGCTGACTCGTGTCAATTTTTATCGATTGTGCCAAAATTCCGATCCTTAATTATGTTATGGCTTCACAAGTACAACAGGTGTTTTATATTGAAGATCCGATTGATAAGATGTACCACAATGTTATCAAGAAACTGCCGAAAGACTGGTGTAAAAACAATGGAGAATATGAAAATGAAGATTTGAATGGTATCCAGCCTGCTTATGGAATGGGAAATCAAGATTTTTATGTTCGTTGGTGTAGAGATGATGTTCCAATAAGACGAATCCACCTTCCACCTAGAAAAGTGAAAGGCAATGCTTCTTAATTTCTGTGTATCACTATCATATTTATTCAAGTAACTGTTCTACACAATTTAAGTAATAAAATGTTGTTTCTGCCTTGATTACATTTTAGTGAAGTGATTGTTTTATTTTACAAGTAACTGATGTATCATATTCGTGGCTTCTTTTTGTAACTGATGTCATGCTAACATTAATTCCTCTATTTTGTGTAGGCCGTACAAAATTCCAGTTGAGGGTTTCAAAGCACTCTTGATGTTTTGGGGAGATGAAAAAATTCAGGTATAATTTTATGTTTTATCACATTCAAATCAGGTAGATAAGGCAGATAAACATCTTTACTTCATGTTTTTGTAGTCCAAGGCCCTTACAAATTCTGCAAATTGGAGATCGTATACAGACACGCACTACTGGTATGTACTTTTTCTTATTTTTATGGTTGGCTGGAGGTATGCTTCAGTAATGAACTACAGTATTGAACTACATAATTCTTACTATTTCTGCTTGTTGAAGCATCAGTCTAATTATTACATTATTTTGTTATGTGTTTTGCCGCTTGCTATGGCGTAGTGTGATGATCAAGGCTTCACATAAGTTTTAGAAAATGAAACTGATCGTGTACAAGACTGATGCTTTAGTAATGAACTATAGAATTTTAAGAATTCTATTTTTCTCTTCAATCAGTAATGATCGTGTCAGTTCGTAAATGAAGCAATGGTTGAGTTTGTACTTGAACGAGTTGTGGCATGTCTAAATTTTTACTGAAGAAAAACGGGGCATAGCTTCAAATTGTATCACACTGAAGTAGTTCATCAGGCATACTGTTGCATTTCTTGATATCGTTCATGCTTTAAACAAATCGAGTCATTGCATCAATTTGCAACTGAGGTACGAGGGCCATGGATTGTGCTGAAATGCAACTTATTTATGCAACTGAGGTACACAGGCCACAGATTGTGTTGAAATGTCCTTGTGCTGAAATGCGACTCGGTTATACGATGGCCATAGTTTGTGCTGAAATGCAACTGTGGCATGCATGCCTCTCATTTTGTGGTGCAATGTAAACGAGGCATTGCATCAGTTTGTAACCGAGGCATGCATGACTTTGGTTGTGCTGAAATGCATTAGTTGTACTAAAGGCTTTGCTGAAATGCATGACTTTTGAAACTACTTTATTTTGCAGGTGAAGGAGGCAGTAATGAAGTTGTTTAAGAACTTCTTATTGAAGGCATTAGAGGTACTACAGGTAGCAGAGGCATTGAACGCACTAGAGGCTCACGCTATATTTTGAAACTGTTTTAGTTTGATGTAAACATGAATTTAGTACTGGTTGTGTTTGTAAGTACTCTGTAAACTGATTTTATTGGCCATGTTTTGTTATTTTGTAGTTGACTAAGTAGTACTTGTGTTACTGGTTAATTTGAAATGAAAAGTTATTAATTTCAGTGTGTGATGTTAACTGTTGTTATGTTGCAGCATGTTATATAATGTTGCCATAGCTATGACATAATGTTGCAATATATGATGTTAAATGTTGTCGTAGTTATGATATAGTGTTTCCATTAGATGGTAAAAGTGTTGCCATAGATTAATGCATATGGGCCCCACAACAGGATTCTGTGAACCCGACTACAAATTTTAGTGGCA
Source organism: Allium sativum (assembly GCA_030737875.1). NCBI lineage: Eukaryota > Viridiplantae > Streptophyta > Magnoliopsida > Asparagales > Amaryllidaceae > Allium > Allium sativum. The sequence continues at coordinate 193,148,974 of CM060922.1, read as the reverse complement.
CAACAGGATTCCGTGAATCCGGGATGCAGATTTTAGTGGGCACCACATTTTTATAAATTTAGTACCTATGGCAACGCCTGTATTGATATTGCCTTTAGGTCGCAAAGATGTTGCCTTTGACTCTAAGGCAACGCAGCAAAACGCAACACCAAGAAAGTGTTGCTACAGATAATTTTTGGCCTATAGCAACATTTTTTGGCACTTCCTGCATCACTTCTCTGGTGTTGCAGTATGCAATCTATGGCGTAGTGGTAGTTATATGAAATCCATTAACACAAAGGGACTTCAACATCGAATTGTAGCATGACTTCAAACTATATGTCAAGGAATACAAGATATTCCTAATGGTTATTTGCATGGAAGTTTTGTAACAACATAAGATAAGGAAAGTTCTTTTATTCAATTTTCCTTCGCTTTACCGATTCATTTTTTAAATAATCTTCATGGTTTTATCTTCTACTTCCACTGCCCCATTAACTTTTAGGTGAGTTTCTAACGAATTTTATACCTTCCATTCCCCTAAATAAATAGGTGAATCCTTAGTTATCAAATGAATACCATAGAAAATGATATTGTTTATGAGTTCAAATCTACTAGCTATATTTTTAAAACTAATTTAAGGATTTTTCTAGTAGTGATATTTTAATTTAGTTCTTCTTCTAGTGAAGTAATCAAAGGCTATTATGACCAAAATTTCACCTCATTTTGAGACTGGGAGTGGTATTATCAAGTAAATTTCGCACACTTAAAAGGTCATGGAACTATAATAGGCGTAAGCTCATTCAAAGGTAGCTACGAGATTTTATAAAACTTTTGGCACTTACCTTACCTTTTCAAGTAGCTCAATGCATTCTTTCTCATGCATAGCTGATAATATCTTACTTCATTACCTTTTGTGCTTGTATTATGCTTTTGGAATGTTCCTTAAGAATCCTTCATGGGTTTCTTTTAACGACTTTAAGCCTATGCATTGGGTATAAAATCGTAATGGTTCAAGATTCTTTTCTTTTTTCACTGCGCTTTAATGAATCCTGCATATTCTACCTCAAAATTTGCAAGGCCTGCGATTGAATTAACACTTGGGTGAATATTCAATGTTATATTGGCTTAAATCCACTCCCCAACTTCTTATTTTTCCTGGCGTCTTAGGTTTGTTGAAGATTTGAGTTATTTGGCTTTCTAACTAGGAAAATTTCTACTAGAATTAGAACAACAAGATAGAGGCGAAAAGATTCATGAACTTGGAAATATACTAAGAAAGATAATAGGAGTGTGCTAGAGAAGTTTTGAAGGCAAAGGGTAAAAAAAATACTCAGTACCAAGGACTAACACTAAATACCAAACACGGCCAGTTGACACCAAGTGCTTTTTGTTGCACTTGGGGCATTCAAAACTTTGGTATATGAAGCTCTAACTCATGTGATCCTCGTGTAGTGCCTTTCTTGAGGAGCAGAAAAGTAATTTAAGGACTAAATGTAGACAAGGTCACACAGTATCATAACCTTTCAGCTATAACTCAATTACTAAGGAAACGTGCTCAAAACACAAAGTGTTGAAGATAAAAGACCTACTGGAGGAAGCATAGCAGTTTTCAACCATAAAATGTTATACATCTAGTATACCAAAACAAAGAATAATCAATAATAAACTCATCTCACAAGTTTATAAATCAAATTTCCAGTACTATGGAATTTAATATTAGCTAACGATAGTAATAAGTATGTTGTAATCAATTTACAACAAAATTATATTTTTTTAAGAAATAGCACAACATAGAGAATGTAAAGATTACAGAGTAATGCATATAAATGTTAAATATAATTGAAATCTGGATTATGTTTAAGGCTTGTTGTTAATCCATCAAAAGATAAGCGCAAGTTGATAGATTAAATCTTCAAACAACACTATAAGGATCGAACATCATAAGGGTCGTGCATCATGAAGAGTTGAGCAGGCACGAAGCTTTGAATCAGTCGAGCAAAGGAAGCTCGTACATAAGTAAGGGTTGAGCACCGTTCAAGGGTCGTGCATCTTCAGGGTCGATCACACACCACTGGGTCGGTCGCGCCTCACACAGTGACCAAGTGTAGAGGGTCGGTCGCGCAATGGTCAAGCCAAGCCCAAGGGCCAGTCACCCAAGCTAAGGTCAGTCGAGTTCCATCTAACACTGCCTGGTCAACAACCTCGGTTGTTCGCACACTCCCCTGGTCGGTCGCTGTAACGACCCACATTCTACGTATCGAAGGATCGTAGAATATTTATTTTATTTTCGTACGAAGTCATATGGTCGTGTAACTTTGGGAAACGACTATTGGGGTCATTTCCCACATTCACGATTTTTGCCAAATTTTAAATGACCGTTTTGCCCCTGGTTAATTTTGTTTTGCCTATAACTTTTGATTGGTTAGGAGTTTTGACGTGAAACCACTTCCATTGGATTCAAATTATGATTTCCCATTCCGTAGAGTGGTCCTACTAATCAAACGGACTTACCGTTTGGGAGGTATGTCTGAAATAAGGTTTGGAAGATGAAAATCAGCATAATTGGGCTTAACAGGGTGATTAGCAGCTCGGTCCACAACCTATTTCGGGAATAGGATTATGGGAGGGCTGAAAGGAGTTGGAGAATCATCTCCTTTCATTTTTCTAGCCGCCACAAACATCCCTCTAACCCTAATCATGGCATTCATCTTCCAAATCTCTCCCTAATTGCTTTCTAATCACTAATTGATCAAATCTACGTCAAATCAAGTCGTATTAACACCAAATCAGAGATGGAGCTGCTGCAATACATAGGAATCCATGCCAAATAAGTTAGAGTTTCAGATCTGACATTCATTTGTGGCTAAGGTGAGTGATTTGCATGTTTATACACTAATTATAGCTAATTAGAGGTGATTAGTGATAATTAGCGGAATTATATATCTAAAAATTCTGGAAAAATATGTAGAAATACTAAAATATTATTTTATGTCGCTGGTATGAATTTGGGTTAATTTGGATTAATTTAGCTAATCATATTATTAGATATGGTTAAACATGGTTAAGGGGAAAATCATGGTTTTGGGCATGTTTGATCTAAATTAACGTATGAAATTATTATTTTGATGTTTTTGGTTGATTCTACATGTTGCTACTGCTATTTGGTATGTTTCATGATGTTATAGGAAAGCTAGAATTGATGAAAATGTCGTCGTGTGGCGAAATTAACTTGTTGGAAATACACAGGTAGTGCTGCTCGTGATCTAGGCATCACGACCGACCTAGTGAGATAGCACGACCCCGATCCGCCCGAACCGTGAATCACCCACGATCCCGAACTGATGCGACGAACCAATCCTGACCCAAAGAGAACGACCCGATCCGGAGGATCACTCACGACCCGAGCCCAAATGGAAGGGCACGACCGACCCGAAGAGGGGACCACGACTGATCCGAAGAGCACGACCTGACCCCGAACCAGTGAACATCATGAAACGCCATGAGCAGGAGCACATGAATCGACCCGACCTAATAGGGATGACCATGACCCGAACCGCTTCAGGGAGCACGAACCAAACCGCTTCAGGGAGCACGAACCAAACCGCTTCAAGAAGATCACCGAACCGAATGAAACTGAATCGAACTGGAGGAAACCAAAACCCGAGATGCAAAGGAGGTCCAAATGGGAAGTTATTACTCAGGATCCAGAGGGAACCGACAAGTTAACTTCTAGAGTTGGGCTTTGCTACGGGACGTGTGCAAAGTGGTTATCGATATCTATAACTTCGATTCACCATTAAGAGAGTGGGTAAGGGTATTGACTATGGACCAGTGCAATAGGGTCAGAGGTCGTATGGAGTTGGACTCCATTAGGGCCCTAAAGGGAAAAGTGGTCGTAGTGATAGTTGTACGGAGTTGGACTCCGTCAAGGCCCAATGGTTCTGGTGATCAAAGCAGTGGATATCGTATGCTTTAGGCACTGAGTGAGAGATGTGAGGATGATTGCTATGTTTGATGTTTGCTATCACTATGACACATACACTTCCATTTTACACTCAATGTTTACCTTAGAGTATTGTACATTGTGTTGTGCTAACTCTTTGGTTGCAGGTCCAGATCAGGTATGATTTCTTATACCTGTTGTTCCTCTATTTAGTGTCATAGATTTGTTATCACTCACAGTAGGATTTCATCTGACCCAGAGTTTATGTCTCTTCTTATTACTCTGGGTGCTCCTAAACTAGCAGACTAGAGGCAGGTTTGGTGGTTATGCACGATTAGCTGTCCGGAGACGAGTAGGAGGCTTCCTCTTATTATATACATATATTCTCCCTGTGTTGTTGTTGGTCACTACTTTGGGCATTAGTAGTGTACCTCTTTTATTTCCTTTTTAGAGACAGTATTTTGAAGTTGTAATAATGGTTTGGATCATAAGCTGTATTTTGGATTCCGGTACTCTAATGGATATGGTTTAGTTTCCAGCTTATGCAATGTCTCGCCTGTTTTATATCAAGTTATGTTATTACTATAATTTATTCTGTGCGCTATGAGATATACTACCGGTTCTTTGGTAGTCCATCATTTCAAAACCCTTACTCTTGATGATCGTGCCGGTCGGGTATTGACACAGCGCATTTCGGGGAAATGTCGGCTGGTACGGTGTGGGGTTCACACTTGGTATCAAAACCTAGGTTTGCATAGTTTAACCTAGGGAGGACATCAGGGAGAGATAGTATACATATATGAGAGCGTGTATTTGTGATATTTTGGTTTTCAAAAACTATATATATACTATTAGTATATCTAAGGATGAAGTCGCACTGCACGGGAACCACTAAGAAGATGGTTAATCATTTTCTCTTTGCAGATTGATCGATGTGCTGAAATACGAGGAGTACGGGTTCAGGAGCAAACAATGGGAATGTCCCTGACAAAAGGACGATGTTTACTGCCTTCATGCAAGAGATGCTTAGGGATGCTCAGGGAGGAGTTCCTAATGCTGCCAACGGTGGTGGTGCAACAGTGCAAGCGCCTAGAGCTGACTTCGCCAAGCTTAACAAGAATTATACTAGTCTTGGTGGAAAGCCGTTCCACAAAACGAAATCGGCTGCAGAGGTTCAGGATTGGCTCGATAGTTGTGAGAGCCCAGCTTCGAGGATTTGGGGATCGATGATGCAATGAAGAGAAAGTTAACATCGCGTCAGCTTCAAGGACGGGCTATGAATTGGTGGAATGCCATTAAAGTGGCTAATCCCGAAGATCAAGTTACTTGGAATTAGTTTAAGACTTGCTTCAGTGACAAGTTTAGTCCAGCTGCTCAAAAATCAGAATTATTTAGAATTTTTTTGGAGCTTAAGCAGAATGGTAGGGCAGTCTCGGAGTATATTGCTAAATTCGATACTTTATCGAAATATGGATGATCTCTTATCGATACTACTGAGAAGAAGAACGAGAAGTTCATAACTGGCCTTGATGGGTACTTGGGGGAAAGACTTATAAACCACATCGATGAAGCGTTCGAATCTATTGGGGAAAGGCATTGAGGTCGAAGAGCCTTTACCCTAAGCCAAAGACTGAGGTCGCTGTTACATCCGCAGAGGAGCCGAAACCGCGGGCAAGCGGTGAAGGCAGTAAGAATTCCCTAAATAAGAAAAAACGGAAACAAATCAAGGATGGTCATAAAAAGAAGAATAAGAAATATATCGAGTGCTTTAGCTGTGGAAAGAAGGGCCACTATGCCAGAGATTGTCGAGCAAAGCCAACGGACAGGAAGTGCTTCAATTGCGGCCAAGTGGGACATCATAAGGATAAATGTCCACAACCTCCTAAGGAAAATCAGATCGTGCAAGCATATGCTGTCAACGTTGTTCCTTCTTTGTCGAATGCCCCAACTACGACGGAGAAGGGAAAGGGTGTCATTATTCAGGGTATGCTTTCTATTTATGATGTTCCTATTCAAGTATTGATTGACACCAGGGCTTCCCAATACTTCGTGTCTAGTGACTTGGTAGATAGGTTAGAATTGGAACCTGAGACTGTTGATAGACCTATAGTTGTGACGAACCCGATCGGTGGTTCGACTAGCCTTAGTATGTTTTGTCGTAATTTGGTCTTATCGAGTCATGGATGTGTGTTTGTTTGTGATTGCTTTATTTTGGGTTTTACTGGGTTTGTCATTATTTTGGGAGTCGATTGGCTCTAAAGGTATGGGGTGGTGGTAGACTATAACGGGTCTTCGGTGAATATTGGAGAGGATGATGGGCGGAGGGTGGTATTGGTTTGCCTACCTAGTGATGGGGTGATGACTAGTTTTCTAAATTTCCTTAACATCCTGTATGATGAGTTATCGGATGTGCCTATTGCTGGTGAGTATCCGTACATCTTTGGGTAAGTGACCGGACTTCCACCACACCGAGAGATCGAGTTTCGAATTGATTTAGTGAAAGATGCCAGACCTATAGTGACGCCTCTTTGTTGTACGGCACCAACGGACTAGTGAGAGCTCGAAGTGCAAGTAGTCGAACTTTTGAAGAAGGCATTTATAGTTGTATTTGCTACTAGGCCGATGGTTCCCCTCGCTTATGTGTAAAATACCGCGAGTTGAACAAGGTGACTTGGAAGAATAAGTATGCTCTTCCACGGATAGATGATTTGTTTGATCAGTTAAGTGGAGCAAGAGTGTTCTCCTAGTTAGATCTCGCGACGGGATTTCATCAGCTCCGAGTAGCAGCTGAGAGTATACCTAAAACGACATTTTGAACACCATCTGGATTTTATAAGCGGTTGGTCATGCCATTCGGGTTGACCAATGCACCCACATATTTTGCGGATCTTATGAATACGGTATTCAGGGATCAAGTAAATAAGTTTGTTCATGTGTTCGTGGACGATATCTTGGTTTACTTAAGGACAGAGGAAGAACACAAGGGACATCTAAGGACAGTAATGGAGGTGTTGAGGAAACACCAATTGAAAGCAAAATTTTATAAGTGTCACTTCTGGAAGAGGGAAGTGAGGTTCTTGGGCCACGTTGTTTCAGAGAATGGTATTGCCGTGGATCCTATGAAGGTGGCTACGGTGCAAGATTGGTCTACGCCCAAGAATGCAACGGTCATGAGAAGTTTCTTGGGATTAGATGGATATTATCGTAAGTTTATCCAAGAATTCTCCAAGATAGAGGCACCATTAACTCAGTTGGCCAAAAAGAATCAAGCTTTTGTCTTGGATGGAAGGTGTGAGAAGGCATTTAAGGGTCTGAAGGAAAAGTTAATGTGTGCACCAGTGTTAGTTATTCCTAAGGGGAATGAAGAGATGGCGGTATGCACGGATGCATGTGGTACCGGATTAGGTGTTGTACTGATGCAAGGAGGTAGGGTTGTAGCTTATGCTAGTCGGCAACTGAAACAACATGAGAAAATATATCCTACCCATGATTTGGAATTGGCAGCAATCTTGTTCGCGTTAAAGATGTGGAGACACTATCTCTTAGGAGAAAGATTCGAGTTGTTTACCGATCATAAGTCGTTAAAGTATCCTTTTTCTCAAATGGATTTAAATCTCTGTCGGTAGAGATGGTTAGAGTTCTTGGCTTCATATGATTTCAATATCGCATACACACCGGGAAGGGAAATGCGGTAGCTAATGCATTGAGTAGGAGACATGCCAATTTAGGGGTTATGTTTCTGGAATGGAAGCTACTGGAGTATATCGCAGGATATGATTTCATACCAAAGTGTGAGTTAGATCCAGAGATGTTAAAAAGTTTTGACGATCATACCCACTTTGATTGAGCGGATCAGTTCCAGTATGATAGGCGATCCTAATCTATTGGAAATCATCTCCAAGGTAGAGATGGGTATCGACGGTGAGGGAATGAACAAGTATGGGCTTGATCTAGAAGGATGGCTTCGAAAGAATGAGAGACTAGTTGTACCCAACGTAAATGAATTGAGAGATGAAGTGCTTAGGGAGTGTCATCACTCGAAATTGACTATACATCCCGTTGGCAACAAAATGTATCGAGACATTAAGCAGACCTACTACTGGGAAGGGATGAAGAGAGACGTTGGGAATTTTATATCCAAGTACATGAATTGCCAGTTAGTTAAAGCCGAGCAAAAGAAGCTTAGTGGTCTATTACAACCGTTGGAAATTCTCGAATGGAATTGGGAACAAGTCTCAATGGATTTCATTGACAGTTTACCAAGGACTAGATCGGGTCATGGTAGAATTTGGGTGATTGTGGATCGATTGACCAAAAGTGCAAGGTTTATACCGGTCAAGTCGAATAGGACGACAGCTAAGTTAGTGGAACTGTATATGAAGTGGGTGGTGAGATTTCGTGGAGTACCTAAAGGTATTGTGAGTAACCGAGATCCATTATTTACTAGTGGGTTTTAGAAGAGCTTACAAGAGACTTTAGGGTCAGAATTACATCTTAGTACCGCATACCATCCCCAAACCGACGGTCAAACAGAGAGGGTGAATCGTGTGTTAGAGGATCTCTTAGGAGCTTGTATATTGGATTTCATAGGATCATGGGATGACCATTTGCATCTGGTTGAGTTTGCATATAATAGTAGTTATCAGTCCAGTATTGGTATAGCTCCATTTGAAGCTTTATAAGGAAGACCGTGCAACTCACCATCATGTTGGTTGGAAACTGGTGAGAAATTTGTGCTTGGGCCAGATGTAATAAGAGAAACTTCAGATAAGATCAAGGTTATTCAATATCGAATAAAGGCTGCCCAAGATAGGCGGAAGAGTTATGCTGATAAAAGGCGAAAATTCTCCATTGGCGACTTGGTATTCGTCAAGTTTTCTCCGTTGAAGAATGTGATTCGGTTTTGTAGGAGAGGTAAGTTAGCACCAAGGTTTGTTGGTCCATTTCCACTTCTCGAACAAGTTGAGAATTTAGCGTATAAACTGGGATTACCGGACAAGATGGTGGGACTGCACAACGTATTTCATGTTTCTCAGTTAAGGAAGTTCGTGCACGATTCTAATATGGCTATCTCACCAGACCAGTTGGATGATATCGAGGTAGAACCTGAGCCAGTTGGAAACCGCAGATTGGTTTGTATTCATAAGGAATTGAGATATAACTTCCTTCGAAGGAAGGCGGTGAAACTGGTCAAGGTCCAGTGGGGCAATAATGGGAATGACTGTACTTGGGAAACTAAGGAGATCATAAGGAAGTTATATCAAGAGCTCTTTACATGGTAAGGTTTTAATCGCGATATATTTATTTCCCTCGTTAGTAAACCGCATGTTAGGATAGACTTGTTTTGTTATTATGTATGTTTGATTATTTGTAAATGGCTGATAGGCATGCAGGCACCATTGTATGTTTTCTTAGTTAAGGAATTTTGGGGGCGAAATTTCTTAAGGGGGGGAGAATGTAACGACCCGCATTCTATGTATCGAAGGATCATAAAATATTTACTTTATTTTCATACGAGGTCATATTGTCGTGTAACTTTGGGAAACGACTATTGGGGTCATTTCCCACATTCAGGATTTTTGTAGAATTTTAAATGAACGTTTTGCCCCTAGCGAATCTTGTTTCGCCTATAACTTTTGATTGGTAAGAAGTTTTGACCAGAAACAACTTCATTGGATTCGAAAGATGGTTTCCCATTCCGTAGAGTGGTCACATTAATCAAACGGACTTACCGTTTGGGAGGTATGGTTGAAATTAGGTTTAGAAGATGAAAAACAACATAATTGGACTTAACAGGGTGATTAGCAGCTTGGCCCATAACCCATTTCGGGATCAGGGTTATGGAAGGGCTGAAAGGAGTTGGAGAATCATCTCCTTTCATTTTTCTAGCTGCTACAAACATTCCTCTAACCCTAATCATGGCCTTCATCTTCAAATCTCTCTCTAATTGCTTTCTAATCACTAATTGATCAAATCTACGTCAAATCAAGTCGGATTAACACCAAATCAGAGTTGGAGTCGCTGCAGTTCATAGGAATCCATGCCAAATCAGTTAGATTTTCAGATGTAACATTCATTTGTAGCTAAGGTGAGTGATTTGCATGTTTGTTTTATGAAAAAGCCGACGGGGTTGAGTGGACCCCTACCACTTTTATTATTGCACCGGAGAAAGAAAAGAAAATACAACATACACAAGAGGACATAGAAACACTGTACAATAAACACCATAAAACAAGGCAAACACATAATTAAAAGATTAAGAAGAGAGCGCTGGCAGTATGCAAGGATCAAAGGTGAAATTCAACAGCTTCAAGCCATTCCTGATTTCCATTCGTACACTCTTCCTAAACTATTGAGCAGACTTCAGATGCATCGGAGTGAAAACTCTAGCATTTCTTTCTCTCCACGTGGAGTAGATGAATTTTTTAAGTACAAAACATAACAATCATCCTTTATTCCTCTTCCTGCTTTTTTGAGCGTTTATCTTTCTCCATTCTTCACTGGTGTTTTGAACTATGTCATGCCTTCCAATATCACACATTATCTCGCTCCACCATACCTGGTAGGTGTAGCTGAAGTCGAAGTATAAGTGTTCGATCGTTACATTTTGGGAATTGCACATGACACAGTATGGTTGCATGTTCATGCCTCTCTTGTTCAACAATTCTTTTGTGTATATTTCTTTATTTAAGACTTTCCACAACATCATATTCTCTCTAGCACTATTATCATGTTGCCAGATCTTCTTGTACCAACTGTCAGTTCCCATAGTGTCAAAGATAGCAAGCAAGTGGTAGACCTCTTTAATATTAAAATGCTTTTTCCCCGAACCCCAAGAAGTAGAAGCAACTTCACTAGGTATAGTTTTAACACATATCACATTTCTCCAGAAACGATCAATGGAAGGCACAGAGCATTCAGGAATACGTATGACATTATTGGTGACATAGTCAATCTCTTTAGCATTTCTATTTATACCGGACACTTCAATTTCTAAATCAGAGAGAGTGTTTCTAAGAATCAGTCCGTTGCTCAACCATGGGTCATTCTAGAGGTTTATTTTGGAGAAGGGTTTGATTTTGTACCTGAAAATAGGGAGAAAAATCGGTCTCAGTTTGAAGATACATTTCCACGTACAACTAATGTTCTACGGCTGCTGCATGCTCCAGAATACATTTTATTTAACTACATGTCTTTTCAACCATTCAACCAATTTGTTGACCACACCATTAAGGAAATTATCAACATATTTGAGAAAAGCCGCTTTGTTCCATATAAGCCCTCCTTTACTCAGACTTTCTTAAATGAAATAGCACAAGATATCTCCCATCGCACTTACCCTTCCAAAGAAATCTCATAAAGGTCGTATGCATTAGTCTTATGAGTTTTGGTGGAAGAATGAAGGTTTTGGACCAGTAGACTTGTATAGAAAAGACCACAGATTTAATTAAAGTCAATCTACCTGCTTGGCTTAAAAGCATGCTAGTCCAATAGTGAAGCCCGCAGTAATTCTATTGAAAAGAGGCATACATTGGCTAGCGATTATACGGGCAATAGTTAGAGGAAGGCCTAGGTAGGTTATTGTAGCGCAGTTATTATCAAGGTTAATAATATGTTGAATTTCATTAATCTGGTTATTTGGAATGCTAGCAGTCTTCATGTTTGATTTTCCTATATTAACTTTAAGACCTATCATCTTATAAAATATTTCAAGGGTTCCAAAGATTGAGGTTACAGTGCTAATGTCAGGTCTACAGAATATTACTAGATCGTCAGCGAACATCAAGGAGGAGATTCTAGGTTCGTGACACTTCGGGTGTAGTTGAAATCGGCCATTTTCAGTATCTTCATTTAATAGTTGAGTTAACATATCCATAACAAGAATAAAAATGTGTGCAGAGAGTGGATCACCTTGTACGATTCCTTGTTTGCTGCCAAAATAACCAACAGGAGACCCATGCAAGACAATAGAGAATTTTGTAGTAGATATGCAAGATAGAGTCCATGCTATAAACTGATAAGGAAAATTCATGTAACCCATGATTCTGACATTTGAGTCCCACTGAATCGTATCAAAAGCTTTCATAATGTCCAACGTGAACATCGCTTTAGGACCGACTCCGCTGCGAGTATACCCGTTAAGCAATTCATGAGATAAGAGGACATTGTCAAGAACGCTTCTACCCGGCAAGAACGCAGCTTGGTTCGAGGATATGATCGAAAGGAGAAAGAACTTAAGACGAGTAGCTAGTATCTTCGAAATACATTTGTAGATTGTGTTACAACAAGATATTGGTCTGAAGTCTGTAACCCTTGTACCATTTTTCATCTTTGGGATTAAAGCCATGTTGGTATTGTTGAAAGAAGAGTTCATTCTAGCATTCTTGAAAAATTGTCGTACAACCTTGCAAACATCAAGATTAATGATGGACCAGCATATATAGTAGAAGAATGCAATAAAGCCGTCGGGGGCAACTTGAAGAGTTTCTATTCAGTGAGAACATTTCATTTTAAACTTCAATTTTGGTGACCTTAGTGCATAGGGATTGGAAATCATTAGCTGAAAGATTGGGCAAAGTATTAGGACTTATCAAGTCAAGTTCAGGCTTAAAGTTTGCACTATTTCCAAAGAGATTAGTGAAATGAGACAAGAAAGCATTTTCTACTTTAGTTTGAGTTTTGAGGATATTACTGTTCGAGTCATCGATGGTATTAAGGTTTTCCCTACATTGCTTGTCTTTGAGTGATGCATGGAAAAAGGCGGTGTTATCGTTGCCTTCAAGCTTCCACTTTAGTCTTGCTTTTTGTTTGATCACGGCCTCTTCAGCGACGAGAGATTCTTGATACTGTTTATTTATGTAGATTTCAGTTGAAGAGTGCACCACACTTGACGGATCCTGCATCATTGTGGCTTGTATATCTTGTAGCTTGCTTCTCCAGTAGAAGGTGTGTTTGCTACAATTTTCAAACTTTTCCTTTGTCCAAACTCTTAGTTTAGCTTTAGTATCTTTGAGTTTTTCCCGCAATACGTAAAGAGGGTTACCATAATAGGATCTCACCCAAACATCTTTGACAAGGTCCAAGAAGTTTGGTTCATTGACCCATTTATTAAAAAATTTAAAACTAGAGGCTCCTCTTATATCCAAACCGCTAAGTTGGAGGATTATTGGTGAATGGTCGGATAGAATGGGAGGAGGAAGGTTACAAGATAGAGTAGGCCAGGTAGCGAAGGAAAGGGCATTACAGAAGGCATGGTCGATTAGAGAAAAGGTGCAAGGACCATCTCTTTTGCTATTGCTCCATGAGAATGGTATACCAGAAGTTCTAATGCTAATAAGATCAGAACCTTCAACAGCATTCTTGAGAAGTTAAATCTCAGAAAGGGATAAGGGTTTCCTACTTAATCTTTGGGTAGATTCAAAGCAACAGTTGAAATCACCCATGATGAACCACGAATGAGATGATTGTCTGAGAGAAGGCACAGTTTCAAGCATGGTTTTCCTAGTGGAGGCTGATTTTGCTGCATAGATAGTCTTATATAGCATGAGGTTTGGTCAGATAAGTCCAAAGCATGGTAGTGAATTAGCTGAGAGGTTATATGATAGGGCTTGAATCGGATAGAATAAGGGTTATATAAGATCATAATCCTGTCGTATGGAGATTCAAGGAGGTTATGGAGTAGTTGCCAAGAGGGATTGATGAGTGTAGAAGCTCTAAGGGTAAGCTCAAGGTTTAGTTTGGTTTCAAGAATAACAAGGACACTCAATTTATTTTCTTCTATGAGTAGTTTACATTGGTTTAGCTTGGTGTCACAATGATCACCACGTATGTTCCATACACCAATTGTTTTCCTCAACATCAGACAGATGGAGGAAAATGAATTGCAACTTTCGTACTCCTTAGCCCAGAACTGTGCGGAACAGAGGCAGGAGTGATGTTTTTGTTATCTCTTGTGTTTGACTTAGCAGTAGGAGAAAAAGAGTCTTCAGGTGGGGGTTGATATGCAGCGGGAGGTTGTATTTCAGAGTAAGGATTATTGCATGGGGCTGGAGTTGCATCAACTTTTAGTGAAGAAGAATTTGAAGCTATGTTCGGGTCCAACTGAAATGAATTGTACATGGGATTCTGCATGGGTGTTTGCTTTTGTATTTCTATAGTTGACTCAACAGAAGCATGTGATGCTTTTAGAGTTGGTAATGTTAGAGTTTCCATTGCTTCAATTATTACACCATTCGTTTCTTTCACAAGTTCTTTCTGTTTGCCATCCTCTAGTTCATAATTATTGCATACAGCTATTTCGTACACTTCCTTGCCTTCATTTACAATTTCTTGGGTTTCCTCGCTTTCTTTGTTACTTTTTTGCATTATAGTTTGCTTTATCATTTGAATTTTTTCTCGGTTTCAATTGTTTCATCGTATTCTTGTTCATTCCCTCTGTTTTCCTCAATTCTCCTGCATTTGTTTCATCATATACTTGTACACACTTATTGTTTGCTTCAGACATCACCCATTCCACTCCAAAATTTACACTCTTCTTATGTTTTAGCAAATCATCAAGAGAAGGCATCACAAAATCTTAATTCCATCAAGGTCATCATCGTCGTACTCTTCCGTCAAGTCTACTTCATATGTATTAACATCATTTTCCAGATCAATTCCCCCTACTTCTAGCACAATGAACTGTTCCCTTTCACCAAATCTTGTTCCTGTGTTATGTTATTCTTCCTTGCACTTCCAATAGTATTGAAAACATTTACTTTACTTGTTGTCGTGACTCCTTCTTTATTCTTCCTGTTTTATACTTCCTACCATCTCTGATTGTTTCTTCTGACTTCTTCATAAGACTTATACTTGACTTGTTCTCTGATAGATTGTCCTTTGTTAACTTGATTTTGTGGCGTTACCTCCTTACTTTCATTCTCTTTCACTACACCAAAGTCACAGTGTTCTTTCACATGCCCAAAAGAATTACATTTCACACAGATGTCTGGTTTCCAGATATATTCAACGTAAATTCTTTGAACCACTCCTTCGACACTTTTAACTAGAAAGTCATTGAAAAGTTCCTTATCCGGCTTCTTCTCAATTAAACACTTCGCGTGTTGCAGTCTCTCCCTACTTTCAGTCATTTCGTCCATACATAGGAGTTGTCCCAACATACAACTAATGTAATAACCCGGATTTTTAGAACAAATTTAAAATTTATATTTTAGCAATTTTAATGGATTTTGAATATTTAAAATGGTTTATTTTAAATAATAATGATTTAAAATTATTTTAATTATAAAACGAGCCTGAAATGGCGCGGTAGTTTGAAAATTCGATTTCTAACTTTAAATGAATATACAGAATTCAATATAAGTCAGAATTGGACGAAACAAGAAATATTTTAATCTGATTAACAATATCTTTCAAACGGATGTAAGAAACTGAGATTTCTCTTTATAAATTTAAAGTTATGTCTAGTTTAAAATTCAGAATAGTCGGTGTAGAATTTATATATATTTTAATATAATATATAGGCCTTAAAAATAGGCATTTTTTCAAACGACCTCCATTTTCAACGAAACCACTTTTGTTGGATCCGGAATGTCAAATTATTACTAGATTCCAATTTTCATAATTTTTGGATTTAATATGTGAGCGTGGCAAAAGAAAACGTTTTTTTGTCAATTTTAGTTGAATTAGATTTACCAGAAAATGGTCATTTTTCAAACTGTCTCCAAATTCGATGAAATTTGTTTGTTAGGACTGTATTGTCAAAACATAGCTAGATTTATTTTTCTAGAATTTTTGGTGTCAGTATGTGACCCCGGTAAATTAAAATGTACGTTTAAATTGAAAATATATATTGATTTATATTTTAATTTAAAGAAAAACTAATCAAAACAGTTGAAGTGGCTTATGAAACATATCACATTGTGTCCGGAATGGGGGTATTAGGTTGGGGGCGACACTCGTTGGGATTGATTTAGAGTTTGTATCAACGTATGGGTATTTTTGGGGAAAAAATGAATTGAAATAAAATAAAATACGTTATAAATGCACCCAAAATACGCTAAACCCTAATCACAAATACGAGCCGCCGTCTTGAAAATAAATCGCCAGAATGCTCCCGATTTCTTTCTTCAATCGTTCCTAATCCCCTCAATGAATTTCGATTCTACCAAAAACAAACCTGAAGAGAAATTCATGCTCTTTAATATCATATGGATAAGATCGGTTTTTATGTGGTGTTCGATTCGATTTTTGAGGTCAAAGATGCAAGTTTTGGTGCGGATTTCTGGCGCGATGGGCTGACCGAAGTTGATGGCGTTTGGGTGTATGGAAAAACGGAGCAAGTCGCGTCAGGTGGTGTAGGTAGATGGGTCTCCGACGGCTTTGGTTGATGAGCGACGGCGAGAGTTCCATCGTGAACGGGTTTCAGTTATCGCAGAAAGAGGAAGAGGACGCAACGGCCTTAGATATCAAAATGGACGGGTCAGACTAATTGAAAAGCAATTAATTTTAATGTAAACATGATTAAGGGAATTTAATTATAATTAAGGTGTTTAAAAAGTTTAAACCTTTATAACTTTTTATCTGCTAATCAGAATTCAGTAAAACTGGACCCGTTAGAACCATAATTTCGAGATCTAGAACATGGATTTATTTTAAGAATTTTTTTAATAAATAACATTGTTTTAAAAATATAATTTTTATATATAAAGCATATAATAAAAATGGAATTTTTTATATATATAAAGCAATGTTTTTAAAATATGATTTTTAAAAATATATAGAATAGTTTAAAAATGTGATTTTTATTATAAAATAATTTTAAATTTAAAAATATGACTTTTAATTCATATATAGCATTAATTTTAAAAATATGAATATGCATTGTTTTTTTAAATAAAAAAAGTATTGTTTTAAAATATGAAGCAATGTTAAAAATGTGAATTTTCAATATAATAACAATTTTATAAAAATGTAATTTTTATAAAGAAATGGCTTAAATAAGAAATGTGATTTTTTATAAAGATAACATTGAATTTAAAATATGATTTTTATATATAGAACTTAGAATTAAAAATATGATCTTTATTATATATGGTAGCGTTATAAATATGTGATTTTTTTATTTATATAATGTTGTCATAAAAACGAGATTTTTATAAAAATAGCATCATAATCAAAATGTGATTTTTATTTGTAAATATCGTGGTTTAAAAATGCGATTTTTAATATATAAACATCATATTAAAAATGTGATTTTTTTATTCTATGAACAGCGTGAAAAAGATTGTGTTGAATTTCAGTAAAATCCAAACTGTTCATGAATTCAGAAATAAAACTGGCGGAGTGGAAACCAAAGGTGAGAACTTCTCAGTCTAATTTTGTTTACAGTTAAATGTATTCTAGGATGCAGATGGTGCTTAGTAGCACCCACCACCTTTGATTGAAACCATGGATGTTTGGTTGTTTGTTTTGATTGTATTGTGTATATTGACTGTATTGTATTCATGTGTTGAATAAAAAATTTATCGTTAAAAATATAATTTTTAACGTATATATGAACGACATAAAATTATCTTGAAAAGAAATAAAATATTCATTTACAAATCAGACGATTTGTTTATGCGCACCCATTTATCTGATATGGATTGGGACGATAAATTTTACACATCGCCGAACAACACAAATAAATAAACTGTTGTTGTTTGAAAATCCCACACAGGTATTGGGATGATATTTGAAATACACTATTCCCAATATTTAGTTGTATGTCAATCGATGGATTAACAGTCTGTGATGAACTTTATTTATTTATTTAATGCTCACATAGTTGTAAATTTCACTCTGGATGTGAATGGGCTGTTTGATGATTATTAATCATTATTGTTGAATACATGCGATGTATGAAATCCATATAACTGAAATTATATGGTAATTGATTGAGTCACATTCCGATTCAGAAATAAAGAATATTTTGAGATAAAGAATATTTTGAAATAGAGAATATTTTAAAATAAAGAATATTTTAAAATAATATTCAGTGAAGAATAAAATTATGATTTTGATGCTCGATTTTGGATAGGCACAAAAATATTGAAATGTGAAGCCTAGTTAGGTAGCAAATGCCATTTTAACCCGAACGGGTTTATCGATTCGATTTTATTCATTTTGAAATGAATATCGAAAAGAAGAGCTTTCAAAATCTAATATTTTGAAAATATTATCATTTATATATAAATGATATAGAATATTCAATTTTGATTCAAAATTGAAAATGAAGTTGGAATCGTTTTTAAAACGATTTATAATATATGTTTTAAATGGAAATCGATGAAATATATATAATATTATATATATATATGTACACACTAATGGCCTGAACAGAACGCACCGCGCAACGATCGTTCGCGAATTTCGACCATTAACATCAAATGGACGTAATGGGAGATCCGACCGTCGGATTCTCCTAAAACAGGAACCGTTGGGTTCGTATCAAAAAGAGTTTTCCAATGAATATAAGAGATTTGAAATCTAACGGCTAGATTTGGATATATATCTAAATCAATTTTAGAAAAGGTCGCTATGGATGCAGTCCGGTGACCGTTATTGGAAACCGACTGTACGGGCGATAATAAAATTGTTAAAAATATGAAAAATTTATGTAAAATCATAATAAATGATTTGGAAATATTTTTGATGAAAAAAATCTAGTTTTGAAAAGATAAAAATATATTTTTATCGAAATGAACTAGTTATTAACTAGAATAATAATCCCAATTTTTTTTAGAAATAAATAAATTGGATTTGAAAATGGTTTTAAATAACAAGAACTTTCCAACTAATAAAGTGGAATGGATTCAGAGTGGAAATAAATTTTGGAATATTTCGATATTGGATTCCATGATTATACGGATATTTTTGAGGAATTTGGAAGATATATATATCGTTGTTCCTAATAAGATATTTGTAGGTTTTAGAATTTGATATTGAATATAAGCCGATATAATTTCTATTCAGAGCCTTGTATTTAATATCAAATGAGATTTTGGGTTTGTCGTGAATAGTGTCTTTAATAACATTGTTCTTAAACCCAGTTTAGAAAATAATAAATCTTTTAATTAAGATTTAGGAAATTTTACCAATTAAGTAATATTTAATTGGATTAAAATTGGATTTTGGGTTTGTCGTGGACGGTGTCTTTATTAACACTGTTCTTTAAACCAGTTAAGAAAAGAATAAATCTTTTAATTAAGATTAATGAAGTTTACTAGTTAATTAATATTTAATTGGAATTGGATTGAAATTAGATTTTGGGTTTATCGTGAACATTGTTTTAAAATAATTTGTTCTTTAACCCAATTAACAATGAAGAAATGATTTGGAATTTATAAATCTTTTTATTAAGATTTAATGGAAATTTTACAAAGTAAAGTTTTCCAATTTAATATATTAAATTGGAATTGAATGGAATTCATTTTGGTAATAATCGAGATGAGCTTTTGTAAAGGAAGACCGTTACTATATGTGGAATTTAAAAGGCATTGCCGCTATTCCATTTATATTATTAGTCTGATACGGGAATTTATATCGATTATATACCGTTATGATTTCCGTGCAGATTCCATTTTGATAGAAGATGATTTTGGGTTTATCGTGAACAATGTTTTTAAAAGACATTATTTCTTTAACCTAGTTAAAGATATGATTAATTTCTTAAATTCGAATAATCAATAAGTAATGATTTTTAAGATTAAAACCGAACTAGAGTTTTAATGAATCTTAATTAGATTAAAATGTGGATAAGGGGATTAAATTTATCGAATTTATGAAATGATCAAGGACGGAGTACCACCAGTTTTACTATAAGCGATAGTTAAATCTTTAATTAGATTTGAATGTGAAATGGTAATTAAATTTACCGATAACACCGCGGGTGTTAGATATGGTGTACTACAGTTTTGCTCCATGGGATGAATAGGTTGGGATTGGGATAATAAATAATAAATGATTGCTTCGGTAAGGTTCGCTAATCCCGACCAGTTGATAAACCTGAATTTGGTTTAGAATTTATAAAAGATAAAATAAAATCTTTTGAAATGAGATCAAAAGGAAGATTAAAGAATAAATTTAAAAGAATTTATCTTTGATATAATGAATGGGAATCTTTCCCTAAAAATGTAAATATTTGAATAAAAGAATATTTTGAATTGGAATGAGGCGTATGATGTGCTTTTATAGCACTTGATTATAAAATACGCGAGTTATTCGGAAAGACCGAGTTTAACCCAGTTTGAATAATAAATACGACGACTAACAGTCGAAGAGATTGAAGACGGTGCAAGACCAACGATCTTCACATCGAATGGATGAGTTGCTACTGATGCCCATGATTGGAGTAGCTACCTTGATGGGGCTACAGTGGTAGCCGTCCGGACGTATTTTTTGATTGTTCGGATATGTGAGGGCCTCTCTCCTGTATTGGACATACGGGACGAGGAATAAGGTGACTTCGGTTTCGTTCAGACCCAGAATGAACTTGTAAATGGATGGTATGTCTGATGCTGTGTTCCTTTATGTTGTATTCGTTGATCTCTGCTAAATATATATCTGTTTGGTGGCGGAGAATTTATTTACTTGCTTAACACCCTTCTCTAAGACGTACGACCTTAGAAGTTACATATTAGCAGAAACCAATGGTATGGTATGGATTGACAATGTGACATGCTGAGATGCATGAATCAAGGCTTTGTTGAAAAGCAAAGCCTTGTGGATGATAATAAAAGCATAGCTTTAATTAGCATAGCTTTGTGTAGCGTTACTTCGCGAGCCTCACACCCCAGTATGATGGTGAACTGATGGTCAGGTCAGTATGCTTTCGAGATGAGGATGGATTCGGTCGACCGAGATGAGCTGAGTGTGGTCGCTCCATGCTCAGAGGGATAGGGCACACCCCCGATTCCCATATTGGATAGGGTATACGACGTTTTCTCATGCACGGGACGTAAACCGTTGAGATACTTGATTTTCAGGATAGTGTGGATGTGCATTACTGCGTTTTCTCATGCACGGGACATAAGCCGTTGGGAATTGCACTACGAGATAGATCTTTCGAATTAGGAGCCATTAATATGGAAATCCAAACTTCCAATACGAGATTTGCGGTTTTAATTGTAAACCTATATATGGCGACATAGTGGGATGGGGTGCTCATGCCGTCTATGATTGATACATTTATATTTGAAATTGATTTCTTTAATTAGAGTAATAATAAAAGATAAATTTCGCATACCAAACATATTTGGCTATTATAAGGTAAAACTCTATCCTCTGGCTTGCGTTGCATTATGTGATGGGACCTGAGTCTTATAAAAGCTTCATTTTCCTTTTTTTAGCATTGCGCCATTTGTTTTATGCACTGGTATTCTTGGGGGTAAACCCGTTCCGTGTTATACGGCGTGGTCCCTTGATTTACCTAACTTTAAAATCAAATTAATAACTGTTTTAGTTCTCACACCAGTCCCATGACTAACCTGGAGTTTATTGTTTTAACCTAAAATCTAGGTGCCTACATTTTCCATACGGGAAGCTAGTAGTTTTGGTTTTCGCAGATATTTCTTTACACAAGATCCTAGATTACAACTGGAGCTATATTCGGAAAGCTTTATATCCGTGTATTTCATTCAGTTGTGTTAGTCATTGTATTTATACATTTTAAATTTCCGCTGCTATGTATTTTAAATCTCTGGTATTTTTCTATGTAATATTTATTCATACTCTGATATGTTCTTCTGTTTGTGTTCTGATTTGTCGTGTTCTCAACTCAATCCGGGCTTTCCCGAAAGGGGAAGTTTGGGTCGTTTCAACTAATCCAGTTAATACTGTAATTCGACCATGAAAAGAGAGGTAAATTATTCAGTCTCACCCATACTGGAACTGAACGCACATTGTCGCATACGTTACTTATTGATGGATCATAGGGTCTGATAATGAAAAACTTCCTATTCATTACAATCGGGTCTGACTGCATGATTCTAGTTTTGTCATCAAAGCAAGAGAAAAAAAGGAAAGAGGACACCGTTAGATTGCACCTTAACAGATCCCTTCAAGGTCCATAAAGATTTCAGGTTGTTTATACTACTGAGTACGACATCAACTTATCCAAGAAGAATCCGACGAGATACTCGTTCCATACTTCAGATCCAGCTTCAGGAACACCGTTAGCTATTGCGAGAGCTCCATCAACTATAACAGGTTTGATTTCAACAGGCTTGTACTTCCCAACGTTTAATGGCTTATGCTTGAACGTAAAAGTCCAAGGTTGTTGATTCAAGGAGCTGCAGTGGGTCAGGGGGTAGGGGAGGTGGCTCAGCGGCTGGTGGGACAATTGGGAGACGGTTGGATGTGGTGGGAGATTGACAGGGTATGGTGATGGAATTGGGCGGGAAAGGGATGGGGATGGGGTCTACGGAAGAGGACATGAGAGGACTTTTTGTTAAATTTTTTGTAAAAAAGTGATTTGCATGTTTATACACTAATTATAGCTAATTAGGGGTGATTAGTGATAAGTAGCAAAATTATATATCTAAAAATTCTGGAAAAATCACTACAAGAAAAACTGCATATAGCAGCGGCAGAATCCGCTTCTAATCCGTCGCTAAACAGGCATTAGCGACGGATTTCCAACAAAACGGTTTGGTCGGTAAAAACCATGACGGTATCTGTGTCAGATTTTGCGACGGGATTTAGCATGAGTTTTCCGACATTTTCCCGTCATTTTATTAATTTTATAATAAAAATAAAAATTTATTTATTAATTTAATTTTAATTTATATACCGACTATTTACCGACGGATAATTAATTTATAATAAAATATTTTTTACAAAAAGCGTTGGTAAATCCTTACTAATTGCCAAGGAATTAGCGACGAAAATCAAATTAAGATAAACTTAATCTCCTTTTTTTTGTTGGTAATCCGCTGCTATTCCCCTTCTGATATATATATATATATATATATATATATATATATATATATATACACACACACGCACACTCATCACACACATAACTTGTGTTCCATTCAATACACAATCCTAATTTAAATAAAGCACAATTAATATTAACACACACATCTAATAATCAATGTATTATATTAACCACTCATCCCATAATCAACATTCAACATTACATAATAGACATACTAAACATTTTTACATCAAAAATACATAGTACATCCATAATATTTCATAAACAATACTAAAAAGTACAAACCAAAATATAGTTGTAGCATCTCAAATCCATAACTTGTTGTGGCACGTTCCCGCTTTTTTGCATTAAAGATGTTTATCTTCCTGTAAAACAAAAATTCTCTAGTTATACATACAGTCACAAAAGTAAAGAATTTTACTTTTTTACCCATCTAAACAATCAATCTACCTCTCCCAAAGGCAATAACTAAACACCACAAAATTACCAAAAGGCAATAAGCAACATTTGTGCAGTATAAACTTATTATAAGCTTTATCATATCTCATTTAAATTACCTCCTTCAATACCCCCACCATTGACCAGATTGCAAATAGCAGCTTAGCACCCACACTTAACCATTTGCTGCCTCATCCACCTTCCCATTATAACCTCATAGCAAAAATCACTTCTTAATAAATAGTCCTGCCACCTTTTCCACAACCGGTCCTACCACTTTAACGATCAGCTTCTACCACAACCACTCCTGCAACAGCTATATCAAATGGTATGTTTCATCGCTTTGAAGCCAAAAATAACATTATAGCATCAATAAATAACATAGGCAACATTAAAATAACCAATGGCCTTGGATAAGACGGGTAAAGAAGTATATCACAAGTATCACAAAAAGATTAAAAATGTGTGTAGAAGAGTTGCACCTAAGATTTTTTCACTACCTATTTAAAAGGAATTTGAGCAAACGAAGCTACTTCGTCGATGTAGGCACTGAAAAGAAAAAAATGAAGCAAGAGCAGCTGAGCCAATAGCAAATCCTTTAGTAGTAGCTTTTGTAGTGTTGCCAACAACATTCAACAAGTCTGTGATTTCCCGAAAGTGGTACATATATGTTTGCGAAAATTTTATTGCTATGAATATATATGTACCACAAAATATCCTACATTTTTTTTTAAAACGAACAATTTTAATTTCTTATCAAAATCAATGATTAGTAAACCGAAGTCCCTTACCCATGATATTTGTTAAGAACCCAAAGTATTGTGCTCAATTGAATAAATCCTACCAAACTTCAGTAAATGAAAATCAACTGCCCTAGATTCATGCTTATCCATAATGCATTCACAAATTTACGTGGGTAACCACTTTACATAACCGACCCCAAATTAATGCGTAAACGCATAGAAAATAGTGGAGATGTAAACCAAAAGAGAAGTAGAAACAAGTGTAACAATAGCAGTAACAGCACATGTCGATTTTAGTATGATGCGTGGGTTGCCTGTTAATTATGCACCAATTGTTCATTTACGATAGATTCTGTAAACGGGACAAAATACTGGATTAAACAGTAAGAAAAAAATATCGCTGCTAATCAAATATTTATAAGCTTCTCACGGAATTATCAATTATTGGGAAGCAGCATTTGGTTTGGTATCATAAATAAACATATCATAACTGAAGTATCCGTTTCATTTTCTTATCTAAATTGACTAATGATTTCTAACATTTGTCTGAAGTTCAATGTTTTCATCCAAAGGACCATGCAAAATGAAGGTAAAAGGTTGATTGTCCAAGGCTCTAAGCATGGTTAACGATAAGGTTAACGATAAGAATTATTCATTCACGTTTCTTAGTTTTTAACTTATAACACAAGTATTCAAAAAGAGGAAGATGATAGAATGATTCAACCTTCTATTCAAGATTATAACACTCAAGCAAACAACTGAAAATCCTTGACTAGCAAACTTTCAAAAAAAAAGAGTAGTAACAGCTGTAAAAGCAGACTTACTGCCGCAAGAAAGCATCCCAAGCCGGATCTGGATCACATTCACCATCGACAGCAGCAGAAAAGCATCCCCAATCTGAGATCCCACAGTGGAAGCGAGCGTCCCCAATCTACTATGTCGCTCCCAACCCTAACTCCACCTGCCACATAAAATAACTCGTCCGAGGCCGCGCCAAAGCAGCCGTACCATCTGCTTGGTGATTCGGTGGCGATGTGCCACGTGTTGGAGTCGGGATCGTACACCTCGACGGTGGAGGTTCTGGAGTTACCTCTGGCAAGGTAGATCTGGCCATTGAGTGCGGTGATGGCGAACTTCTTGCTTCTAATCGGAGGATGCAAGATGGGAGAGATCCTGGTTGTCAACGCATCGATCTCCACTGTGGATCTGGAGGAGAGGAGGTAGACTTTGTTGTGAATGGAGATGAAAGAGGCGGAGGCTTGTTTGGTGCGGTGAAATAGAGAAGGAAGAGGCGGCGAGCAATTTAGGATATTCAGAAGAAGATGAAGTAGCAGTAAGACCGATTTGGGAAGTGGAGAAAAATATGCAGATCCGAAATTTTAGAATGGGTTTCAAAATTTTAAAGGCGGCCAAAAATGAAATTAAAGCGGGCTTTGAAATTTAGAAGGCGCTTCTTCTTTTTTTGCCGTAAAAGGTTGATGGTTTAGGAAAGTTTGATTGTTTATTGGGTTGTAAAATGTTTTATTGAACGGCTGATAGTATTAAATTGTGATTAGAAATTTATGTATAGTAATTAATAATAATTTAAGATCTGAAATTGTAATTTAATCTAAAGGTTTGAATCTCGAGAAAAGCTTGTTATTGAAGACGCAGTAACAAACATTGAAAATATTACTTCAATCTAAATTAAAAATATTAAAAGAGTTCACAAACAAAAATTCTACTAATTTTTTTTAATACTTTTTAATTTTATGAAAATTTGCAGTAGTTAATAATAAACTTGGTGAATATTGAATTTATTTCCAAAAGTACATGATTAATAGATTGATTTGCAACATTATTTGATTTATTTACAAAATATTTTTCTTTTTAAGCATATTTGATTTATTTACAAAATATTTGTCTTTTTAAACATATTGCTTTTTTGGATACTGACATAATTAATGGTTCGAAAACTTAATAATCGTTAATTGCTTTCTTTATATAATAGTACCAAATTTAATTTTTGACCATAAGTATTGCATTTAAAGCATATATGTTTAAATTTGTCTTTAAATGAATTAATGTCATCATTATGGTAATGTTTAAATTTAAATTAATGGTTATAAACATTTTTAACTTGAAAGTCTAATTGTGACTATGAACAAAATGATAACTACCATTGTAATTAAGCATATTCTTAGCAAGATTTTGCAATTAGTTGAATTTTCTTAAGGTTAATTTATAAGTCTATTGAGTTTATTTACTAAAAAAATTACATGATTAACAAATTGATTTGACACATTGTTTGACTTATTTACAACATATTTGTCTTTTCCGCACGCACACACACAAACACACTATATATATATATATATATATATATATATATATATATATATATATATAAAACCTTATTGATACTGACATAATTCATAATTTAAAAACTTAATGGTCATTAGTGGTTTTCTTTCAATATAATTGCACGGAATACAATTTTGGACCATAAGTTTTGCATTTAAAGCATATGTAATTTAATTTGGCAGTACATGAATTATTTTTAAATTTAAGTTGATGATATAAATACTTTTAACCTGAAATACTATATAATTGTATATAAAGTCTAACTAAGTCTATGAACAAATTGACAATTACTACCGTAATTATTTTGTTATTTGCTTAATTCTTAGCAAGATTTTGCAATCAGTTGAAATTGTTTATATCAATATTGAATTTATTTACAAAAGTACATGATTAACAGATTGATTTGCAACATTATTTGATTTATTTACAAAATATTTGTCTTTTTAAAGATATTGCTTTTTTGGTTGCTGACATAATTAATGGTTCGAAAACTTAATAATCATTAATTGTTTTCATTTATTTAATAGTACCAAATATAATTTTTGACCATAAGTATTGCATTTAAAGCATATATATTTAAATTTGGTTGTAAATGAATTAATGCCATCATTATGGTAATGTTTAAATTTAAATTAATGGTTATAAACATTTTTAACTTGAAAGTCTACTTGTGACTATGAACAAAATGATAACTACCATTGTAATTAAGCATATTCTTAGCAAGATTTTGCAATTATTGAATTTTCTTAAGGTTTATAAGTCTATTGAGTTTATTTACTAAAAAATTACATGATTAACAAATTGATTTGACACATTGTTTGACTTATTTACAACATATTTGTCTTTTCCACACACACACACACACACACACACACATATATATATATATATAACTTTTTTGATACTAACATAATTCTTAGTTTAAAAACTTAATGGTAATTAGTGGTTTTCTTTCAATATAATTGCACGGAATACAATTAATTTGTTAAATTTAACATTTTTACTGTTGACTTATGATCCCTATTACACAGTCGGTTTTCCCACCGTTATGCGGTTATACTAGTTTTATGATTATAATTGAACGTTAATCAAACATATATATTGTTTAATTAATAATAATTATTATTAGTTATTACATATCCAACATTAATTAGCGTAAAATATACTGGCATACTGACTGAAAATTGTGATGAAAGCAGATGACTTAATTAAGAATTTAGTAATTACATTGGTTACGAGCAAAGATTATTTTTCTAATTCTAAATAAGCAATGATTATAAGTTATTTATTATAAAACGTAAATTATTATTTATATTATATAGTAATTAATGATTAATCAGCGTTAATTTTCAAAAAAATAATAATCAGGATTAACTATTGAATTTTATTTACTTCTAATAGTTCTAATTAATTACTAACGTATTATTAACATTAATTATTTAAAATTTAAATTTACTAATTAATTACTAAGTAATAACACAAATTTAAAACATTTTATAAATAATAAATATAAAAGTTCGTTTCTAATCTCTTGGAAAACTGCAGGAAAATAACTTCAAAATTATGTTGACGGTAATCCGACTCTATTAGCAACGGAATTTAGCGTCAAATATTATATGACGGTAAAGAGCTGCAATTTCCATTGATTTAGCGACAGAATTAGTATTCGACGGTAATAATTTATAATAAGATGACATATAAAATCCGAAATATTTACTCTTACAAAGCCCACGGAAATCCACCGCTAATTAGCGACGGAATTTTCCGCTGTTAAAAATCTGTCGCTAATCTCGGTTTTTCTTGTAGTGAATATGTAGAAATTCTAAAATATTATTTTATGTCGCTGGTATGATTTTGGGTTAATTTGGATTAAGTTTTCTAATCATATTGTTAGATATGGTTAAACATGGTTAAGAGGAAAATCATGGTTTTGAGCATGTTTGATCTAAATCAACATATGAAATTATTATTTTGATGTTTTTGGTTGATTCTACATGTTACTACTACTATTTTGTATGTTTCATGATGGCATAGGAAAGTCAAAATGGTTGAAAACGCCGTCGTGTGGGGAAATTAGCTTGCTGGAAATAAAGAGGTAGTGCAGCTCTTGACCTAGGCATCACGACCGACCCAGTGAGATGGCATGACCCTCATCCGCCCGAGCTGTGAAGCACCCACGATCCCGAACTGATGCCACGAACCGATCCCAACTCGAAGAGCACGACACGATCCAGAGGATCACTCACGACCCGAACCCAAATGGATGGGCACGACCGACCCGAAGGGTGGCGGGACCACGACCGACCAGAAGAGCACGACCCAACCCCGAACCAGTGAGCAAGACGAACCGCTATGAGAAGGAGCACACGAATCGACCAACCTGATAGGGATGACCACGACCCGAACCGCTTAAGGGAGCTCGAACCGAACCACTTTAGGAAGATCACCGAATCGAATGGAGACTGAATCGAACTGGAGGAAACCAAAACACGAGATGCAAAGGAGGTCCAAATGGAAATTTATTACTTGGGATCCAGATAGGAGCCGACGAGTTAACTTCTAGGGTCATGGCCCTAATGTTTCTAGTGATCAAAGTAGTGGATATCGTATGCTTTACGCACTAAGTGAGAGATGTGAGGATGATTGCTATGTTTGATGTTTGCTATCACTATGACACACACACTTCCATTTTACACTCAGTGTTTACCTTAGAGTATTGTACATCGTGTTGTGCTAACTCTTTGGTTGCAGGTCCAGGTCAGGTATGATTTCTTATACCTGTTATTGCTCTATTTAGTGTCATAGATTTGTTGTCGCTCACACCAGGCTTTCATCTGACCCAGAGTTTTTTGTCTCTTCTTATTACTATGGGTTCTCCCAAACGAGCAGACTAGAGGCTGGTTTGGTGGTTTTGCATGAGTAGCTGTCCAGAGACGAGCAGGAGGCTTCCTCGTACTATATACATATATTCTCGTGTGTTGTTGTTGGTTACTCCTTTGGGCATTAGTAGTTTACCTCATTTATTCCCTTTTTAGAGACAATATTTTGAAGTTGTAATAATGGTTTGGATCATAAGTTATATTTTGGATTCCACTACTCTGATGGATATGGTTTAGTTTCCAGCTTACGCACTGTCTCGCCTGTTTTATATCAAGTTATATTATTATTATACTTTATTTCGTGCGTTGTGAGATATAATATAGGTTCTTTGGTAGTCCATCATTTCAAAACTCTTACTCTTGGCGATCGTCCCATGTCGGTCGGGCATTGACACAGCGCATTTCGGGGAAATGTCGACTGGTATGGGGCGGGCGTCACAGTCGCTCAATGGTCCAGTCAAGCTTAAGGGTCGGTCGCTCATAGGGCTGCTCATGCGCCAAGTGGGAGTCGCTCGCATAGGGTCGGTCGCTCATGGGGTTGGTCGTTCAGCAGGAGGTTCAGTCGATACAGCTGGGGACAGACTGGCTACAGCTGGCTATAACTTGCAGTGACATTTTCGTAATTATCTGCATGAGTGACCCACAGCCTGCTCATATAAATCTCAGCTCACCACTTCATTCCAACTTCTCCTATAAATTGGGGATGATCTCCACTTTAATGGGGACCGAGTTCTACGACCCCGAAGGGCAGCCAAATTGCTTTCTCTCCTATTTCAAGTGATTCTAACATTATTTAGCATCTTCAAACAAAGCTCTAGAGCCTAATTCACCATGGAATCCGTCAAAATCGATCAAGTGTCCTAGAAATTGAAGATTTTTCCTTCATATTCCTTGCACTTAGGGAGATTCGATCGTTTCCTCGCTGATCTGCAAAGATTAGAGTGAAACTCTTGTGTAAAAGGAAAAATGAATGTACTTAGAGATGATTCGAGTCTTATAACTCTTGAATTGTTAATGAAAATCCTTGCCAAAGTAGATGTAGATCAATTTTAGATCGAACCACTACAAAAATATTTGTGTATTCACATACTTGTTGCGTTTGTGGTCTCATTCCAAACCATTTAGCGAAGTGCCTCGTGCCACCTTTGGTGTTTAAATTAATTTCGGTTTAAACATTTGGCACCCACCGTGGAGCCGCGTTCGTATTTCCTTCCTCCACGTTTCTCTCAAGCTCAAGAGCCTTGCCTTGAAGTTCTAAGCCTGCTTCTGTTCTAGATCCTCTAGATCCAAGATCCAAGCAAATCGACAAACTTTCTTCCAAATTCAAAGTCTTGCTCGAACTTATAGGTAGACTACCAAAGAAAACCATAGTAAGACCATCGAAGAAACCGATAATTTCGCCAATGATGCTACACCAGCCTCCAACCACTTTGAAGTTGGTGAGAGTTCTAGAGCTGGAGCGGCCATAACAAGGAAAGAATTGGATGAGGTTGTCACGGGACTAACAAGTCAGATAGATATCTCGACCAATGCTATGCTGAAGAAGCTTGAATCTATGTTCGCTATTCAGGCTGCCACAACAAAAGTTACCTTAAATGCCACCCATCATCAACCTGCTCTACAGAAAATGCAGGTTCTTCTTCTTCAAGCCTGAGCCGGGGCAAATCCATGGAAGAAGTTGCAGATCCTCGTCGTGAAGAGGCAAAACCTTCTACATGCAACCATTCTAAGAAAGAAACCTCTCAACAAGTGCTTGGCTTCACCAAAGGGGAACCTCCCCAAGAGGGAGGCACAGGGCCCCGGAATCCAAATCGTGACCGTTGGAAAACATCCGGTAAGGAGGATGGAGTCTTCCCCGTGGACCAGTACAACGAAGAGGAACGCATATCGGAAATGGTTCACAAGATCATGGAGAAAAGCTTGAAAAAGAGGACGATGAAAAAGAGTGGGGATTCACTCCTACTAAGACCCCACTCACGGAGAGGATCATGATGGCCCCATACCCGAACAAGTTCAACCTCCAATGGTGCAAGCCTATAATGGGACTGGCGATCCCAACATGTTCTTATTCAAGTATGACCAACATATGGACTGGGCACATCCCACAGATGAGCTTAAGTGCCTGTATTTCCCAACTTATCTAGAAGGGGTGGCTTCTCTTTGGTTCACGAAGTGATTTTGCTACTTTGGCCAAGCTGTTTAGAGTGAAGTTCAGGCTCCAAGCAACTAAAGCCCGAGATGTTATGGAGCTGAATGAGTTAGAGCAATGGCTAGGAGAATCAATCAAAGCTTTTCTCACCTAATTTAACACTACCGCAACCGAGGTTGGAAAATACGAGCCTCTCTTGGTGCTAATGGCTTTAAAAGGGGCCATATGCAAAAAGACCAAGTTTGGGCGATGGATCAAGAAGAAGAAGCCGACTACGCTCGAGCAGCTATTCGATAAAGATGTGGAATATATGAATGTCGATGAAGATCCAGCCTATGACCTAGATTCTCCTGAAAGCAGTGCATAGCCTGAAAGGAAAGAAATTAGTGTGCAAGATGGCCAAAAGAATCCTGGTGGACAAAAGAGGGGCAGCGATGGAAAGGATAATCGGGCTAACAAGTAATTCCGCTTCTTTAAGAACTCGGAGCTGACTCCTCTGAATGACACTGTAGAAAACATCTTCATGGTGACAAAGGATACCGAGGAATATCCAATGCCAAAGCAAATAAAGGTCAATGCTGCTGCTATAAAATCAAGGAGGTTCTGTCGGTTCCATAACCAACTAGGCCACAATACGAATGAGTGCAGACATCTGAAGAACCTGATTGAGGAGTTAATAAGAAAGAACAAACTCCAGCAATATACGAAGAACTCCCAGAATACTCAAGCCACCCAAGGCAAGAGACATCTATGGGACAGCCTAGACCAAGAGGGAGTACTCCAGTTGCTGTTATTCCAAGACCAATCATCAACACGATTTCAGGAGGACCCCACCCAGCCAGAAGAAGTTGGGGGGACATCGTGAAGTATACTGAAGAAATGAAAAAACTTTTGAAAGAAGAAGAACTCATAGTCATGAACAATTCTTTTCCCACAAAGATGGCGAAGACCTCATGGGACGTGTCGTATTCAAAGGTAGAGATTCAGACAGATTACTGACACCAACAGTTGATCATATGTTTGTTACCATCGGTTTGGGTCCAGCCATAGTAAGAAGGGTCTTGGTAGACAGCGGGGCATCTGTCAATGTTATTTTCATTAATGCATTCAACAAAATGAATCTTTCCATGGATGATGCAAGATCTTGCCAGAATAAGATCCATGGGTTCATGGGGCAACCCACTCAACCGATCAGCGTCATCGACTTGCTTGTAGAGCTCGGTGAGGGAGAGAAGAAGGTTGCTATGAAGCAAACCTTTGTTATAGTGGACGAGCTTTCGACCTATAATGCCTTCCTCGGGAGACCTGCCCTTGCCGCATTCAGGATAGCAATGGCTCCATGGTGCTTGACCATGAAATTCCCTACCGAATATGGAGTTGGTGTGATTAGAGGAGACCGGAAGACAGCAAGGGAGTGCTACATGGCAGAGCTGGTTGAAAGTAGGAAAAAAGAGACGAAGAAGAATATGGAGCCTTCGCTCTGCATTCATGAATCACCCTTATAGCAACTAGGGTGGGGCCCTCAAACTGGCGAGCACAGCGGAGCTCAAAAGGAAATGGATCCAAGGAAAGCCAGTGTGGGGGAGAATAGAGCAGCACCAGCTGAAGCCACAATCTCAATTCCAGTGCATGACAAAGATCCTAATAAAGTATTGAAAATAGGTTCTCAGCTGGGCCTAAAGTTGCAAAAAGACTTAATAATGTTTTTAAAAACGAATTTGGATGTTTTAGCTTGGACACATTCTGATATGTGTGGAATTTCACCTGATGTAATAATGCACAAATTGAATATTAATCCAAGTATGACTCTAATGAAACAAAAGAGATGAATTTAGGGACTTGAAAGATCTGTAGCATTAAAAGAAGTGGATAGGTTGTTCAAAAATGAATTTATACGAGAAACCACATATCCTGATTGGGTTTCTAATCCGGTCCTTGTTAAAAAGTCCAATGGAAAATGGAGGGTGTGCATAGATTATTCAGACCTCAAGAAGGCGTGCCCCAAGGACAGTTTCCTATTTCCCAGAATTGATCAACATGTTGATGCAACAGTAGGGCACAAACTACTGTCTTTTGTGGACACGTACTCCGGATATAATCAAATAATGAAGCATAAGCCGGATGAGGAAAACATGAGTTTCATAACAGATAGGGGCTTGTATTGCTACAAGGTCATGTCGTTCGGACTGAAAAATGCAGAAGCAACATACCAGCGCCTTGTGAATTCCATGTTCAAATCACAAATTGGAAATACAATGGAAGTCTATGCGGACGATATGCTGGTGAAATCAAAGAAAGCTGATGATCATCTTGAAAATCTGGCTGAAATGTTCTATATCCTCATAAAATATGGGATGAAGCTAAATCCGCTTAAATGATCGTTCGGAGTCGCCTCTGGAAAATTACCCGGATTCATAGTTAACGCCAGAGGCATTAAAGCAAATCCTTCTCAAGTCATAGCCTTGCGAGAGATGCGTGCTCCTCGGACAAAGAAGGAGCTTCAAAGCCTAAATGGGAAAGTAGTTACACTTTACCGATTTGTCTCAAAGGCCACGGATCGGTGCATTCCATTCTTTGACGATTTGAAGAATGGAAAGAAAGATTTCCAATGGACTCCTGAATGCCAAACAGCCTTGGAAGAGTTAATCAAGCACATGGAGTCACCACCGATGTTTCAAAACCTAAAGATGGAGAAGAATTATTCCTATACCTGGCAGTCTCGTCCTATGCCTTAAGCGCTGCGCTAGTTCGACAAGAAGCAAAGGTTCAATGGCCAGTTTACTATATCAGTAAAAGGCTTGCTGGGGCAGAACTGAACTATCCCAAGTTAGAAAAGCTTGCGTACTGTCTGCTTATTGCCTCAAAGAAGCTAAGGCCATATTTCCATGCCCATCCCATAAAGATTCTCACCGACCAATCGCTAAGACAAGTTCTTTTTCGCCCAAAAACTTCGGTGAAACTATTGAAGTGGAACATAGAGCTCAACCAATATGACATCACTTATCATCCTCGAAGAGCTATTAATGGGCAAGCTTTAGTGGATTTTATCCCCGAATTCATGGATAGAGGTGAAGAAACAAAAGAACCAACAGAGGCGATGGTTAGTTGGAAGCTATTCATTGATGGATCTAGGAATGATTACGACTCAGGGGCATGAATAGACCTGGAAACTCCTTATGGCCACTCCTTATGCTACGCTCTAAGGTTGGATTTTCCATTAACCAATAATGTGGTCGAGTATGAAGCGTTGATAACATAACTGAAATTAGCAAAAGAGTTTAATCTGAAAACCTTGCAAATTCTCAGTGACTCACAACTGGCAGTATGCCAGGTCCATAAAGAATTCCAGACCAAAGTCAGAAACCTTCCCGTTTATCTTTCTAAAGCCTTGGAACTTCTCAACGGTCACGACTACTACACAATATCTCATATTCTCAGGTAAGAGAATTCAAAGGCAGATTCTCTCGCTAAATATGCCAGTTCCTCAGATGCGCAATTGCTGGGTTTGACTCCCGTCGAAGTCCTTTCAACTCCCAATTATTGAAGAAACGGATGTTGATTGGATTATGGAGGCTGTTGAAGAACCTATATCCTGGATGACCCCAATCAAGGAATATATCCTTAATGGAATACTTCTAAAGGAACCAAAAATGCGATGGAAAATATTGTGCGAAGCTCCATTGTATCTTATCCAAGATAGGAGGTTATATAGGTGAGGTTTTCTACGCCACTGCTGCGATGTGTAACCAAAGAGGAGTCCAAAGCAGTCCGGGTAGAACTACATGAGGGAGAATGCGGAGGTCACAAAGGTGGTCAAATGCTAGCCAAGAAAATTTTGCGATATGGCTACTTCTTGCCTGACGTGAACCTGGATGTAATGACCTATGCTAAGAAATATGATAGATGCCAAAGATTTGCAAAGATTCCAAGAGCACCTCCCACAGAAATGACTCAAATGGTCATCCTATGGCCATTTGCTGTCTGGGGTGTAGATTTAATTGGAGCGTTGCCTACAGCTACGTCAAGTACGAAGTATGGAACAGTGGTCATTGACTATTTCACTAAATGGGCTGAAGCTGAGCCACTGGCTACTATTAATTCGAAAAAGGTGATCAACTTTATCCTGAAGAACATCATCTGCAGATTTGGGGTACACAGAAAATAATCACTGAAAATGGAACTCAATTCGAAAGTAGTGAATTCTTATATTTTTGTGTTAAATACAAGATTAAGAAAACTTTTGCAGCCGTTGCTCATCCGCAAGCCAATGGGCAAGTTGAAATAATCAATAAGATTTTAAAGTCAACCATCAAGAAGCGTCTCGAAAAAGCTAAAGGTAGTTGGGTAGATGAGCTTCCCTTTGCACTATGGGAATATCAGACAACTCATAAAACTGCGACTGGGCACACTCCGTTCTCGCTTGCATCTGGATCCGAGGCTATGATCCCGGTAGAGCTGGAAGATCCCACTCACCGAAGAATCCACTTTAATCAAGAAGAGAACGAGAAGATGCAACTTGTAGCACTCGATTTGCTTGAAGATAAAAGGGAAGAAGTAGAATTTAGAATTGCTGCTCATCAGAGAAGGATAGCCAGACATTTTAATGCTAAAGTTAAATGGAGAACCATCAAAATTGGGGACCTTGTTCTAAAGAGAATTATGACAGGAAATGGAGTATTCGGACCCAATTGGGAAGGACCGTATATGATAAGAAAAAGATTCTTAGATGCCACCTTCGAACTGAAGACGACGGATGTGATCCAACTTCCCAGAGCCTGGAATAGCATACACCTTTGTCATTACTTTGCTTGAAATTTCTTTCACATATTTTGAAAAAGTTGTAAATGCCATGCATTGTAAATACCATGCAAACTTTGTCACAAGCTTTGTACATATTGATGAATGAAATTGCCTTAGATGCTAAATCGTACATTTGCAAATTGTTGTTTACAAGTTGCTAAGATTCGATTTTGATTGCAGGACCCCTAAAAGAAGGTTGATGCATCCATAACCTAGTAAAGCCTGGTGACCGTTACAGCACATCCTGATTGGGATTTAAGCGCTCATTGCTTAATGCTCAAAACATCATTCGCAACAAATACGAAAGTGTGGAAGCACAACCTCAAAAATAAGGGACACGAGGAACTGAATGGTCAAATGATGCAGCGTTTAAACTACAAAGTTTTAAATTTCACCGAAGGGGCACCTTCTTAATTGCACGGTCCAGGACCCTAGTTCTAATAAATCGTGATAAAACCCGATAAATGAACTAGCGTCCGCCCCATGAAACGATGCAACCCCAAACCAAAGACCTCTTCGAGGGGCACCCAGTTGATTGTCAATGCCATTAATATGTGGCCCGATTGCGATAAACATTGGGCTTCTAATGCAAAACCAAAGACCTCCCCAAGGGGCACCTAGTCGATTGCCAATGCCATTAATACATGGCCCGATTGCGACAAACCCTGGGCTTCTAAAGACCTCTTTGCGGGCATCCGATCAGATGTTGGGTCCTCCAAATCCAGTTACCGACGGACTTTAAAGACCTATTCTGAGGCATCTGATCATAAGACGCGTCCTCCAAATTCGGTTAGTGACGGACTCAAAAGATCTTTTCGAAGGCGTCCGACAAATTCTATAAGTGAATGATTTGTTCAGTCACAACGAATAACGGATTTACAAATACCTCTTCAGAGGCACGGAAACCAAGACCTCCACGGGGAAATATGTTAAATTCTAATCTTCGATAGGCCTGGACTGCCAGGTTAGCGAGAAACATGATTTAATATACTAAAATATAAGACCTCTCAAGTAGGGGCACGAAATACCAAAATTCCTCTTCATTAAAAGGCATGAGCTTGATCGACTAAACCAGAATTTCTTGCATCATGGGCAAGCTCGAAAGTCTCAAATGTGACGGCAAAGGCACGTGACCATGAAATTCCTAACATAGTTGGTCATGCCTAACCTTTGAAGCTTGTGACAAACTTTGGTATGTGGGCATCACCACCGCATTAAGGAAATTCTATTATGCATAATTAAGCATACCATAAGTTTGTCACAACTCTACACTAAACAAAAAGGCTTGGCACCTACAAGGATTACTCCGATCAATAAAGTTGAATCCTTAGAAATGACTAAGGCAAACTCGAGAACTTCAATACTGTGGTAAACAAAAAAGTGGTTATTCATGGAAAAGAAGTCTCAAATGCTGCCCGAGTCAAAATCAAGAAAATTTAGTAAAATTGGTCAAGTAAATCCAGTTAACAATGATCCATGGCTACAATTGAAAAAAATCATTATTCATCATTATTTTCAAAAATGTACCACGAGATCATTATAACACCAGGCATTGCAATAACAAATGACTTATGATATAGAAAACTTGTATTGTAAGCATGCAAAGGAAACAGGTGTGAAATGCAAAACAAGAAAATATGATAAAGCTAAAGTAAAAGCTTAAGTTGAACAAGCCGAACTCGGTTTCATTGCAACAACACAGAGCCAGATCACAGAATCACAAGTCAAGTACAAAAGTCTCAGACATAAATGTGCGTAAAGTAATAAGCATAAATTAGTAAGTGAGGGTCGGCACTCGCATATACATTCGGTTCGAATACAGTAATCATAAATTAAAGCAAAGTCATGAGTACTACTGCTTCTTATCGCCTGACCTAAGAGAAGGTTTAGTGGAAGGAGGAAGAGTACTAGCTGGTTGTTTCCCTTCCTTAGCCACTGGACCGTTGGGACTTTCTTGAGACAACAAAGTTATAACTCTTTTCTTATGAGCAGCGTGCTTTCTTCCTTTGCGTCCTGAAACTGATGAGGTTTTGGATTTCTGCTAGTTCGGGTCCTCGGTCTCCTTGTCCGGGGTCTTACTAGTATGATCAGAGTCCCCTCACTCGGAATGTAGTCCGCTTTATCACTTAAGTCAGCGATTGCGGGAATCTGAGTATCCTGAGAACTCGGAGTGGTAAAAGCAAAAAGGGATGGATCACTTGGAGAAGGAGTAGAAACTGGGGCAGTAGGAATTGATGTCAAAGTCGAATCAGGAATTATAGCCTCAGTCGTTGTTGTTTTTCCTACAACAGAAGAAGATGATGGTGAGATTAGACTTAAAGCAGATGAACAATGAGCATGTCTCAGGTGAAGGGCATAGGCAGTCTAAGTATAGCATAGTTTGGATAATTTCTATTTCACTTGCATCTATAAGACTTGCTTGGATGTTTCTGTGCTCTTCAACATCAAATCTGTTTGCATAATTATCATCGTCTTCCTCAACATCCTTGTTATGCTCCTCTGCTAAACCTTCCTCGATATTGTGCTCCTCGGAAGCTGTGTCTTTTTCTTTGAGAAGAACAGGAGGATTGGTTGGGATCTGTGAACCAGAAGCTTCAGCATTGGCAGTAACAGTAGGGGCCTCAACATTTGTTACATCCCGAGCTTGCCCTCTAGAAGGCCTGACCTTATCACGTAGCAGTGCCCACTTTTCCCTTAGTAGAATCTTCACCTTAGCTAAGGCCTCGCGGGGTTCCTCGTCTAAGAATTCCTCTATAAGATCATCCTCATCGCGTTCACCTCCATCAATATTGAGTACCTATTCCCAGACAAGAGATAAAGTTTCAGCAATGTCTTTTCCCAAATAGTGCAAACTACCATGGCTCATGACGCTGTAAACATTGAACTTGAATAAGGTTTCTTCAGTCTTCGCCTTAACTTTCTTGTAAGTAGTCACGGCTTTGGATTTATCTTCTTCAAGAAACTTAACATTGGTAGTTAGCGCTTCAAGGGTTAGACTTCGGGAAGAAATCCTGTGCTGGAGAGTCAAGTTCTCTTGTTGAAAAGTGGCAGAAGCGCTCCTTTCTACAGTTAATTGGGATTCCGCAAGTTTCTGAGCAGATTGAGCCTCTTGGACTTGTGTCGCTGGCATGCTTTCCTTCTGTTTCACAGCAGCAAGCTCCTCTTTGAGCTTATTGATCTCAGCTTCTAAACCTGCTACCCTGTTGAGTAGAAGATGCAATAGTCTTTTCCTGAGATTTTATAACCTGATCAGTTCAGCCTTGTCATTCTCCAATGTGGGGATACGATCAATGAAAATTCAGTTAACTCTTTGAAGTTCATGTGCCAAGGCATTCCACTCGCCCAATTGTTTCTCAGCATGGCCCCTAATCTTATCAAACTTGACTTCAAACTGACTCTTGGCCATGTCAAACTGCGTGAACATACTACCCTTTAAAGCATCGAATTCCTCAAGAATATCTCGTTTATCAGAAGGATATATGTCTAGATTAAGGCATGTGCCTCTTAGATTCTGGCCCGAGAATCGGTCAACAAGGCCAAAGTTAGCTGTCCCAGGGATGTAGCGAGGTTTGTACATGATCGTTTGAAGGCCGGCAGAAGTGGGAGTGACCAATGGGGAGGCCAAAGATACTTGGTCACCCATAGTTTGAATATCCGGCATTGAGAGATCAGGCACTGGAAGCTTATCTGATTTGTGATGCTTCCGAGAGTCACCTTTGCCCTTGTCACTCATATCCCTTTTCTTTTCGGCTTTCCTCTTTCACCTTTCCTCTTCTTTTCTCCTCTCGGCACCTACCAGCATATCAAAGTGATCATGCCTCCACAACCTTTATTGCTCAGTTTCAATGAGATAACCAATCTGTTGAGGCTGGTAGGAAGGTTGCGAACGTTGTGAATGTTTTGAATGTTGGGAAGGCCGGGGTTTGAGGAAGGTTTTAGGATTGAATTGTTGGGTGCCTTGTTCAAAGCTATCTACAAATGAGTGTCTCATTTCTGAACCTGAAAAGAGGAAAGAGCAAAATTTCAGTAATTAAATTAGAGAGTACTGAAATAAAATAAAAAGGGCTTATGTAGAATGTTGGGAATGTAAGGTGTAAGTAAAAGTAAAAGAATTTTCTTGAGAGCATCTAATAACGAACAAATCTCAAGAGACTCATCTAAGAAAAGTCTTATGTTTGCGAATGTTTTTCCAGGAGGAGGATTCCGAGATGAACATTTCTCACCTTTATTCTTCGCAACTGATGTTGCTGGCAATAAGGTCAAAGTATCGCCTTGAATGATAACTTTAGCCGAACTAAGGTCAATGTGATCCTTAAAAGTCTCTGAAATACCTTCTCCCTGGCTATCTTGAATAACAGGATTTTAATCGTGATTCTCAATACTTAAATTGTCTTTAGAAGATACTCTAGTTTCTCCATGCTGTTCAGTTTCCTCTCTTAGGTCCGGAGTAATTCTCAAAACAGTATCATCCACTTCATCCTGTCTGGTTTCTTCCTCTAGGATTCGGGACAGTGCCTTCCTTCTTAACTTGGTCGGATGAGGTCATGAGACTCTTACCCTCATGCTGTTTGGGAACTTCTTCCTCAATAGAAGTCAACTTAGATTTGAGAGGGGTTTTACATCTTCCCGCTGGATCAGAGCACTTCTTTAGTTAAGCCTTCTTGGCTGGAGATTTTCTAGTGGTATCCTTTTTATCTGCTGGATCGACCCCAAGAGATCGCGGGGGAGGAAGCATGTTACATCGACGAAGGAACTCCTCCGTAATCAAGAACTTTCTGCTCCTTTCACCCTCACAAACAGTTATCCGAGACTTGTAGAGAGCTTGATCAAAAGCAGTATTCTGATCATAAGGATCCTGTGTAACATAAATAAAGATTTGAGTATTGGGTTAAGGAGGAAAGAAATAAAATACTGGAAAGTAAGTGTAATCACCTACTTCCATCCAAAAACCATAGAAGTTTGCAGGGAACCGGACAAAGAAATATTGGTACGGAAATCCTCGAACACTCTCTACTAAAATTGTAATAATTCTGGACCCCCGCCTTTCAACAAAGATAAATAAGGGACGATCCTTCTTCCTCCTTTTAAAAGAATACAAAGAACATGTATC
Source organism: Allium sativum (assembly GCA_030737875.1). NCBI lineage: Eukaryota > Viridiplantae > Streptophyta > Magnoliopsida > Asparagales > Amaryllidaceae > Allium > Allium sativum. The sequence continues at coordinate 193,107,605 of CM060922.1, read as the reverse complement.
TTCAAACGTAGGCGTGCATTGTTTGACCATCATAAGCCCATTAAAATGGCATAGCCATTTAGGTGCAATTGGTAAGGAATATGGGGCAATAGCTAAGCGTCGGAGGATCAATTCTAGATAAGGGTTGAAAGGGGGAATTACTCCGCTCATTGACATACCACTATTAATTGCAACATACCTAGTAGGGGGAATGTCAGTAAATTCTTTCTTTCCAGGTAATTTAGCTTCGTCTTTTTCTGAAATCCCGAATTGCTTACACAGTTGCTGAAATCAGCTAAAAGTGAGAGCTCTTGTATGCCTTTCGAGAGGCATATTGGCAAGTAGCCGAGGCTTAGGAAAGTTCTGATTGACATTCGCCCTAGGAACAATATCTGATCTTTTTCCAATAACTTGACCAGAACTCCCAGCTTCACCGGACATGGTTCCTTCCTTGGGATTCTGACGTAACGGATGTCGAGTTAACATTTCTACACGAATGGTTATATTTAAAAATAAATCGTAGGTACGCGTTTCCTTGCTCATAGGGAAAGTTATTCTAAATAAAGGCTTAGAATTTAAAATTATCATGTACTGGTTAACTAATTCCAAGTGTCATTAAAAATGAATGACTATATTCGCGTAAAGAACGTTCCTAAGTGGTTGAATGAAAATAACTCTGTGCGAATATATCGTTTAACTTGGGCTATATTGCATTTCTAACTCTCTATACTAACCTGCTAATGGTATGAGCATCCAATAGCAAAATTATAGCTCAAAAATATGAAAGTGTTCTAGTTGTTGCAAGTATAGCAATGTAACAACCCAGAAAATGCGAGCCAGTTTAAAAATTTTATTTTGGCAATTTTAGCGAATTTTGAATATTTAAAATGATTATTTTAAATAATATCGACGAGAAAATTTATTTTTAATTTAATTACAATGTATATATTTATATAGATCGTCGTTAGAATATAAATATTTATTTATAATTATAAAAGGAATTGAAAATGGCGCGGTAGTTCGATAATTCGATTTCAAACTTCAAATGAACATACCGCATGCAAAATAAACCGGATTTTAGTAAAACTAAAAATATTTGAATCTAATTGAGAATATCTTTCCAACGAATCCGAAAAATTGAAATTTCATACCGGGAATCAAAAGATATGTCCAGTTGAAATTTCTGAATAGTCGCTATGGAAATCAGGCCCTTAAAAATAGCCATTTTGCAAACGACCTCGGATTTCGACGAAACTACTTTTGTTGGATCCGTGATGTGAAGTTATTTCTAGGTTTCAAATTTCATAATTTTTCGAATCAATATGTGAGCGTGGCAAAGAAAAACGCGTTTGGCCATTTTCAGTTGATTTTAATCGACTAGAAAATGGCCATTTTTCAAACGGTCTCAGAATTTGATGAAATTAGTTATGTTAGGACCTTATCGTTGATACGAAGCTAGAAAATATTTTTCGGGAATTTTTCGACTTAGTACGTGACCCCGGTAAATTGAAATGCGCGTTCAAATTCAATATATAGAGTTATATGTTGATTTTGACGAAAACTGTTTGAAACGATTGAATCAGCTTACGATATATATCCCATTGTGTTCGGAATGGGGGTAATTAGCTATGGACAATAGGCGGTGGGTCTCGTTTGGAGGTCGAAAATAAAAGTTTCTTTTTAGAATTAATTTAATAAATAAAATATATATATTTTCCTTTTTAAACCCTCACCCCCTTCTCTCCTTATTTCGTTCAGAAAAAATTAAAAGAAAACAAACAAAAACCAAATCGTGCCTCCCTCTCCTGCACCCTCCACCGCCGTTGTCGGCACCTGCGCCGCCCTCCCCTCCTCATCTTCCTCCTCTTCCGCTCCTCGTGCGACGCTGGAGCCCCCCTGCTTCCACCTCGCGACCGCAACCGAAACGCCTCAAATCAACGCGAGCCGCCATCCCTGAGCACCACCTCCCCGTCCCTGCGCCGATGAGCCACCCACCAGCACCGCGAGCACCAACTTCTTCCCCCTCCTCGACGCCTAAGCGAAACCCCCTACCCATCAAAAAAAAAACCTGTAAGTTCTTTTGTTAATTTATTTTTCTTTATTTAATGTAAATATGGTTTTTGTTTATGAAAAGGGTGTGATTTTTTTAAAACAAGAAAGGGCCGGATTTTTAAACAAGAAAAGAACGGATTTCAAAACAAGAAAAGATTGGAAATTTAATTTAAAAAAGATTAGGAATTTAGTTTAGAAAAGTTACGATTTTTAGAAGTAAAAAAAATCGATTTTTATTATGTAGAAGAGATAAAAATATAATTTTTATATGATGTAGAGTATAAAAATATAATTTTAATATTATAGAAAGGTTAAAAATATAATTTTTATATAATATAGATAATAAAAATATGATCTTTATGTATGTAGCAAAGGAAAGAATTGATTTTTATTATATATATTTTGAAATAAAAATGTGATTTTTATTACGGTGAAATAAAATTCGATCTTTATATTTGAAAAGGCGAAATCTTTATATTTGAAAAGGTGAAATCTTTATATTTGAAAAGGCGAAATCTTTATATAGAGAATAGCGTGATAAAAATATAATCTTTATTATATGAACACCATTATAAAAATAGAATTTTTATCTATATAATAGCGGTGTAAAAATAGAATTTTTATCTATATAGTAGCGGTGTAAAAATAGAATTTTTATCTATATAACTTCGTTGTAAAAATAGAATTTTTATCTATATCTATATAGTAGCGATGTAAAAATAGAATTTTTATCTATATAGTAGCGATGTAAAAATAGAATTTTTATCTATATTGTAGCGGTGTAAAAATATGATTTTTATATACATAGCAAAAATATAAAAATGTGATTTTTATATATGTAGTGGCTACGGGCAACGAAAGTGACAAAAGGCGAGAACGGCCTAGATTTCTACATAAGAAGAGTCGAGGCGTTTGGATTAGCTAGTCGGTGAGAACTTCTCACTTTAAATCTTCTTTTCTAGTTAAAAATATATACTAGGATGCAGACGGTGCTTAGCAGCACCCGACACCCGTCATCCACAGACCATGGATGGCTTGTATGTTTGATTGTTTGTTGTGATGAAAATTGATTGTGTGACGTGAAATAAAATATTTATATAGTTAAAAACATTTTATTGTTAAAAATATTGTTTTAAACGTGTGTGTGTGTGAATAAAAATAGGTGTTTGTTGATTTGAAACCCCACACGGGTGTTGGGATGATATTTGAAGTCCACTCATCCCAATTGATTAGTTGTATGTCGATCGATTGATTGACAGGCTATTATAAGCGTTAGATATCTATATTTGATGCTTATACAGTGTGGTGCACTTTGGATGGTGATTGATTATTTATTGTTGTGATTATATACATGTGTTGTATGGAAACCATATAATTAACATTATATGGTAATTGATTGGGCCTCATTCCAATTGGGAAAATAAAGAATAGAATGAAGTATATATATATATATTCATGTGTTGAATAGAATAAATAATCATGTGTTGAAAATAATCATGTGTTGAAAGAAATATTTTAACAATAAAATTTACATCTTTATCATTTAAAGTTAGAAACCAACTGGAAAATAGATAAGATGAGTGGTTTCCTGGGTATTGATCTGATATTGGTTTCGGCCTTCGGAGTTAATATTTAGGTAGTCATTCTCTTACTACTTTACGGTTGGAGTCTGATTTGAAAATCAAACGGTAGATACCATAATTTTATAAAATATATTAAATAACAAAAATAGTTGTGTTGACAGTACTCATTCGTTGAGATTAGTCAAGTGTTGAAAGAAATATAGATTCATGTGTTGAATAGAATAAATATTCATTTGTTGAATAGAATAACGAAGTGACTGAAATATACAAAGCCGTGTTGACTAATGATGCGCCATTTTGTCGTGAACGATATTTATATCGATTATATTCGTTTATATAATGAATATAGAAAAGGAAGTGATTTCAAAATATAACATTTTGAAAAAATATATATCGATGATGTGGAAAATTCAATTTTGATTTGAAATTGAATATGAAGTTGAAATCGTTTCGAAAACGAATTTAAAACGAATTATAAATGCGTTTTAAAAGGAAATCGATGAAATATATATAATATATATATATTATATATAATGGCCTGAATAGAACGCGCCGCGCCCCGGCGGTTTGCGAATTTCAACCATTGACTTCAAATTGACGTTGCGGGAGATCTGACTGTCGGATTCTCCTGAAACCAAAACCGTTGGGTTCGTATCGAAAAGAGCTTTCCAATGAATAATAGAAATTTGAAATCTAACGGTTGGATTTGGAATTATGTCCAAATAAAATTTGGAAAAGGTCGTTGTAATTGCAGTTCCATGGCCGTTGATGGAAATCGACTGTACGGGCATTGATAAAATTATTAAAAATATCAATAATTTGCATAAAATCATAATATGTGAATAGGAAAGAACTGGGATGAAAAACTCCACATTTGAAAAGATAAAAATAGATTTTTATCAAAATGAACTAGTTTTGAACTAGAATTAAAATCAATTTATTTTTGAAATAAATAAATTGAATTTGAAAGTGGTTTTGAAAATAATCGGAATTTCCAATACGTGAATTGGACTAGAGTCGAATCGAAATTATCTTAGGAATATTTCAATGTTGGATTTCGTGACTATATAGATATTGTTATGGGAATTTGAAGGATATATTTTATATCGTTATTTCCAATACAATATTTGTTAGTTTCAGAATTTGATGTAGAATATAAGCCGGTATATTTTCTATTCAGAGCCTTGTATTTAATATCAAAGGTGATTTGGGTTTGTTGTGAATGGTTTCTTCATTAACACCAATTCTTAAGCCCAATATAGAAAAAGATTAAATCTTTCTATTCAGATTTAATGAAGTGTATCAATTAAATAATATTTAATTGGAATTGAATGTGAATGTGATTTTGGGTTTATCGTGAACCGTGTTTTAGATGACATTATTTCTTTAACCCAGTTAAATTTAGGATATTGAATTTTGAAAAGATTAAAACTAAGTGGAGTTTTAATGAATGTTTAATTAGAATAAAATGTGAATTGATAATTTAAATTATCAAATCTGAAAGGTGATCGAGAATGGAGTACCACCAGTTTTGCTCCAAAGCGAAAGTTAAATCTTTAATTAGATTTGAACGTAAAATGGTAATTATTTTTACCGATAACAACGTGGTGTTAGATATGGAGTATCACCAGTTTTGCTCCTTGGGATATATAGGTTGGGATTGGGAAATAAAATAAATAATTACTTCGGTGTGGTTCGGTAATCCCGACTAGTTTGGAAAACCATAATAATGGTTTGAAATGATATCCAAAGGAAGATTAAAGAATAAATTTAGAAGAATTTATCTTGGATAAAATTAATGGGAACCTTTCCCTAAGAATGTGATTTTGTGAATAAAAGAATATTCTAAATTGGAATGAGGCGTTTGTTGTGTTTGTGTAACATTTGTTTATTATATACGTGGGTTATTCAGAAAGGCCGGGTTTATACCCATTCTGAATAACCGATTCGACGAGATGTCAAAGATGAAGACGGTGGTTGAAGACCGGAAGTCTTCACATCGTTCGGGTGATTACTGATGATCTCGATTGGGCTGTACACCCAAGAGGAGAGAAACAGTTGGTGATCGTCCAGACGTACTTGGAGATCGATGGATATGCGAGGAAAGTGCCTCTGGTTTCGTTCAGACCCAGAACGAACTTGTAAATGGATTGTGTGTCTGACATTCGATTTTATTCTGTGTTGATTGATCTCTATTAAATATACATCTGTTTGGCGGCGGAGAATTTATTCTCTTGCTTAACGCCCTCCTCTGAGACGTACGAGCTTAGAGGTTGTATATCGATGGACATCAGTCGCATGGAGTGAACTGCTATTGTGGCACGCGTAAGTGGCAATTGATCAAGGCTTCTGTTAAAAAGCAAAGTCTTGTGGTTGATGATCAAAGCACGGCCTGTGTGGCGTAGCTTTGTGTATAGCGTGAATTCGCGAGCCTCACGCCTCGGTATGAGTCAAAAATGGGATAAGGACCAAAGAAGTGCATGACGTTTCTTTCTAGCTAGGGGTGGTGTCAGTGCTTAAACTGGCTGACATTTATATACTTTTCACCTGTGTGGTTGTTGGAATGCGAGGCGCCTCGGATATAGGTCCTATAGGACCGGGAAACGTGTGTTCGGGTATTGCCAATCCTCAGAAGTAAGAGAGGACCGGCCTTGGAGGATCCAGGGATTGCTGTGTGCGGTCCTAAGGCATTTGCTAGAGTGTCTCGAATCGGAGAGGAGCTTGCCCCTTACCTTGACTCATGACGAAAATCTAATTTCCAATACGTGATATTGTAGTTTTAATTGTAGAACTAGTATGGCGACATGATATATGGTACCCATGCCGTCTATGATTGATATTTACGATTGAAATTGTTTTGACACTATACACTTATAATAGTATCAAATGATTTGTTTTAACGTACCAAGCATGTTTGGCTATTATAACGGAAAACCTTATCCTCCGGCTTGCGTTGCATTGTGTGATGGGACATGGGTCTTATAATAGCTTCATTTTTCAAAAAAGCATTGCGCTGTTTTGTTATATGCACTAGTGTTCTTGGGAGGAAACCCGTTCTGTGTTATACAACTTGGTCCCTTGAATTACTCTCTTTTAAATAAAGATTTATAACTGTTTTAGTTCTCACACCAATCCCATGACTGACCTGGAGTTTATTGTTTTAACCTAAACTCTGGGTGCCCCTATTTTCGACACGGGCAGCTAGTAGTTTTGGTTTTGCAGATTTATATTCATAGGATCCTGATTTACAGTTGGAACGATGCTCGGAAAGCTCGGTATCCGTGTATTACTTTCAGTTATGTTTTGTATTATTTTCCGCTGCTTTGTAATTTATTGTAATCTCTGATAATTGTCGAATGTATATTTATTCATACTCTATATATTCTTGTATCTAATGGAATTGTTGTGATAAACATTGAAATGTTCTTCCATCTGCGTTCTATTTTGTCTTGTCCTCAATTCTATCCATGCTTTCCTTCACGGGGAAGTTCGGGTCGTTTCATTTTGGTATCAGAGCTTTGGTTTACAGAGCTCGAGAACGAGACACATTAGAATCGAACGAAAGAATTTATTAGATATTGGATTAGTAATATCCAATTAGAATAACTAGTTAGAGATAGGATCAGTAGTATCCTAGAACGAGTGTGAAGAGTATATTTTTCAAATGAAAACAATTTTGTTTTGAAAATTTAAATCGTTTTATATGTATTTGAATATTTATTTATTTTGAATTTGGACAATCCAATATATAAAGATTTCGCGTATACGCGTCATAAACGTATATTCGAAGTTTTAATATACTGGATAGATATAGGATCACACTCTAGTCGCCCGAAGATGATTTTGATGATTGATGCATCGTCATTAGAGTTGATGTTCGAGCGCTGAAGTTGTGATATCTATATATTTCCATCAGACTGGTGTGCGAACCAAAATTTACTTAAGATTATTTGTTGTGATTTGGCATCAAAACATGGTTTTTCTGTATATATATCAAATTATGAATTTGAAACGTTAATCCACTAATTGATAGATGGTTGTGTTGTTTGTTTATTTGTTTGGAATTTTGAACCATTTAGCCTAATAGAATCAAATATTGAATTGTATTTAAAATTAGTCGCATTTGCTAGCATATACATGTACTTACATTGAACAGGTCATAGCAAAGAGGCTAGAGCAGAATAAAATTGTTTGCCCGACAAATAGGTACATGTTTACCATATTTACTGTTTTGTTTGGGTGTTGATGATTTTATAAGCCGCTTGGCTTTTTCTTTTTCTTTTTAATTGAAGAAGGCCACGGGAGGCTATATTAAATATCCCGAAGTCCCCGGTGCAGGAGAGGTTATGGAGAAATTTTTAAAAATTTAGGGTGTTAGCCAAATTTTTGAAAGGTTCTTAGAAACTGAAAAGTTGAAGAACTTAAGCCGTAATGAAAACAATGGAAGTTGAGTTGATTTTTAAAACAACTTTCGGCTTCGTTCCTTTTCGGGGACGAAAAGTTTTTAGTGGGGGAGATTGTAACAACCCGGAAAATGCGAGCCAATTTAAAAATTTTATTTTGGCAATATTACCGAATTTTGAATATTTAAAATGATTATTTTAAATAATATCGACGAGAAAATTTATTTTTAATATAATTAGAACGTATATATTTATATAGATCGTCGTTAGAATATAAATATTTATTTATAATTATAAAAGGAATTGAAAATGGCGCGGTAGTTCGATAATTCGATTTCAAACTTCAAATGAACATACCGGGTGCAAAATAAACAGTATTTTATTAAAACCAAAAATATTTGAATCTAATTGAGAATATTTTTCCAACGAATCCGAAAAATTGAAATTTCATAGCGGGAATCAAAAGATATGTCCAGTTGAAATTTCTGAATAGTCGCTATGGAATTCAGGCCCTTGAAAATAGCCATTTTGCAAACGACCTCGGATTTCGACGAAACCACTTTTGTTAGATCCGTGATGTAAAGTTATTGCTAGGTGTCAAATTTCATAATTTTTCGAATCAATATGTGAGCGTGGCAAAGGAAAACACGTTTGACCATTTTCAGTTGATTTTAATCGACTGGAAAATGGCCATTTTTCAAACGGTTTCAGAATTTGACGAAATTAGTTTTGTTAGGACCGTATCGTCAATACGAAGCTAGAAAATATTTTTCGGGAATTTTTCGAGTTAGTACGTGACCCCAGTAAATTGAAATGCGCGTTCAAATTCAATATATAGAGTTATATGTTGATTTTGACGAAAACTGATTGAAACGATTGAATCAGCTTACGATACATATCCCATTGTGTTTCGAATGGGGGTATTTAGCTATGGACGACAGGTGGTGGGTCTTGTTTGGAGGTCGAAAATAAAAGTTGCTTTTTAGAATTAATTTAATAAATAATATATATATATATATATATATGTGTGTGTGTGTGTGTGTGTTCCTTTTTAAACCCTCACCCCCTTCTCTCCTTATTTCGTTCAGATAAAATTAAAAGAAAAAAAACAAAAAACAAATCGCGCCTCCCTCTCCTTTACCCTCCACCGCCGTCGTCGGCGCCTGCACCGCCTTCCCCTCCTCATCTTCCTCCTCTTCCCCTCCTCGTGCGACGTTGGAGCCCCCTGCTTCCACCTCGCGACCGCAACCGAAACCCCTCAAATCAACGCGAGCCGCCATCCCTAAGCACCACCACCTCCTCGTCCCTGCGCCGATGAGCCACCTACCAGCACCGCGAGCACCAGCTTCTTCCCCCTCCTCGACGCCTCAACGAAACCCCCTAGCCATAAAAAAAAGCCCGTAAGTTCTTTTGTTAATTTATTTTTCTTTATTTAATGTAAATATGGTTTTTTTTATGAAAAGGGTGTGATTTTTTTTAAAACAAGAAAGGGCCGGATTTTTAAACAAGAAAAGGCCGGATTTTCAAACAAGAAAAGAACGGATTTCTAAACAAGAAAAGATTGGAAATTTAATTTAAAAAAGATTAGGAATTTAGTTTAGAAAAGTTACGATTTTTGGAAGTAAAAAAAAATTCGATTTTTATTATGTAGAAGAGATAAAAATATAATTTTTATATGATGTAGAGTATAAAAATATAATTTTTATATTATAGAAAGGTTAAAAATATAATTTTTATATAATATAGATAATAAAAATCTGATCTTTATGTATGTAGCAAAGGAAAGAATTGATTTTTATTATATATATGTTGAAATAAAAATGTGATTTTTATTGCGGTGAAATAAAATTCGATCTTTATATTTGAAAAGGCGAAATCTTTATATTTGAAAAGGTGAAATCTTTATATTTGAAAAGGCGAGATCTTTATATAGAGAATATCATGATAAAAATATAATCTTTATTATATGAACACCATTATAAAAACAGAATTTTTATCTATATAATAGCGGTGTAAAAATAGAATTTTTATCTATATAGTAGTGGTGTAAAAATAGAATTTTTATCTATATAGCACCGTTGTAAAAATAGAATTTTAATCTATATAGTAGCGATGTAAAAATAGAATTTTTATCTATATACTAGCGATGTAAAAATAGAATTTTTATCTATATAGTAGCAGTGTAAAAATATGATTTTTATATACATAGCAACAATATAAAAATGTGATTTTTATATATGTAGTGGCTACGGGCAACGAAAGTGACGAAAGGCGAGAACGGCGAAGATTTCTGCATAAGAAGAGTCGAGGCGTTTGGATTAGCTAGTCGGTGAGAAATTCTCACTTTAAATCTTCTTTTCTAGTTAAAAATATATACTAGGATGCAGACAGTGCTTAGCAGCACCCGACAACCGTCATCCACAGACCATGGATGGCTTGTATGTTTGATTGTTTGTTGTGATGAAAATTGATTGTGTGACGTGAAATAAAATATTTATATAGTTAAAAATATTTTATCGGTAAAAATATTATTTTTAACGTGTGTGTGTGAATAAAAATAGGTGTTTGTTGATTTGAAACCGCACACGGGTGTTGGGATGATATTTGAAGTCCACTCATCCCGATTGATTAGTTGTATGTCGATCGATTGATTGACATGCTGTTATAAGCGTTAGATATCTATATTTGATGCTTATACAGTGTTGTGCACTTTGGATGATGATTGATTATTTATTGTTGTGATTATATACATGTGTTGTATGGAAACCATATAATTAACATTATATGGTAATTGATTGGGCCTCATTCCAATTGGGAAAATAAAGAATAGAATGAAGTATATATATATATTCATGTGTTGAATAGAATAAATAATAATGTGTTGAAAATAATCATGTGTTGAAAGAAATATTTTAACAATAAAATTTACATCTTTATCATATTTAAAGTTAGAAACTAACTCGAAAATAGTTAAGATGAGTGGTTTCCTGGGTATTGATCTGATATTGGTTTCGGCCTTTGGAGTTAATATTTAGGGAGTCATTCTCTTACTACTTTACGATTGGAGTCTGATTTGAAAATCAAACGATAGATACCATAATTTTATAAAATATATTAAATAACAAAAATAGTTGTGTTGTCAGTACTCATTCGTTGAGATTGGTCAAGTGTTGAAAGAAATATAGATTCATGTGTTGAATAGAATAAATATTCATTTGTTGAATAGAATAACGAAGTGATTGAAATATATAAAGCCATGTTGATTAGTGACGCATTTTGTCATGAACGATATTTATATCGATTATATTCGTTTATATAATGAATATAGAAAAGGAAGTGATTTCAAAATATAACATTTTGAAAATATATATATCGATAATGTGGAAAATTCAATTTTGATTTGAAATTGAATATGAAGTTGAAATCGTTTCGAAAACGAATTTAAAACGAATTATAAATACGTTTTAAAAGGAAATCGATGAAATATAATATATATATATATATATTATATAATGGCCTGAATAGAACGCGCCGCGCCGTGGCAGTTCGCGAATTTCGACCATTGACTTCAAAATGACGTTGCGGGAGATTTGACCTTCGGATTCTCCTGAAACCAGAACCGTTGGGTTCGTATCGTAAAGAGCTTTCCAATGAATATTAGAAATTTGAAATATAACAGTTAGATTTGGAATTATGTCCAAATCAAATTTGGAAAAGGTTGCTGTAAGTGCAGTTCGATGGCCGTTGATGGAAATCGACTGTACGGGCCTTGATAAAATTATTAAAAATATCAATAATTTGCGTAAATCATAGTATGTGAATAGGAAAGAACTGGGATGAAAAAATCCACATTTGAAAAGATAAAAATAGATTTTTATCAAAATGAACTATTTTTGAACTAGAATTAAAATCAATTTATTTTTGAAATAAATAAATTGAATTTGAAAGTGGTTTTGAAAATAATCGGAATTTCCAATACGTGAATTGGACTGGTGTCGAATCGAAATTATCTTCGGAATATTTCGATGTTGGATTTCGTGACTATACAGATATTGTTATGGGAATTTGAAAGATATATTTTATATCGTTATTTCCAATACGGTATTTGTTAGTTTCAGAATTTGATGTTGAATATAAGCCGGTATATTTTCTATTCAGAGCCTTGTATTTAATATCAAAGGTGATTTGGGTTTGTTGTGAATGGTGTCTTCATTAACACCAATTCTTAAGCCCAATAGAGAAAAAGATTAAATCTTTCTATTTAGATTTAATGAAGTGTATCAATTAAATAATATTTAATTGGAATTGAATGTGAATGTGATCTTGGGTTTATCGTGAACCGTGTTTTAGATGACATTGGTTCTTTAACCCAGTTAAATTTAGGATATTGATTTTTGAAAAGATTAAAACTAAGTGGAGTTTTAATGAATCTTTAATTAGATTAAAATGCGAATTGATAATTTAAATTATCAATTCTGAAAGGTGATCGAGATCGGAGTACCACCAGTTTTGCTCCAAAGCGATAGTTAAATCTTAATTAGATTTGAACGTGAAATGGTAATTAATTTTACCGATAACACCGTTGTGTTAGATATGAAGTATCACCAGTTTTGCTCCATGGGATATATAGGTTGGGATTGGGAAATAAAATAAATAATTACTTCGGTGTGGTTCGGTAATCCCGACTAGTTTGGAAAACCATAATAATGGTTTGAAATGATATCCAAAGGAAGATTAAAGAATAAATTTAGAAGAATTTATCTTGGATAAAATTAATGGGAACCTTTCCCTAAGAATGTGATTTTGTGAATAAAAGAATATTCTGAATTGGAATGAGGCGTTTGTTGTGTTTGTGTAACATTTGTTTATTATATACGTGGGTTATTCAGAAAGGCCGGGTTTATACCCATTTTGAATAACCGATTCGACGAGATGTCGAAGATGAAGACGGTGGTTGAAGACCGGAAGTCTTTACATCGTTTGGGTGATTACTGATGATCTCGATTGGGCTGTACACCCAAGAGGAGAGAAACAGTTGGTGATCGTCCAGACGTACTTGGAGATCGATGGATATGCGAGGAAAGTGCCTCCGGTTTCGTTCAGACCCAGAACGAACTTGTAAATGGATTGTTTGTCTGACGTTGGATTTTATTCTGTGTTGACTGATCTCTATTAAAAATACATCTGTTTGGCAGCGGGGAATTTATTCTCTTGCTTAACGCCCTTCTCTGAGACGTACGAGCTCAGAGGTTGTATATCGATGGACATCAGTCGCGTGGAGTGAATTGCCAGTGTGGCACGCGTAAGTGGCAATTGATCAAGGCTTCTGTTGAAAAGCAAAGTCTTATGGTTGATGATCAAATCACGACCTGTATGGCATAGTTTTGTGTGTAGCGTGAATTCGCGAGCCTCACACCTCGGTATGAGTCAAAAACAGGATAAGGACCCAAGGAGTGCATGACATTTCTTTCTAGCTAGGGGTGGTGTCAGTGCTTAAACTGGCTGACATTTATATACCTTTCACCAGTGTGGTTGTTGGAATGCGAGGCGCCTCGGATATAGGTCCTATAGGACCGGGAAACGTGTGTATAGGAATTGCGAATCCTCAAAAGTAAGAGAGGACCGGCCTTGGAGGATCCAGGGATTGCTGTGTGCGGTCCTAAGGCATTTGCTAGAGTGTCTCGAATCGGAGAGGAGCTTGCCCCTTGCCTCGACTCATGATGGAAATCCAATTTCCAATATGTGATATTGCTGTTTTAATTGTAGAACTAGTATGGCAACATGATATATGGTACCCATGCCGTCTATGATTTATATTTATGATTGAAATTGTTTTGATACTATACACTTACAATAGTATCAAATGATTTATTTTAACGTACCAAGCATGTTTGGCTATTATAAGGGAAAACCCTATCCTCCGGCTTGCGTTGCATTGTGTGATGGGACCTGGGTCTTATAATAGCTTCATTTTTTGAAAAAGCATTGTGCTGTTTTGTTATATGCACTAGTGTTCTTGGGAGGAAACCCGTTTCGTGTTATACGGTGTGGTCCCTTGAATTACTCTCTTTTAAAGTAAAGATTTATAACTGTTTTAGTTCTCACACCAGTCCCATGACTGACCTGGAGTTTATTGTTTTAACCTAAACTCTGGGTTCCCCTATTTTTGACATGGGCAGCTAGTAGTTTTGGTTTTGCAGATTTATATTCACAGGATCCTGATTTACAGCTGGAACGATGCTCGAAAACCTCTGTACCCGTGTATTACTTTCAGTTGTGTTTTGTATTATTTTTCGCTGCTTTGTAATTTATTGTAATATCTGATAATTGTCGAATGTATATTTATTCATACTCTGTATATTCTTGTATCTGATGGAATTGTTGTAATAAACAATGAATTGTTCTTCCGTCTGTGTTTTATTTTGTCTTGTCCTCAATTCTATCCGTGCTTTCCTTCACGGGGAAGTTCGGGTCATTTCAAGCAATAAGGAAAACTTGAAAATCAACAAGTGCAAAAGTTATCAAACACACTCAGCCCAAGTTGGGTCAGGTTCAACCGACCCCCGGGGTCGAGCAAGACCGACCCCACGAGTGTCAAGCCTGCTCGATTCCATACGGTCGAGATTAACCGATCCCATAAGGGTCATTCCCGCTCGATTCCACGGGTCGAGCATGACTGATCCCATGAGGGTCGAGCCTGCTTAATCTCACGGGGTCAAACATGACCGACCCGGAGGGATCGGGCATGCTTGAACCTTATGGTTGAGCACAACTAACCTTGCAGGGGTCGAACATGCTTGAACTTGAGCTGGGTCGAACGTGACCACACCAGGTCAAGCATAATTGCCAAGTTTAGGTCGAGCGGGTTCAGGGATTTCCCAAGTAGTCAAACCTATTAAACTGTTTCCAATTTGAAGTTCATGCACAACAAATAGGCAATTTAAAGCTACTGTGACAAGGACAAAAACAACAAAAATGAGCTCAAGATTTGGCTAAAGTGTAACACGATTCCAACAAGATATTGGAATCAAAACATGGTTTCATCTCGGCATTCAAAGACTAAATTCAAGATCAAACACAGGTTACGAGACGATTGAATTCAAACATACAAGCGAATCAGCAAAGTAAACAAAATTTCATATCACAAGCATTTGGTCGAACAACTTATGTGCTTCAAGCTTAAGTCAGAAGTTAAAGGATTTTGGACAAATTGAATCCCTCAAACACAATCACATACACAACATTAACCCAATCCAAATCAGATTCAACCCAAAATTCCAACATTACAACCCAAAAATTTGCTTGAATTCAGGTCGTGCCCAATTATTATAGTCAGTTCAAAATCATAGGCTTCTATGGTGCAAATCAAACCAAATCAGTGCGAAATTAAAAGGAGAAATCACCTCTATTTTTCAAAACACCTCAAATTCGAGAAAATTACATCAGTTTGATTCGAAGATGATCGAGCAGAAGTCAAGCGCAACCGATGAGTTGGAGTTTGATGATGATCGACGGGCTAATTCAATTGGAGTCTAAGAAAAAACCAATTGCAGGCTGCGATACGAGATCCTTAAAGGGAAAGATATTTCCGCCATTAAATTGATTTCTCTTGAGAAAATGAGCGAATGATAAAATGAAGGACGAAAAAAATATATAGCAAGGGAGATGAACGGGCTCGTTCAATTTCATGTGGTGGGCCAGACTCAGTCGCTCGAGTCCAGACTGGTCGCTCGACCCAAAATGTTTGCTCGAGCCCAAACAGGTCGCTCGACCCAACATGGTTGCTCAACCCAAAATATATGTTTGACCCACGAAAGTACACACAGGCTCGGTCATGCATACAATGCACAACCATCCCGTAAGAATCCAAGCTTAATTTATCAAGTTGTGCCATACTTCATCATTTCGAAGCTTGTATATTTTTACAAATCGAAAAATTTCAAACTTCGAGGGGCAAATGTTTATCCATCAAAAGATAAGCCCAAGTTGATAGATTAATTCTTCAAACAACACTATAAGGATCGAACATCATAAGGGTCGTGCATCATGAAGAGTAGAGCAGGCACAAAGCTTTGAATCAGTCGACAAAGTAAGCTTGTACATAAGTAAGGGTCAAGCACAGTTCAAGGGTCGTGCATCTTCAAGGTCGATCACACACCATTGGGTCGGTCGCGCCTCACACAATGACCAAGTGTAGAGGGTCGGTCGCGCAATGGTCAAGCCAAGCCCAAGGGTCAGTCGACCAAACTAGGGTCGGTCGAGTTCCATCAAACACAGCCTAGTCAACAACCTCGGTCGTTCGCGTACTCCCCTGGTCGGTCGCTTAATGGTCCAGTCAAGCTTAAGGGTCGGTCGCTCATAGGGATTCTCATACACCAAGAGGGAGTCACTTGCATAGGGTCGATCACTCATGGTGCTGGTCGTTCAACTGGAATTTCGGTCGAGACAGCTGGTGACAGACTGGCTACAACTGGCAGTGGCATTTTCGTAATTATCTGCACGAGCGACCCACAGCCTGCACATACAAATCTCATCTCACCACTTCATTCCAACTTCTCCTATAAATAGGGGTTGAGTTCCACTTTAATGGGGACCGAATTCTACGACCCCGAAGGGCTCAAAAATTGCTTTCTCTCCTATTTCAATTGATAATAACATCATTTAGCATCTTAAAACAACGATCTAGAGTCTAATCCACCATGGAATCCATCAAAATCGATCAGGTGTCCTAGAGATTGAAGTTTTTTCCTTCATATTCCATGCACAGAGGGAGATTCAACTGTTTCCTCGCTAATTCGCAAAGATTAAAATGAAACTCTTATGTAAAAGAAAAAATGAATGTACTTAGAGATGATTCGAGGCTTGTAACTCCTGAACTGTTAATGAAACCCTTGCCAAAGTGGATGCATATCTATTTTAGATCGAACCACTATAAAAATCTTTGTGTATTCACTTACTTTTTGCTATTGCGGTCTCATTCCAAACCATTTGGTGAAGTGCCTTTGTGGCACCTTTGGTGTTTAAACTAATTTCGGTTTAAAAACAGCTGTCGTAACAATTTACTTAAGAATATTATTTCAAAATTCTCCCAAAATAAAATAGATGTATTCTGCACGAGATTGTAATGAGTATGTCACTCTGTAATTAATTTATAATATAGACAAAAGATATTTGAAGAGAAAAGAATATTCAATTTTTTTGGAATGAATGAATGTGATCAGTATTCATCCATATTTGTAGTAGTTATGCACCTCCTCTGAATGGTTGCACCTATCTAACGAGTCGCACACGTTACCTTTCATTGCTACTACTTTCCAAAAGGTCACATCCGCATTTTTTTGTCGTTGCCGTTTGCCAAAAATAAAGTTGCGTGCCTGACTTGTGCTAATGGGTCTTATATGTTCGCTATATACCCACCTACTTCAAAAAGTCGCATCTCTTCAAGTTCGCACCCGCCAGTTTCTAAACAGTCCTTACCTACTTAGCATTTGTTTCAAGGCCCGACCCAGTTTATGTTTGAAGCCCGAAACGGTTAGAATTGCCCAGTAAAAATAAGGTCATATTAGACTTGTACCCATACCGAACCCGACAAGGCCCGGTCCGGTCGGACAACGGCGATGCGCGTGTGTGGTGTTAAAGCATGGCTTCCCTCCTCATAACGAAGCAAACATTTGGGTGCCCCAAGGCCCCAACCTCCTCTTGAGGAAGTCCCTTATGTACTTTCTTAAGTTTTTTTTTATTTTGGCGATGTGGGGCAAGTGATATTTCATTCAATAACCTTCAATAATACCCCACATGAATGATAATATAGTTTTCCCCCACACGAAGCGAAATATCACAGAGTACACATGGAATAATTCTATACCATGGATAATTAGAAATTTCACTTTTAAACTTTCCCTAGTTAAAACTTTTTGGATATGCTTGGCTAATCGATGAATTATTTCATCTTGAACCGTCGACCTTTATTGTATATCCAGACAATAAGTTTTATGAAGCATTGATTCCCTTCTCATATAATCTCTTGGTTGTGTTCATTTTGGTCATGAGCACTACTTGGTTCTGCGAGTGTTATAGATAATATAAGCCTTTAAAATTCTCATAGAGCCGACCCAGCTCACACTAACATAGGTGATCACAACCATTAAGAGTATCCTACATATGCCCCACTTGCTATTTTCAAGATATGGCCATTATTAAAAAACATAGTTTTAACCTTTTAATACTTCTGTAGGCATGCATTTATATTGTGCACCATAGGAATGGAGTAGGACTATGTACAATGATTTGCATTATGTCCTGAGTTATTCATAACCGGTTTGCCTATTGATCCTAGTCCGTGGGAAATCTAGTTGCAAGGATAGGTTTTCGTATAAGATAACTCTTGTTTGTTTAGGCTTTTAAATCCATTCCCCTCGATGCACAGTTAATTTTCTCTCTTGACAAACCTTTAGTAAACGGATCCGCTAGGTTATCATTTGTTCTCACATAATCTACGGAAAGAGTTCCATTTGAGAGTAATCGCCTAACTCTGTTATGGCATCTACAAATATGTCGTGACTTTCCATTATACACATAGTTTTGAGCTCTGCATAGCGCTGTTTGGTTGTCACTGTGTATGAATATGGTCGGTACAGGTTTCGACCAAAATGGAATATCTCCCAAAAAAATATGAAGCCGTTCTGCTTCTTCTCCTGCTTTATCTAAAGCGATAATTTCTGAATCCATAGTGGATCGAGTTGTGCATGAGTGCTTAGTAGATTTCCATGACACTGCTTCCCCTGCTAGGGTAAATACATAACCACTAGTTCATTTTGATTCCTCTAAATCATAAATTTAGTTTGCATCACTATATCCTTCTAAGACGGCAGGATATTTCCCATAATGTATGGAATAGTTTGTGGTATTTTTCAAATATACAAGCACACTCATTAGTGCTTTCTAGTGTTCTTCTCCTGGATTGCTTGCATACCTACTCAATTGACTTACTACGTAACCTATATCTGGTCTTGTGCAATTCATGAGATGCATTAGACATCCTATTACATGAGAATATTCTAGTTGCATTACCCTCTCCTTAATGTTTTTATGTAGTACTTCTGATGGATTAAAAAGGTGTTTGTACTACTTTAATACCAAAATTTTGAAATCTTTCAAACACTTTATCTACATAGCGTGATCGAGATAATTCAATTCCATTAGGTGTTCTTATTATTTTGATTCCCAAAATAACGCCTGAACACCTAAATCTTTCATATCGAAATTGCTGATTAGAATTTTCTTTACGATCTTTATAACTTTAATGTTAGGACCAAAGATTAGCAAATCGTCTACATATATACAAACCATCACGTATGTTTATCCAACTTGTTTATAATAAACAAATTTATCACATTCATTTATACGGAAAAAAAATTCATCATGACACTATCAAATTTTGTGTGCCATTGTTTTGGAGCTTGTTTTAGTCCACATAATTATTTTACTAGTTTACAAACTTTGTTTTCATTTCCTTTGGAAATAATGCCTTCTGGTTGCTCCATGCAGATCTACTTATCGAGATCTCCATTTAAAAATGTTGTCTGTACATACATTTGATGAATTTCTAAATTATAGATGGATTCAATTGCTATCAACATTCTTATAGAGGTTATTCGTGTTACTGGCGAATATGTATCACCTCTTTTTGACGATATCCTTTGGCTACTAATCTGGTGTTGTACTTGTCGATAAAGCCATCTGCTTTCGTTTTCTTCTTGAAAATCCATTTGCAGCCAATTGGTTTTATTCTAGGTCGAATGCCAACAATTTCCTAGTTTAATTACTTAGAATTGAATCAATCCCACTTTGGATTGCTTCTTTCCTAAATGTAGATACAGAAGATGTCATTTCTTCCTAATACGTTTGAGGTTCGTGTTCTAACATCTATGTTAGGAATTCCGAACCAAATGTCTTGGATGTTCTGGACCTTATGATTCTTCTAGGTTCAATTTCCTCAATCTAATGAGGAGTTTCATCTTTATGTGAATTACTTGATTCTTCTCTTGTCCTTTTAGGGACATTATTTCTTTCATTCCTTTTGTGGGGAAACACATCTTCAATGAATGAGGCATCTCTCGATTCAATGATTGTATTTACATTGATATCGGCTATATCATATTTAAATACCAGAAATATGTAGGCACTGCTATTTTGGGATGGCCCTAGATAGTAACAATCTACAGTTTTGGGTATAAGTTGGACTTTCTTGGGAGACAGAACAAGAACTTTTGCCAAGCACCTCCACACTTTGAGGTACTTAAAGCATCGTTTATTTCATTTCCATAACTCATATGGAATTGATCTTGTTTTATTGTGAGGAACCTTGTTTAAAATGCGGTTACACATATTTAAGGCTTCCCGCCACAAGTTCATCAGTAACCGAGAGGTTAATAGCATTAAGTTAACCATATCTTTTAATGTTCTATTTTTTCTCCCGATAACACAATTTTGTTGTGGTGAATATGGGGATACTATTTGATGAATTATTCCATTTTTTGGAATAAAATTGTTCAAATGGTGATTCATATTCTCCATCTCGATCAGATCTCAATATCTTTACCTTTTTATTTAACTGCTTTTCACCTCAGCCTTGTACTTTATAAATAATGTAATTGCTTCATCTTTACTATTCTAAAGATATATGTAACACCACGTTATTTCAAAACATGACATAAGAGATAATTAAAGAATAATTAATTTTTAAAAGAAAATTTTGGTGAAATGGGTTACGCCATTGCGTTCGTCTCGGAATTCTGCTTAAGATAGAGTCAGAGTTTGCGTAAAACGGATACCGTATGAAGAAGTTATGGACGATAGAAGTTGGGGAGAAAAAATAGAAAATAGGCTGGGATAACTGGCGCACTTGGGAAGTGCGCCAAAACAAAAATGCACTGGCGCACTTGGGAAGTGTGCCCATGCCAAGGCAAAACCTGCACAGAATTCTGGATAGTTTTGTGATGACGTATCTTGCTGGGATTGGCTAAATGACGTGTCTTTTGAGCTGTGTGGTTCTAATTATCCCTAAGCTAATCTGAAGGCCCTAATTAGCTCACTACACCTATATAAATACACCTAGACCTAAACCTAATTTCGTTACATTAATTCATGGCGCCTCCATGCTGCTGCAACCTAAACTAAAACTAGTCTCTCTTATTCAACAAATCAAAGTAAAGGAATTATGTAAAGCGGATCGAACTACAACAACTACAATGCTTAATTCTCTTCCTTAATCCAATCTTTGTGAGTTCATTGATTATTTTTAGATTAAAATAATGCTAAAGCAATTCTGACATATTGTAAATTGGATTTGGGAATTATACATGATAATAAGATTGAATCTCATCAATTCTATCTTAGCATATACATCAGATTCATGATTCTTATATGCCCATGTTGATATTAACATCAGTTTTATCATATCTTTATGATCAGTTCATACCTATGCTTATTTTATTGTTATTATTATGCATGTTCTTTATCTTATCCCTTCCTCGTGCCCTTTTTGTTTTTTATAGCCGGGCTACTTCGAGCCTAGACCAAATCTCATACAGATGAACGTACGAACGGTAATTTAAGGAACGTCGGGAAATTTGGCATAATATATGTTGGGTTGATTTGGGCATGACAAATGTTAAGTTTGTCATAATATACTTTGGGTTGATTTGGGAATGACAAATGTTGAGTTTGGCATAATATACGTTGGGTTGATTTGGGCATGACAAATGTTAAATTTGGCATAATATATTTTAATTGTTGGGCATGATGTGAAACTGGGAATTTTTGGTAATTGACATAATTAGCCTAAAATTGGAATGAATTGCAAATGAATAAATTGGCTAAGATAAGCATGCTGAGACACGAGGTTAGACTTCGTTTGCGGTAGAAGCCTGCCCGGAACCAACCGGCCTAACCAGCAACCGCAAATGGTCAGTCTAATGTGAGAGGTCATAGGCATAACTAAAAGATGCTTAGACACAAGGTTAAGTCTGGCTTATGGCAGAAGTTTTCCCGGAACCGCCCGACACATCCAGCGGCCACAAGCAATCGACTTAATGTGGGAGGTCTGTGAATTAATAATTAATTAATGCTGATCAAAGATGAATATGATACCTAAAACATGTTAGGTGGGTGGGGTTAAGTTAACCTGTGTAAGATGACAATTTTACCAATATTACATGAAAAAGTGGATAGGGGTAAGGCAAGCTTAACCAATAATACATATTAATTTGATAAGTGGACGCGGTTAAGTCAACTGGACGGATAGACAACACTTAACCAATACAAGTCGGGTTAGGATAAACCCAGGGGAAAAACCTAGTAGTAGTAGGGACCCTTTTCAGACATTAACCCACTTAGAGGTATCGGTAACCCTGAGCTAGGCAGGGTTGAGGCACACTTACTGGGCTGATTATAAGCGGTCAAATAGGAGCGAGGGTGTAGCAGTGCAGGTTCCGATGGGTTCGTTAAGCGTGCAAAAAGGTGTTCCCGGCATTGGAAGATTTAGCCACTATACACCAGTAGGTATAAAATTGTGCAACAAAGGGATGCCACTTAGGGAGTGATACACCCTAAGGTGGGGCCCGCACAGGTATCTACAAGTTAGGAGCCGATCAATTAGGGGTAGTGTGGGGACATCTAGTATCTATTATGGGCAAGTAGACTGTCAAGGATTGTATGGGGTGGATACCTCTTACTAGATGTTACGCCCGAGGGCTACCAATTACGAAATTGGGATAATTTCGATAAGAATTACTAGTAGTTGGTGCAGAGAATTAAATTAAGTCAAAAATCTGGGAAGCGCACTAAACATTCCTTATACTCATCCTGTTATCCTGCTTTATCTTATGTCATGGTTATATCTTTCATCCAGCTTATTTCGGTCATAATGCTTTACTTATTTTCTTGCTAAAAATTACTGGACTCGCCAGACTTTATGTCTGACCTTTTTGTTTCGCCTCTTTTCTTTCCTTTTCTCCTCCAGGTCCTCAGGGTGGGATTAGCGGAGCTTGACTTGGATTTCTTTCTTCTTGAAGTGCTTGTAAGTGTTGAGAGTAATGCTCAGCTTTATCTCTTTTCGATTATGGCTATTTGAAGTGGGATTATGGTTATGTTTTTATGTACTCAAATAATAATCATGTTCAAGATGGATATTTGTTTATTTGGTTTTAATATGATGTTGTAATCAGACATGTTTTGCTTTTCCGCTGCAATAAATGAATTTTGAATTTTGAAGTACGATTTTATATATCTGTCTTGTGATATTCTGTTCTATACACTTATGATGCTCCATGAAAGTTAATGCATTCCCTTTGTAAGTGACATTGATGGACGTGGGGTGCTACACATGGTATTAGAGCTGAAGGTTACCAGAACCGATAAAAGATTTTGAAAACCATTTTCAAAAGCATCTTTTTTAAGAAGTATTTTCAAAAACATGTTTTAAAAAGAGTATTTTTAAGAGAACAGTTTATAATGAAAAGCATAATCCCCAAAAGTCATATGTCTATCTTTCGATTCTTTGTTTTGAATCTCTTCCTTTTTCTTTTCAGCATGTCTGGGGAACCCGTTATACCCGAGGGCGTACAGAACCAGGCTGGTTCAAAAGGTATCTGGAGGCTAGGGCCACTACTGCAGGCCCAGCAGACGTTCCTCCTCCCCAGCTGTAGCTGCTCCTCCTCATCCTCCTCCACGTGTAGATGTTTTTTCTAAGATATGCAAAGACTTTCAGGCGATGGGGGTAAAACCTTTTCATGGGACTGAGACGTTCGTTGAAGCTAGAAATTGACTCAAATAAGTGGAGGACTTATTTGGTATCTTTGAGGTAGATGATGGAAGAAAGTTTCAACTAGCTGCTTGGTTAATGAAGGACGAAGCCTCATTCTGGTGGGAGGTCACGAATGGAGAACGTGTAGTGGAAACTTGGATGGATTTCAGACAGAGGTTCGAGTTGAAATTTCTTTCATGAGAAGAGGAGAGTTTATGCATGGAGAGGTTCTTGGCTTTGAAACAAGGGAGTTTGTCTGTGAAGGAGTACGTTAACAATTTTAACCAGTTAGCATGATTTGGCATGGAATTGGTTAATACACCACATAAGAAGGCTTTGAGATTTCTCAAGGGATTGAATGAACCACTTCACGGATTAGCTATGTCCCACATTCCTATAGGGGCTACCTTCGAGAAACTTGTTGACATGGTGCTGATGCATGAGGAGGAGAAAGGTGCTAATGTTGATAAGGCACAGGATAAGAAAGAGGTGAAGGCTGAAGGATCGCAGAACAAGAGAGTGGATCCTAAGAACAGTGGGAAACCCCGAAATAAAAGGAAGTGCCATTTCTGTGGTATACTAGGTCATTTAGCTAAAGATTGTAGAAAGAAGAAGGCAAAGAAGACTGGTTTTTTTCAATGCGGTGAGACAAGACATCTAATCAAGGATTGCCCCAAAAGGCAAGGGCAAGGACAAAGGACAGGATCTACTTCTGGAGGGCAGGTTCATGCTCTCATGGCAGCTATGCAAGAGAGAGGTAGAAACATTTCCGTTGAAAGTTTGATTTTCTTTTTGATCATCCTGTTCGAAATTTGTTTGATTCTGGCGCTTCACATTCGTTTATATCTGCTTTTGTTATTGAATCTCTACACCAAAATACTAGTCTAGTTATAGATCCCATTGTAGTCTCAAATCCTATTGGGGGTACCGCTCATCTTTCTATGTTTTGTCGGGATTTGAGAATATATGTGTATGGCGTTGAGTTCGAATGCAACACTTATGTTCTTGGTTTCACGGGCTATGGGTTGATTCTAGGAATGGATTGGCTAGCTAGGTATGGTGCCATTCTCGACTATGAAAAGAGGATAGTTAGACTATTGACTACTTTAGATAATACTCTCGATATCTCATGCGACCCTAAGGGTTCTGTTATGCTTAGCTACCTAGAATCTCTTGACACATCTATTGATGATTTGCAATCTGTTTGAGTAGTTCGTGAGTATGCAGATGTCTTTGAGGAAGTTAGGGGCTTACCTCCAAAATGCGAGATAGATTTCCATATATACTTGGTGGACAATGCAAAGCAATTTTCATTGCCGGTGCGCTACATGGCGCCAAGAGAAAGGAGGGAGCTTAGTAAAAAAGTGAAAGAGTTGCTTGAGAAAGGGTTCATAAGAAGAAGTATCTCGGAGTGGGGTGCTCCAGTTGTTTTTGCCATGAAGTTTGTGGTTCACTTAGATTGTGCGTGGACTATAGGGAGCTGAACAAGCTCACGAAGAAGAATAGACTGTTGTATTTAACGGTGTTTTATACACAATTTTATGATTTTTGTTTGATGATAACAAACAAATATATACTATTATTAAATGTGTTTGTAACTGTACTGATATACTACACAAAAGACAGGAATATAATATTTCTATTTAAATAAAATACAACTATACAGAAATTTAAATATTCACATAGTATTTTATTTAAATAAAAATATTTTATTTCAATTTCAAAACGTACATCATTTATAACTCCTCTATTTGACATACTACATTTCATTCATTCCTTATTACAACTCTATCACTCACTCTATACAACTACATTTACATTCACATATACAGACACTCTCATTAACTCATACATTGACACTGTTATTTTTCACTGTCCTCTGTCTTCCATCTTCTGTCTTCACAACTTTCAGTCAAGTCCTGTCTTCATACATGTCACAAGAAACACACAGTACACTGCAATAAAAATAAAAATAAAAATAAACACATGCAAATAAAAATTTATTTTCAAATTTTATTTGCCTTTGAATTTTGTTGTGTTTCTGATCATTTTCTAGATCTAGTACAGACTGCTTATGATATTTACAATGATTCACTGTAAATACCACAAGAGAGTCGGTATATAAAATATCTCAATGGAGGGACAGAAAAACTAGTCTAGATGCCTGCATATACACACGTGTATATATATGCACGTGTGCACTGCCTCGCCAATCTAGTGTGCGACTGAGGAATAGCCACATGGACCGTTTCGACTCAGTGCACAATGCAAATCATAGTGCAAATATTTCAGCATAGTGTTTCAAGGTCAATAGTCGAGCCATGATCAAGTAATGTCAAAGTACAAGCCATAGTGAAAGCATGGTCAAAACATATCAACATGGTGAAGCCCAGACAAGTACAAAGTGACATATGCAGTAGCAATGGGACAAAACAAATTTAACATGTCAAAATGGTCGAGCAGTGATGGAGCTAGTACATTAAAGCATGGACAATCACCCTATTCATTTCAGTTAAACATGGATGTCTACACAGCCTGAAGAAGTGTATAAGAGAGCTCAAGAATGGTAATACTCAGCTTATAGCATGCAACAGCAAATGGATCTTGTTCAAGACATATTTTCAAGCAGGCATATGGTCACATGGCAGAATACAAAATAAATTTTGAAAGCATAATTTAACATGGAGGTTCTACACAGTAAAAACATCACATACATGTACAGACTCAAGGGTTCAGATAAAAAAAATTACATAAGAAACATTACAGGTCAGTGCAAATGCAAGATTATTGTACATGTCAAGTGTTTAGCATGATATATCAGCATGTCACATGTACAAGTTAAAGTGTTGGCAAGCAAGTCAAAGCATATAATAGTGTTAAGGGCAGTGTACACGTTCAACTTAACACAGCATTTTTTTAAGTGAACAAGTTGCATGAACATGGAGCAACAAAGAGATGAAAATTGTACAAGTAGGGTTAAAGATACATCAGCATGAATGACATACGAGTGTGATCTGGGAAGTTTAAATGTTGTCTATGTACAATGTTTATGGATCAAACCTAGTACCAAAGAACCAGGATAAGAAATCAAGTGCAAGTGCAGGAGCAAGTTAAGTTTTTAATGCAAGGCAACAATATCAAAA
This sequence comes from Allium sativum, assembly GCA_030737875.1. Classification (NCBI taxonomy): domain Eukaryota; kingdom Viridiplantae; phylum Streptophyta; class Magnoliopsida; order Asparagales; family Amaryllidaceae; genus Allium; species Allium sativum. The sequence goes on along the minus strand of CM060922.1, from coordinate 193,080,640 downwards.
GAAATCTGTTTTTGGCAAGAGTTCACTGTTTTTCAGATTTGACAATGACAAATTAACTGTTCGAACTTGGGACCTTACCAATACGCAAAAGGAAGTTTGAATTTTTCTAAACTCAATAAATTTCAGCAAGCCAGAAGCATACGCGCCAAGAAAGAATTCCATTAATCTCGCAATATCAAAAATTCTAGAACAAGTTTTAAAATTTCAAAGATCACAATTCAAAAGCCAAGGATTTCAGCAACAAAGCCTCACACAAGTTCCAGAACAGGTTGGAGTTTTCAAACCCCAAAATAGAAAACCGTAACCAAAGAAAAATCCAAAATATCCCAACATATAACGCAAGAGAAATTCAAACGGGTTGAATTATATAGAATCAGAGATTCTAGGGTTTAAAAACCCTATAAATATACACGTTTCATCATAGGCAAAGAGAGTGAAAAACGAAAATCCCGTACCCAAAATCTAAGAGAGCAGAAATCTATAAAATTACTCACTTTTGTTTGAGAGCCGAAGAAAGGGATTCCATAGGTCGAAGCTTCAGAGAACAACATCACTTGAAGATCATCTAAGATTACATCGTTCAACAAATCAAGCAATCGAAATCGATTTGGGAATTCACATGCAAACCCTAGATTGAAAAGCCGTCGCTGCAATTTTCAATTCTCAAAAGAAAAGAGAATTGGTTGAACCAAATTGCGAGGAGGCCGGCCATCTTTTAATTTAGAAAGGGGATAACCCTTAACTTTAACTCCTAGGGATCTTTAGCTTTGTTTATTCATTTAAAATTCAAGTTTTTTTTAGAGAGAGTCAATAACTACAAGGATCTGTAGTTATAAAAATCACAGCTTAAGGAATTGAGTTGTGTCAAGGTCTTGAGCGTAGGGTTTAAACAGTCGGGAGCGAAGGTCGCGAGTTTACAAGATTCTGTAAGCGTTGTAATTGTTTATAACTCCTAGTAGAAACTTTGAATGCAACAGTAGGCACAGTTTTGCCGAAGCTGGGTATCTTCTGTGTGTGATTTTCTTTCTGCGATTTTTATTTTGTTATTTTGTGATTTTTTTTAATTTATTTTGCAATAAACCCTATTCACCCCCCCTCTAGGGTTAATTTATATCTTACAAGTGGTATCAAAGCGGGTATGTTTAACCCTAGAGTCATGAATTTGTCGAACAACGCTTTTTCTGAGGGTCAGTCCATAACTAGGCCTCCAATGTTTAATGGAACCGATTATGCCTATTGTAAAGCTTGGATGAAAATTTACTTGAGTTCAGTCGATTATGATGTATGGGATATTGTCGAAACAGTCTACAATCCTCCCGTTACGATAATTAATGGTATTAAAATTCCTAAGCCAAAAGATAAGTGGGAGGCTAATGATAAAAAAATATTCTCAACTGATGCCAAAGCAATGAACGCTTTAGTTTGTGCTCTTGATAAAACTGAGTTTAACCGCATATCTCACTGTTTAACTACGCTGGAAATTTGGCAAACTTTGGATGTTACACATGAAGGGACATCTCTCAAGTCAAGGAATCTCGTCTCGCGCTACTCTGCAACGAATGTGAAATTTCACAATGTGTAAAGACGAAAATATAAAAGAGATGTATGGTCGATTCTCCACACTGGTTTATAATGCAAGAGCTCTTTGAAAAATCCACACTGAAGTTGAATTAATACGCAAAATACTGAGAGTGCTACCAATGAACTTTGAAGTCAAAGTAACAGCTATTCAAGAATCGAAAGACCTAAGTAAGTTGAAAATAGAAGAATTGATTGGAAACTTGATCGCTTATGAAATGGAGTTAAAAGCCAAAGAAGGACGCGATGATTCAGAATCAAAGAAAAAGACAATTGCTCTAAACAACACTATTGAAAGTAATGATGAAGCCGAAAATCCTATTGAAGAATTGGCCATGGTTCTTAGAAATTCGTCTAACAAGAAATACAAGTCACGAAAGAAGAATTCAAGATCCAACAAATCCAAGAATTCAAGCAACTTAGACGATGAAGTCATATGCTACAACTGCAATAAACCAGGCCATATCAAACCAAATTTTCCACTACTTTAGAAAGACAGAAAAAAGAAGAAAAAGAAAGCTTTTGCAGCTACATGGGACGAAGAAGAAGGAGAAAAAGAAGACTCTGACAGTGATAAAGAGGAAGCCAATTTGTGTCTTATGGCACAGTCATATTCAGAAAGTAGCGAAGAAGACTCCGGTGAGGTACCAAACTACGCTTACAAAGATTTAATTTTGTTGTGTCATGATCTTACGAAAACCGTTGATTATCTTGAACTAAAAGTTAAGAAATTAAAATCTGATAGATTAAAATTAGTTCATGAAAACAATAGGTTAGAAACTGAGCTTGAAAAAGTTTCAAATATTCAAACCCTTGATTGTGAAAATTGCAAGTTTTTAAAACTAAAGCAAACAGAATTTAAAGCAAATTTTGAAAAACTAAAACAAGAACATTTGGCTTTAAAGGAAAGTGATGACATGAAAAGAAAGAACTTCATTAACAGATGCACTTCACTTGTGAATGAAAATGCAGCGCTTAAAACCAAAGTAAAAAATCTTGAAATAACATTGAGTAAGTTTTCAAAAGGATAAAAGTCATTTAGGATGCTGTTTGGAAATCAATTATATGCTAATAATAGAAAAGGATTAGGATTCGGGAAAACACACATTAATATGAATGATAATGCAAAAGGTGGAAGTGTTTCTCGTAAATGTATAAAATGTGGAAAAATTGGACATAGCTATGAAAAATGTGAAAGTAGGAATGATAACAATAAATTCATACAAATTTAGGTTCCAAAATGGTCGACAAGCAATTGTTATAAATTTGGACTGAGCAAGAATAAACAAATTTGGATTCCAAAAGGATCTATTTTTCAAAATCAAAATTTTTCAGTTACTAATTTTATTAGACCTATGAGTTTCTCTAGGTCATTCTCTTTTTCTCGTGTGTAGGTATGTTGGCGGGCTAAGGAGCAACCAGAATGGTACTTGGATTCAGGTTGTTCCAAACATATGACAGGAGATAAATCAAAGTTCCTTAGCCTTGGAAATCATAAAGGTCGAAGTGTGATAATAGGCGATAACAGTAATGTAAAATTATCGATAAAGGTAAAGTAGGTAATAGTACTTTCTCCTTACCTAATGTTTTATATGTTGAAAACTTGCATTACAATCCCATTTCCAAAAGCCAACTATGTGACAAAGGAATGAGTGTGATATTTGACAGTGAATCTTGCAAAATTATTGAGAAATCCACTAACAATATTATGTTCACGGGAAAAAGAAAAGGTAATGTTTTATATGTTTTCATTTGATGATTTGACTCTCTCACAATGTTTAGTAGCTACAGATGAAGAAGTTTTCTTATGGCATAGGAGATTGGGTCACGCTAGTATGAGTCTCTTAGAAAAACTTGAATCAAAAGAATTGGTAAAGGGATTACCACATCAGAAATATAGAAGTTATAAAGTGTGCAAATCATGTACTATGGGAAAATTCAGTCGATCGTCTTTTTGCCCCAAAAATGTTGTAGTAATAATAAGGTACTTGAATTAATTCACATGGAATTATTTGGACCAAGCTTGAATGGAAAACGTTATTGTTATGTGTTGGTTGATGATTATTCTAGATTTACAAAGGTTTATTTTCTAGCCAAAAAATTCGAAACTTTTGATTACTTTTCAAAGTTCGCAAATCTCGTTCAGAATGAAAAAAGTGTTTCGGTAAAAACTCTAAGAAGTGATCACGGTGGTGAATTTGAAAATTTGGATTTTGAAAATTTTTGTGAAGAAAATGGTTTTAAACACGAATCTTCTGCTTCTCGAATATCCAAACAAAATGAGGTAGTTGAAAGGAAAAATCGTACATTACAGGAATTGGCTAGATCTATGTTAAGTGAATATAAATTGCCTTTGACTTTTTGTGTAGAGGCGGTTAATACATCCTGCCATGTAATGAACAAAGTAATGATTAGACCAACACTTAACAAAACGTCCTATGAATTGTGGTTTGACAGAAAGCCTAACATTTCATATTTTAGAGTTTTTGGATGCCCTTGTTATCTTCTTAATACAGTTGATCATCTTTTTAAGTTTGAATCAAAGGCCGATGAGGGAATTTTCATGGGTTACTCTTCAAGAAGCAAGGCTGATCGAATCTTCAACAAACGATCAAAAAATATTGTTGAAACCATAAACGTGAAATTAGATGAATCTGATTTAGATACAGTGGACAAAGAGAAAAACTACGAGGGAATTACGTATGAGGGTGAAAAAGAAAATAGTAAAGAGAAGACATGCAGTGATGATCCAACAAAACCAACATTTGAAGTCGAGAAGTTGAAATTCAAAGCCAATCATCCTCCAGAATTGGTAATAGGAAATCCAACGGCAGGTATACGAACTCGTTCACCATTTAATAAAGATATCTGTGTTTTTTGTATTCATAGTTTTTTTATCTTTGAAACTAAACCTCAAAATGTTGAAATTGCACTTATGATGAAAGTTGGATTTTAGCAATGCAAGAAGTACTTAATCAATTTGAAAGGAATAAAGTTCGGAAATTATTTCCTAGACCAAATGACTATCCAGTAGTTGGAACTAAATGGGTGTTCAAAAATAAACTTGATGAATCCGGAAATGTAATTAGAAACAAAGCTAGGTTGGTTGCAAAATGATATAATCAAATTGAAGGCATTGATTTTGATGAGACATTTGCACCAGTAGAAAGGTTAGAAGCCACTAGAATTTTGCTCAGTTTTGCATGTTATAAAGGTTTCAAACTTAAACAAATGGACGTAAAAAGTGCATTTTTAAATGGAGATTTAAAAGAAGAAGTTTTTGTGGAACAACACCCTGGTTTTGAAAATCGTGAATTTCCAAATCATGTATTTAAACTTGAAAAAGCATTATATGGTCTTAAACAAGCTCCTAGAGCTTAGTACGATTGTTTGAGTGCATATCTTTTGGAAAATGGTTTTAAAAAGAGCAGTGCTAACACGACATTGTTTCTATTACATGATGGTGATGATTTTTTAATAGTCCAAATTTATGTTGATGATATTATATATGGTGCTACTAATGATCATCTTTGTGAGAAATTTGAAAAAGTCATGCAAAATAAATTTGAAATGAGCTTAGTAGGTGAATTAAAGTACTTCCTTTGATTCAAATCAAACAAAGCACCAAGGGTATTATCATATCACAAACAAAATACATCGCTGAATTGCTGAAAAGATTTGGACTAGAAAACGCAAAACCACTCAGAAAACCGATAAGTCCTTCAACCAAGCTTGACAAAGACGAGAAAGGAGTTGCAGTTGATCAGAAAAAATATCGTGGAATAATTGGTTCACTTCTTTATCTCACCGCATCTAGGCCTGATATTACGTTTGCTGTTTGTTTATGTGCACGTTTTCAGTCTAATCCAAAAGAATCTCACTTAAAAGTTACAAAAAGGATATTAAGATATCTTTTGCACACACATAAATTTGGTTTATGGTATCCCACATGTAATAATTTTGAATTAATTGGATATTCTGATGCTGATTATGTTGGATCCCTTGTGGATAGAAAAAGCACTAGTGGAACTTGTTTTATGCTAGGACACTCATTGGTTTCATGGTCAAGTCGAAAACAAAATTGTGTTGCTCTATCCACAACTGAGGCTGAATACATTGCTTTATGAAGATGTTGTGTACAAATACTATGGATGATGCAAACTCTTCCAGATTTTGGTCTAATCTATAAAAAAGTACCACTAAAATGTGACAGTAAAAGTGCTATAGATTTGTCTAATAATCCAGTTCACCATTCGTGCACTAAACACATAGATGTGAGACACCATTTAATTAGAGATCACATTTCACGAGATGATATTTGTATTGAGTTTATTTCAACTGATTGTCAACTTGCTGATATTTTTACAAAACCACTTCCCGAAGATAGATTTTTACGATTACGCTTAGGTTTGGGAATAATAGAAACTGATTGATCATTATCCATTTTTTTAAATATTCTTAAAAGGTTATTAAAAAGTTAAATGATTGACCATTTGAACTATTTTGGAACTCGTTGAAATTATGTCAGATCTTGAAATTGTGATGAGTATTGACTATAATATTTTTCATAACCTAAGGAAATATTTTAATTTCTCATGACGATTGAACAAATTTTATAATATCTTTAATATTGTTGCATTTTTTCACGATCATTTTCTACTACTTCCATCCTTCTGAAATTCATCGTGATTTTATATAATGTGGGGAGTTTAATTTTTAATAATAAAGAAAATATTGAAATATATAATAATAATAATAATAATTTATCATTGGTATTCGCTCCCATTTAAAAGTCCTCGCGGTTATGCGTGGGTAAATTACCTTAATCTCTATGTGCTTTTATTCTCACTTAAAAGACCTTTGGGCTGTGCATGGATAGAATTCATTGAGAGGATAAAGTTAAGTTACTACTAACCCCATTTAAAAGACGTTTGGGCTATGCGTGGTTAGTAAGTGCTTAACTTTTTTTTTTGAGCCTATTTAAATCATTTGAAATTCAAATTCAAATATTCAATTTTATTGAACTCTCCTCGTTTTGGTAAAATCAATCGTAAATCCATCATTCTAATAAGTGAAATTTTCTTCTAGTTCTGAAGAATATTATGATTTTTCTTTGATCAAATGAGATTTACGATATATTTTCCCTCTTGATCTGAATTTATATTTCTAGTCTATATTCATCACTGTTTTAATTTCTGTTACTCTTTTGATGATAACAAAAGGGGGAGAATGGTCAAGATTTTGATGGATGGGTAAAACATTTACAGAATATTTTTGAATTTGGTGTTATGATTAATAAATCTCCAAAATTTTCAAATCTATGAATCAATAAGGGAAGCTTAGTTGTAGGGGGAGCATACAAATAGGGGGAGTACTATATTTTACAATCAAAAACATTTATTATATTCAAAATCTTAGCATTTGTGTATCATCATCAAAAGGGGGAGATTGTTTTATATAACGGTGTTGTATACACAATTATATGATTTTTGTTTGATGATAACAAACAAATATATATATTATTATTAAATGTGTTTGTAACTGTACTGATATACTACACAACAGACAGGAATATAATATTTCTATTTAAATAAAATACAACTATACTGAAATTTAAATATTAACACAATATTTAATTTAAATAAAAATATTTTATTTCAATTTCAAAAAGTACATCTTTTATAACTCCTCTATTTGACATAGTACATTTCATTCATTCCTTATTACAACTCTGTCACTCACTCTGTTCAACTACATTTACATTCACATATACAGACACTCTCATTAACTCATACATTGACACTGCTATTTTTCACTGTCCTCTGTCTTCCATCTTCTGTCTTCACAACTTTTAGTCAAGTCCTGTCTTCATACCCGTCACAAGAAACACATAGTACACTGCAATATAAATAAAATAAACACATGAAAATAAAAATTTATTTTGAAATTTTATTTGCCTCCGAATTTTGTTGTGTTTCTCATCATTTTCTAGATCTAGAACAGACTGCTTATGATATTTACAGTGATTCACTGTAAATACCACAAGAGAGTCAATATATATAATATCTCAATGGAGGGACAGAAAAACTCGTCTGGATGCCTGCATATACACACGTGTATATATATGCGCATGTGCACTGCCTCGCCAATCTAGCGTGCGACAGAGGAATAGCCACATGGACCGTCTCGACTCAGTGCACAATGCAAATCATAGTGCAAATATTTCAGCATGGTGTTTCAAAGTCAATAGTCGAGCCATGATCAAGTAATGTCAAAGTACAAGCTATAGTGAAATCATGGTCAAAACAGTGGTCAAAACATATCAACATGGTGAAGCCCAAATAAGTACAAAGTGACATATGCAGTAGCAATGGGACAAAGCAAATTTAACATGTCAAAATGGTCGAGCAGTGATGGAGCTAGTACATTAAAGCATGGCAAATCACCCTATTCATTTCAGTTATACATGGATGTCTACACAGCCTGAAGAAGTGTATAAGAGAGCTCAAGAATGGTAATACACATCTTATAGCTTGCAACATCAAATGGATCATGTTCAAGACATATTTTCAAGTAGGCATATGGTCACATGGCAGAATACAAAATAAATTTTGGAAACATAATTTAACATGGAGTTTCTACACGGTAAAACATCACATACATGTACAGACTCAAGGGTTCAGATAAACAAAATTACATATGAAACATTACAGGTCAGTGCAAAGGAAAGAGATTATTGTACATGTCAAGTGTTTAGCATGATATATCAGCATGTCACATGTACAAGTTAAAGTGTCGGCAAGCATGTCAAAGCATATAATAGTGTTAAGGGCAGTGTACACGTTCAACTTAACACAACATCTTTTTAAGTGAACTAGTTGCATGAACTTGGAGTAGCAAAGAGATGAAACTTGTACAAGCAGGGTTAAAGATACATCAGCATGAATGACATACGAGTGTGATCTGGGAAGCTTAAATGTTGTCTATGTACAAAGTTTATAGATCAAACCAAGCAGCAAAGAACCAGCACAAGCAATCAAGTACAAGTGCAGGAGCAAGTTAAGTTTTTAATGCAAGGCAACGGTATCAAAAGAAATCTTTTTTTGGCAAGAGTTCAATTTTTTTTCTTTCAGATTTGACAATGACCAATTAACTGTTCAAACTTGGGACTTTACCAATACGCAAAAGGAAGTTTGAATTTTTCTAAACTCAATAAAGTTCAGCAAGCCAGAAGAATACGGACCAAGAAAGAATTCCAGTAATCTCGCAATATCAAAAATTCCAGAACAAGTTTGAAAATTTCAAAGACCACAATTCAAAAGCCAATGATTTCGGCAACAAAGTCTCACGCAACTTCCATAACAGGTTGAAGTTCTCAAACCCCAAAATACAAAACCGTAACCAAAGAAAAATCCAAAATATCCCAACATATAACGCAAGAGAAATTCAAACGGGACGAATTATCTAGTACCAAAGATTCTAGGGTTTAAAAACCCTATAAATATACACGTTTCATCATAGGCAAAGAGAGTGAAAAATGAAAATCCAGTACCCAAAATCTAAGAGAGAAGAAATCTATAAAATTACACACTTTTGTTTGAGAGCCGAAGAAATGGATTCCAGAGACCAAAGCTTCAGAGAACAACATCACTTGAAGATCATCTGAGATTACATCGTTCAACAACTCAAGCAATCGAAATCGATTTGGGAATTCATATGCAAACCCTAGATTGAAAAGCCGCCGCCGCAATTTTCAATTCTCAAAAGAAAAGAGAACTGGTTGAACCAAATTGCGAGGAGGCCGACCATCTTTTAATTTAGAAAGGGGATAACCCTTAACTTTAACTCCTAGGGTTCTTTAGCTTTGTTTATTCATTTAAAATTAAAGTTTTTTTTAGAGAGAGTCAATAGCTACTTTGATCTATAGTTAGAAAAATCACATCTTAAGGAATCGAGTTGTGTCAAGGTCTTGAGCGTAGGGTTTAAACAGTCAGGAGAGAAGGTCACGAGTTTACAAGAGTCTCTAAGTGTAGAGATTGTTTATAACTCCTAGTAGAAACCTTGAATGCAGAGTTAGGCACAGTTTTGCCGAAGTTGGGTATCTTCTGTGTGATTTTCTTTCTGCAATTTTTATTTTGTTATTCTGTGATATTTTATTTTTAAATTTATTTATTTTGCAATAAACCCTATTCACCCCGCTCTAGGGTTAATTAAAATCCTACACAGATACCCATTACCGAGGATAAATGACTTGTTTGATTAGTTGGTTGGTGCTTCGGTTTTCTCCTAATTGGATTTAGCTGCTGGATTTCATTAGCTAAGGTGGCTGAGGACAGCACAGATAAGACTGCATTTAGGACTCCTGACGGTTTCTTTGAATGGCTCGTCATGCCTTTTGGTTTGACGAATGCACCCGCATATTTCGTATACCTGATGAGTAGGGTGTTTAGAGAGTTTCGAAACAAGTTCGTGGTGGTCTTTGTAGATGACATCTTGATATTCTCTAGAAGTAAGGAAGAGCATGCCCTACATCTTAGGGAAGTCTTAGAGACCCTTCGAGCACATCAACTCAAAGCTAAGTTCTCCAAATCTCATTTTTGGAGGAAGGAAGTGAGGTTCTTAGGGCACGTGGTCTCTAAGGAAGGGATAGCAGTGGATCCGGCGAAGGTGGTAGCAATCCAAGATTGGAAGATTCCTAAGAATGCAACAGAGGTAAGAAGCTTTCGTGGTTTAGCAAGTTATTACAGAAAGTTCATCAAGGACTTTTCTAAGATGTCAGCTCCACTTACACGGTTGACGAAAAAGAATTTTACTTTTTCTTGGGATGTTGACTGTGATGATGCTTTCCAACATTTGAAGAGAGCATTGACGACAGATCCAGCTCTAGTTTTTCCGGATGGGAGTAAACCGTTCACAGTGTATACCGATGCTTGTGGGACAGGGCTTGGCGCAGGTTTGATGCAAAAGGGAAGGGTGTTATGCTATGGTGGAAGGCAGTTAAAGGCCCATGAGAAGAATTACCCTACCCACGACTTAGAATTAGCTTCCATAGTTTTTGCGCTTAAGTCTTGGCGTCACTATTTTCTTGGAGTGAGGTTTGAGTTGTATATAGACCATAAGTCGCTTAAATACTTGTTCTCTTAAAAAGATCTAAACTTAAGGCAACAGAGGTGGATGGAGTTCTTAGCGTCCTACGATTTTGAGATTGCATATACCCCTGGCAAGGGTAACGTCGTGGCTGACGCCTTGAGTAGAAAGAGGTTGACTTTGAGTCCTTTGTTCGTAGAGCGGCAGAGTTTGGAGTACATATTTACCTTTGACTTTAGACCATCTATTGATTATGTACCCAGATTGTTGGCATCTTTGGAAGTGCGACCTACACTTTTGGGACAGATAGGGGCGGCACAGTGAGATGACCCACAGTTGATAGGGATAGTAGACAAGCTCATAAGAGGGGAGTCTTTGAGCCACTTAGTAGGTATACTATAGACGACAAAGGTTGGTTGCATAGGGATGGGAGACTTTGCGTATCTCGAGACGAGAGCTTGAAGAATACAATTCTTGAAGAAGCACATCATTCTAAGATGACCATACATCCCGGTGGTGACAAGATGTATAGGGACATGAAGCGAGTTTTCTTTTGGGCTGGAATGAAGAAGGATGTGGCTGTGTTCGTTTCTAGATGCTTAGTGTGCCAGCAGGTCAAGGCTGAGCAAAAGAAGCTTGGTGGTTTGCTTCACCCTTTAGAGGTTCCACAGTGGAAATGGGAAAGTGTTTCCATGGATTTCGTCGACGGGTTGCCGAGGTCAAGGAAGGGTAATATAAGGACTTGGGTAGTGGTGGATAGACTTACCAAAAGCGCCCATTTCATTCCCGTCAAGAGTAAAAGAACAACGACATGGTTAGCATCTGCTTATCTCCGAGAGATAGTTTGTTTACACGGCATACCTTCTAGTATTATGAGCGATCGAGATCCCATTTTCACTAGTGATTTTTGGAAGAGCTTGCAAGAGGCGGTAGGAACTTTTGAGCACCGCTTATCACCCACAAACGGACGGCCAAACAAAAAGAGTGAATTGGGTTCTAGAAGATATTTTGAGATTATGCATCTTGGACTTTGGAGGGACATGGGAGGAACATCTTCCATTAGTAGAGTTCGCCTACAACAATAGCTATCAGACTAGCATTGGCATGGCACCTTTTGAAGCTCTATATGGATGACCTTATCGATCACCTACTTATTTGTAGGAATCTACATGTAAGGTTTTTCTTGGGCCCGATATGGTTAGAGAAACTTTGGAGAAGATAGATTTGATTCGAAGACGTATGAAGACGACACGGGACCGACAAAAGTCATATGCTGATAGGAGAAGGACCGACCTTGAGTTCAATGTTGGGGATATGATCTTTATTTAAGTATCACCATTGATGAATGTAGTTCGCTTTGGGTCCATTGGGAAGTTGGCACCAAGGTTCGTAGGGCCATTCCCCATTACAGAAAGAATTAGACAGATGGCCTATAGAGTGAAGCTGCCTGAGAAGCTTAGTGGTGTTCATGACGTATTTCATGTGTCGCATTTGCGGAAGTGTTTACATGATACCGTGTAAGTAGTGGAGCCGAGCATGCTTAGAGAAGTGGAAGTAGAGCGAGATTCCATGATTAAACGAGCTCCTACATGCATCCTTGGATAGGAGGTCAAGAAACTATGCAACCGAGAGGTCAAGTTGGTTAAAGTCTAGTGGAGAGTTGATCAAGGAAACGCGACTTGGGAGACTGAAGACAAGGTACACACGTCGTACCCTTTCCTTTTTGAAGGTATGTTCTTAACTTCTCCTTTTTCTACGGCTTTGTTTATACTTGTTCTATCGTTTAGTATATCCTCTCGATTACATCTTCGATCTTTAGGTAGGAAAATCCTATGGTTGTAAACATGTGTTTGAGACATGTTATGTTTGGTGCATGCATGTGGATGTTAGTGTTTGCAAGTGGTTGCTCGTGGATGCATTTACACACACATTAGGCACTATATCGGCTCAATCACTTTCATGTATATTGAATGTGTTATCATATGGATGCTGCATTTGAATGAATGATTGTGCACTCATATAGAAATGATGTGTTTCATTAGTATTCTTCTACATACATAATGGACGCATGGCACTATTATGTTTTGCATTAAGGAGGTCAACTGAACCAGTAGACCGCCTGATCTTTGCATTAGATAAGGAACATATACACACACTTTTGCATATGTTCATATAGCATATAGCATTAGGAATCTTTTAAGGACAATAGATGCTTGTGGATGATGGATGAGTAGATGGATGATTGGATGGTAGGATACATTTTTCTAAACTTGAAGACTTTGGGGACGAAATCCTTTAAGGAGGGGAGAATGTAGCACCCCGTTATTTCAAAACATGACATAAGAGATAATTAAATAATAATTAATTTTTAAAAGAAAAATTAGGTGAAACGGTTATGCCATTGCGTTCGTCTCGGAATTCGGCTTAGGATAGAGTCCGAGATTGCGTAAAACGGATACAATTTGAAGAAGTTATGGACGACAGAAGTTGGGCAGAAAAATCATAAAACAGGCTGGGATAACTGGAGCACTTGGAAAGTGCGGCAGAACAAAAATGCACTGGCACACTTAGGAAGTGCGCCCATGCCAAGGAAAAACCTGCACAGAATTCTGGAGAGTTCTGTGATGACGTGTCTTGCTGGGATTGGCTGAATGACGTGTCTTTTGAGCTGTGTGGTTATGATGATCCCTAAGCTAATCCGAGGGCCCTAATTAACTCAGTACACCTATGTAAACACACCTAGACCTAAACCTAATTTCATTACACTAATTCATGGCGCCTCCATGCTGTTGTAACCAAAACTAAAACTAGTCTCTCTTCTTCAACAAATCAAAGTAAAGGAATTCTGTAAAGGGGATCGAATCTACAACAACTACAACGCCTAATTATCTTCCTTAATCCAATCTTTGTGAGTTCATTAATTATTTTTAGATTAAAATAATGCTAAAGCAATTCTAAAATGTTGTAAATTGGATTTGGGAATTATACATGATAATAAGATTGAATCTCATCAATTCTATATTAGCATATACATCAGATTCATGATTCTTATATGCCCATGTTGATATTATCATCAATTTTATCAAATCTTTATGATCAGTTCATACTTATGCCTATTTTATTATTATTATTATTATGCATGTTCTTTATCTTATCCCTTCCTCGTTCCCTTTTTGTTTTTTATAGCTGGGCTACTTCGAGCCTAGGCCAAATCTCATAGAGATGAACGTACGAACGGTAATTTAGGGAATGTTGGGAAATTTGGCATAATATACGTTGGGTTGATTTGGACATGACAAATGTTAAGTTTATCATAATATACGTTGGGTTGATTTGGGCATGACAAATGTTGAGTTTGGCATAATATACGTTGCGTTGATTTGGGCATGACAAATATTAAATTTGGCATAATATATGTTAATTGTAAGGCATGATGTGAAATTGGGAATTTTGGGTAATTGATATAATTAGCCTAAAATTGGCATAAACTGCAAATGAATAAATTGGCAAAGATAAGCACGCTGAGACATGAGGTTAGACTTCGTTTGCGGTAGAAGCCTGGCCGGAACCAATCGGCCTAACCATCAACTGCAAACGGTCAGTCTAATGTGCGAGGTCGTAGGCATAACAAAAAGATGCTTAGACATGAGGTTTAGTCTGGCTTGTGGCAGAAGTCTGCCCGGAACCGCCCAGCACATCCAGCGGCCACAAGCAATCGACTTAATGTGGGAGGTTTGTGCATTAATAACTAATTAATGATGATCAAAGATGAATATGATACCTAAATCATGTTAGGTGGGTGGGGTTAAGTTAACCTGTGTAAGATGACAACTTAACCAATATTACATGAACAAAGTGGATAGGGTTAAGGCAAGCTTAACCAATAATACATATTAATTTGATAAGTGGATGGGGTAAAGTCAACTAGACGGATAGACAACACTTAACCAATATAAGTCGGGTTAGGATAAACCCTGGGTAAAAACCTAGTAGCGGGAGGGACTCTTTTCAGACAGTAACCCACTCAGAGGTATTGGTAACCCTGAGCTAGGCAGTGTTGGGGCACGCTTACCGGACTAATTATAAGCGGTCAAATAGGAGCGAGGGTGTAGCAGTGCAGGTTTTGACGGGTTCGTTAAGCGTGCAAAAAGGTGTTCCCGGCATTGGAAGATTTAGCCACTGTACACCAGTAGGTATAAAGCTGTGCAACAAAGGGTTGACACTTAGGGAGTGATACACCCTAAGCTGGGGCCCACACAGGTATCTACAAGTTAGGAGCCGATCGATTAGGGGTAGTGTGCGGACATCTAGTATCTATTATGAGCAAGTAGACTGTCAAGGATTGTATGGGGTGGATACCTCTTACTAGATGTTACGCCTGAGGGCTACCAATTATGAAATTGGGATCATTTCGATAAGAATTACTAGTAGGTGGTGCAGAGAATTAAATTAAGCAAGATATCTGGGAAGCGCACTAAACAATCCTTATACTCATCCTGTTATCCTATTTATCTTATGTCATGGTTATACCTTTCATCCAGTTTATTTTGGTCATAATGCTTTACTTATTTTCTTGTAAAAATAACTGGACTCGCCAGACTTTATGTCT
Source organism: Allium sativum (assembly GCA_030737875.1). Lineage (NCBI taxonomy): Eukaryota > Viridiplantae > Streptophyta > Magnoliopsida > Asparagales > Amaryllidaceae > Allium > Allium sativum. The sequence continues at coordinate 193,065,366 of CM060922.1, read as the reverse complement.
GACCTTTTTGTTTCGCCTCTTTTCTTTCCTTCCCCCATCCCCCCAAGTCCTCAAGGTGGGATTAGCGGAGCTTGACTTGGATTTCTTTCTTCTTGAAGTGCTTGGTAGTGTTGAGTGTAATCCTCAGCTTTATCTCTTTTCCATTATGGCTATTTGGCGTGGGATTATGGTTATATTTTTATGTACTCAAATAATAATCATGTTCAAGATGGATATTTGTGTACTTGGTTTTAAGATAATGTTGTCATCAGACATGTTTTTCTTTTCCACTGCAATAGTTGCATTTTGAATTTTGAAGTACCATTTTATATATCTGTCTTGTGATATTCTGTTCTATACACTTATAATGCTCCATGAAAGTTAATGCATTCCCTTTGTGAGTGACATTAATGGACGTGGGGTGTTACAATATACATAGCAATATCACGTATAATCGTCTATAAAATTAATAAAGTACTTTTTCCTACCTCTTGTAGGTAATCACATAAGTCTATATGAACCAAACCCTGTGGTTCAGTACTTCTATGAACAGTATGAAATGGTTTCTTGACCATTTTGGCTTCTACACATGTCTCACATTTGTAGTTTTTTTAACCTTTGAATTTAGGAATTAATTCCAAGTTTGCAAGCTTTTCCATTTTTCATAAATTTATGTGTCCTAATCTATCATTCTATAATAAATTTTCGTGATCAAGCAAATAAGAAACTTCAATTTTATTAATAGCACAACTAGAATACATAGATTTATTGCCAACTATGGCTACATTGGACTCAAATAGGCCATCACATAAATATCCTCTTCCTACATACAATCCAGTTTAGGAAAAAACCATCTTTTCTGACTCGAATACCATTTCGAATCCCTTCTTTGATAGTACTGCTGTAGCGACCCGAACCTCCCGGCCATCGTGAACCGAACAAGAAGGCGGATTGCTTTTAGAACACGATGCATCAGAACATAAATATGAGAACATTTCATTATTATTACAACAATTTACATAAGATTACAAGATATAAGAGTTCAAATAAATAATATACAGTGGAAAATATCAAAGATTTAAATTACAAAACAGCGGAAAATACAATATATAAATATAATGTGCAGTGCTAAACATCAACTACCACAACTGAAAGAAATACACAGATACAAAGCATTCCGAATATAGCTCCAGTCGTAATCTAGGATCCTATGAAAAGAAATATTTGTAAAAACTAAAACTACAAGCTACCCGTGAAGAAAATATGGGCACCCAGAGTTTAGGTGGAAATAATAAACCCCAAGTTAGTCATGGGACTAGTGTGAGAACCAAAACAGCCATTAACTTTATTTTAATGTTGGGTAAATCAAGGGACCATGCCGTATAACACGGAACGAGTTTTCTCGCAAGAATACCAAAAAAAAACAGTGCAATGCTAAAAAAGAAAAATGAAGCCATTATAAGACTCAGGTCCCATCACACAATGCAACACAAACCAGAGGATAGAGTTTTACCTTATAATGGCCAAACATGCTTGATACGTGAAATTTATCTTTTATTATTATAAGTGTAGAAATGAACTTCAAATATAAATGTATCACTCATAGGCGACATTGGTACCATTATATTATGTCGCCATATAGGTTTACCACTAAAACTGTAAAATCACGTATTGGAAATTTGGTTTCCATCTATGAACCAAGGCAAGCGATCTTCCTTTCCAATTCGAGGCACAATAGAAATTCCTTAGGATCACGCCTCTGAGCAACCCTAGGTTAATCGCATGGCCGGTCAGCCGTCGCTGATTAGTTATACCATAAACTGTACGTTAGCCGGTTATATCGAACCTCTCACAAGGTCAGTATGTCGACCAAATCAAGGGCATTTTAGTTGGCCCAGATCAAATCCGAGGTACCTCGCCTTCCTTCAAATAATATCCAACATCACATAAGTTAAATGTCTGGGCTCCATACCATGACATCACTCATAGCTAGAAACCAGCGTACGTCCATTTCCATACGTTCCTCATCCCGTTTCTGGTTCATACCTGTGACACCCCATGATTTTAAATATTAAGATTAACAAATTAAAGAATACTTAATTTCAAATGTGACAATTATGGGAAACAGGTTATGCCATTGCGTTCGTCTCTGAATTCTGCTTGAGATAGAGTCCGAGTTTGTGAGAATTGGACTTCGTATGAAGAACTTATGGCCTTCCGAAGTTTCAGAATTTAATTAAATTAAAAACAACTCGAATCAGAAAATTTGAAATTCAAATTTCAAAACAGGGAAGCAGGCTGGGAGGGAAATTTCCCGCCTAAGGCCAGGTCGACCAGGGGGTCAACCTCCCTATACAGGTCGACCAAGGGGTCGACCTGCCCCCCCCCCCCCCTCCGGCAAATCTGAAAGATGACACTGTTTTGACTTGAGTCAATAGGGTCGAGGTGTTATTCTATCTTGACTGGATGGTCTTGATTGATTCTAGGTTAATCGGACGGCTCTTAATTAATTAAAATTCTATATAAGCAACCTAAACCTCAACCTAAAATCATACTAATTCATACCCAGAGCCGCCATGCCGTCAATGGGGAGCCTAGAGTAGCCACCGTTCTCTTTCAACCCTAAAGCAAGATAGAAGCAAGAATCAAAATCAAATCTAAATCTAAATTAGAATAACGATTAGTCTACATCAAAGGCGAACAATTCAGTTTCAGAATACAGATCCCAGAAAAACAAGACCGTTCTTTTGTTTGTGAGTATAATATCTTTCACAAAATAATTAATTAATTTAATTGTGATAAGTTATAATTGGATTATGAGATTATGACTTTGAATCATGTGATGTTGAATTATATGCTAGTTGTTATGTAAATCTTATGCAAGTTGAATCATATGCTAGTTCTTATGTGAATCTTATGCAAGTTTGTGACGTTGAATTATATGCTAATTCTTATGTGAATCCTATGCAAGTTTAGGATGTTGAATTATATGTTCTTATATGAATTTTATGCAAGTTTGGGATGTTAAAACATATGTGAATCATGTATATACATTTGCTAGTTTATGTGACCTTAATCTACATATTTAGATCCATATGCAAGTACACATCTTTATGTTTAGATCCATATGCAAGTTCACATCTTTATGATTAGATCCACATGCAAGTTCACATCTTTATGTTTAGATCTATATTTAAATCCATGGCAATACATAGTTATGCAAATTTATGTTCTATATGCCCATTGCCTATGCTAGTTTTTCCTGTGAATCATATGCTAGTTTGAACGAAATTCTAGGGAAACCATACCCATATACGCAAGTTCACGATTACATGATCCATGATAGTATGCAAATTTATGCATTGCTTATGCAAGTTATTGGCTATGCAAACTTATGTAATGATTCTTAGATCTATTTATGTGTTATGCAAGTTGTGATGTTGCTTTTCTTTTTTTATAAGTTAGACTATGTTGCGAGTCTAACATATGTTATATTAAAACGTACGATAGCCTGGGGACAATGGGAAAACATTAAAAATACATAATTGTGAATTGGCATAAAATGGCCTTAAAGGCATATAGTTAATTTGAGACATTAATTGGTATAATTGGTATTTATGGACGTAATTTAGGTGACAATTATGGATATAAATAAAATTGGAATTTATTGACAAATTTGAATAGGGATATTAATCCAATTTGGAGTTAAATAATTATGTGAAATAATTAATCGCCTAAGACACGAGGTTAGACTCGTTTGTGGTGTAAGACTACCCGGATCCGCCCCGCAAATCTAGCTACCACAAATGGTAGTCTAATGTGAGAGGTCAAAGGCACGAATTAGATGCGTAACAACTGTAAAGACACGAGGTTAGGCTCGTTTACGGTATAAGACTGCCCGGACCCGCCCGGCAAACCTAGCAACCACAAACGGTAGTCTAATGTCAGAGCTCTTTACAATGTTATGGTTCTAATGAATTAAGCAACACTTAACCAGATAAACATGTGGTGGGACATGGCGGTTAAGTGTGTGGCCTTGGGTGGCATGTGAAATACGATTATAAACACTTAACCAAGTTGAAACATGTAAGAAGACATGAATAAGAAGGGGTTAAGTGAGAAATTCTAGTGGGGACCAAGCATAGGTGGAAAGCTTGTGTCAAGCATGGAGTTACCCTTTTCAAACTAGTAACCATTAAGTATCTTTGTGAGCTCGAGTTAGGTCGAGGACAGGACACGCTTACTGGGTTTGATTGTAAGAGGTCAAAACGGGTTAGCGGTGGCAACGCAAGTCCAACGGGGTCATGTGCGTGCGTAGGCCCGGGCTAGTAGGTAAGACGTTGTTGCATCGTGTAGATATAAGCTATGAATTTTTAGTGGTACACGAAACTACCATTATCATTGTTATGTTCTTTAGGCAGGATCAACTCTTAGGGTGACCAGTAATGGTGTAGTATAGTAATTATCCTATAGTGATTAGGAACGAGATTAACGCCAGAATATTCCTCTTGTTTGCTTTGCCCACTTGTTTCACTGTCATACCTCGTTTAACCAGTTTATGCCTTATCCTAGTTACTTTAATAATTATATTGTTAAAGTTATTATACTCGCCAGAATTTATGTCTGACCCCCTTGTTTTCGCCTCTTTTCTTCCTTTCCCCCTTAGGTTCTCAGGGTGGGACTAGTACTAGTGGAGCTTGATCTTAGATCTCCTTTTCTCTCTTTTGGAATTGCTTGGATTGCTGAAAGTAAAGTTCAGCTCATCTCTTTTATGGATACTTGTGTTGGGGTTATGCTTTTTACTTTATGTACTCATAAAACAATTTGTCAAGATGGATATTAAGTTTACTTGGTTTTACTGTTGGTTTATGAAGTTGTTGCAATCAAACTATTTCTCCGCTGCAATAAAAGTTTGTTTTAATTTTTTCAAGTACCAATATATGTATCTATCTTGTTATATTCTGTTCTATACACTAATAATTCTCCATGAAAGTTAATGCATTCCTTTTGTGAGTGACATTAATGGACGTGGGGTGTTACATGTGGTATCAGAGCTGAAGGTTACCAGAACAGATATGAGATTTTGAAAAACTATTTTTCAAAAGCATTTTATAAAGAAATACTTTCAAAAATATGTTTTAAGGAAAGTATTTTTAAGAGAAAAGTTTGTTTTAAAAACATAACCCCCAAGAGCCATATATCTTTCCTTTGATTCTCCATTTTGAATCTCTTCCTTTTTCTTTTTCAGCATGTCTGGGGAACCTGAGTTACCCGAGGGCATACCAATACCAGGCAGGTTTAGAAGTTATCTAGAGGCTAGGGCCAATGCCGCAGGCTCAACAAATGTTCCTCCTCCCCCAGCTGTAGTCACTCCTCCTCCTCCCCTGCCTTGCGTTGATACTTTTTTCGAAGATATGCAAAGATTTTAGGGCAATGGGCGGGAAACCTTTTCACGGATCAGAGATGTTTGTTGAAGCTCGAAATTGGCTGAAGGAGGTGGAAGATCTATTTGGTATTTTCGAGGTAGAAGATGGGAGGAAGGTCCAATTGGCTGCTTGGTTAATGAAGGACGAAGCCTTGTTTTGGTGGGAGGTCACGAATGGAAAGCGTCCAGTGGAGACATGGATGGATTTCAGGCGTAGGTTCGAGATGAAATTTCTCTCACGAGCAGAATAGAGCTTATATATGGAAAGATTCTTAGCGTTGAAGCAAGGAAATTTGTCAGTAAAGGAGTACGTCAACAAGTTCATTCAGTTGGCGAGATTTGGCTTAGACTTGGTGAACACACTTGAGAAGAAGGCTCTGAGGTTCGTTAAAGGCTTGAATGAGCCGCTACATGGGTTAGCTATGACCTACATTTCGATGGGGGCTACCTTTGAGAGATTGGTTGACATGACGCTTATGCATGAAGAGGAGAAAGGTGCTAATGCTAATAAGGCACCGGAAAAGAAAGGGGATCAAAATAAATCGCAACAGCAAAACAAGAAAGGTGGTAAGGATAACAATAGCAAAGGAAAGAAAAGGTGCTTTAATTGTTGGACACCAGGCCATCTGAGCAAGGACTGTAGGAAAATGAAGAAGACTGGCTACTTCCACTGTGGAGAGGCAAGACATCTAATTAAAGACTGCCGAAGGAAACAGAGGCAAGGACAAAGGACAGGGTCCACTTCGGGAGGGCAGATTCAGGCTCTCATAGCACCAGGACAGGCAAGAGGGAAGGTTCTTGCTCTCATGGCACTAGGACAGGAGAGAGGTAGAAACATTTCCGTTGAAAGTTTAGTTTTTCTGTTTGATCATCCTGTTCATACTTTGTTTGACTCTAGCGCTTCACACTCATTTGTATCTGCTTCGTTGGTTGAAACATTACACCTAAAAACTAGTCTAGTTACGGATCCCATAATAGTCTCAAATCCTATTGGTGGTTCGGCTCATCTTTCAATGATTTGTCGGGATTTGAGAGTGTCTATCTTGGGCGTTGGGTTTGAATGCAATGCCTTCGTTCTCGGCTTCATAGGCTACAGCTTGATTCTAGGCATGGATTGGCTAGCTAGATACGGTGTCATCCTAGATTGTGAAAGAAGGGTGGTTAGACTGTTGACTCGTTGTGGAAAGACCCTCGACATTTCTTGTGACCCTAGAGGTCCGGTAATGCTTAGCTACCTAGAATCCCTTGATGCATCCAATGATGATTTGGAATCTGTTCGTGTGGTCCGTGAATATAGTGATGTCTTCGATGAGGTTCGAGGTTTACCCCCGAGGCGCGAGATAGACTTTCGAATATACTTAGTAGATAATGCAAAGCTAGTTGCATTACCAGTGCGCCACATGGCTCCAAGAGAGAGAAGAAAAATCAGTAAGCAAGTGAAAGAGTTGCTTGAGAAGGGGTTCATAAGAAGAAGTATTTCGGAGTGGGATGCTCTAGTCGTTTTTGCTACGAAAGCTGATGGTTCACTTAGATTGTGTGTAGACAATAGAGAGCTGAATAAGCTAACAAAGAAGAACAGAAACCCATTGCCGAGGATAAATGATTTATTCGATCAGTTTGTGTGAGCTTCAGTTTTCTCATAACTGGATTAGGGTACAGGGTTTCATCAGCTAAGGGTGGCTGAAGATAGCATAGATAAGATTGCATTTAGAACTCCTGGCGGTTTCTTCAAGTGGCTCGTCATGCCTTTTGGTTTGACAAATGCACCCGCATACTTTGTTGACTTAATGAGTAGGGTTTTTAGGGAGTTTCTGAACAAGTTTGTGGTGGTCTTTGTGGACGATATCCTGATTTTCTTTAAAAGTGAAGCAGTGCATGCCCTACATCCTAGGGAAGTCTTAAAGACCCTATGAGCGCATCAACTTAAAGCTAAGTTCTCCAAGTGCCATTTTTGGAGAAAAGAAGTGAGGTTCTTAGGGCACGTGGTCTCTAAGAAGAGGATAGTTGTGGATCCCGCAAAGGTGGTGGCAATCAAAGATTGGAAAATTCCTAAGAACGCAACAGAAGTAAGAAGCTTTTTAGGGCTGGCTGGTTATTATAGGAAGTTCATTAAGGACATCGATAAGATATCAGCCCCACTCACTCGGTTAACGAAGAAGAACTTGACTTTTGCTTGGGACGTCGACTGTGACGACGCTTTCCAACGTCTTAAAAAGGCTTTGACGACAACTCTATTTTTAGTTTTTCCATATGGGAGTAAGCCATTCACAGTATATACCAATGCTTGCAAGACAGGGCTTGGCGCAGTTTTAATGCAAGAGGGAAGGGTGATATGCTATGGTGGAAGGCAGTTGAAAGCCCACGAGAAAAATTACCCTACCCACGATTTAGACTTGGCCGCCATAGTTTTTGCGCTTAAGTCATGGCGTCATTACTTGCTTGGCGAGAGGTTTGAGTTGTATACAGACCATAAGTCGCTAAAGTACTTATTCTCGCAGAAAGACCTAAACTTGAGGCAACAGAGGTGGATGGAGTTTTTGGCATCCTACGATAATAAGATCGCATATACCCCTGGCAAGGGTAACGTTGTAGCCGACGCCTTAAGTCGAAAGAAGTTGACTTTAAGTCCCTTGTTCATAGAGAGGCAAAGTTTGGAGTATATATCTACCTTTGAATTCAGACCCTCTGTCGATTATGTACCCGGATTGTTGGCATCGTTAGAAGTGCAACCTACACTTTTTGGTCGAGTTGGAGAGGCACAGCAAAATGACCCATAGTTGGTTGAGATAGTAGGTAAGCTTATGGGAGGGGAGTCTTCGAGTCATCTTAATAGATATGCTATAGATGAGAGAGGATGGCTGCGTAGAGATGGGAGACTATGCATACAACAAGACGAAAATTTGAAAAAGGCAATTCTTGAAGACTCACATCGCTCTAAGATGACCATACATCCCGATGGTGACAAGATGTATAGGGATATGAAGCGAGTTTTCTTTTGGGCCAGAATGAAGAAGGACGTGGCTGAGTTCGTTTCTAGATGCTTAGTGTGCCAGCAAGTCAAGGCGGAGCAAAAGAAGCTTGGAGGTTTGCTCCACCCTTTAGAGATTCTGCTGTGGAAATGGGAAAGTGTTTCCATGGATTTTGTAGATGGGTTACCAAGATCAAGGAAGGGTAATACGGGGATTCGGGTAATTGTTGACAAACTTACCAAAGGTGCCCATTTTATTCCCATTAAAAGTAGGAGGACAGCCGCATAGTTAGCATCTGTTTACCTTCGAGAGATAGTTCGTTTGCACGGCATACCCTCTAGCATTGTGAGCGATAGAGATCCCATTTTCACAAGCAAATTTTGGAAAAGCTTACAAGAGGCAGTTGGAACACAATTATGCTTAAGTACCGCTTATCACCCTCAGATGGACGGCCAGACCGAGAGAGTAAATCAGATTCTAGAAGACCTTCTGAGGCAATGCATTTTAGACTTTGGAGGAACATGGGAAGAACATCTTTCATTAGTGGAGTTCGCCTATAATAACGGCTTTCAGGCTAGCATTGGCATGGCACCTTTTGAGACTCTTTACGGACGACCATGCCGATCACCTACTTGTTAGTGGGAATCCATGGACAAGGTTTTGCTTGGACCCGACATGATTAGGGAGACTTCGGAAAAGATAGACCTGATTCGACGGCGAATGAAGACGGCACACTATCGACAGAAATCATATGCTGATAAGAGACGAACCGATCTTGAGTTCAATATTGGGGACATTGTTTTTATTAAGTTATCACCGTTGAGAAACGTAGTCCGCTTTGGATCAGTAGATAAGTTGGCACCTAGGTTCGTAGGACCCTATCCAATTATAGAGAGGATTGGGAAGATGGCATATAGAGTAAAGTTACCAGAGAAGCTTAGTAATGTTCATGACGTGTTTCACGTTTCGCGTTTGCGTAAATGTTTACACGATAGGGCGGAAGTGGTGGAGCAGAGCACGCTCGAAGAAGTGAAAGTAGAGCGCAATGCCACGGTTAGATGAGCTCCTACACGCATTCTCGGATCGGAGGTCAAAAAGCTACACAACAAAGAGGTCAAGTTGGTCAAAGTGCAATGGGGAGACGATCAAAGAGACGCGACTTGGGAGATGGAAGACCAAAATGCGTACGCTGTACCATTTCCTTTTAGAGGGTATGTTTTTAACTTCTCCTTTTTCTACCTCTTTGTTGATACTTGTCCAATAATTTAGTATTATCTTCGCGATGACATCTTCTATCTTTAGTTAGGAAGAACCCTATGGTTGCAAACATGTGTTTGAGACATGTTATGTTTGGTGGATGCAAATGGATGCAAGTGGTTGCTAGTGGTTGCTCGTGGATGCAAGTACACACACATTAGGCACTAGATCGGCTCAATCACCTTTATATTGGATATAAATGTGTGTGCAGATTTAAATTAATGGATGTATAATGGTTGTGTTATCATATGGATGCTGCATTTTGATGAATGGTTGTGCACACATGTAGAAATAATATGTATTGATAGGATTCTTCCGCATACATAATGGACGCATAGCACTATCACGATTTGCATTAAGGAGGTCAACTGAATCAGTAGACCGCCTAATTTTGCATTAGACAAGGAACATATACACACACTTTTTTCATATGTTCATACGACATTAGAAATCTTGTTAGGACAATGGATGCCTGTGTTTGATGGTTGAATAGATGGATGATTGGATGTTAGGATATACATTCTCCTGCACTTGGAGATTTCGGGGCGAAATCCTTTAAGGAAGGGATAATGTAACACCCCGTAATTTTAAATATTAAGATTAACAAATTAAAGAATACTTAATTTGAAATGTGAGAAATAAGGGAAACAGGTTATGCCACTGCGTTCGTCTCGGAATTCTGCTTGAGATAGAGTCCGAGTTTGTGTGAATTGGACTTCGTATGAAGATGTTATGGCCTTCCGAAGTTTCAGAATTTAATTAAATTAAAAACAGCCCAAATCAGAAAATTTGAAATTCAAATTTCAAAACAGGGAAGCAGGTTGGGCGGGAAATTTCCCGCCCAAGGCCAGGTCGACCATGGGGTCGACCAAGGGGTCGACCAGGGGGTCGACCTCCCTATACAGGCCGACCAGGGGGTCGACCTGCTCCCCCGGGCAGATCTGAAAGATGACGTTGTTTTGACTTGTTGCTGAGTCATTTGGGCTGAGGTTTTATTCTATCTTGACTGGATGGTCTTGATTGATTCTACGTAAATTGGACGGCTCTTAATTAATTAAAATTCTATATAAGCAACCTAAACCTCAACCTAAAATCATACAAATTCATACCAAGAGTCGTCATGTCGTCAATGGGGAACCTAGAGTAGCCGCCGTTCTCTTTCATCCCTAAAGCAAGATAGAAGCAAGAATCAAAATCAAATCTAATCTAAATCTAAATTAGAATAACGATTAGTCTACATCAAAGGCGAGCAATTAAGTTTTAGAATACAGATCCCAGAAAAACAGGACCGTTCTTTTGTTTGTGAGTATAATATCTTTCACAAAATAATTAATTAATTTAATTGTGATAAGTTATAATTGGATTATGAGAATATGACTCTGAATCATGTGATGTTGAATTATATGCTAGTTGTTATGTAAATCTTATGCAAGTTGAATCATATGCTAGTTCTTATGTGAATCTTATACAAGTTTGTGATGTTGAATTATATGCTAATTCTTATGTGAATCCTATGCAAGTTTGGGATGTTGAATTATATGTTCTTGTATGAATCTTATGCAAGTTTGGGATGTTAAAACATATGTGAATCATATATATACAAATGCTAGTTTATGTGACCTTAATCTACATGTTTAGATCCATATGCAAGTTCACATCTTTATGATTAGATCCACATGCAAGTTCACATCTTTATGTTTAGATCTATATTTTGATCCATGGCAATACATAGTTATGCAAATTTATGTTCTATATGCCCATTGCCTATGCTAGTTTTGCATGTGAATCATATGCTAGTTTGAATGAAATTCTTCGCAAGTTATAGGGAAAACATACCCATATATGCAAGTTCGTGATTACATGATCCATGATAGTATGCAAATTTATGTATTGCTTATGCAAGTTATTGGCAATGCAAACTTATGTCATGTTTCTTAGATCTATTTATGTGTTATGCAAGTTGTGATGTTGCTTTTCTTTTTTTATAAGTTAGACTATATTGCGAGTCTAACATATGTTATATTAAAACGTACTAATAGCCTAGGGACAATGGGAAAACATTAAAAATACATAATTGTGAATTAGCCTTAAAGGAATATAGTTAATTTGAGACATTAATTGGTATAATTGGTGTTAATAGACATAATTTAGGTGACAATTATGGACATAAATAAAATTGGAATTTATTGACAAATTTGAATAGGGATATTAATCCAATTTGGGGTTAAATAATTATGTGAAATAATTAACCGCCTAAGACACGAGGTTAGACTCGTTTGTGGTGTAAGACTGCCCGGACCCGCCCGGCAAATCCAGCAACCACAAACGGTAGTCTAATATGAGAGGTCAAAGGCACGAATTAAATGTGTAAAAATTGTAAAGACACGAGGTTAGGCTCGTTTACGGCATAAGACTGCCCGGACCCGCCCGGCAAATCCAGCAACCGCAAATGGTAGTCTAACGTCGGAGGTCTTTACAAGGTTACGGTTCTAATGAATTAAGTAACACTTAACCTAACAAACATGTGGTGGGACATGGGACTTAAGTGGGTGGCCTTGGGTGGCATGTGAACAACGATTAGAAACACTTAAGCAAGTTGAAACATGTAAGAAGACATGAATAAGAAGGGGTTAAGTGAGAAATTCTAGTGGGGACCAAGCATCAGTGGAAAGCTTGTGTCAAGCATGGGGGTACCCTTTTCAAACCAGTAACCATTAAGTATCTTTGTGAGCTCGAGGACGGGACACGCTTACTGGGTTTGATTATAAGAGGTCAAAATGGGTTTGCGGTGGCAACGCAAGTCCAACGGGGTCATGTGCATGTGTGGGCCCGGGCTGGTAGGTAAGACGTTGTTGCATCGTGTAGATATAAGTCAAGCATCTTTAGTGGTATCAGGTTGCCACTTTGGGGAGTGATACACCCCACTGTGAGACCAGCACGGATATCTACGAGTTAGGGAGCCGATCACATGGGGGTAGTGGGTACAGCTAGTGGAGATAGGGGCAGGCGGCACCTGTGAAGGCAACTAGGGGTACACAAAACTACCATTATCATTGTTATGTTCTGTAGGTGGGATCAACCCTTAGGGTGACTAGTAATGGTGCAGTATAGTAATTATCCTATAGTGATTAGGAACGAGATTAACGCCTGAATATTCCTCTTGTTTGCTTTGCCCACTTGTTTCACTATCATACCTTGTTTTACCAGTTTATGCCTTATCCTAGTTACTTTAATAATTATATTGTTAAAGTTATTATACTCTCCAGACTTTTTGTCTGACCCCCTTGTTTTCGCCTCTTTTCTTCCTTTCTACCCCCTAGGTTCTCAGGGTGGGACTAGTACTAGTGGAGCTTGATCTTGGATCTCCTTTTCACTCTTTTGGAAGTGCTTGGATTGCTGAAAGTAAAGTTCAGCTCATCTCTTTTATGGCTACTTGTGTTTGGGTTATGCTTTTTTACTTTATGTACTCAGAAAACAATTTGTCAAGATGGATATTAAGTGTACTTGGTTTTACTTTTGGTTTGTGAAGTTGTTGTAATCAAACTATTTCTCTTCTGCAATAAAAGTTTGTTTTAAAATTTTCAAGTACCAATATATGTATATGTCTTGTTATATTCTGTTCTATACACTAATGCTCCATGAAAGTTAATGCATTCCCTTTGTGAGTGACATTAATGGATGTGGGGTGTTACAATACCGATGTGTGAAGCTCGAGAATTAATGCTACATAAAGCTGCTCTATTTAAAGTTGTGCTTTAATCATCAACCACAAGGCCCTGCTTTTCAACAAAATCCTTGATCCATGCAATTCATCATTCCACATTGTCAATCCATACCATACTATTGATTTCTACCAATATATAACCTCTAAGCTAGTACGTCTCAGAGAAGTGTGTTAAACAAGAGAATAATTTCTCCGCCACCAAACAAATATGTATTTAACATAGATCAACAAATATAGCGCGATATACAACGTCAGACATACAATCCATTTGCAAGTCCATTCTGGGTCTGAACGAAACTGGATGCACCTTATTCCTCGTCCTATATGTCCAATATAGGAGAGATCTCCAGTCTTCAACCACCATCTTCAAATCTTCGACTTTTAGTCGCCGTATCAGTTATTTAGAATGGGTTATACCCGGTCTTTCCGAATAACTCATGTATATTATAATCAAGTGCTGTAATAACACATCATACGCCTCATTCTAATCCAGAATATGTTTTTATTCAAATATTCATTACATTGGGAATCATTCCCATAAATCTTATCAAATATTTAATTCATTTAAACCTCTTGTTTAAATCTTTCTTTGAAAACAATTGCAAAAGATTTTGTATTATCCTTTACAATCTTAAACCAAATTAAGGTTTATCAAACTAGTCCGGATTATTGAGCTTCGCCGAAGTAATCATTTATTTTATTTTTCCAATCCCAACCTATTCATCCCATGGAGAAAAACTGGTTGTACTCCATATCTGACACCCATTGTGTTATCGGTAAAATAAATTACCATATAACGCTCAAATCTAATTAAAGATTTAACTATCGCATGGAGTAAAACTGGTGGTACTCCATTCTCAATCATTTCTTGAATTCGGTAAATTTAATTACCTCATTCACAATTCAATCTAGTTAAAGATTCATTAAAACTCCATCTTTGTTTTAATCTTCAAAAATCATTACTTAATGATTATTCATTTTTAGGAAATTAATCCTGCCTTTACGTGGGTTAAAGAACAATGTCATTTAAAACACTGTTCACGATGTTTGCGAACAAATTATACAATTGTAAACAACTGTAAAATTCGTTCGTCTATCCTACACAACAAGGATCGTTGTAGAGGGTGTCGAACTCTGGGACCAAATTGTTTTATTAATAAATCCAATCAAGTTATCCCTAACTTTTGATTGGTTGAAAACAAAGAAAATAGCAGAAATTAAATAAAAAGAGAGTTTTAACAATAAGTGAAAGCAATTAGGGGATAATGACATAGATCAGATTCATAATCATCAATAGCCAAAAGATTAACCAGATCTAATACATGTTTCTGTCACAAACATGAATCAACGATTATAGGTTTTTAGAAACAAATATGTAAATAACGACAAGCATAGCCTATGCAGGAGCTCATCTCTACAACCATAGACTATCAGGACAGATTCACTAATTAATTTCTAAAACCCTAAAATTAGATCTAGATCTGATAAACGTTAGATCGAACACGAATATATCCTGTGAAGGAGCATAGCTCTTAAACGACATAAAATATGAAGGTTCAGATCTAACCCTTAATTCAGATCCATATCTACATGTATACAGTCCTCATCTTTTGGCTATGTGATTCATATTGAATCAAACTATCAGCGTCATCACCCCCTAATCAAAGGGGATTAGCTAGACATAGCTAAAGAAGAAGAGAAAAAGAAAATAAATAACATGAACATAAATAAAATAAACAAAAAGTAAAAAGAAAGGGAGGGAATGATTTTATTCCAAGAAGAGAATTACAGAATAAAACCTAATGTGTTCTTACAAGACTAAGATACAATGTATTTATAGCTGATATGACAAAGGCTAGCTAGCTAATTACATAATGTGGGACTAAAGAAATAACCCAAATAACACATAAGCCAGTGTGAACGCAGCTTTAGAGTGAGTGGTCTAGCAAATAGGCTAGTGTGAACGCAACATGAGTAAGAGGCCTTCCAAATGAGCTAATGTGAATGCAGTTTGAGTCTTTATTGAGCCAAATCTTCTTAACTGAAATATAATTACAACCGTTCTTCAAGCTTTAGACTCTTCAAACTTTAGCAATTTTAAACTTCACTCTTTTTAAGCAAATTCTTCATGCTTTATCCATCAAATGCTCTAAACCATGCTTCTTGTCAACAATCTGAAAATACAGCTATAAATACAAAGTATCAATTATTTTAAAGGGAAAATAAGATAAATAAGCGGATAAAATATACACATTTACGTGTATATCAAATACCCCCACACTTATCTTTTTATTCGTCCTCGAATAAACTAAACTAAGATATGTCACATTTTCGTAGGAAACACGATTGCATTTAGCGTATGCAACAAGCCGTTAAACCTCTGGGTGTCCCCAGTAGGACGAGTGTTGTCTCGTGAGGGTTTTCAGCGGATACTACCCACAAAATCCAAAGCATCTTATGTACGCGGATTAATCAAACAATATATTTAAGGTCTTTCACATTCCAAGGATTTCACTTAACTTCAATAATAACGGTTTAGTTCCAATTGTCCATCCCATTATTGGTGCAAAAATGAATAAGATTTTTCAAGCTGAATCGTAATTCCTTGATAACACTGTAATTGTCTTGAAGGTTAAGAGCGTGGTGTCAACCAAAGTTCTACACATCGACAATGTGCACCCAATCATTTATTCAACCTTTTTTTTTTTTGAATAATTTTGCACCACCGTAACTGTAATGTATTGGATGTGAGTTATGCATAGATGAAGGAAAATTTTGCAAGTTCTAAAAATATTCTAGATAAGAGGGCAAGTGTATTAGTTGAACTTCAAGCTACAAAAGATAAAGTAATGCTAAGGCACATATAGACATTTTGTTTCCTTTCATCTCCTCTACTACAATCCTCGCTTCCAAGTACGGTGTGGTGGGTATGGATGGAATGGAAATGAATGCTTTATAGTCAAGAATGATGAATGACTATTTTATTCTGAGAGACTCTCTCTTTATTTCATTTTTTCTTCTTTTTCTTTCTTACTCTTTTTTTTTTTCTTTTTCACATATTTTTTTTCTTCATATGTGCATGATGAATGATGAGTGGAAATGGAATGGAATGACACCATATTTTATTTCATTTGATTCCTCCTCTACTAAACCAACACTTCATGAAAGGAAAGTTTTGTGCCCTAGTTACTCTATTTCTATAACCTTAATTCAACACACAAGTCTGGATTGATGTTATACAAAAAAAAAACTGAAAGGAATGATAAGCAAAGTTTCGTAAGATAGATAACCCATATAAAATAAGATGTGGTATATGGTTATCCTACCTTAAAACAAGTACGGAATGGGTAGTGTAATATTGGTATAAAAAGTGACATTTTTGACCTTTAAACAAAGGTTCTTGAGTATACCAATATAAGATAAACTTGTCGACACATGGATGTAAATCGACTAAAACTTGGGTTTGAATAATGTGGGGTATTGAAGAAGAACGCTACAATGAGTCATTTCTCCTTAATTGGGCCAAGTGGATTTTAGAACTTACGATTTTGAAAATTTGAGTGGAAAAGAAAATATTATGCATGAAAACGAACTCAGAAAATCCAACAAATGTAGGTGCAAAATCCTTTTATTTCATGATTTTTTTTTTTTGATTATTTTTACTTGCACATTCTAACATGTATAACAAAGGTTGACACGCTTACTCCAGAACACGACTAACGTCTGCACAGTCTCAAGCTAGCATCTTAAAAAGACACATTACGATTCAATGAATAAATAATGTTCATTCCCATCACCCAACAATTCAACTTATCAAACAAGAACCAAGGTGTTATTTATGAATTTAAGTTAATCCTTGTTCAATGAATGACCTACTTCATAAAATTTGATTGTTGATGTAATGTAAATTCCCCCCACACTTGAGTGTGACTGTGTTCTCACAGTCGTTAATCAGACATATCTTAGTGAAAGGAAAAATAAAATAAGAGACTATTTACATATGTACAAAAGAGGGTTAGTGCGTCTTACCGAATGTAATGTGGATCATGGAGGACCATGAGATCTTCCTCTTGGTTGGGTATTGGTTCCAAATAAGGTTTAAGGCATTGACCATTGACATTAAAGGATGATCCATCAGTTGGATTCTCAATCTCTACTGCACCATACGGAAAAACAGTCCGTACAGTGTAAGGTCCTGTCCATCTAGATTTTAGCTTACCCGGAAATAGATGCAGTTTTGAGTCATACAAGAGAACTCTTTGTCCTGGCATGAAAGTTTTACGTAAAATCGATTTATCATGAAAAACTTTTGTTCTGCCCTTGTAAATTCGTTCATTTTCATAGGCATCATTTCTAATTTCATCAAGTTCATTAAGTTGAAGCTTCCTATGTTCTCCTGCTTGCTCTAAATCAAGATTCAAAGTTTTTATTGCTCATAATGCCCTATGTTCTAGTTCAACTGGCAAGTGACATGGCTTACCAAAAATCAACCGATAAGGGGACATACCCAAGTTAGTTTTGAAAGCGGTGCGGTAAGCCAAAAGAGCGTCGGTTAACTTTTGAGATCAATCTTTACGATTTCGATTCACAGTTTTCTTAAGGATTTGTTTAATCTGCCTATTCGATACTTCAACTTGCCCACAAGTTTGAGGGTGATAAGGAGTGGATAACTTGTGGGTTATCGAATACTTTCTCATGAGAGCTTCAAAAGAACGATTACTGAAGTGTGTACCATTATCACTGATTATTGTGCGAGGTGTGCCAAACCTAGAAAAGATGTTTTCTTTCAAGAAGCGCACAACAACCTTGTTATCGTTTGTTTTGCATGGTATAGCTTCGACCCATTTGGAAACATAATCAACAGCTAAGAGAATGTAAAGGTTCCCAAAAGAATTAGGGAAGGGTCCCATGAAGTCTATACCCCACAAATCAAAAATTTCGACCTCTAGAATGGGGTTTAGGGGCATCATATTCCGTTTAGAAATTTTCCCCAAGAATTGACATCGATCACAAGTTTTGCAAAATTCGTACGCGTCTTTGAAAAGGTTCGGCCAGTAGAAACCCGATTGGAGAACATTTTCGGCTGTCTTTTTGGGACCGAAGTGACCACCGCATGCTTGGTCATGACAGAAAGAGAGGACACTGTGAATTTCAGTGTCAGGAACACATCTTCGAATGATTTGGTCGGGACAATACTTGAAAAGATAGGGGTCGTCCCAATAAAAATGTTTCACTTGGGAAAAGAATTTGTGTTTATCCTGCTTAGACCAAAAAGAAGGGATCTGCTTGGTGACTAAGTAGTTAACAATGTCAGCAAACCAAGGATTAGTGGATAGAGAAAACAGCTGTTCATCAGGGAAATTCTCGTTGATTGGAAGAGAAGAAGACGGGGCAATTGGAAGACGAAACAATTGGTCCACAATAACGTTGTCGGATCCTTTTTTATCCTTAATGGTAAGGTCAAATTCTTGAAGTAGAAGGATCCAACGAATGAGACGAGCCTTAGCATCCTTTTTAGAGAAAAGGTACCTAAGTGCGGAATGATCGGTATAAACCGTGATGTGTGAGCCAACTAGATAAGGCCTGAATTTTTCTAAAGCGAAAACGACTGCTAAGAGTTCCTTTTCAGTGGTAGTATAATTGATTTGAGCGTCGTTCAGAGTTTTACTCGCATAGTAAACGACGTGAAGAATCTTATCGATACGTTGTCCTAGGACAGCGCCAACAGCGAAATTCGAGGCATCACACATGATTTCAAAAGGCAGCTTCCAATTAGGAGAGCAAATGATCGGGGCAGAGACAAGTTCATTTTTAAGACGCTCAAAAGATGAAATGCAATCAGAATTGAAGTCGAAAGGAACATCCTTAACAAGAAGGTTAGTCAGAAGTCGAGTAATTTTGCTGAAATCCTTTATAAAGCGACGATAGAAGCCAGCATGACCTAAAAAGGATCGGATGTCCTTAACTGATTTGGGAATGGGAAGATTTGAAATAACTTCAATGTTGGCTTTGTCTACTTCAATTCCTTTGTTAGAGATGACATGTCCCAAAACAATGCCATGTTTAACCATGAAGTGACACTTTTCCCAATTAAGCGTTAAGTGTTTCTCTTTACAGCGATTAAGAACAAGATCGAGATGATGTAAACACTCAGAGTAAGAATCACCAAATATGGAAAAATCATCCATGAATACTTCCAAAAATCGCTCGATCATATCAGAAAAAATGCTAATCATGCACCTCTGAAAGGTTGCAGGTGCATTACAGAGACCAAAAGGCATACGTCGGTACGCAAATGTACCGAAGGGACAAGTGAAAGTGGTTTTCTCTTGGTCCTCAGGAGCGATAGGGATTTGATTATAGCCCGAGTACCCATCAAGGAAACAGTAGTACTCATGACCCGCTAGTCGTTCTAACATTTGATCGATAAATGGCAGAGGGAAATGATCCTTACGTGTTGCAGCGTTAAGTTTCCTATAGTCAATGCAAACACGCCAACCAGTCTGGGTGCGGGTTGGGATAAGCTCGTTAGCTTCATTTTGGATCACGGTAATCCCTGATTTCTTAGGTACGACATGAATCGGACTAACCAATTGACTATCAGAAATCGGGTAGATGATTCCATTGTCAAGGCATTTAAGGATTTCAGCACGAACTGCTTCTTTCATGATAGGGTTTAGTCGACGTTGGGGATCACGAGTGGGTTTGGCATCATCTATAAGGTGGATTCGATGTTGGACTATCGAAGGACTAATCCCCTTAATATCAGCCATGGACCAACCAATTGCCTCCTTATTTTTCTTAAGAATGGGAAGGAGCAATTGTTCCTGCTCTAAAGTAAGATCAGAAGCGATGATGACAGAAAAAGTTTTATTATCTCCTATGTAAGCGTACTTAAGATGACTGGGCAGCACTTTGAGGTCAGATTTTTGGGACGACTCAACCGAAGAAATTGGTTGAGGGATAGACTCATTTGTGAGAGGCTCGACAGGAATCGAATCAGAGACATTTTCGGGAGTATCTTGGAACAAAGTTTCGTAATCTGATTCAATTTCGTTATTCAGATGGTCGAGCTCAGATTCATTATCGTGGACAGCATGGATTTCAGAAAACTGGTCCACACAAGAGTTAGGAGAGTTTTCAGTTCTGAAAATGTTTAGCTCGACAGTCATGTTACCAAAAGAAAGTTTCATAGACCCATTTCTACAGTTGATGAGAGCATTAGAGGTTGCTAAGAAGGGTCGTCCTAGAATCAAAGGGATTTGGTTTGCGGGATTGCTAACCTGTTGGGTTTCTAAGACAATAAAATCAACTGGAAAGATGAATTCGCCTATTTTGATCAACACATCCTCGATTTCGCCCATAGGTTTCTTAATTGAACGGTCAGCAAGCTGAAGGGTAACCTTGGTGGGTTTCAATTCTCCTAGCCCTAATTGGCGATAGACGGAATATGGAAGCAAGTTAACACTAGCACCTAAGTCTAGCAGGCATCTATCGATTTTCTTGTCCCCAGTAGTACATGATATTGTGGGGTAGCCAGGATCTTTATATTTCACTGGCATCGTTTGGGACAAGACTTCGCTTAGAGTTGCTGCTAGAAACACTTTCTTAGGTACATGTGTATGACGTTTTTGAGTGCACATATCTTTTAGAAATTTTGCGTATTGTGGAACTTGTTGTATAATATCTAAAAGAGGAATGTTCACTTTAACTTGCTTAAATATTTCAAGGATTTTTTCTAGCTGATCCGTCTTTTTCCTAGGTCGGAGTCTATGAGGAAATGGAGCAGACAACTCAGTAGGTTGGGCTACTTGAGTTTGAGGATGGTCCTTGTCAGAAATTGGCTCAATGTTTTGATCTGAGTTGATCGAATTTTCGGTTAGGTTTGGAAGATCGTCCGGTAAAGCATTTGGGTTGACCACATGGTTGTCAATCTTTTTGCCAGATCTAAGAGTCGTGACCGCATTCAAGTGACTCACGTTTGAGTCTTGAATGATGTGAATTTGGTTGGAGTTAGGATTTTGACGGTTGGGGTTTGGAATGGGTTAACTCGGGAAAGTGCCTCTTTCCCGTTCGCTTACTGAAGTGGCTAACTGACTCATTTGCATTTCAAGTTTAGCAATCGATTGACTCGTGTTTTGCATGTGCGAAGTCAATAAATTTTGAAGATTGGTATTTGATTGGAGATTTTGAGTCGTCGCTTTAGTCAATTCTTCGAGAGTTTTCTCCAGTGATGTCAATCGTTTATCGTCTTGGGGAACAAAAGATTGTTGCGCTTGGTTTTGAGAAGGTGGCGCAAAATGTTGGAATTGAGTTTGTTGAAAGGGAGGTTTCGAAGGATTATTCGAAAATGATTGAAAAGGTGGTCGAACCGCATTCGAATTTGCATTGTTTTGGGTCCAAGAGAAGTTAGGATGGTTTCTCCAACCTGGATTGTATGTTGGGGAGAATGGGTCGTTCCTAGCTTTGTTAAATGCGTTGAGTTGTTCCAATGAATGTGGGCATTGATCGGCTATGTGGTTAGGATCGTTACATTTGTAACATGAGGTCTGAGACGCTTGAGCTTGATTTATTTGCGTGGATGAAAGGACATTATCGAATTTGGATATCATCGCGTCTATTTTTGCTTCTAAGGCTACTGATGATCCTACCGAATGAGCGTTAGATCGGGAATAAATCGATTTCTCGTTAGATCTTTCCCATTGAGTTGATTTTTCGGCCAAATTTTCGAGAAATTGCCAGGCGGCATTGTGGTCTTGGGCTAGAAAATTTCCTTGGCACATTGATTCGAGCATGGTTCGAGAGTTATTTTCAAGTCCATTGTATAAAATTTGACAAAGAGTCCATTTTTCAAAATTGTGATGTGGACATTTGACTAGAAGCTCTTTAAATCTTTCAAAATATTTTGCAAAGGATTCACCCCCAAATTGACGAAAATTGACGATTTCATTTCGAATTTTAGATGTTTTTTCCAGAGGGTAAAATTTCTTTAGAAAAATGTTCACAAATTCACCCCAAGTTCCAATCGTATTTGAAGGCAAGCTATACAACCATTTCTCAGCATAATCGGTAAGTGCAAATGGAATTAACCTAAGTTTGATTCCATCGTCACTTAATTGTTGAAATTTCATGGTTGCACAAACTTGTTCAAATTTGGTCAAGAAAATATACGGATCATCACATTCTAAATTGCCGAACTTTGGAAGAGTATTTATGTGATTCGAATGAATTTCAAAGTGGTTACCCGTTGGGGCGGGCAATATGATGCAAGAAGGAATAGAAACCCGATCGGGGAAGTATCTATCCATAAGAGATCGAGGGGGATTTTCTTCGGCCATGGTTAAAGAACTGTTTGTTCGAACTAGACGATTATCTGAAGGATCACGAGTCCAAAGACGCATGCACTAGCGAGAAGAATAAGGGAAGACGAGAAAAACAAATTTGAGACGCGATTTTTTTTTCAAAACGAGGATTATTTTGAATTTTGTTTTTAAAGAAAAAGAATTAGACACAAAAGTTTTTTTTTAAATGAACCTAATGCGATTTACAATTTCTAGAATTATATAATGACGGTTTGATTTATTTCAACAAAAGACTTCTCAGCCAGTTAACGGACAGGAGTTATCGGTGCACCAGGAATCACCCTAGCAATGCAGCCGAATGTTTAAGTACCTTCAGAGGAACAACCGATATAATATTTACGAATCACCGTAATATTTATAAACAGTTATTACTCTGCCGTAGTCTAGACACCGAGAAATAATCCGTTAGAACTAAACCAAATTGTCAAAATATAATGAAGTCCTTAGAAAGTAAAAACAAAACTACGATGAATGCAGATTTTTTTTTATTCAGTCACAGAATGAGCAGTCTCAGAACAGTCACAGAACAGGCAATTGCAAAAATAAATAAAAAAAAAAAAATTTACAACAAGCCAATGCCCTGCAGAAGATTTTTACAAGCAATGTCTATATTTATTTTTTTATTTGCAGCAGCGGTCCCTGTAGAGTTAGAAAATACTCATCTTGATCAGCAGTCCGTCCAGTGCAATTGGGTAGCGCTAGCGCGTTCACACCCCACTTGGTGTGCAACCGCTCGAACACTGAATAGTCCGTTGCTTTTTATTGTTGAGGCCTTTTTCAAAATACCACTGTACCTGGTTTTTTATTTTATTTTTTTATTTGGAACCACAACGCAGAGACAAAAGGACCACTAATCAAGATGACATTCCTAGATTAAAGTCACGCACTCACAAATAAAAGGAAATTCACCAAAAAAAAAAAACAGTAAAGAGCCAAGACGTCGTGACTCAGCAAAGCCAGCAACAATTATAAAACGACCCAAAACTCACGCCCCTTTAACCCGTCTTCTCAGAAAACAAAAATCCCTAAACTCAAATCGAAGACAAAATTAAATTTCAAATTGAATCCGCAACCAGCTCAAAAGTATGGTTCCTTCTCCACAAAGAAAATCCGAACAGAGAATTAATCGCACCCCCTTTTTTTTCGATTCAATCACCGATAATTCGGTGAGGATTTGAATTTGAAGATGCGGTTTGGGGTGGCTTTTGGTGGCGGGTCTGAGAGTTTGAGGAGGGTAATTGTCGGCTGTCGATTTGGTGTTGGGGGGATGGACGTGGTATGGAATTATGATAATCGGTTTCAGGCTTTGCAATTCGCGGGTTCAAGAATTGCAGGCGGTTTCGAGTTGGTCTTTGTTGGGTTTTGAAAACTGGTTCCGATTGGTTGTTTCTGAAGGGAAATTGGTGAATGAAGTTGATTTTTTTTTCTTTTTGAACAAAGATTGAACGCAGTTTTGTGACTGTCGGTAATTGAAGCGTTTTTGTGGTGATCTTGTGGTGGCAACAGGGTTAAGTATGGATAAAGTTTGTTTGCAGTGGTGTTGGATGTTTTCTGTGAGGTGGTTTGTTTTGTGATGAAGAGGATTGTGGTGTGTGGTCTGTTCTGATGGTTTTGTATAAGAGATTGGCAGTAAAGAAAGAAAGAAAATCAGAGAAAAAGATTTTTTTTTTTTTTTTCAGAAATTTGTAAAAATGAAAAGAGAGAGAATTGTATTGAAGGGGGAAAGAAATTGAAACAAAATCTGGCAAGAATATATTTTTCTCTTATTTGTTGAGATTATGGTATCACAAATCAAATACCAAATCAGCTAGGAAAATTTTTTTTTTTGTCAAAATAAAAATATTTTGTGCTTTTTTTCTGAAAGAGAAAAAAAAAGAAAAAAAATAAAATAAAATAAAAATTATAACCCGAAGGATCTACTAAATAAAATTATTTTGGTCCCCGGCAACGGCGCCAAAATTTGTTTGCGAACAAATTATACAATTGTAAACAACTGTAAAATTCGTTCGTCTATCCTAAACAACAAGGATTGTTGTAGTGGATGTCGAACTCTGGGACCAAATTGTTTTATTAATAAATCCAATCAAGTTATCCCTAACTTTTGATTGGTTGAAAACAAAGAAAATAGCAGAAATTAAATAAAAAGAGAGTTTTAACAATAAGTGAAAGCGATTAGGGGATAATGATATAGATCAGATTCATAATCATCAATAGCCAAAAGATTAACCAGATCTAATACATGTTTCCGTCACAAACATGAATCAACGATTATAGGTTTTTAGAAACAAATATGTAAATAACGACAAGCATAGCCTATGCAGGAGCTCAGCTCTACAACCATAGACTATCAGGACAGATTCACTAATTAATTTCTAAAATCCTAAAATTAGATCTAGATCTGATAAACGTTAGATCGAACACGAATATATCCTGTGAAGGAGCATAGCTCTTAAACGGCACAAAATATGAAGGTTCAGATCTAACCCTTAATTCAGATCCATATCTACATGTATACAGTCCTCATCTTTTGGCTATGTGATTCATATTGAATCATACTATCAGCGTCATCACCCCCTAATCAAAGGAGATTAGCTAGCATAGCTAAAGAAGAAGAGAAAAAGAAAATAAATAACATGAACCTAAATAAAATAAACAAAAAGTAAAAAGAAAGGGAGAGAATGATTTTATTCCAAGAAGAGAATTACAGAATAAAACCTTATGTGTTCTTACAAGACTAAGATACAATGTATTTATAGCTGATATGACAAAGGCTAGCTAGCTAATTACATAATGTCGGACTAAATAAATAACCCAAATAACACATAAGCCAGTGTGAACGCAACTTTAGAGTGAGTGGTCTAGCAAATAGGCTAGTGTGAACGCAACATGAGTAAGAGGCCTTCCAAATGAGCTAATGTGAATGCAGTTTGAGTCTTTATGGAGCCAAATCTTCTTAACTGAAATATAGTTACAACCGTTCTTCAAGCTTTAGAATCTTCAAGCTTTAGCAATTTTAAACTTCACTCTTTTTAAGCAAATTCTTCATGCTTTATCCATCAAATGCTCTAAACCATGCTTCTTGTCAACAATATGAAAATACAGCTATAAATACAAAGTATCAATTATTTTAAAGGGAAAATAAGATAAATAAGCGGATAAAATATATACATTTACGTGTATATCACACGATAAACCCAATATCATATTCCATAAAATTGGAATCTTGACGAAAATCAGATCAATCGTAATCAATATGAATTTCCATATCTGGCTAATACTATAAATGGAATAACGGCAAAGCCTTCTAAATTCCATAAATAGTAACAGTCTTCTTTCACAGAAACTCATCTCAATTATACATAAATTAAATTCCACTCAATTCCAATTTAATATATTAAATTGGAAAACTTCATTAAATCTAATGAAAAGACTTATTCCTTTCTCAACTGGGTTTAAGAACAGTGTTATTTAAGACACCATTCACGACAAACCCAAAATCTAGTTTGATATTAAATAAAAGGCTCTGAATAGAAGTCATATCAGCTTATGTTCAATATCAAATTATGAAACCAACAAATATCATATTGGGAATAACGATATCTATGTCTTCCAATTCTTCGACAACATCCATATAATCACGGAATCCAATACAGAAATATCCGAAGATAATTTCCATTAAAATCCATTCCAATTTATACGTTGGAAATTTTTGGTTATATTAAAACCATTTCAATTCTTTACTCAAGTTAGTAATCAACTTATTCATATAAAAATATATTTTATCGTTACAAACTTGGAATATATCATCCAAATTCATTTCAAATCTTTTATTATGATTTTACATAATTTTTCCCTATTTTTATTCCTTTAAAAATAGCCCCTTTCAGTTAAATGGCATTTCAGGTCATTTAGCTGCGCTGACGCTATTTTATTCAAATTTGAATTAAACATTTCTCAAAATATAACCAATTTCAAATCTCTTATTATCATCTGAAAGGTCTTTTTGATACGAACCCAACGGTTCCGGTTTCTGGAGAACCCGACAGTCGGATCTCCCGTTACATCAATTCAATGTCAATGGTCGAAATTCGCAAATGGTCGCTGCACGGTACGTTCTATTACGGCTATTTAAATATATATAGTATATTTCGTCGATTTCCTTTTAAAATATATTTTATAAATCGTTTATAAATTCATTTTAAAACAATTCCAACTTCCATTTCAATTTTAGATCAAAAGTGAATATCTATATCATTATAATGTTAAAATAATAATATTTTCAAAATATTAGATTATGAAATCAAACCTTTTCAATATTCATTATAAAATGAATAAAATCGACAGAAAATTTCATTCGAGTAAAAATGACATGTATCTACTTAACTCGGCTTCATATTCATTTCAATTATGAATATTTCAATGTTTTCGTGTCCATCCAAAATCAAACATTAAAATCATATTTTTATTTTTCATAGAATATTATTTTAAAATATTCATTATTTCTAAATTGGAATCAGACTCAATCAATTACAATATAATTTTATTTATATGGATTTCATACATCGCATTTATTCAAAAATAGTGATAAACAACTACTAAGCATTCAATTCACATCCAGAGTATCATTTCAACTATATAAGCATTAAATAATTAAATAGCACTTATAATAATCTGTCAATCAATCGGTTGACATATAATTAAATCCAAGGGAGATGTGAATTAATTATCATCCCCAGACCCATGTGGGATTTTCAACCATCAAGCAAACATTATTATTAGTATACTTGGGCGATGTTTATAATTATCATCCCAATACTCGTGTGGGGTTTACATCACAATCCATGTGAATTTATCTATAGTTTAATAATAATGGCATTAAAACTGTAACCAACTTTCAATCACCAAACAAATATTGTAATCACAGGCAATCAATATATATTCAGTTTTAAAAATAAATAACTGTACAAATATTGAGTGAGAGAGTTCTCACATCGATAGGTTTCTGAAATTGTTAAATAACGATTGCTTTAACTAAATTGAACGAGCATTTAATTTTGTCAAAAATTCCAACTACATCTGTTTCTATTAAGGCTTGTTCCATTGTCTAGATCTCGATTTTACGATTCCAATGCTTCTGAATTTGCTGAATTCCGATGTCATATAAGCGAGTTACAATCATTTCAATGTTAGTTACATAATTTGGATAATAAAATATATATATATATATAATTATTTAAATTAACCCCTAACCCTTGTTTAATTTAATATCATCTTCATCTAAGAAAAAGAATTCACGCATCGTCTTCAAGCTCGCAACCTAGAGCTCCAATCTGCACGCTCCTCGAGGCGTCGGACCCGGATCTGATGTGCGCATGTCGAAGCCTGAACTTCCCTCCACCTACGGTCGGCGTCACGGTGAACTCGAAGTTCCCCAGCCCTCCAAATTCGTGATCAAACGCTACGAGTTTTAGTGGCGATTTCGAGAAAAATAGGCGACGATACTTCATCATCTTGGTATCAACTGAAAGAGCAAACACAGATCTATGATTTTTGTTTTATGACTTAGATTCAATTCAGCGTGGATTTAGAAAAATATGGAAAAAGAATCGAGCGTTCTTAACCATTAAAAATGAATTGCCGGCTACAAAGGAAGGTTGACCACGTTGAATACAAATTAGGGTTTGACTTTAGAGTATTTATACCATTTTAATATTAATATTTAAATCCATTATTACTCCTTTAATGCTTCGAACTCCAAACAAACCCCAACGACTTTCGCCCCTAACCAAATACCCCCATTATGGACACATGGGATATGTTTAGTAAGCACATTCGACTGTTTCGATCAGTTTTTATCAAAATTAAAACATAAATTAATATAACGTTCAATATTTAATTTCAACGTACATTTTAATTTACCATGACCACATATTGACTCCAAAAATTATGAAATTTGAAATCCTGCTATGTTTTGACGATACGGTCCTAACATAATAAATTTCATCGAATTTGGAGACCGTTTGAAAAATCACCTTTTAATCTGCTCATTAAATTTATAGTTGAAATTCAATTTGCGTTTAAATTTATCATGCTGACATATTAATTCTAATTGACCTGAAAATTTAAACGTAACAATAATTTGACGTTCTGGATCCAACAAAATTAGTTTCATCGAAAACGAAGGCCGTTTGCAAAATGGTTACTTTTAAGGGCTATATATAATATTAAAATATATATAAATTCCATAGCAACTATCCTAAATTTTAATTTAGACATAACTTATAATTTATAAAACAGAATCTAAAATTTTCACATTCGTTAGAAAAATATAATTAAATAGATTCTAACGTTTCTGGTTTTACTGAAATCCGATTTATATTGCATTCTGTATATTCATTTAAAGTTCAAAGCCAAATTTCTAAACTACCACACCATTTTGAGTTCGTTTTAATTAAATTTTAAATTTATACATTCTAACTTCGATTTAAATAAATTTGAAATCGTTACTAAATAAAATAAATCATTTTAAATTCTGAAAATCAATTAAAAATAAAATTTTAATTGGTTCCAAACTTGCGGGTTGTTACAATCCCCCCCCGCTTAAAACCTTTTCGTCCTCGAAAAAGGAACGGAGCTGAAAGTTGTTTAACTAACCAACTCAACTTTCATCCTATCCTGAGTTCTTCAACTTTTCAGTTTCTAAGAAGTTCTAAATTTCTCTGAAATTTGGCTTACACACTAAATTTCTGAATTTTTTTGCCATAACCTCCTTTGTATGGGTTGATTTGGAAAAATTTATTGGGTCGTATTATGCACCTAATAAATCAATATATCACATACAAATCAAATTTGAGTTATCTATGATCAAGGGAGATGTGAAAAAAAAATCATTCCTTGACCCAGTGATGGAATCAGTCATAATCCATGTGTTGTATCTAAAAAAAGAGAGACGTGTACATTTTTGTCATCTCAAGACCTATGAATGGTTTGTTATTAAATCCTGCAATTTATCATTATAGGTTATTAAGTCCATAATTAGTCTTCTGGTCAACCTGTAATTCAGTCCTCTCCATACAAGCATCTTGCTCGCATGGTAATCCAAACGTCAACATATAAGCACCAAATGCTTATATGGAATATGATATGCTATGCCATCTTCAGAAGTATGTTATGCAGTGTAGTCCATAATTTATTTATTACTATCCCATGGCGTATGTTTTAATTTCACATAGAATAACCATCACAGCGCATCCAAATCATTCACAATAGTTATAATAATAAAGTTGCTCAACTGACTCATAAAGGTGCACCTGTTTGTTGGGCACACGATTCATTTCTCTACTCAGCATGAAATCACTAACCTGCTCAACATATACATGTATATACATACATGTATTTAAAATAACATGTCCATGGTGTATTTTGTCCTTAGGGTCTTCGTGGCCCCCATCACATAATTAACAAATAATTATGTATATGCGGATATGTATATCTATATATATAAATCCACTTTGAACTCATTTTCAATTCAGTTCTATATTAAATTTGATTTGGCTTGATTTATCTTTCTTTCTGTTATTGGTTTTATCATTCCAATATTTTTATTAGTTAAACTAGTTATCAAACACAACAACTAGAAATCAATCAGTCGATTAGCTTTTCAAAGATATAACATTTACACACTCAATAATCCAATTTCAAGGCCAAATCAAAATCAATAAATTCTAACAAAGTTTTGGTTCACACACAAGTCAATTGGAAATATATAGAAATCAAACTTTCAAAACTCGAACATAAATGCTAATGATGCTATAACGATCATCAGAATCATCCCCAGACGACTAGAGTGTGATTCTACATCTATCCAGTATATTCGAGACTTCGAATACACGTTAATTACGTGTTTTCACCAAAAAAATGGCTCAAACACCAAGGGTAAGAGAATCGCGCTTCACCAATGTGGTTAGAAAGTAAATGGAACCACACTCAACAAAAGTTGAAAGTAAAAATATGAGGAAAGTAAAACGAAGACAAGATTTTAGAGTGGTTCAGCCCTAAGTTAGGCCTACGTCCTCTATGAAGGTAGTTTGCGTTTTCATGACAATGATTGCAAAGCATATAAATTCTCTTTTTTCATACATCATCTTGTTCTCTCAACATATTCTCTCTCACACATACAAATCTCGCTCAAAATTCACGGAATTCAATGGAGGAATGGTGGAATCCATGGAAGAGAAGGATGGATGAGCGGCGAAGAAGGAGAACGTCTTTGACCTTTTTCCATTTATGAGACTTAATAGATCCCATGGCCAAATGGATGAAGATCCTTCAAACGGAGATGATGATGATGATGATGGTTAAAATTCGTAAGGAATGGTGGAGGTTAAGATTCGGCAGCACTTCGTGGTGGCAAGAGTTCCCCCCTTATTGACGGAAGCCATGGCCTATTTATAGTTGAGCTCCTCTGAGGAAATGAGCTGAAACCCATTTGTACAAGATGTAGGTCGCTCGTCTCATTAATTATTAAAATGCCACCGCCTAGCTGTAGCCAACTGTCGGTAGCTGTTTCCAGCTGTCCTGCGCGAGCGACTTCATAGGAGCGAGCGATTCACATAGATCCGAGTAAATTGAACAGGCGGTCAGTCGATGAGTACACGGGTGACTAGTCAGAGCTTTCGGATGCAACTATGTCTGATTATAGATGAACGGGAGACCAACACCGTAGTCTGTAAGCGAACGATCAAGGTTTGTAGATCAAAATGTAAGTGCGTCCCTTTAAGAACTGGTATCTGACCGATCGGTAAGTAGCATCTGGTTGAAGCATTAGTGGCTGATCGAGGAACGAGCGGGCGATTGGGGTTGCAATCTATGAGCGGACATGGGATACATGTGCGACCTCTAGCTTCTTTGAATTTCTTGCTATGTGCGACCAATCAGTTTATTATGAATGAACAACTGCAGAGTGGAACGTGTGACCGGAACCAAATCTTCTCTTTGTCTTGTACTACAGACCTTTTTGATATATGAATGAGCGACTTCCCTTAGCATGGACGACCTTTACAGGATGTGCGTGCCTTGCTGTTCTTGGGTCGCACCATTCTTGAGCTAGATTTGCGTGCATGACCTCTTTGTATTGGTCGTGTTATGCTGTGTGACCGACCCTGACTGTGTTGAGCGGACGATCCAACTTGTTCTTCCTCGCCGCGTTTAACCTTGAAGCTGGCGCTTGAACTTTGTTCTGTGTGATCGTCCCGTATCCTTCTCAAAGTGTCTGGGTGTACTGGATAGGACTATGCACGACCGACCCTAATGACATTCCTCACAGATTTAATAGACCAATATATGTATGGTTTTTAAGGGATAAACATTTGCCCTTCGAAGTTTGTAATTTTTGCGAAAAATTACCGGCTTCGAAATAACTGACCACAGAGTTTGGTAAATTAATTCCGGCTTATTAAGGATGATTACACAAAACTTAGGATTGTTTAGGTAAAGAAAACTGAGATCGTTCCTATAAGAGAAAGCCCTGAGTCATTCACATTATGTCTTTTAAGTCGAAACATCATTGCGAGCGGTCACATAATGGGGATGCGGGCAAGCCAGCTGGATCTGATGGGCCACTTATATTTGCGTAATCGAGTACCTAGCTGATGTGGCGAGAAGGATCCAGATGCATGTCTTTTAATCTTCCCCCTCGTTTTCTTACTCCTCTCTTTAATTCACTTTTATTCTTTAGATAAAACACATGAATAGCAGCTGCTTCATTTTCTAAAAAACTCTAATTTCTACTTTGTCTTCCTTTCGACTAAATTCTCCTAGTCAAAAACTCCGTCCTTCCTCTCATCAATTCGTGAAGCATAGGTTTTTCAATCCTTGCTTATGCATGTTCCTCTTCTGAACTAATAATATATGCTCTAATGAGACTAAGTTCTTTTATGCTTTCTTGGACTGCTTTCTGAAACCCTTATGATCATTAGATATGATAATTCGTGTTGTTATTGATGATAATAGTCAGAATTTTGGAGTGGATCCACTTTATTTTGTTCATGCACTTATCTGAGAAAATTTTACTCCAACGCACCTCTTCCTCTAGTTTTAAACTTTGTACACATGATATGCTCACTGAAATGCTTAGGATGAGCTCATATTTTGTGTAATTCATAATCTTATGACCATGTGCCAACGATTTTCTCCCAGCTGACGAAATGCTTAAGATATGCTGTCTTGACATTGTTATTATGATTTACACTTCTGGTTTGACTCCTGTGGTCGCTGAAGTGCATTTGACAGAGGGTCATTCCTGTTTTTCTCTTAAGTCAATCGTGAATAGTCCTGACTTGGTTAGATATGAGTGACCATTTTGAGTGAAGCATGTGAGAATAACATGAAATTGTTACACACGGTCAGGATTAAAGGGATTGGATGTTCATGGTTCTTCTCTTGGTTGCTTTACTTGTTTAATCTTAACCGACCCTTTAAATCCCTGAATTGCATAATTATTCACTAATCCACTTGCAAGATGGATTCGTTTCCAAAATGACGTCGGTTGGAAAGGTTTTTTGATTTGGATGTTCAGATAACTGAAATTCAGTCGACCGGTCAGCCGTCCGTGAAATCTCCCCTCAGTCCCTCTTATATAGAACTTCAAACCATCATTAGCAGGCCATGTTTTGCCCCTGGGCCATGCAATCCCAAGCTTTCTATGATGCTAAAAGGCTGGAGCTTATGGGGAGTATCCTCTAACGTGGACATATCTTCGTCTGACCATCAAACTTTTTCTTATGACATGATTGCCGCAAAGGCTCAGATGCTAGCCCGTTTTGAGACCGCTATGTATCAGTTTGGGAAGCAGATGGATCTACTCAAGGACCATTCTGTAAAACAAATGAGCGGTTGGTACACACTGGCTTGCAATCTTCAAAACCTTCATAGGGACAATCTCGAGCGTATTTCCGCCTTAGAGGATGACAAGGAGAAGTTTATTCAGGCTCTTAGATCTAGAGATAGCGTGGTTGCTTCTTTTGCTCTAGGAGATGTCGAGTTAGCAGTTTCGAAGCATGCTTATGAACCTCCATCCTGCTCTACTCAGGATAAGAAGAAGGTTGGTAGTCCTAGGAAGAACAAGGATCTGTACCTTTTCTATCTTGCATTTGGTCGTTTCTTTTGTGAACTATGCTTTTAGATCGGTTGTATAAGCGGGTGACGATCCTTGCATTTGACTTTATGTTGGTATGTGTTACGAATTGTGCTTATTTTGGTGTTTTGGTGGCTTCGTGAACAGTTTGTGACGTTGTGATGCCTTTGTGCTCTATTTGTTAGTACAAGACAATGCCCTTGCTTGTTACACCGTGGTCTTTCACCCTGTTTGGTAACACTTATTTGTACCTTGCATTACAATTTTCTTTGTTGATCGTGCGTTAGTATCGCGTTTACGATGTGTAACTTTAACACTACCGACTTGCCTTTTGAAGTTGTAGTAGCTTGCTACAGTTTTATTAGATTGGAAGTGATCAGCTTCTTAGAATTTAATTTAGTTGATTGATTTTATGTCACTTTTCTCTTGGTAATTATGCATTCATTCGTACGTTCATTGCCCCGGTGACCCAAGCCCTTCGGAATTTGGACTTGAATGCATGCCCCTTAAAGAGGGTTATACATTTCGTGATGTATATAATCATTTTCCCACTAACTCAGTGACCCGAGCCCTTCGGAGATTCAGTTTAAATACATGCTTTTATTTTATGATGTATCTAACCATATTTCTCACTAACTCAGTGACCCGAGGCCTTCGGAGATTTGGTTAGGTACATATTTTAATAACGTATTCAACCACACTTCTCGCTAACTCGGTGACCCGATTCCTTCGGAGAGCAGGTTTAAACACTTTTAAGTTTAATCCAACTTTATACCTTCTCTATTCTGATTAGCTCAAAACTGGGAAGATTAAATCAGATACCCCCTTTCGGCTAGGATTTCTGTTACCCCCTTTCGGCTAGGATTTCTGTTACCCCCTTTCAGCTAGGATTTCTGTTTGCGCTAGTCATTCCAGCATGTTTGCCGGTCCTTCCGGCACTATAACTGTTGTTTTCAGCCTAGTTTCGTCGGTCCTTCTGGCTTTATGCTTCATCCCGGGAGGTGGACACTAGTTCATCTTATCGAGTTTTAATTCGATTTAAAGAACTCGTATCCTGCACCTAACAAGGTGCCTCTTTTGGGACTGGCAATCTTTTATTCGTGGGACAAATTTGGTTGCTTCCATCTTTGCATTATTTTCACAGTTTGACACCAACCCTTCTGCTGGTTGCTCATTAAGGATTTTTTGTTTTTTGCGATGGAAGACACAACTTTCCGATTTGTCACTCACTTATTGCTTAGTTTGCATGATGCTTCGGCATTTAATGCTTTAAGTTGTTCCAACTGGGATACGCTTGGGAAGTCTCCAACTATAGCTGGATTTTTGAGAGAGTAATTGTTCTTGTTTGCCTACATAAGAAAGTCAACTTTTAGAAGAAGTCAGCAAATATTTGATTTGTGTAAGAAAACGGAGTTTCTCACTCATGTGTGTTTTTTATATGTACATAGCTTGAATGTGAAGTTTTTGCAAACATTCACAGCTTTTACAATAGATCTGAACAATGCATTATAGAAAATAACAGGGGATGTGCTCACTATTCCAAGCTCGAGGAATCTGGACTCCATCTTTGGTGGTCAATTTGAAAGTAACATCCCAAAGTTTTTTGTTTATAACATAGGACCCTTTCCAATTTGGTCCAAAAACCCCGGTTCAGGTCATTATTTTCTTTAGCACAAGGTCTCCGATCTCGAAAGTTCTGTATCTGACTTTTGAATCGAATGTCTAGCTACCCTTATTTGATGTGCAACCACCTGAGTTCTTCTTCCTTTCCTTTTTCCTCGAGTTGGTAAATTCTGCGATAAAATATGCAAGTGCTTGTCCGTTGATTGCTTTTCGGGGGTGGTATGTAATGTCATATTGACTAAGCTCAATGTTCCACTTCAACAACCTCCCGAAAGTCTCTGATCGAAACAAAACTTGTCTTAGAGGCTGATCTGTAAGGAACTTGATAGGGTGTGCCTGAAAGTAGGGCCAAAGCTTCTTTGAGGCGATAAGGAAACAATAAGCGAGCTTTTCGAGTTTTGGGTAGTTCAGTTCTGCCCCAGATAATCTCTTACTGATGTAATAGACTGGCCTCTGAACCTTCGAATCCCCCCTTACTAATGCCGCGCTTAGAGCGTGGGCGGATACTGCCAGATATACCAACAAATCTTCTCCATCACTAGGCGTTGACAATATTGGAGGTGTTGCCATGTGCTGGATTAGTTCTTCGAAAGCTTTCTGACATTCAGATGTCCACTGTATCTCTTTCTTTCCTTTTCTCAGGGCGTCGAAGAAAGGAAGACATCTGTCCGTTTACCTTGATATGAATCGATTCAAAGCTGCGATTTTCCCATTTAAACACTAAAGCACTTTCTTGGTTCCTGGTGCGTGCATTTCCCTTAAGGCTAATATTTTTGATGGATTGGATTCTCTGCCCCTAGCGTTGACCATAAACCCAAGGAACTTGCTTGAACCGACCCCGAAGGAACATTTTAAAGGATTCAGCTTCATACCATATTGACGTAGAATATCGAACATATGGGCTAAATCTTCCAAATGATCAACTGCTCATTTTAACTTTACCATCATATCATCGACATAGACTTCCATTGTCCGGCCGATTTGTTTTTTGAACATAGCGTTTAGCAATCGCTGGTAAGTTGCCCCTTCATTCTTTTAGGCCAAATGGCATTACTTTATAGCAATATAGGCCAAGATCAGTGATAAAACTTGTGTCCTCTTGATCTGTTCCATATATCATGAATTGATTGTAACTAGAATACGCATCCATAAAAGACAGCAACTCATGCCCAGCCATGGAATCCACCAATTGATTTATTCTGGGAAGAGGAAAACTTTCCTTTGGACAAGCTTTATTAAGATCTGAATAATCCACGCAGATTCGCCATTTTCCGTTTGCTTTCTTTACAAGTATAGGATTGGAGACCCAGTTTGGATAGGTAGATTCCCGAATGAAGTTATTTTCCATTAGCCTGTCGACGTCCTCCTTCAAGGACTTTGATCTATCTGGCCCCTGAGTTCTCCTTTTTTGCTTGATAGATGGAACATGTGGACTAATATTAAGTTTATGGACCACAACATCTGGAGATATGCCGCTCATGTCAGAATGGCTCCACGCAAACACATCCAAATTAGCTTTTAAAAAGACAATCAATTGACTCTTCAATTCGAGGCCTAACTGATACCCTATATTCAGTACAAGATTTGTATCTTTCAGACTAACAACTATAGGAATTATGGTCTCAGCTGGGGCCGTTCTTTTTTCCTCCGCACTCGCTTTTATAGGATGGATTTCCTTTCGTGCTCCACTGTGTTCGCCAGTGCAGGGACCGCTCCTTAATTACTATAAAGGGAGTCCGCGAATGCGGGCTGGAGCCTCCGCATTCTTCCTCCCATCTTTCTTCTTTGCCTCTCGCAGCTCCATCACATAGCAATCCCTCGTAGTGGCCTGATCGCCCTTAATTATGCCAATTCCATTCTCAGTTAGAAACTTCATAGTTAAACACCATGTAGCTAGTGTAATTTTAAAGCCTGCGAGAGTCGGTCGCCCGAGAAATGCGTTGTAGGCAGAGAGCTCGTCCACTAAGACAAAAGTTTGCATCATAGAGACCTTGCGTTCCCCATCTATTAGTTCGACAAGCAAGCCAGTTGTACCAGTGGGTTGCGTGGGTTGTCCGGTAAATCCATTGATTTTGTTTGGATAGGCTCGCACTTCTGTCATAGAAAGGTTCATTTTCTGAATTGTATTTATGAAGATCACATTAACGGATGCCCCCATGTCAACTAGGACTCTTTTCAGGACTGCAAGGCCGAGACCAATTGTGACTACTATGGCATCAATGGTTGGTGCAAGTAATCCGTCAGCATCCCTATCTTTGAATACCACATCATCGGTCGAGATTCTAGGTATCTTCATTGGAAGCTCATTGCTTAGGATCATGCATCTTTCTTCTTTCGGGACACCCTTTAGCTCGTTAGCATACCTGTAACATCCCATATTTGACGGTATAATAATTTATTTATTTAATGATTATAATAGTGATTTAGAGAATTAGAATGGTTGTTTAATTAAATATATTGAATATTAATTAATATTAATAATTAAATAATATATTTAATTTCCGAAATAGTCCGAAATAGTAGAATTCGCAATGTTGTGTGAACCAGATGATTTAACTAATTTAAATCAGTTTAGAATTGAATTATAATAACGAATATATTATTTAAAGTGTTAGTTGAACGTATAAATTATATTATAATTATAATCGATCTCAAAATGGCGCGGTAGTTCGTAATTTGGCAATTTGAACTTTAATCGAATATACAAAATTCATTTTAAGTCGGATTTCTGTGAAATAAGAAATGTTCGGAGCTGGCGAAATATATCTTTCTAATGGAAGAGAAAAATCGAGATTTCGTCATGTAGATTGTAAGTTATGTCCAAATCAAATTTTTGAATAGTCGCTATAAAATTGTTTATAAACCATAACGATAATTTGTTTATTATAAATTATTTATTTCAAATTTGGACAAGATATTTGAGGCGTAGTTATACTATATATTTTAGAATTTTACTATAATTTTTATTTTGAAAAATAAGCAACATTTTATTTGAAGTGTTTCACACCCTATATCAGCATTTTGGGGTTTCACAGAATGAGTGAACTAGTCTATATTATTATATTTTTGGGACCCTGGCACATTGCTCGTTACAACTGCATTTTTATTTTTGTCTATAGCAGTCCGTTACATGAAGGGAATTTTACGTAATTGTGTATAGTAAACTTTATAACTTAAAAACCTAAAAGCAAAATGGAATGACAATCACGAAGAAAACGAAGCAACTTCTATCCTTAAGCCATTTAACTTAAAAGCTTGGATTCCATAGGAAAACGAATAGCATTGACAATTATGAGGTTTCTCAAGACTGCAGGGTACCGAGTCTAATGCACTTCCAGTTTATCCTAAGTTGTTGAGTTTTAATCAATATCCTACCGAAGATCAGATGCTGAACTAAATGAGTTGAATTGTAGGATAACATCATGCCTAATACTCAACAAGAATAAATTCAAATAAATTTTCAAATAGTTAAACGTGAACTCTTACAAGTTAAAAACGCTAAATACTAATCCTAAACAGTTTGGTGACATCAGTACACTGACACACGTTTATCAAATTCAGTCAACCCTACCCTTGTCTTTTCGAAACACTGAACTATAAGAATACATACATACATATATATATATATATATTATAATGAGACTTAGCACTTAAGAAAAAGTCTGGAAACTTAACAACTAAGTATACCAAGCCTATTCTATGTACAAGACCACACCATTTCTTTATTTTCAAACTGGGCATGTACATCAATGCATCCCTAAACCCTAAATAATGTAAAGATGTACAACCTACAGTCTATTCCTTCGCAAGTGAGGAACCATCGATTTTAAATACGGGGCCACGTTCATCCTTTTGTACATTTAGTGAAACCGAAAATTTCATGAAAAGAAATCATAACAAATCAATTCTTCCATTATAAAATTAAAAACCTATATACATGGAACCATCATCATGAGAGCTTTCCACTTATACTGATTTTACTGTGTGTGATTCGAGTTATGGGGACTGATCTTTGTACAGCGTCAGTATTGGTCTGTAGGGTTCAGATCTGGGGTCAGCCCGCGCTGGAGAGGATATGAACGAAGGTGAAGGTTTTCGAAATGATGGAGAGACCAAGGAGTAGCATGGGTTGACAATTTTATCAATGGCAACTGGTGGGATGTTATTTCCTGGAGCTGTCGTTAGAAATATAGAGAGGGAGGACGTGGAGGCTTTTGATCATGAAGCAGATGGGAAATTTTGGGGCAAATTCATGATATTGGTGGGTTAGTGTTCAGTGAAGAAGAGTTTCAGCTTGCGGATGGGTATTGTGAGCATGCGGGCATGTTGACTGGAAATGGTATAAAGCAGAGCGTTTTGTAAATGAGGGACATGAATTGGCCCAAAGGGTGAGGCGTTGTGCTGTCTTTTATGGAATAGTTTGCATTTCTTTTTGCTGTTTTTACTAGGGAGTAAGCGAAGTGGAGTTGGAGTATGGCAATGGCCGTTTTAATTTGTTCCAAATGAATAGGAGAACAATGGATACCAGAAATGAAGCCTGGCGTGTATAACAATGGGGAGAAAGCCATGCCTTTCAGTTGACAGGGGACCATGATTTAATGAAGAAAATGGAGTTTGGCCTTTGGAATGCTTTGAAAGGGGTGGAGAATAGAAATATAGGATGGAGCAAACGGTATACTAAGAAGAGAAGTACAGGGATTTCGGTTTTTGTAGAACGTGTTGTTTGGGAAGAGTAGCCTTCTGCTTGTGTTGTTGAGCATGTATTCACGTCAGAAAAGGGGAGCAAGCAGTGCGTGTTCTTCCTATGAATGGTGTAGTTGGCGGAACAGTGTTACAGGTGTAGAGTGGCTTGCGGGTTCAAATTCTGAAAAGGGAAATGGTTTTTATTCAGAGGAGCAACACGTTTAAAAGTACAGTGTATTAAGGTGGCAGGTATGTTAGATTAATAACGCTGGAAGAAGACGGAGTTTTCATACAGGAGGAGTTGTGTTGCGGTTGTAAGTATATAGGAAGAAGCACGAATCTGGTCTGGGTATTTGCAAAAGAGGATGGGCCGTATTAAATTGGTGAGGCCCATTATCTATTTATAATTAAGTTAGTTTAAATTTAATATATAAAATAGTGTATTAACTTAGATAATCATAACTTACACATACATGATCGAAATTTGACAAAATAGGATCCGATGGGATCGTATGGACGATGGCTACATGATGGAACTGATTCGGAGTGAATGGGATCTCGCTACAATTTACAATGAAATAAATTGTCCGTCTGAATCAACTAATGCAAATCGTTATTTAACGGTTAATGCGCAAGGTGAGTAAATCTCACTAACTCTCCTCAGTTTATATATTTTCTAAATACAATCTAGTATTGATAAATGATGATTAATTGCTGTGTGATGACTGTTTGGTTGAGTTGTTGATTTAGTAGTTGAAATTATGGATAACGATATATATATATATATATATATATATATATATTGTTAATCAAATAATTGATTCTGTTTATCAGAAAATTTCATATTGAAATGAAATCGAAGTTATATATATATATATACATATATATATATATTGTTTAATGTCTATGGATGCAGGGAAACAGGTTGGAGGGATCCAACTGGATTCCTCAAATATTATTACTATTTATTTTCATATATTGTGATATATGATGTGATACATTTTCTGTGATTGGTTATAATGACACTGGTATTGTTATTTGATATTTCAAATACCATAAGAAATACCGAAATGAGCAAAGGGAATTTTCAAAGTGTATGTTGAAAATAAAATATTTATAAATTCAGAGTATTTTATAAAAGGAAATATTTTGGAAATAAATAGAATTAAGGGAAATTTATTTAGAAAGTAAATATAATTATAAGAGGAATATTTATTTGGAAAATAAATAGGATTATAAAAGGAAATTGACGAGATATAAAAGAGTTATGAGAAGATTGTTTAAAGTGGATATTAAATAGAAATCCATTTTTACAGATAAATTGAGAATATTAATTTATAAATAATGTTTTTATAAATTAAATAAAATATTTATCATTTGATAAATGGAATATATAAGTCTGAACTTATTTGGCGAAGTAGTAACCGGTTTGACACCGATATTTTAAATAGAAAGTGAACCTAGTATTTATAAAGGGAATTATAAATGAGATTTAAGTGTTAGAAATAAAAAGGAGATTTCGTATGAATAATTCTATAAATAGAACTATAAATAGAATTTGGAAATGGGATATTATTTTAAAATACGAAAGCAAACTTAATGGATTATATAAAAGATTTATTTTTCACATTCAATGAGAATAATGGCTTAAAATGAATATTTTATAAATTAAAACATGTAACGACCTGGAAAATCCGAACCAATTTAAAAAATTTATTTTGGAAATTTTAATGAATTTGGAAGATTGAAAATGAATTATTTTAAATAATAACGATGAGAAATTTATTTTGAATAGAATTAGAACGTATATAGTTATTTGAATCATTGTTAGAACATAAATATTTATGTTAATTATAAAAGGAATTGAAAATGGCGTGGTAGTTCAAAAATTCAATTTCAAATTTCAAATGAATGTACAGGAACTGGATTTTAGCAAAACCAAAAATATTAGAATCTAATTGGAAATATCTTTCCAACGAATCTGAAAAATTGAAATTTCATAGCGTAAATAAAAAGTTATGCCCAATTGAAAATTCAGAATAATCGCTATGGAATTTTAGCTCTTAAAAATAGCCATTTTGCAAACGACCTACGTTTTCGACAAAAATACTTTTGTTGGATCCGGGATGTCGAATTATTACTAGATTCCAATTTTCATAATTTTTGGGATTAATATGTGAGCTTGGCGTAGTAAAACGTGTTTTGCATGTTTTAGTCAATTTGGATCGACCAGAAAATGAACATTTTTCAAACGATATCCAAATTTGACGAAACTTGTTTTGTTAGAACCGTATCGTCAATACGAAGCTAGAAAATATTTTTCGGGAATTTTTAGAGTCCGTATGTGGCTCCAGTAAATTGAAATGTGCGTTCAAATTCATTATATAGATTTATATTTTGATTTTGACGGAAACTGAACGAAACAGCCAAACTGGCTTATGATACATATCCCATTGTGTTTGGAATGGGGGTAATTAGTTATAGACGACAGGCGGTGGGTCTCGTTTGGAGGTCGAAATAAAAAGTAACTTTTGGGAATTTAAAAATTAAATAAAATTAAAAAAAGTCAACCCCCCTTATACTTTTCTCCCTCCCCCACGTTAAACATTCAGATCGAAACATTAAAAGAAATAAATAAAAAATCGCGCCCCCTAAAACCCGCCCCCCACATCAAGAACCACCGTCGCCTGCTCCAGGAGGTCGCTACCCCTCCGCCCGCCATCACCCCACTCCGACCACCCCCACCCCTCGCCGACGCTGCCGTCTCCAATACCTATTTCCCCAAATCGAGCCCCATACGACGAGAAGAGCCACGACCCCCTTCTTCTCCCCCAAATCCAAAGTAGCGCCACCACCGCCAATCGCCTGCGCCAACCTTGCCTGACCGCCGCCCGACGCAACGAACCACTCCTCTTCCACAGATCGATGTAAGTTTTTATATTAAAAAAAAAAATAGATTTACATAGCTAATAAAAAATAGATTTTTACATTCAATAAAAAATTCAGATTTTTATGCTAATAAAAAAAATTAGTTTTTTACGCTAGTAAAAGTTTAGATTTTTATTGATAGAAAAGAATAATTTTTTCATAGTAAAAGATTAGATTTTTCATTATAGAAAAGATGATTTTTAGCATAGAAAAGATGAGATTTTTTTTAATGTGTTAAAGATTATATTTTTATGATATAAAGTTTATATTTTTATGTGTTAAAGATTATATTTTTATGATGTAAAGTTTAGATTTTTATAGTTAGAAAGTTTAGATTTTTATAGTTAGAAAGTTTAGATTTTTACAGTTAGAAAGACGGAATTTTTATAGTTAGAAAGTTTAGATTTTTATAGCTAGAAAGTTTAGATTTTTATATTATATAGATAATACAAATATGATTTTGATATTATATAGATAATAAAATTATAATTTTATATTATATAGATAATAAAAATATGATTTTTATATTATATAGATAATAATATTATGATTTTTATATTATGGAGATAATAAAAATACGATTTTTATTATATGAATCACGTTATAAAAATCTGATTTTTATATATGGAGTAGCGATAAAAATTCGATCTTTGTATAAGAGGTAGAAATGTAAAAATATAATTTTTACATAGAAAGAAGCGTTGTAAAAATATATGAAGTAGAAAAAAAATACGATTTTTATTTATTGGAATGAAGCGATAAAAATATGATTTTTATATATGAATAGCGTGAAAAGGATGC
This sequence comes from Allium sativum, assembly GCA_030737875.1. Classification (NCBI taxonomy): domain Eukaryota; kingdom Viridiplantae; phylum Streptophyta; class Magnoliopsida; order Asparagales; family Amaryllidaceae; genus Allium; species Allium sativum. Next base: position 193,021,481 of record CM060922.1, on the reverse strand, counting down.
GCTGGAATTTCTGACAAATCCAAACATTTCAGAAAGAAAGAATGGAGAAGTGGATCCCAAAGGTGAGAACTCCTCACTTTTATTTTATTTTCTATTTAATATATACTAGGATGCAGACGGTGCTTAGCAGCACCCGACCCTCGTCGTCCACAGACCATGGACGACTTGTTTATTTGATTGATTGTGTTGTGAAAAGTGATTGTGTGATGTAGGATGGAATAAAATATTTTATAGTTAAAAATATAATTTTTAACGTGTATATGAATAAAATAAATATTTATAAACAAATTGGACGATTTGTTTATGTACACACATTTGACTGATATGGATTGGGATGATAAATTTTACACTTCGCTCAACTGCACAAATAAAATTCATTATTTGTTGATTGAAACCCCACACGGGTATTGGGATGATGTATGACATACACTAGTCCCAATAATTAGCTGTATGTCGATCGATTGATTGACAGGCTGTTATAAGTGTTGAATATTTATATTCGATGCTTATGTAGTGTAGAATGCACTATGGATGATGGTTGACTGTGTTTGATTGTTGTTTTATGCATGTGTGTATGAAATCCATATAAATCAAATTATATGGTAATTGACTGTGTCTGATTCTAATTCAGATAGAATAAATATTTTAAAATAACAAATATTTTAAAATAAAGGATATTTTAAAATAACGAATATTTTAAAATAATGTTCAGTATAAGATCAAAATCTGATTTTGATGTCCGATTTGGGATGGACAAGAAAATATTTAAATATATAAAGCCGTGTTGATTAGTTTTGCGCCATTTAGACTCGAACGATATTTATATTGATTTTATACATTTTTATAATGAATATCTAAAAGGAAGTGATTTAAAATCTAATGTTTTGAAAATATTATCATTTATATATCGATGATATGGAATATTCAATTCAGATTTGAAATTGAATATGAAGTTGAAATCATTTTGAAAACGAACATAAAACGATTTATAAAATACGTTTTAAAAGAAAATCGACGAAATATATATAACATATGTATTATATATATACACATAATATATGTATATATATAATGGCCTGAATAGAACGCGCCACGCCGGGACAGTTAGTGAATTTCGACCATTGACTTCGAACGGACATTACTGGAGATCCGACCGTCGGATTCTCCTAAAACCGGAACCGTTGGGTTTGTATCGAAAAAAGCTTCCTAAAAAATATGAGAGATTTGAAATTTAATGGTTGGATTTGGAATTATGTCCAAATCAAATTTGGAAAAGGCCGCTATAAGTGCAGTTCGATAGCTGTTTATGGAAATTGACTGCACGGGCATTGATAAATTTATTAAAAATATCAATAATTTATGTAAAAACATAATAAATGATTTAGAAAGAATTGGGATGAAAAATTCCATATTTGAAAAGATAAAAATATATTTTTATCAAAATGAACTAGTTATGAACTAGAATTATAAATCCAATATTTTTTAAAAATAAATAAATTGGATTTGAAATGGTTTTAAAAATAACCGAAATTTCCAATATATGAATTGGAATGGATTTGAATCGAAATTATCTTCGAAATATTTTGAAATTGGATTCCTTGATTATATGGATATTGTAGAGGAATTTGGAAGATATATTTTATATCGTTATTTCCAATACGATATTTGTTGGTTTCGGAATTTGATATTGAATATAAGCAGATATATTTTCTATTCAGAGCCTTATATTTAATATCAAATGGGATTTGGGTTTGTCGTGAATAGTGTCTTCATTAACACTGTTCTTAAACCCAGTTGAGAAAAGATTAAAACATTTTATTTAGATTTAATGAAGTATACCAATTAATTAATATTTAATTGGAATTGAATTGAAAGTGATTTTGGGGTTTATCGTGAACGGTGTATTAAATAACACTTGTTCTTTAACCCGATAAACAATGGAAAGTGAATTGGGTTTATTGTGAACTGTGTTTTTAACGACATTCGTTCTTTAACCCGATTTACCGTGAAATGTGATTTGGAACTTATAAATCTTTTTATTATGATTTAACGGGAATTTTCCAAAGTAAAGTTTTCCAATTTAATATATATTAAATTGGAATTGAATGGTATTCGATTTGATAATAATCGAAATGAAATTCTGTGGAGGAAGACTATTAATACATATGGAATTTAAAAGGCTTTACTATTATTCCATTTATGTTATTAGTCGGAAACGGAAATTGATATCAATTATATATTGATTGTTTTTCCGTGAAGGTTCCACAAATAATGGAATGGGATTTGGGTTTATCGTGAACTGTGTTTTGAATGACATTAGTTTTTTAACCCAATAAAAGAAAGGATTACATGTCTATCGTGTATTTCGAACTGTATGGTTGATCTTTGCTAAATATATATCTGTTTGGTGGTGGAGAATTTATTCTCTTTCTTAACACTCTTCTCTGAGATGTACGAGAATAGAGGTTATGTATCGGCAGAAATCAATAGTACGGTGTAGATTGTCGATGCGACATGTTTGTGTTTCCAAAGTTAAATAATCGTTAATATTGATTTTTGGGAAGATTAAAACTAAATGGAGTTTTAATGAATATTTAATTAGATTGAATGTGAATTGATAATTTAAACTATCAAATTTGGGAAATGGTCGAGAATGGAGTATCATCAGTTTTGCTCCTAGCTATAGTTTAATCTTTAATTAGATTTGAACGGGAAATAGTAATTAAATTTACCGATAACACCGTGGTGTTAGTTATGGGGTAGTATAAGTTTTGCTCCATGGGATGAATAGGTTGCGATTGGGAAATAAAATAATGATTACTTTGGTGAGGTTCGCTAGTCCCGACTAGTTTGGAAAATCGTAATAGGGTTTGAAATGCTATTCAAAGGAAGATTAAAGAATAAATTTTAAAGAATTTGTCTTTGATAAAATTAATGGGAACAAATCCCCAAAGATGTGAATATTTAAATAAAAGAATATTCAGAATTGGAATGAGGCGTATGTTGGGTTTTTATAACAGTTGTTTATTATATACACGAGTTATTCGGAAAGGCCAGGTTTATACCCATTCTGAATAACTGATTCGACGATGAGTCGACGATGAAGATGGTGGTTGAAGACCGGAGGTCTTCACATCGTTTGGATGATTATTGATGTCTTGATTGGGCTATATACCCAAGACGAGGTAATAAGTGGTGATCATCCAGACGTACCTGGAGATCGACGGATATGCGAGGGCCTCTCTCCTGTATTGGACATACGGGAGAGGAATAAGGTGCCTCCGGTTTCATTCAGACCTAGAACGGACTTGTAAATGGATTGTGTGTCTGACATTGGATTTGATTCTGTGTTGATTGATTTCTATTAAATATGTATCTGTTTGGCAGCGGGGAATTTATTCTCTTGCTTAACGCCCTTCTCTGAGATGTACGAGCTCAGAGGTTATATATCGATAGATATCAGTCGCATGGCATGAATTGCCTATGTGGCATGCTGAGATGCAAATGATCAAGGTTTCTGTTGAAAACAAGAGTCTTGTAGTTGATGATCAAAGCACGGTTTTAATACAACATAGCTTTGTGTATAGAGTTAATTCGCGAGCCTCACACCTCGGTATGAGTCAAAAACGGGATCGTGATTGCAGGGAGTGCACGATGTTTCTTTCTAGCTATAGGTGATTTCAGTGCTTTATTAAGGCCTAACATTTTATATTTTTACCTTTGTGGATGTTGGATTGCGAGGTGCCTCAGATATATCGGTCTCTTCGGAGCCGATGGATATTGGTCCGATAGGACTGGGAAACGCATGCTCAGGAATAACCAATCCTAAAACGTAGCGGAGGACCAGCCCTAAAGATCCAAGTGTTACCCAGAGTGTGTAGTCCTGAGACATTTGCTAGAGTGTCTCGAAGCGGTAAGGATCCATCCCTGGCCTCGACTCATGACGGAAATCCAATTTCCAATATGTGACATTTCGGTTTTGATTGTAGAGCCGAGTATTGGTGACATGATAGATGGTACCCATGCCGCTTAGGATTGATACATTTATATTTGAAGTTGTTTTTATACACTTTACACTATAATAGTATCAAAATGATTTGTTTTAAACGTACCAAGCATGTTTGGCTATTATAAGGGAAAACTCTATCCTCCGGCTTGCGTTGCATTGTGTGATGAGACCTGAGTCTTATATTAGCTTCATTTTTCCAAAAAGCATTGTGATTTTTGTTTTATGCATTGGTATTCTTAGGAGGAAACCTGTTCCGTGTTATACGGCGTGGTCCCTTGATTTATCTAACTTTAAAAATAAAGATTAATAACTGTTTTAGTTCTCACACCAGTCACATGACTGACCTGGAGTTTATTGTTTTAATCTAAACTCTGGGTCCCCCTATTTTCCACATGGGAAGCTAGTAGTTTTGGTTTTGCAGATTTATATTCACAGGATCTTGGTTTACAGTTGGAATGATATTCCGAAAGCTCTATATCCGTTTATCTCTTTCAGTTGTGTTTTGTATTATTTACCGCTGCTATGTAATGTAATGTAAATCTCTGATAATTATCAAATGTGTAATATTTATTCATACTCTGTATATTTTTTATTTTGATGGAGTTGTTGTAATAAGCAATGAAATGTTCTTTTGTTTGTGTTCTGATGTGGCTTGTCCTTAACTCAATCCGTGCTTTCCTTCACGGGGAAGTTCAGGTCGTTTTAGGTGGTATCAGAGCTCTAGTTTACAAAGCTAGAGAACAAGGCACATTAGAACCATACGAAAGAATTCATCAGAGATTGGATTAGTAATATCCAATAAGAATGACTCGTTAGAGATGGGATCAGTAGTATCCTAGAACGAGTGTGAAGAGTATATTTTTAAAATGAAAACAATTTTTGTTTTTAAAATTAAACCTTATACGTATTTGAATATTTTAATTATATTGAATTTGGACAATCCAACATATAAAGATTTTGCATATATGCCTTGCAAACGTGTATTCGAAGTTTTAATATACTGGATATATATAGAATCACGCTCTAGTCGCCCGGACATGATTCTGGTGATGCCCGGGCATCATCAGTAATTGTGTTCGACTTTCGAAAGTGGGATTTCTATATATTTCCGATTGACTGGTGTGAGAACCAAAACTAGATAGGGCTTCTTGTTGTGATTTGGCACCAAAAATGTGATTTTTGACTATATATCAAAGTTATGATTTTGAAAAGCTAATCAACTAATTGATTGATGATTGTGTTATGTGATTATTTATTTAAATCAACTTGTGAAAGAACGGTACATATAACCAAATTGTATCAAATATTGAACTGCATTGAAAATTGTTTGGAAATGCATACATGCATATATATATATATATATATATATATATATATATATATATGAACATGTCATTGCAAGGAGGCTAGAGAAGAGGAATAAATTTGATTGCCCGACAAATAGGTACATATTTACTAATTTCTTGGGTTTTGGATGATTTTATGAGATGACTGGCTAACCACTTGGCTATTTCTTTTTCTTTTTGGATTGGAGAGGCCTACATGGCGATTTCGGGATTTCTCGGTGCTCCTGTACAAGAGAGGTTATGGCGAAATTTTTCGAAAATTTAGGGTGTTAGCCAAATTTTTGAAAAAACTGAAAACTTCTTAGAAACTGAAAAGTTGAAGAACTTAAGCCATAATGAAAGTTGAGTTGGTTAGTTAAACAGCTTTCAGGTTCGTTCCTTTTTGAGGACGAAAAGATTTTAAGTGGGGGAGATTGTAACGACCCGGAAAATCCGAACCAATTTAAAATTTTGGCAATTTTAATGAATTTTGAATATTGAAAATGAATTATTTTAAATAATAACGAGGATAAATTTATTTTGAATTGAATTAGAACGTATATAGTTATGTGAATCGTCGTTAGAATATAAATATTTATTTTAATTATAAAAGGAATTGAAAATGGCGCGGTAGTTCGAAAATTCGATTTCAAATTTCAAATGAATGTACAGGAATCAAAATAAACCGGATTTTAGCAAAACCAAAAATATTAGAAACTAATTGAAAATATCTTTCCAACGAATCCGAAAAATTGAAATTTCATAGTCGAAACAAAAAGTTATGCCCAATTGAAAATTCATAATAGTCGCTATGGAATTATAGCCCTTAAAAATAGCCATTTTGCAAACGACCTCCGTTTTCGACGAAACCACTGTTGTTGGATCCGGGATGTCGAATTATTGCTAGATTCCAATTTTCGTAATTTTTGGGATTAATATGTGAACGTGGCACAGTAAAACGTGTTTTGACAATTTTTGTCAATTTGGATCGACCAGAAAATGGCCATTTTTCAAACGGTCTCCAAATTTGATGAAACTAGTTTTGTTAGAACCGTATTGTCAATACGAAGATAGAAAATATTTTTTGGGAATTTTTAGTGTTCGTATATGGCCCCGGTAAATTGAAATGTGCGTTCAAATTCAGTATATATGTATATATGTGTGTGTGTGTATATATATTTATATTTTGATTTTGACGGAAACTGATCGAAACAGCCAAACTAGCTTACGATACATATCCGATTGTGTTCGGAATGGGGGCAATTAGTTATGGACGACAGGCGATGGGTCTCGTTTGAAGGTCAAAATAAAAGTAACTTTTTGGGAATTTAAAAATTAAATAAAATAAATAAAAGTCAACCCCCCTTATACTTTTCTCCCTCCCCCACGTTAAACATTCAGATTGAAACATTAAAAGAAATAAAAAAAAAATCGCGCCCCCGAAACCCGTCGCCCCCCCCCCCCCCATCGAGAACCACCGTCGCCTGCTCCAGGAGGCCGCCGCCCCTCCGCCCGCCATCACCCCACTTCGGCCACCCTCCCCCCGTCGACGCTGCCTTCTCCAAGCCCTATTTCCCCAAATCGAAGCCCAGTCGATGAGAAGAGCCGCGACCCACTTCTTCTCCCCCAAATCCAAAGTAGTGCCACCACCGCCAATCACCTGCGCCACCCTTGCCTGACCGCCGCAGCGAACCCCTCCTCCTCCACAGATCGATGTAAGTTTTTATATTAAAAAAAATTAGATTTTTATAATTAATAAAAATTAGATTTTTATAATCAATAAAAAATTCAGATTTTTATGCTAATAAAAAAATTAGATTTTTACGCTAGTAAAAGTTTAGATTTTATTGATAGAAAAGAATAAATTTTTCATAGTAAAAGATTAGATTTTTCATTATAGAAAAGATGATTTTTAGCATAGAAAAGATGAGATTTTTTTAATGTGTTAAAGATTATATTTTTATGATATAAAGTTTATATTTTTATGACATAAAGTTTATATTTTTATGTGTTAAAGATTGAATTTTTAGGATGTAAAGTTTAGATTTTTATAGTTAGAAAGTTTAGATTTTTATAGTTAGAAAGACGAAATTTTTATAGTTAGAAAGGCAAAAATTTTATAATTAGAAAGTTTAGATTTTTATAGTTAGAAAGTTTAGATTTTTATATTATATAGATAATAAAAATATGATTTTTATATTATGGAGATAATAAAAATATGATTTTTATTATATCAATCGTGATATAAAAATCCGATTTTTATATATGGATTAGCGATAAAAATTCGATCTTTATATAAGAGGTAGAAATATAAAAATATAATTTTTATATAGAAAGAAGCGTTGTAAAAATATATGAAGTAGAAATAAAAATATGATTTTTATTTATTGGAATGAAGCGGTAAAAATATGATTTTTATATATGAATAGCGTGAAAAGGATGCGTTGGAATTTCGGACAAATCCAAACAGTTCAGAAAAAAAGAATGGAGGAGTGGATCCCAAAGGTGAGAACTCCTCACTTTTATTTTATTTTCTAGTTAATATATACTAGGATGCAGACGGTGCTTAGCAGCACCCGACACCCGTCGTCCACAGACCATGGACAACTTGTTTGTTTGTTTGATTGTGTTGTGAAAAGTGATTGTGTGATGTGGGATGGAATAAAATATTTTATAGTTAAAAATATAATTTTTAACGTGTATAAGAATAAAATAAATATTTATAAACAAATCGGACGATTTGTTTATGTACACACATTTGACTGATATGGACTGGGACGATAAATTTTATGTGACACCCCATGTCCATTAATGTCACTCTCAAAGGGAATGCATTAACTTCTATGGAGCGTTTTAAGTGTGTATAGAACAGAATCTTAACAACAAGACAGATATAAAACAGTACTTAAAAATTTTAAACTTTATGCATTGTAGCTGTAACAAATAAGTTTTATTACATCATCAAAAACCAAAGACTTGAGTCAAGCACATAATATCCATCTTGATTAAATCAGAGTACATAAAATGAAAGACATAACCCCAACATAAAATATCTATAAATAAGATAGGCTGAACTTTTACTTTAGCGATCCAAGAACTTCCAAAGAAAGAGATAAAGCTGTCCAAATCAAGCTCCACCAGTGCTAGTCCCGCCCTGAGCACCTTGGGGGGGGGGGGGGGAAGGGAAGGGAAGAAAAGAGGTGGAAACAAGGGGGTCAGACATAAAGTCTGGCGAGTGCATTAACTTTAACAATATAATCATTAAGTAACTAGGATAAGGCATAAGCTGGAAAATTAGGAGACGACTGTGAACAAATGGATATGACAAAGCAAACAAAGGAAATAAGACGAACAAAGATAACGTTAAAGGTGCCCCTAACCACTATAGGATAATTACTATACTGCACAACCACTAGTCACCCTAAAGATTGATTCCGCCTACAGAACTTAATAATGATAATGGTAGTTTCGTGTACCCCTAGCTACCATCATAGGTGTCGTCTGTCCCTATCTCCACTAGGTATACCCACTACCCCCTTTCGATCGGCTCCCTAACTCGCAGATACCCGTGCTGGCCCCATAGTGGGGTGTATCACTCCCCAAAGTGGCAACCCGATACCACCAAAAATGCACGGCTTATATCTACACGATGCAACAACGTCTTACCTACCAGCCCGGGCCCACACACGCATATGAACCCGTTGGACTTGCGTTGCCACCGCTGACCCGTTTTGACCTCTTACAATCAAATCCAGTACGCGTGTCCCATCCTCGACTTGGGTCGAGCCCACAAAGATACTTAATGGGTTACTGGTTTGAAAAGGGCCCCCATGCATGACACAAGCTTTCCACCTATGCTTGGTCCCCTCTAAGGTTTTTCCCCACTTAACACCATTCTTATTCATGTCTTCTTACATGTTTCAATCTTGGTTAAGTGCATCTAATCGTATTTCAAATGCCACCCAAGGCACCCACTAAATTCCACATGCCACCCAAGGCACCCACTTAACCCCCTCATGTCCCACCACATGTTAATCTGGTTAAGTGTTTCTTAATTCATTAACACCATAACCTTGTAAAGGCCTCCCACAGTAGACTGGCATTTGTGGCAGCTGGATTTGCCGGGCGAGTCCGGGCAGTCTTACACCACAAACGAGCCTAACCTCGTGTCTTTACCAACTGTTACGCATTTGATTCATGCCTTTGACCTCTCACATTAGACTGGCATTTGTGGCAGCTGGATTTGCCGGGCGGGTCCGGGCAGTCTTACACCACAAAAGAGTCCAACCTCGTGTCTTAGGCGGTTTATTATTACACATCTTCATTTAACCCCAAATTGGATTATTATCCCTATTCAAATTTATCAATAAATTCCAAATTCATTTATGTCCATAATCATCTCTTAAAATTATGTCCATAAATACCAATTATGCCAATTAATATCTTAAATTAATTATATGCCTTTTCAAGCCATTTATGCCAATTCTCAATTTATGCATATTCAATATTACCCCCATCGTCCCCACGTTGTTTCGTTCGTTTATAATGACATATACATTAGACTATCAATTAGTCTAACACATAAAAGGGAAGAAACATCACAAAATTTGAATAACACACAAAATAGATCTAACTTGCAAATAAGAATTACAACATAACTTGCATAAACTTTGTATAGTCATGAATCTAAACATAAACCTAAAAGGTGTGAACTTGCATGTGTATAATATAGTTTTTCACCTAAAACTTGCATAAGCCATAGTCACAAACTTGCATAAAACTATACATGTCATAGATCTAAACATAGGGGGTGTAAACTTGCATATATGTGATACAGTTTTTCTCCTAAAACTTACATAGGCCATAATCACAAACTTGCATAAAACGATGTATGTCATAGATCTAAATCTAAAGATGTAAACTTGCATATATGTGAATCCAATTTCTACCTAAACTTGTATACAATTCACATAGAAACTAACATATAATCTACACCCAAACTTGCATGTAAAATGATGTTAAATGTGAATCAAGTTGAACATAGATGATTTGGCATATGAAAAGGGATCCACAACATAACCATCATGATAAACAACTAGCATATATTCACAAAATATCACATTTTTCCAATGATTCACAAACATAGCCATATAACCCAATTTATAACTCAACCTAATTAACTTGTTAATTATCTTATTAAAGAAATTGAACTCACAACTCCAAGAAGGTCTCAAGTTCTGAAATCTGAGTTCTGAAATTGATTTAGCTCGCCTTTGTAGTAGACAATTCATTGTTGTTGTTGTTATAGACTTGAATTGAATTGAGTTGATTAGCTTTACTTTCTCTCTAATTGGTGGCGGCTACTCTAGGTTGCAAGATGATAGCATGATGACCATGGTTCTAATTTTGATTTGGTTTTACGGTTTGAGTCTACATGTGTTTATATAGAGTTTAGAATTAATTTAGGCCATCCGATCAACCTAGAGTTAACCTCAACCATTCAGACTAGATCAGAACTATCCAAAAACCCTAATGATTCAGTAACCAATCACAAAATCGTCATCACTCAGGTCGACCCCTAGGTCGACCCCAGGTCGACCTGTAGGAGGAAGGGAGGTCGACACTAGGGTCGACCCCCTGGTCGACCTGGGTCCTGGGCGGGAATTTTCCCGCCCAGCCCGCTTCTGGCTTCTGGTTCGAATTTTGAATTTGTTTTCGAGCTGTTTGAATTTATTTAATTTTCTGGAAACTTCCGACAGCCATAACTTCTTCATACGAAGTCCAATTCACGCAAACTCGGACTCTATCTCAACCAGAATTCCGAGACGAACACAATGGCGTGACCCGTTTCCCTTGATTCTCACATTTAAAATGAAGTATTCTTTAATTTGTTAGTTTATGTTAACAGAAAACACGGGGTGTTACATTCTCCCCTCCTTAAAGGATTTCGCCCCCGAAATCTCCAAGTTTAAGGAGAATGCATATCCTAACATCTAATAATCGATCTACTCAACCATCAAACACAGGCATCCATTGTCCTTACAAAATTTCTAATGCTGTATGAACATATGTAAGAAGTGTGTGTATATGTTCCTTATCTAATGCAAAATCAGGCGGTCTACAGATTCAGTTGACCTCCTTAATGAAAATCATGATAGTGCCATGCGTCCCTTATGTATGCGAAAGAATCCTATCGATACATATTATTTCTACATGTGTGCACGACCATTCATCAAAATGCAGCATCCACATGATAACACAACCATTATACATCCATTAAATTAAATATGCACACACATTTATATGCAACATGAAGGTGATTGAGACGATCTAGTGCCTAAGGTGTGTGTATATGCATCCAAGAGCAACCACTAGCAACCAGTTGCATCCATTTTCATCCATCAAACATAACATGTCTCAAACACATGTTTCAACCACAGGGTTCTTCCTATCTAAAGATCGAAGATGTCATCGCAAAGATAATACTAAAAGATTGGACAAGTATCAACAAAGCGGTAGAAAAAGGAGAAATTAAAACATACCCTAAAAAAGGAAAGGGTACAGTGTACGCATTTCATCTTCCGTATCCCAAGTCGCGTCACTTTGGTCATCCCCCCATTGCACTTTGACCAACTTTACCTCTTTGTTGCGAAGCCTTTTGACCTCCGATCCGAGAATGCGTGTAGGAGCTCGTCTAATCATGGCATTGCGCTCTACTTCCACTTCTTCGAGCGTGCTCGGCTCTACCACTTCCGCCGTATCGTGTAAACACTTACGCAAATGTGAAACACGTCATGAACTCTGCTGAGCTTTTCTGGCAACTTTACTCTGTATGCCATCTGCCCAATCCTCTCTGTAATTGGAAAGGGTCCTACGAACCTCGGTGCCAACTTCCCTACTGATCCAAAGCGGACTACGTTTTTAAACGGTGACACCTTAATAAAAACCATGTCCCCAACATTGAATTTAAGATCGGTTCGTCTCTTATCAGCATTTGACTTCTACCGGTCCTGTGCTGTCTTTATTCGTCGTCGAATCAGGTCTATCTTCTCCGAAGTCTCCCTAATCATGTCGGGTCCAAGCAAAACCTTATCGGTGGATTCCCACCAACATGTAGGTGATCGGCACGGTCGTCCATAAAGAGCCCCAAAAGGTGCCATGCCAAGGCTAGCCTGAAAACTATTATTATAGCGAACTCTACTAGTGGAAGGTGTTCTTCCCATGTTCCTCCAAAGTCTAGAATGCATAGCCTTAGAAGGTCTTCTAGAATCTGATTCACCCTCTCGGTCTGCCCGTCCGTCTGAGGATGATAAGCGGTACTTAAGCATAATTGCGTTCCAACCGCCTCTTATAAACTCTTCCAAAATTCGCTTGTGAAAATAGGATCACTATCGCTCACAATGCTGGAGGGTATGCCGTGTAAACGAACTATTTCTCGAAGGTAAACGGATGCTAACCATGCGGCAGTCCTTCTACTTTTAACGGGAATAAAATGGGCACTTTTAGTAAGTCAGTCTACAATTACCCAAATCCCCGTATTACCCTTCCTCAATCTTGGTAACCCATCTACAAAATCCATGGAAACGCTTTCCCATTTCCAAAGCGGAATCTCTAAGGGATGGAGCAAACCTCCGGGCTTCTTTTGCTCCACCTTGACTTACTGGCACACTAAGCATCTAGCAACGAAGTCGGCCACGTCCTTCTTCATTCCGGCCCAAAAGAAAACTCGCTTCATATCCCTATACATCTTATCACCACCGGGATGTATGGTCATCTTAGAGCGATGTGAGTCTTCAAGAATTTCCTTCTTCAAACTTTCGTCTTGTGGCACGCAAAGTCTTCCATCTCTATGTAGCCAACCTCTTTCATCTATAGCATATCTATCAAGATGTCTTGAGGACTCCCCTCCTATAAGTTTGCCTACTATCTCAACCAACTATGGGTCGTTCTGCTGTGCCTCTCCAACTTGAACCAAAAGTGTAGGTTGCACCTCTAACGATGCCAACAATCCGGGTACATAATCGATAGAGGGTCTGAAGTCAAAGGAAGATATATACTCCAAACTCTGCTACTTTACAAATAAAGGACTTAAAGTTAACTTCTTTCTACTTAAGGCATCAGCTACAACGTTACCCTTGCCAGGGGTATATGCGATGTCAAAATCGTAGGATGCCAAAAACTCCATCCATCTCTGTTGCCTCAAGTTTAGGTCCTTCTGAGAGAATAAGTACTTTAGTGATTTATGGTCTGTATACAACTCAAACCTTTCGCTTAGAAAATAATGACGCCACGACTTAAGCGCAAAAACTATGGCCGCCAACTCTAAATCGTGGGTAGGGTAATTTTTCTCGTAGGCTTTCAACTGTCTTCCACCATGGCATATCACCCTTCCCTCTTGCATTAAAACTGCGCCAATCCCTGTCTCGCAAGCATCGGTATATACAGTGAATGTCTTACTCCCATCTGGCAAAACAAAAACTGGAGCTGTCGTCAAAGCCCTCTTCAGACGTTGGAAAGCATCGTCACAGTCAACGTCCCAAGTAAAAGTCAAATTCTTCTTCGTTAATCGAGTGAGAGGGGCTGATATCTTCGCGAAGTCCTTAATGAACTTCCTATAATAGCCATCTGGCTCTAAAAAGCTTCTTACTTCGGTTGCGTTCTTAGGAGTTTTCCAATCTTGGATTGCCACCACCTTGGCGGGATCCATAGATATCCCTTCCTTAGAGACCACGTGTCCTAAGAACCTCACTTCTCTTCTCCAAAAATGGCACTTGGAGAACTTAGCTTTTAGCTGATGTGCTCGTAGGGTCTCTAAGACTTCCCTAAGATGTAGGGCATGCTCTTCTTCATTTTTAGAGAAAACCAGAATATCGTCTACAAAGACTACCACAAACTTGTTCAGGAACTCCCTAAACACCCTACTCATTAACTCAACAAAGTATGCGGGTGCATTCGTCAAACCAAAAGGCATGACGAGCCACTCGAAGAAACCGTCAGGAGTTCTAAAGGCAGTCTTATTGATGCTATCTTCAGCCACCCTTAGTTGATGAAACCCTGTAGCCAAGTCCAGTTGCGAGAAAACCGAAGCACCCACCAACTGATCGAATAAATCGTCTATCCTCAGTAACGGGTGTCTATTCTTCTTTGTTAGCTTATTCAATTCTCTACAGTCCACGCACAATCTAAGTGAACCATCAGCTTTTGTAGCAAAAACGACTATAGCACCCCACTCCGAAATACTTCTTCTTATGAACCCCTTCTCAAGCAATTCTTTCACTTGCTTACTGAGTTCTCTTTTCTCTCTCTCGGAGCCATGTGGTGCACTGGTAATGCAACTGGCTTTGCATTATCTACTAAGTATATTCGAAAGTCTATCTCACGCCTCGGGGGTAAACCTCGAACTTCATCGAAGACGTCACTATATTCATGGACCACAGGAACAGATTTCAAATCATCATTGGAGGAGTCTAGGGATTCTAGGTAGCTAAGCATTACCTGACCTCTAGGGTCACAAGAAATATAAAGTGTCTTTCCACAACGAGTCAACAATCTAACTACCCTTCTTTCACAATCTAGGATGGCCCCATATCTAGTTAGCCAATTCATACCTAGAATCAAGCCGTAGCCCATGACGCCAAGAACAAAGGCGTTGCATTCAAACCCAACGCCCAAGATAGACACTCTCAAATCCCGACAAATCATAGAAAGATGAGCCGAACCACTAATAGGATTTGAGACTACTATGGGATCCGAAACTAGATTAGTATTTAGGTGCAGTGTTTCAACTAACGAAGCAGACACAAACGAGTGTGAAGCGCCAGAGTCAAACAAAGTACGGACAGGATGATCAAACAGAAAAACTAAACTTTCAACAGAAATGTTTCTACCTCGTTCTTGCAGTGGTGGGACCGCGAGAGCCTGGACCTGCTCCCTTGCGTACCCTGGTGCCACGAGACCCTGAAGCTGCCCTCCAGAAGTTCTTTCCCCTTGCCCCTGTTTCCTTGGGCAGTCCTTAACTAGATGACCTGCCTCTCCACAGTGGAAACAACCAGTCTTCTTCTTTTTCCTACAGTCTTTACTCAGATGGTCTGGTTTCCCACAATTAAAGCGCTTCTTCTTTCCTTTGTCGTTATTGTTCTTTCCGCCTTTCTTGTTTTGTGGTTGTGGTTTCTTTTGATCCCCTTTCTTCTTAGGTGCCTTATTAGCATTGGCGCCTTTCTCCTCTTCATGCATAAGCGCCATGTCAACTAGTCTCTCAAAGGTGGCCCCTATAGGGATGTGGGTCATAGCTAACCCATGTAGCGGCTCGTTCAAACCTTTAACAAATCTAAGGGCCTTCTTTTCGGGTGTATTCACCAAGTCCAAGCCAAATCTCGCCAACTGATTGAACTTGTTGACGTATTCTTTCACTGATATATTCCCTTGCTTCAACTCCAAAAATCTTTCCATATATAAATTCTCTTCACCCCGTGAGAGAAACTTTGCCTCAAACCTACGCCTGAAATCCGGCCATGTATCGAGTGGACGCTCTCCATTAGTGACCTCCCACCAAAACAAGGCCTCATCCTTCATTAACCAGGCAGCTAACTGGACCTATCTTCCATCTTCTACCTCAAAGATTCGAAACAATTCTTCCACCTCCTTTAGCCAATTTCGAGCTTCAACAAACGTCTCCGACCCGTGAAAAGTTTTCCTGCCCATTGCCCAAAAGTCCTTGCATATCTTTGCGAAAGTGTCAACACGGGGAGGAGGAGGAGGAGGGGGAGGGGGATGAGCAGGAGGAGGAGCATTTGTTGGGCCTACAACATTATCCCTAGCTTCCAAATACCTTCTAAACCATCCTAGTATCGGTATCCCTTCGGGTATTTCGGGAATTCCAGACATGCTGAAAAGAAAAATGAAGAGATTCAAACGAAGAATTCGAAAGAAAGATATATGGGTCTTGGGGGTTATGTTTTCAAAATAAACTTTTCTCTTAAAAATACTTTCCTTAAAACGTATTTTTGAAAGTATTTCTTTATAAAATGCTTTTTAAAAAATAGTTTTTCAAAATTCATATCTGTTCTAGTAACCTTCAGCTCTGATACCACGTGTGACACCCCATGTCCATTAATGTCACTCTCAAAGGGAATGCATTAACTTCTATGGAGCGTTTTAAGTGTGTATAGAACAAAATCTTAACAACAAGACAGATATAAAACAATATTTAAAAATTTAAAACTTTATTCATTGCAGCTGTAACAGATAAGTTTGATTACATCATCAAAAACCAAAGACTAGTATCAAGTACATAATATCCATCTTGATTAAATCAGAGTACATAAAATGTAAGACATAACCCAACATAAAATAGCCATAAATAAGGTAGGCTGAACTTTTACTTCAGCGATCCAAGAACTTCCAAAGAAAGAGATAAAGCTGTCCAAATCAAGCTCCACTAGTGCTAGTCCCACCCTGAGCACCTAGGGGGGAGGGGAAGAAAAGAGGTGGAAACAAGGGGTCAGACATAAAGTCTGGCGAGTGCAGTAACTTTAACAATATAATCATTAAGTAACTAGGATAAGGCATAAGCTGGAAAATAAGGAGATGACTGTGAACAAATGGGTATGACAAAGCAAACAAAGGATATAAGATGAACAAAGATAACGTTAAAGGCCCCCCTAACCATTATAGGATAACTACTATACTGCACCACCACTAGTCACCCTAAAGGTTGATTCCGCCTACAGAACTTAATAATGATAATGGTAGTTTCGTGTACCCCTAGCTGCCTTCATAGGTGCCGTCTTCCCCTATCTCCACTAGGTGGACCCACTACCCCCTTTCGATCGGCTCCCTAACTCGTAGATACCCGTGCTGGCCCCACAGTGGGGTGTACCACTCCCCAAAGTGGCAACCCGATACCACCAAAAATGCACGGCTTATATCTACACGATGCAACAACGTTTTACCTACCAGCCCGGGCCCACACACGCATATGAACCCGTTGGACTTGCGTTGCCACCGCTGACCCGTTTTGACCTCTTACAATAAATCCAGTACGCGTGTCCCGTCCTCGACTTGGGTCGAGCCCACAAAGATACTTAATGGGTTACTGGTTTGAAAAGGGCCCCCATGCATGACACAAGCTTTCCACCTATGCTTGGTCCCCTCTAAGGTTTTTCCCCACTTAACCCCATTCTTGTTCATGTCTTCTTACATGTTATAATCTTGGTAAATTACATCTAATCGTATTTCAAATGCCACCGGAGGCACCCACTAAATTCCACATGCTACCCAAGGCACCCACTTAACCATGTCATGTCCCACCACGTGTTTATCTGGTTAAGTGTTTCTTAATTCATTAACATCGTGAACTTGTAAAGACCTCCCACATTAGACTGGCATTTGTGGCAGCTGGATTTGCCGGGCGTGTCCGGGCAGTCTTACACCACAAACGAGCCTAACCTCATGTCTTTACAACTGTTACGCATTTAATTCATGCCTTTGACCTCTCACATTAGACTGGCATTTGTGGCAGTTGGATTTGCCGGGAGGGTCTGGGCAGACTTACACCACAAAAGAGTCTAACCTCGTGTCTTAGGCGGTTTATTATTACACATCTTCGTTTAACCCCAAATTGGATTATTATCCCTTTTCAAATTTGTCAATAAATTCCAAATTCATTTATGTCCATAATTGTCTCTTAAAATTATGTCCATAAATACCAATTATGCTAATTAATATCTTAAATTAATTATATGCCTTTTTAGGCCATTTATGCCAATTCTCGATTTATGCATATTCAATATTACCCCCATCATCCCCACGTTGTTTTGTTCGTTTATCATGACATATATATTTGACTATCAATTAGTCTAACATATAAAAGGGAAGATACATCACAAAATTTGCATAACACCCAAAATAGATCTAACTTGCAAATAAGAATTACAACATAACTTGCATAATCTTTGTATAGCCATGAATCTAAACATAAACCTAAAAGGTGTGAACTTGCCTGTATATAATATAGTTTTTCACCTAAAACTTGCATAAGCCATAGTCACAAACTTGCAAAAAAACTATATATGTCATAGATCTAAACATAGGGGTGTAAACTTGCATATATGTGATATAGTTTTTCTCCTAAAACTTGCATAGGCCATGGTCATAAACTTGCATAAAACGATGTATGTTATAGATCTAAACCTAAAGGTGTAAACTTGCATATATGTGAATCCAATTTCTACCTAAACTTGCATATAATCACTTTATTTGATTCACATGTAAACTTGTATACAATTCACATAGAAACTAACATATAATCTACACCCAAACTTGCATGTAAAATGATGTTAAACGTGAATCAAGTTGAACATAGATGATTTGGCATATGAGAAGAGATCCACAACATAACTATCATGATAAACAACTAGCATATATTCACAAAATAACACATTTTTCAATGATTCACAAACATAGCCATATAACCCAATTTATATCTCAACCTAATTAACTTGTTAATTATCCTATTAAAGAAATTGAACTCACAACTCCAAGAAGGTCTTGAGTTCTGAAATCTGAGTTCTAAAATTGATTTAGCTCGCCTTTTTAGTAGACAATTCGCTGTTGTTGTTGTTGTTGTTGTTGTTGTTATAGACTTGAATTGAATTGAGTTTATTAGCTTTACTTTCTCTCTAATTGGTGGCGGCTACTCTAGGTTTTTAGGTGATAGCATGACGGCCATGGTTCTAGTTTTGATTAGGTTTTAGGGTTTGAGTCTACATGTGTTTATATAGAGTTTAGAATTAATTTTGGCCATCCGATCAACCTAGAATTAACCTCAACCATTCAGACCAGATCAAAACTATCTAGAAACCTTAATGATTCAGCAACCAGTCACAAAATCGTCATCACTCAAATCTGCCCCGGAGGGGGGGGCAGGTCGACCCCCAGGTCGGCCTGTAGGGGGGAGGTTGACACTAGGGTCGACCCCCTGGTCTACCTGGGTCCTGGGCGGGAATTTTCCCGCCCAGCCCGCTTCTGACTTCTGGTTCAAATTTTGAATTTGTTTTTGAGCTGTTTGAATTTATTTAATTTTCTGGAAACTTCCGACAGCCATAACTTCTTCATATGAAGTCCAATTCACGCAAACTTAGACTCTGTCTCAACCAGAATTCCGAGACGAACACAATGGCGTAACCCGTTTCCCTTGATTCTCAAATTTAAAATTAAGTACTCTTTAATTTGTTAGTTTATGTTAATAGAAAACACGGGGTGTTACATTTTACACATCGCCCAACTGCACAAATAAAATTCATTATTTGTTGATTGAAACCCCACACGGGTATTGGGATGATGTATGACATACACTAGTCCCAATAATTAGCTGTATGTCGATCGATTGATTGACAGGCTGTTATAAGTGTTGAATATTTATATTCGATGCTTATGTAGTGTAGAATGCACTATGGATGATGGTTGACTGTGTTTGATTGTTATTATATGCATGCGTGTACGAAATCCATATAAATCAAATTACACGGTAATTGACTGTGTCTGATTCCAATTCAGAAAGAACGAATATTTTAAAATAACGAATATTTTAAAATAATATTCAGTACAAGATCAAAATCTGATTTTGATGTCCGATTTGGGATGGACACGAAAATATTTAAATACATAAAGCCGTGTTGATTAGTTATGCGCCATTTAGACGCGAACGATATTTATATCGATTTTATTCATTTTTATAATGAATATCTAAAAGGAAGTGATTTCAAAATCTAATGTTTTGAAAATATTATCATTTATATATCGATGATATGGAATATTCAATTTTGATTCGAAATTGAATATGAAGTTGAAATAGTATTGAAAATGAATATATAACGATTTATAAAATACGTTTTAAAAGGAAATTGATGAAATATATATTATACATATATAATGGCCTGAATAGAATGCGCCGCGCCATGGCAGTTCGTGAATTTCGACCATTGACTTCGTACGGACATTACGGGAGATCCGACTGTCGGATTCTCCTAAAACCAAAACCGTTGGGTTCGTATCGAAAAAAGCTTCCTAAAAAATATGAGAGATTTGAAATTTAACGGTTCGATTTGGAATTATGTCCAAATCAAATTTGGAAAAGGTCGTTGTAAGTCCAGTACGATGGCCGTTTATAGAAATCGACTGTACGGGCCCTGATAAAACTATTAAAAATATCAATAATTTGTGTAAAATCATAATAAATGATTTGGAAAGAATTGGGATGAAAAATTCCATATTTTAAAAAATAAAAATATATTTTTATCAAAATGAACTAGTTATGAACTTGAATTATAAATCCAATATTTTTTAAAAATAAATAAATTGGATTTGAAATGGTTTTAAAAATAACCAAAATTTCCAATATATGAATTGGAATGGATTTGAATCGATATTATCTTCGAAATATTTCGACATTGGATTCCGTGATTATACGGATATTGTGGAGGAATTTGGAAGATATATTTTATATCGTTATTTCCAATACGATGTTTGTTGGTTTCGGAATTTGATATTGAATATAAGCAGATATATTTTCTATTCAGAGCCTTGTATTTAATATAAAATAGGATTTGGGTTTGTCGTGAATGGTGTCTTCATTAACACTGTTATTAAAACCAGTTGAGAAAAGATTAAATCTTTTTATTTAGATTTAATGAAGTATACCGGTTAATTAATATTTAATTGGAATTGAAAGTGATTTTGGGGTTTATCGTGAATGGTGTTTTAAATAACACTTGTTCTTTAACCCGATAAATAATGGATCATGAATGGTGTTTTAAATAACACTTGTTCTATAACCCGATAAATAATGGAAAGTGAATTGGGTTTATTGTGAACTATGTTTTTAACGACATTCGTTCTTTAACTGGATTTACCGTGAAATGTGATTTGGAACTTATAAATCTTTTTATTAAGATTTAACGGGAATTTTCCAAAGTAAAGTTTTCCAATTTAATATATATTAAATTGGAATTGAATGGAATTCGATTTGATAATAATCGAAATGAAATTATGTGGAGGAAGACTGTTAATACATATGGAATTTAAAAGGCTTTGCTGTCATTCCATTTATGTTATTAGTCGGATACTGAAATTGATATCGATTATATATTGATTTGTTTTTCTGTGAAGGTTCCATAAATAATGGAATGGGATTTGGGTTTATTGTGAACTGTGTTTTGAATGACATTAGTACTTTAACCCAGTAAAAGACATGATTACTTGTCTGTCGTGTATTTCGAACTGTATGGTAGATCTCTGCTAAATATATATTTGTTTGGTGGCGGAGAATTTATTCTCTTGCTTAACACCCTTCTTTGAGACGTACGAACTTAGAGGTTATATATCGGCACAAATCAATAGTATGGTGTAGATTGTCGATGCGACATGTTTGTGATTCCAAAGTTAAATAATCATTAATATTGATTTTTGGGTAGATTAAAACTAAGTGGAGTTTTAAAGAATCTTTAATTAGATTGAAATGTGAATTGATAATTTAAATTATCAAATTTGGGAAATGATCGAGAATGGAGTATCACCAGTTTTGCTCCTTATGATAGTTAAATCTTAATACGATTTGAACGGGAAATGGTAATTAAATTTACCAATAACACTGTGGTGTTAGTTATGGGGTAATAACAGTTTTTCTCCATGGGATGAATAGGTTGGGATTGGGAAATAAAATAATGATTACTTTGGTGAGGTTCGCTAATCCCGACTAGTTTGGAAAACCGTAATAGGGTTTGAAATGATATTCAAAGGAAGATTAAAGAATAAATTTTAAAAAATTTATCTTTGATAAAATTAATGGGAACAAATCCCCAAAGATGTGAATGTTTAAATAAAAGAATATTCAGAATTGGAATGAGGCATATGTTGTGTTTTTATAACACTTGTTTATTATATACGCGAGTTATTCAGAAAGGCCGAGTTTATACCCATTCTGAATAACTGACTCGACGATGAGTCGACGATGAAGACGGTGGTTGAAGACCGGAGGTCTTCACATTGTTTGGATGATTACTGATGTCTTGATTGGACTGTACACCCAAGACGAGGTAATAAGTGGTGATCGTCCAGACGTATTTGGAGATCGACGGATATGCGAGGGCCTGTCTCATATATTGGATATACGGGAGAGGAATAAGGTGCCTCCGGTTTCGTTTAGAACCAGAACGGACTTGTAAATGGATTGTGGTCTGACATTGGATTTTATTCTGTGTTGATGTATTTCTATTAAATATATATCTGTTTGGCAGCGGGGAATTTATTCTCTTGGTTAACGCCCTTCTCTGAGACGTACGAGCTCAAAGGTTATATATCGATAGATATCAGTCGCATGGCATGAATTGCCTATGTGGCATGCTGAGATGCAAATGGTCAAGGCTTATGTTGAAAAGCAGAGTCTTGTGGTTGATGATCAAAGCACGACTTTAATACTGTGTAGCTTTGTGTATAGCGTTAATTCATGAGCCTCACACCTCGGTATGAGTCAAAAACGGGATCGTGACTGCACGGAGTGCACGACGTTTCTTTTTAGCTATAGGTGGTATCAGTGTTTTATCAAGGCCTGACATTTTATACTTTTACCTTTGTAGATGTTGGATTGCGAGGCGCCTCGGGTATATCGGTCTCTTCGAAGCCAATGGATGTAGGTCCGATAGGACCAGGAAACGTGTGTTCAGGAATAACCAATTCTCAAACGTGGCGGAGGACCGGCCTTGAAGATCCAAGGGTTAGCCAAGGTGTGTAGTCCTGAGACATTTGCTAGAGTGTCTCGAAGCGGTGAGGAGCCATCCCTGGCCTCGACTCATGACGGAACTCCAATTTCCAATAAGTGACATTTTGTTTTTGATCGTAAAGCCTAGTATTGGAGACATGATAGATGGTAACCATGCCTCCTAGGATTGAGACATTTATATTTGAAGTTGTTTTATACACTTTACACTATAATAGTATCAAAATGATTTGTTTTAAACGTACCAAGCATGTTTGGCTATTATAAGGGAAAATTCTTTCCTCTGGCTTGCGTTGCATTGTGTGACGGGATCTGAGTCTTATAATAGCTTCAATTTTCCAAAAAGCATTGCGATGTTTGTTTTACGCACTGGTATTCTTGGGAGGAAACCCGTTCCATGTTATACGACGTGCTCCCTTGATTTATCTGACTTTAAAAATAAAGATTAATAACTGTTTTAGTTCTCACACCAGTCACATGACTGAGTTGGAGTTTATTGTTTTAACCTAAACTCTAGGTGCTCCTATTTTCCACACGGGCAGCTAGTACTTTTTTTTTGCAGATTTATATTCACAGGATCCTGGTTTACAGCTGGAATGATATTCGTAAAGCTCTGTATCCGTTTATTTCTTTCAGTTGTGTTTTGTATTATTTTCTGCTGCTATGTAATGTTATGTAAATCTCTGATAATTATCAAACATGTAATATTTATTCATACTCTTTATATTCTTGTATTCTGATGGAATTGTTATAATAAGCAATGAAATGTTCTTTTTTTGTGTTCTGATGTGGCTTGTCCTCAACTCAATCCGTGCTTTCCTTCAAGGGAAGTTCGGGTCGTTTAAAAACATCTATAAGACAAAATGGATTTTGAAATAGGAATTCAAATGGGAATTTGAATGAGATAGGAAATACAGTTAATCGAATAGAGTTACCAAATTATAGTTAATCAAATTAGTGTTATTCAATTATTAGTTATTCGAAGTGAGTTAATCGAATATAAGTTATTCGAAGCGAGTTAATCGAATATAAGTTATTCGAAGTGAGTTAATCAAATATAAGTTATTCAAAGTGAGTTAATCAAATATAAGTTATTCGAAGTGAGTAAATCGAATATAAGTTATTCGAAGCAAGTTAATCAAAGATAAGTTATTCAAAGGAGAGTTAACCGAATAGAGAATACACGAAGGAAAGTTATACGTTGAAGTTCGATTTTATCGAATTCGGGGAAGTACTATTCACTTTCCATTTTTAATCAAGATTTATTTATTTATTAATAAATTAGCTGTTTGTTTATTTATCCAAATTAATAAATAAAAGTTATATTTAAGTTATTATTTTTCGGAAGCATGGGATTATAACACTATTGTTATAATCAAATGATTTCTGAAAAGAAGTGGATTCTTAAATAGAATCCGAGAGTTACATAAGGAAGTTATTAAAGATTTAAAAGGTAAATTTTGTCTATTTCAAGGTTAAAGATGTGGTTCAGTTAAGGTCTGAGAGGTAATTATAACCCAACTTGATTGACTTCATTTTTAATTAAGGATTGTTAAGGTTTGATAGGGAATGTTGGTTAAGTGAATTTAGTAAATGAGTGTAACAGGTTGAGTTGGTATCGCGATGTTTTATTTAAACATCTGTTTAAATCCAATGAAGGAGTTTTTGAAATGTTTTCCAAATAAGTATCAGAAATGTTTTCTAATATAGAAAATAAGAAATGAGAATAAATATGGGAATATTTTCAAATGATTAATAATGTATATTTTCTAAATCCAGGTTCCTACAATACGGGGTTTTACCCATTAATTAACATACCCGGTTCCTACAATACGGTGGGGTGTTACCTGCGTCTAAGTTATCTACTCAAAGTAAAGGGGTTGTTACCCAATAATAAGTAGAGAATAATCATACCTAGGCCAGAGTAAAATTCGAAGGATAGAATATATGTATATGGAAACAGGAAATTGGTAAATGGATAAATTAATGAAAATTTAATAAAAAGAGATAAACGTTGGTTGATGATTGATAAATTAATGGATAAATTAATGATAATTTAATAAATTCGAAACTCGATTTTATTCCCAAAACAAATCCAATTTATTCCAAATAACAAAAAAATTCAAAAAAAAAATCTTTAAAAATTTTCTAACACCTTAAATTTTGGAAAACTTTCGGTAGAGTCCCCCCTATACGGAGGACCATCTGCAATATTGCAGGATCAAGAAATAAATATACATCGACCATCATGGTCGGAAAATCCAAAATTCAAACTAAAACCCAAATCAAAATCCAAAAATTCATATTTGCATAGGCGTACCTTTTTGTGAGCGTTATTAAGCGATAAGCGATATATTATACACGAGCTTGCTTAGTTATTCTGCAGCTCTGGATTAGATTAACTCCAGAATGTCTCTCTTGATCGGATTTTAAAACTAAATTGGCACTCGTGCACCTGTTTCGCAACTCAAATGAATTTCATTAGTCGCAAACGAATGTTGATCAGGTTCAAAATATCCACATCATCCATATCAACTAATTCGACACACGGTTCAATCCATACGAGATTATAATCATAATTACTTCTTTTATTTCTTTAATTATCATTTCAAATTTATTTATCTGGATTTATTTATTCGAATTGTTTATTTCAGATTGGTTTTAACCAAATCAATTCATGTCCAGGTTCACATCTATGAGATCGAGCATATCATCCAAACATATCACGCAAATCAACATTAACCAATCAAAATGATTGCCCATAATATAATAAAATTTACTTTACTTTTATTATAAAATAAAATGGGCAAAACAAATTTTTGAAAATAATTTTATATCAAATCACAAATACGCTCTCTCATATATACACACGTACTCAATCTAGGGTATTGCTAACCCTATCTCTATTGAGTCACACCACAGGGCCAAGGTTATCACTAAACCAATAGCTCTGATACCACTGTAACGACCCAAGAATTTTCGACCTCGAAAATCAACATAAAATCACCATGTCGACTATTCAAGCAATGAAAACACTGGATTGTCAATAAAAGAAATTAGAGGGTGAGAAAAGAAAGAAAGAATGTTAGAATAGAAGAAAGAAGAAGAACACATCAGAATCTCACAGCGGAACGAATAAAATATAATATCAAATCTCTTTATACAAAAATTGTATATACATACCAATCATCAGCGTACACATATGTCAAACACAGCGGAATAATAACTTTATATAACTAGCGGTGAAGCCTCCTGCTTCCAGCTCCTGAAATTCCAAGCGAAACCTAACCTGGAACATACTCGGTCTGACCCGAGCACATTTGATTTAAAACAAAATACACCGGGTCAGTCTGGAATACTTTTAGTGATAAATTCACAGAACTCACACTTGTTTAACTTTGGAAAATCCTTTCATGAAATCAAAGGATAATAGTAAGACCAGCCCACACATAAACACGGACGGTTTTTACCTTACTATAGCCCAACATAGTTTTGAAATCATAGCTTGCTCTGATATTATCATAATGTCTAAATACAAATAAATATCAATCTAGAGGAACGCATGCATCTCATGCTCCCCATATATAGTATACAATCGAAAACCGCGGCCGCTTATTGGATATTGGATTCCAACCTTGACAAGGTATGGGACCACCTACCGATAGTGTATCTCTAGAGGCGAATACACTGGGTTCAACAAGAACGTCTTGCAACCCGGCCCTCACATGACCGACCACTCATTTTGCTTAAGTGTATCGAATGTATATCACCGACGGTTAGGATCAGCAACCGCCTCCCGAAAGGGGATAGCATCGAATATAGATTAAAGAAGCAAATAGATTTTCTCTCGATAGGTGATCATACATCCTAATGGGAGGGACCCACATAACCATGCTGCCTGCCCGATTTTTGTCATTTCCCGGTTGATGAGGCTTGAGGCTAGAATTTCTTTTCAAACATCTGTGAAACACCCCACCTCCGTTAGGGTCACTCTCAAAGGGAATGCCCTAATTTTGGTGGAGGTTTATAAGTATAAGTCACAGATATACAAGACAGATATAATAACACATATTTTTGAACAGCGGAAAACAACAATTTTTATTTCCTCAAAATACGTGTTACACAAACCATGCCATAATTGTCTTACAGTACTTCCAAAATCATAACTGCCTTGATTACATTATTTAAAGAAGCATAAAGAAAACATAAATAAACTGCAAAAGTCACATAATTGATGTCCAAAGCCATAGTCCAAAACGGAAAAGATCCAAGCAATACATTCTTTCTCTTCAAGCTGGATGTGAAAATCTGGTCAAGCTGTGGTATTCCCTCCCTGTGGACCTTGTGGGGGGGGGGGGGGAACGAAAGAAAAGAAGGCGAAAGAAAAGTAGAGTCAGACATAAAGCCTGAGTAAGTCTAGGACTATTCAGTCTATGAATAAAGAACTAGGTATGATAAGTATAAACTGGAAATGGGAAAGCACCATAAACTAAGTTAAGTTGTCTAGGGTTGAATATACTATAGTGCCCTATATTAATCTCTGTACCCATATAAACTAGTTCCCAATAGGCACCCCATAATCAGGGTGAAGTGATCCATTTCTGATGATCGGCTCCTACTCGCATAGTTACATGTGTCTTACGGCCCCCGATGTTGTAGTTACCTATGCTGGTCCCACCATGGGGTGTATCATGTCCCATGGTGGTGGCCCGACACAATTCTAGAATGCACAGGTATGCTACTGGTGCCCAGTGCCTTATTTTTCTGCGCCCGAGTGTGTGCATGCCCGCACCCGTTAGAAACTACACTGCTGCACCACCGCCATCGAATTGACCTCTTACAGTTAGCCCAGTAATCGTGCCCCACCCTGCCTAGTTCAGGGTATCCTGATACACCTTGTAGGGTTACTGCTGAAAAGGGTCCCCCGCTACTAGGTTTTCTATTTCTAGCCAACATGCTAAGTTGGTTAAGTGTTTTATAAACCTAACCCCCAATCAGTCTGTATAGTTTAGCATGTTCCATTTTGATTAAGTATTAATATAATTTACTTAATCCTATCAATCCTGACTCAGCCTTAATTGTCCTATTAAAGCCTCAGCCTCTCACATTAGACAGGTATTGTTGTGGCTGCCTGTTGTCGGTTGGGTCCGGGCAGTCTTACGCCACAACTCAGTCTAACCTCGGGTCCTTATTGGGCTCCGTGTTTAACCACAGACATTGGATAGGTATTGTTGTGATTACTGGGCAGTCGGGCGGTTCCGGGCAGGTTTACATCACAACTCAATCCAACCTCGGGTTAAACACATCGTATTTTCTACATTTACATATTTTGTCTCTTTTCTTTTTATATGTAAATATTTGCGGCCCATTATTCAAATTCATCTTTATTGATTAAAATTTATTTATGCCACTTAATTGCTTTTCAAGGTTGTTGGCATGCGTCAAACATGCCAACACATATGTTCTATATTTTAACCCCATCGTCATTACCCCCGTTTTACACGTTCGCTAAATTATAAGATATGTTGGGTTTAACATTTAAACCCAACTTAGCCATATGAAAAAGGGGATGCCTATAACATGGATTTTATGAGGTAACATAAAAAGGGGAGTGTGAACGCATGAACTTGCAACATAACGATTCAATTAACATAAGGTAGGCACATGTGAACTTGCAATTGTAACAACATATAATCATGGCATAAACAATACTTAAACATGAATCATTCTATTCACATAATCATGGAATAAACAAAACATGAATCATTCTATTCATGTAGTCATGGCATAAATAATACTTAAACATGAATCATTCTATTCATATAATCATGGCATAAATAATACTACTTAAACATGAATCATTATATTCATATAATCATGGTTTTTATTCTATCTATGTAAACTTGCAAGTGGAATGTAATTCTAATGTAACTTATGTATCACATATATTATCATATGGTTATGATAACAACATAAAACTAAAAACATGTTTTCAACTAGGCATAATAACAAACATAGTTTAGTCATGTTCATAAAATTAATACAAGTTCATATAGATGCTTGCTTTTGTCACTATCACAAAAGCATGATTTTTATACTTGAACTATGATGCCAATTCCAACATAACTTCATATGAATCATAATACTCAATTGGATCAAATTACACCAAAGATGACCATAAAATTATACATCATGTTGGCATAGCAGTAAATCATATACTTGCATGAATCTCAAATAAACTATTACAACATATAGTTGTTACTTTCAACATGAATCGTATACTTGCAATTATCAAATGGGTGTTGTAAATAACTACCACAAACATGTAGTTTTCAATATGAATCATATGCTTGCGAATATCAAATCGTATACCACAACATTCCCAAATCGTTTAGCATCAAAGCAACATACAAATATAGATTATTATTGCCATAATTCCATTTCTTAATTTACACAAATCAACACAATTATTTAATTCACATCGGAATAGCACTCTACTTACAACGTATGATGAATCTTCAATTCAGGAATCTGAGTTCTGAATTTGGAGATGCTATAATTTGTTGTAGGCGTTGTTTTGATTGATTTGACGTTGCTTTAAGCTTTGAATTATCTCCTAATTGTCTCCCAATTTATGACGGCTATCCTTAGTCTCTCCTCAGCAGCATGACGGTCTCATCTCCATTTTAGTTTGTGTGAATTAGGGTTAGTCTTAGGTCCTTTTTATAGAGTTTGTGAGTTGATTTAGACCGTCGATGGAGCTTGGTTCAATAATAGCCGTTCGTTTGAAGGGGAAACCAACCAGGAGCTGACACCTAGCCCTAGTGACAAGGCAAGGCTCAGAAAATCGACCAAACACAGACCAGGCCAGCCAAGACCTGACCAGCAGGTCATTCTGACCTGGGCGCACTTGGCAGGTGCGCCAGGCTAAAAATATACTGGCGCACTTCCCAAGTGCGCCAGTTCATTTTTGTTCTGGCGCACTTCCCAAGTGCGCCAGTGCATTCTGACCCATTTTTTGGTTTTTCGCCCAACTTCGTTCGTCCATATCTTCTTTATACGATATCTGTTTTACACAAACTCGGACACTATCTCAAGCAGAATTCCGAGACGAACGCAATAGCTTATCCCATTTCCTTTAATTCTTTGATTTGAAATTAGTTATACTTTAATTAGTGAATTTCACGGTTATAGAATACACGGGGTGTTACATTCTCCCCCACTTAAAAGGATTTCGGCCTGAAATCTTCAAGTTCAGGAAGAATGTACATCCTAACATCCATCTACTCATCCATCAAACACGAGCATCCATTGTCCTTAAAAGACTTCTAATGCTTCATGATCATATGCGAAGTGTGTGT
The DNA here is from genome assembly GCA_030737875.1 of Allium sativum. Classification (NCBI taxonomy): domain Eukaryota; kingdom Viridiplantae; phylum Streptophyta; class Magnoliopsida; order Asparagales; family Amaryllidaceae; genus Allium; species Allium sativum. Next base: position 192,991,013 of record CM060922.1, on the reverse strand, counting down.
GTACATGTACTTATCTAATGCAAAATCAGGCGTTCTACTAATTCAGTTGACCTCCTTAATGCAAATTATGTAAGTGCCATGAATCCATTATGTATGCAAATTCTCCTATTCATGATTCTACATGAGTGCTCAACGATTCATACAAATGCAACATCCATATGACAACACATTAAACTTCAACCATATACGAATATAAATATATATATGCATATGCAGTATGAAACACATGTTTACACCCAATTGTTCCTATCTAAAGGTATAGTCGAATGATAGAAGCAAGTAAAAACTTTGTGCCCATTAGGCAACGTCAAAACTGGAAATCTATGCCACATATATATTGATTAGGAGAAGAACTCTCTAAGCATCAGCCCCGAAGACCGAAATCAACATCAGACTGACACCCAAAGAATTACTCAACCCAACCACTATATATGATTCTAGGAAACTAAGCATGATGGACTCCTTTTAGGTCACAAGGGAGTCCCTTCCTAAGACCAACCCGTATCCTATAAAAACCAAAAAAAAGTTTAGTCAAACCAACGAACACCCTCAAGCCCCAATATGTGTTACTAACAGATGAGTCATACTCCCTATGGGGTTTGCAACAGAAATTGGAATGAGAATGGGACCGAGAGGATATAAACAAAAGATAGCATGCAAGTAAGCTCTACAGGAAGAGAGGGATCAAGGATATACTCTTAAGAAGAAATATGATGCACGAACCTAGTCTTCAATCTTCTAAGTCGCATTTCCTTGAGCTTAACTCCATTATGCTTTGTCCGTCTTTAACTTCACAATTTCGTAGCTTCTTAATTCTTGTTTCCAAAATATGAGTTGGAACCTATTTCACTGTTGCCTCTCGTTCCCCTTTCACTTACTCTACTTCTAGTATACTCGGCTCAAACATAACGGCGTACTCATGGTTTCATGCAAGCTCTTCAAAATTCACTAGTGAATCTTAGATCTCGTCCACTTACTATCAGGTATTCCACATAGAAGAACTATCCTTGGAAATAAATGCCAACCATGTTGCCAAATGTACTTACTAAGGTGATTCTCCACAACTCATGCATAAGCGAAATGAACCTTCTGCCTTAGTGGCGAACACTACTCGATCGGATTACAAATTACCAATAAATGTCTCAAGAGATTCTAGGAAACAAATCATGATAGAACCCTAAAGGTTACCTGCGACTTCGAGGGTATTACCGAGGCAAGTCAAGAGTCCAACTACCATCTTTTCGAAACCGAGATGGTCACCCTTACTGGATAACCACTCCATCGCTAGAATCAACCAATGGCCCAAAACAAAGGCACTACATTTAAACTCTACGCTTAGAATAGAAATTTTCAATCCATTACAGATCATAGACAAATGAGCTGGGCCCCCAACTGGGTTTGAAACAATTAAGGGGTCCTCTACCATACTAGTTTTTAGGTGCAGAGATTCTACTAAAGCAGACGAAATAAAGGAGTGTGATGCGCCGGAGTCAAATAAAGTGCAAACGGGGTGATCATAAAGATAAACTACACTTTCTATAGAAGTATTTATACCTCGTTGTTGCAGAGGTGGCGCTTCTAGCACATGAACCTACGCCCCCGAGGTGGATCCAGCCCTCTGCCCCTGTCCTCGTTTCTTTAGGCAGTCCTTAGCCATGTGGCCTGTCTCACCGCAAGAAAAGCACCCACCATTCATCTTGGCCTTCTTTTTCCGGCAATCTTTCACTAAGTGCCCCCACTTTGCCATAGAATTTACACTTCCTCTTCTCTTGGGACTTGTTGTCTTTCCCGCCCTTCTTAAAGTCTGTCTTCTCAGGGCAGTCTTTGTTGATGTGTCCAGTCTCCCCACAATGAAAACATTCTCCTTGCTTTCTTTTCCTCTTTCTATAATTCTTAGCTATGTGCCCTTCCGTACCGCAAAAATTGCATTTCCTTTTTTCTCGTTTCTTGTTATTACTGTTACAATCCTTTCTTGTTTGACTATTATTCGTCTTCCTGCTCTGGGACTCTTCCGCTTGCTGGTTCACGTGGAGGAGGAGGAGTGAAAGCGTCAGCAGCTGGGGAGTAAGGTCTCCAGACATGCTGAAACAAAAAAGGATAGATTCAAAACGAAGGATAAGAGATAGTACCTATGGCTTTGGGGGGACTTTGCGTTTTAAAATAAAATAATATTTTATCTTTTAAAAATGCTTCTTTAAATCTCCTTTTTGAAAATAAATTTTCAAAACTTTTTATCTTATCTGGTAAACCTGGCTCTGATACCAAGTGAAACACCCCACCTCCGTTAGGGTCACTCTCAAAGGGAATGCCCTAATTTTGGTGGAGGTTTATAAGTATAAGTCACAGATATACAAGACGGATATAATAACACATATTTTTGAACAGCGGAAAACAACAATTTTTATTTCCTCAAAATACGTGTTACACAAACCATGCCATAATTGTCTTACAGTACTTCCAAAATCATAACTGTCTTGATTACATTATTTAAAGAAGCATAAAGAAAACATAAATAAAATGCAAAAGTCCCATAATTGCTGTCCAAAGCCATAGTCCAAAACGGAAAAGTTCCAAGCAATACATTCTTTCTCTTCAAGCTGGATGTGAAAATCTGGTCAAGCTGCGGTATTCCCTCCCTGTGGACCTGGGGGGGGGGGGGGGGGGACGAAAGAAAAGAAGGCGAAAGAAAAGTAGAGTCAGACATAAAGCCTGAGTAAGTCTAGGACTATTCAGTCTATGAATAAAGAACTGGGTATGATAAGTATAAACTGGATATGGGAAAGCACCATAAACTAAGTTAAGTTGTCTAGGGTTGAATATACTATCGTGCCCCATATTAATCTCTGTACCCATATAAACTAGTTTCCAACAGGCACCCCATAATCAGGGTGAAGTGATCCATTTCTGATGATCGGCTCCTACTCGCATAGTTATATGTGTCTTACGGCCCCCGATGTTGTAGTTACCTATGCTGGTCCCACCATGGGGTGTATCAAGTCCCATAGTGGCGGCCCGACACAATTCTAGAATGCACAGGTATGCTACTGGTGCCCAGTGCCTTATTTTTCTGCGCCGGAGTGTGTGCACGCCCGCACCCCATTAGAACCAACACTGCTGCACCACCGCCGTCGATTTGACCTCTTACAGTCAGCCCAGTAATCGTGCCCCACCCTGCCTAGTTCAGGGTATCCTGATACACCTTGTAGGGTTACTGCTGAAAAGGGTCCCCCGCTACTAGGTTTTCTATTTCTAGCCAGCATGCTAAGTTGGTTAAGTGTTTTATAAATCTAACCCCCAATTAGTCTGTATAGTTTAGCAAGTTCCATTTTGATTAAGTATTAATATAATTTACTTAATCCTATCAATCCTGACTCAGCCTTAATTGTCTTATTAAAGCCTCAGCCTCTCACATTAGATAGGTATTGTTGTGGCTGCCTGTTGCCGGTTGGGTCCGGGCAGTCTTATGCCACAACTCAGTCTAACCTCGGGTCCTTATTGGGCTCCGTGTTTAACCACCCACATTGGATAGGTATTGTTGTGACTACTGGACAGCCGGGCGGTTCCGGGCAGGTTTACATCACAACTCAATCCAACCTCGGGTTAAACACATCGTATTTTCTACATTTACATATTTTGTCTCTTTTCTTTTTATATGTAAATATATGCGGCCCATTATTCAAATTCATCTTTATTGATTAAAATTTATTTATGCCACTTAAATGCTTTTCAAGGTTGTTTGCATGCGTCAAACATGCCAACACATATGTTCTATATTTTAACCCCATCGTCATTACCCCCGTTTTACACGTTCGCTAAATTATAAGATATGTTGGGTTTAACATTTAAACCCAACTTAGCCATATGAAAAAGGGGAGGCTTATAACATGGTGTTTATGAGGTAACATAAAAAGGGGAGTGTGAACGCATGAACTTGCAACATAACGATTCAATTAACATAAGGTAGGCACATGTGAACTTGCAATTGTAATAACATATAATCATGGCATAAACAATACTTAAACATGAATCATTCTATTCACATAATCATGGCATAAACAAAAAATGAATCATTCTATTCATGTAGTCATGGCATAAATAATACTTAAACATGAATCATTTTATTCATATAATCATGGCATAAATAATACTAATTAAACATAAATCATTCTATTCATATAATCATGGTTTTTATTCTATCTATGTAAACTTGCAAGTGGAATGTAATTCTAATATAACTTATGTGTCACATATATTATCATATGGTTATGATAACAACATAAGCCTAAAAACATGTTTTCAACTAGGCATAATAACAAACATAGTCTAGTCATGTTCATAAAATTAATACAAGTTCACATAGATGCTTGCTTTTGTCACTATCACAAAAGCATGATTTTTATACTTGAACTATGATGCCAATTCCAACATAACTTCATATGAATCATAATACTCAATTGGATCAAATTACACTAAAGATGACCATAAAATTATACATCATGTTGGCATAGCAGTAAATCATATACTTGCATGAATCTCAAATAAACTATTACAACATATAGTTGTTACTTTCAACATGAATCGTATACTTGCAATTATCAAATGGGTGTTGTAAATAACTACCACAAACATGTAGTTTTCAATATGAATCATATGCTTGCGAATATCAAATCATATACCACAACATTTCCAAATCGTTTAGCATTAAAGCAACATACAAATATAGATTATTATCGCCACAATTCCATTTCTTACTTTACACAAATCAACATAATTATTTAATTCACATCGGAATAGCACTCTACTTACAATGTATGATGAATCTTTAATTCAGGAATCTGAGTTCTGAATTTGGAGATGCTATCCTTTGTTGTAGGCGTTGTTTTGATTGATTTGATGTTGCTTTAAGCTTTGAGTTATCTCCTAATTGTCTCCCAATTTATGACGGCTATCCTTAGTCTCTCCTCAGCAGCATGACGGTCTCATCTCCATTTTAGTTTGTGTGAATTAGGGTTAGTCTTATGTCCGTTTTATAGAGTTTGTGAGTTGATTTAGACCATCGATGGAGCTTGATTCAATAATAGCCGTTCGTTTGAAGGGGAGACCAACCAGGAGCTGACACCTAGCCCTAGTGACAAGGCAAGGCTCAGAAAATCGACCAAACACAGACCAGGCTAGCCAAGACCTGACCAGCAGGTCATTCTGACCTGGGCGCACTTGGCAGGTGCGCCAGGCTAAAAATGTACTTGCGCACTTCCCAAGTGCGCCAGTTCATTTTTGTTCTGGCGCACTTCCCAAGTGCGCCAGTGCATTCTGACCTTTTTTTGGTTTTTCGCCCAACTTCGTTCGTCCATATCTTCTTCATAAGATATCCGTTTTACGCAAACTCTGAAACTATCTCAAGCAGAATTCCGAGACAAACGCAATGGCGTATCCCGTTTCCCTTAATTCTTTGATTTGAAATTAGTTATACTTTAATTTGTGAATTTCACAGTTATAGAATACACGGGGTGTTACAATCTGGCAACCATTCACTTTGAATGCCACATCGTCAGATCCGCCAGATCACATTTGATTGACGTCCACAAAAATACTCTAGTTTATTTGGCTGGAGAATAACCATTTCTCCGCCATCAACCATGGTACGTTTGGAGCAACTCATGTAATTCTTTTGTAAATACTCTGTCAAAAATCTGTCCATACAAGTCATCCAGGAACAGGATGAACCGAAGGTACTCTCCTACTGCATCTCATATAGGAATCACCCCATGGATCAGTAGCGGGTAGTACTTGCAACCCGTAGATTCCAACCACGACAGAATCACAAATCAAAATAACTCTGGTTGTAGGCCAGAGAAATTCGACCAGTAGTTCTTTCTCTTATGAAGATCCACGGTCTTCACTTGCTCCGTCTTCAATCGACGTCTTCACGTATTTGCTGGTCGGAATGGTTTTCGAATATAAATTCAATCCCGGACTTTCTGTACCAACAGTCGTATTGGTCTGTTTTGATAGTCGGTGTTTTAACGATCAAAATATATAGTGTTTCAAACATGAAACCCCAATGAGTTTACTGGTTCAATATTCAGCATTACTTGACCCTTTTTAAAATTTAAAACAAACTAATTCAGTTCTTCTTAATTAAGACTTCTAACCCTTTTAATATTTTAAAATACGATAATTGAATTCTTATTTAATATACTAATGATATAAACCAACCTTCCTCTGATTTACTCTGACTGATTTACTCTGATCGATTAACTCTATCTTTACTAACTCGACTTATTAAACTCAACTGGACCAACTTGACTTGATTACTCCTATCGACTAACTAATATTCGACTTACTCCATTCGCTTGACTCTAGATCGCAGCGATCACAATGGTTATGCCTGATTCGCTCAGGAAACATCCGACCGCCGTAGGCTATCCGCAGCCTTGCGAATTACGCTAGCAGTCTTACGCAATGGCGACTCTTCATGAATAACTATGTTTGACTAACTCTATTTCAAATACTATATTCGATCAACTCTAATTGAATAATAATTTTCGATAAAATTTTAAATCAATATTCTTATTTCTTTTGAAATTAATATTTCGATATTATATATTTTCCCAAGACCCTGCATTAGAGTTCGATACTCCTCGTATAGGGCAAAAACCAATTCTCAACACCTTTACTCGCTCCAAACTAATACCATTCCTTGATAGTAGTGAAGTCAATCAAGTTGGGGTATTTTAGTTACCTCTCAGACCTTGATCAACGACGTTCTTATCTCAGAATGAATACCAGTTTGTAACTTAAACTCTCATAACAACTTGTTTACCATCTCGATGTCAGATCTGGTTTTATGAACCGTTTCTTCCATTTGAAATCTTCGTTCGATAATCTCTTTACCAAATTCCTTTGATTAAGTAAATGTCCATAAAATACACCCTTTAACATGTATTATCATTTTTTCTTATAACACTTTGATTTATCACTCGTCGAATAATCTATTCACATTTATACGAGCATTCCTATACTCAACCTTTATCTTGGATTTTATGATTAAAATCCACTTAACACCTTCTTTAAATAAAACTTGTTAATTTGGATTTTTATTTCAAAAATCCATTACCAATATTTAACACAAACCACTACATGTATTCCCCTTTGCATTTGAAATCTTTATTTCAACTACCTTATCTCTTGAAATTCTTTAACATTTAAGTCCTCGTTTGGTTCAACCTCATTTTTAAAACCTAGCTTGGATTCTTTAAAATAATCAACTCATCATCCTTTCGCTACTTGGCTCATAATTCGTATTAAAACCATTAACACTTTTCTAATTTCATTCAGTTCAATTCATTTTCCTTAAATAAGCGGTTAAGTAAATTCTTACTTGAACCTTTATATTCACTGCACGTCCCATTTTAAAATCTCGTCTTGGAGCTCGGGTTATTTTTTTTAAAACTCCTATTGCTCTTTTGGTCAAACTATATCGCCCCTTTATTACCCTTTAATTGAATTCAAATTAAAGTCATCACTTTAGATATTAAAATAGCCATTAACGTTAAAATTAACTATATTAACACTGAATAATACAATGATTACTTCAATTTATAGTAAATCGAAGATTAACTAATATTTAACACTATTCGCTATGTTTAACAATATCCAGACCATTTTAACCAAAGTAATTCAATTATCACTTTCGATTAAAACAGTCGATTTTTGTCGACCGTACATCTCAGTTAACCATTAACTGATTTTCCATTTGTCATTTCCCATTTAAATTAATTAAACAATTTAATTACTTTAAAATCACTATTTAATTGTTATAAAAATGATTATTCAATTTTATAAACCCGTAGGTAATTTCTTTGCCCTTCTAGCTTTTAAATCTTATATAATTCCTTATGTAAACTTGATTTAAAACATATATTTGTAAATTTCAAAATCTAAATATTTACACAGAATATTTGAGGAACTTTAATTTAGTTATAAAGTAATTTATGATTTCAACTGCGTCAATTCACCGAATGGTCAACTGACGTCAGAACAACACATTTAGGTCATTCCCTGCCAATTACCCAATCAACATGGTCGGTTGATTTTTAACACAACACAGGTGAATATTTATTCAACCATCACATTCAAACAAGGTTTCAACCATATGGGGTTCAATCAGTTCAAATATCAACAATATAAAACAAACAAACAACATATATGATATTTGAGGAATCCGGTCGGATCCCTCCAACCTGTTCTTCCCTGCATCACAGCTCGTTATACATTTCATAATAATATATGAAATAAATTTCAATCATCTAATATTTTAAAACGATAAAATATAAATGTCAGCAACCACTCAAACAATAGCAGCCAATAGCAACCAATCAACCAATTTTTATTTTTAAAGGTAAATTATATTTTTAATATGAATTTACCACATCACAGAATTCCAGAAGGTGTGAGAAACTCACCAGATTTGTATTCGATTCACAATTATCGCGTCGTTTTATATAACTTCAAACACACGTTTGAATTTACATAAAATTCCAATAGCTTCTGATTGACACCAAACCAGCTCCATCGTCTAGGCTTCGTCGCTACAATCCCAACGGATCCTGTTTCGTTAAATTCCGTTAACGTATGCAAAAATTATGCTATTTACAATACTTACCTAATTTAAACGAATATATATTTAATTTAATTAATTAAATTATTTTTTCGTAATTAATTTCTAATTGCGTTATTAGCCAAATTACCTTCCCTGCCCTTTTGAAAAATCCAACTTTCCCATCTATAGCCATATCAATTATTTAAAATCGAAAACCATTTTAATATTAAATGAATAAATTTAATCTCCACATAAAATATTTTAAAATATTAATTTAATTATAACTTAAAAATTATAAGCCGAAACTAAAATCTGCTTCCACTCATTTGGAAGTTCTTGTCAATAGAAATCCAACGGTCCTTATTTCGTGGAAATCCGATTTGAATTGGAAAAGTTATAAGCTTTTAAAGTTTTTAGCTAAAATTACACAAATTGCCATTATTCTATTATAAATTCAAATAATTTCAAATTAAATTAAAAAAATTTCAAATTAAAATTAAAATTTTAATTAACCATCTCATCCGTCGGATCAGTTAGGGATAGCCAGGGAGAGCAGGAAACTATATTTTCCAAACTCAGGCCTAGACACTATCATCTCTATCATCCCAGAATGTTCAGGTATTTATTTTTGACAAAATCTATTTTAACAGTAATTTATATACCCTCAAATAATCATAAATTCATTACCAAAATTATAAAAGGTTTAGTTTACCTTACCCCGTGAAGTCCAAACTTTTGCCTAAGAGTCCCTAGCTCATAGTCTTGTCCTCCTTTCTCCTTTTCTTCATTTTCCCTATTTTTTTATTATTTTTCTTCCATTGCCAAAGCTTGAGGGAGAGGGAGGAAGTGAGTTTAAAATGAAGGGGGGGGGGCTATTTATAGTTTGGGAAGTCACATGAATCGCTGAGGTGGCGCAAATCCAACAGTCGAAAATGGGTGGATAGGATTAATCCTTAAATTAATAAAATTATTAATAAATTTAATAATTTATGAATAGTAAAGTGTGTTTCCTCAACCCTATTCGGACGTTAATTTGACTTACTTATTGACACCATATTCAAAAAAAAAAATCAACCATGTTGCTCAAATTTTCTTGCTCTTCAATAACATATAAAAATATTTCAAATTCGAATTCGTTTAAACTTTCAACTAATTTAAATTCAAATTCAAAATAGTGTTTTGTGTTAGTTTCAACACCTTCCGATCTCATGTTGGAGTATCAAACGATGACGGTTTTCAGAAATTCTTTCACCGTATCGTCCGGTTTCTAACGTATTTCAATCCTATGTGTTCAAATCCAAAATCAGAGTTCATTTGGATTTTCAAATAATTTATTTTAATTTTGTTTCCTTAATAACGTTCTATATTTGATATAGGATTTTCCCAAACTTCATAAATAGCTAATATTTTATGTTCTTAATTTTTCTGGATAGGTCTCAGGTTCCAGTTTTGCCGTTAACACGATCAAATTCCAATTACCGTCAAAATTTAGTTCAAATTTTGGCCTTTTATTTTTTTTCTTTTCCACATACGGACGCCCTTTTACGCGATACTTCCCTGAGTACTAAAATTTACTATTCCGGATCTCACGAATGTGGTTTCATTATCTAGCGATATCCCGTTCTCAAGATATTCTCAAAATCGCCCGTTTTTAGTTCAAATTTTGAATCTTTTGCGAATTTAACCTATCTACCGGATGCCATTTTTGACGTAACTAGGTTGGTTATCAAATTTCATCATTTCGGATTTAATGAAACTGATTTCATCGAAATCCGAGTTCGTTAGCTACTACTTCCTTTGTAAATGTACTATTTCAAATTAAAAATTTATCCTTTTATATTGCCAGTTCACATTGTATTGCATATCCACTAAATTCTGACCATTTCGGAATAAAATATTATTGTATTAATATTTAATTATTTATATTAATAAAATATTCACAATTATTGAAATTAAACCATTTAAAATTCCAAAACAATATTAAAAACCATTTTTAAATATTAAACTAAATGGTCAAAAATCTGGGCCATTACATTCCTTCCCCCTTAAAATAATTTCGTCCACGAAATTGCTAAGGTAGAAAGAACGTTACAACCCATTATCTATATAAAAATAATAAATTTGAAACTCGATTTTATTCCCAAAACAAATCCAATTTATTCCAAATAAAAAAAATTCAAAAAAAAAAATCTTCAAAATTTTTCTGACACCTTAAATTTTACAAAACTTTCGGTAGAGTCTCCCTGTATGGAGGACCATCTGCAATATTGCAGGATCAAGAAATAAATACACATTGACCATCATGCTCAAAATATCCAAAATTCAAACTCAAAACCCAAATCAAAATCCAAAAATTCATATTTGCGTAGGCGTACCTTTTTGTGAGCGTTATTAAGTGATAAACGATATATTATACACGAGCTTGCTTAGTTATTCTGCAACTCTGAATTAGATTAACTCCAGAATGTCTCTCTTGATCGGATTTTAAAACAGAATTGGCACTCCTACACCTGTTTCTCAACTTAAATGAATTTCATTAGTCGCAAATGAATGTTAATCAGGTTCAAAATATCCACATCATCCATATCAACTAATTCGACACACGGTTCAATCCATACGAGATTATAATCATAATTACTTCTTTTATTTCTTTAATTATCCTTTCAAATTTATTTATCTGGATTTATTTATTCGAATTGTTTATTTCGGATTGGTTTTAACCAAATCGATTCATGTCCAGGTTCACATCTATGAGATCGAGCATACCATCCAAACATATCACGCAAATCAACATTAACCAATCAAAATGATTGCCCATAATATAATAACCTTTACTTCTATTTTATTATAAAATAAATTGGGCAAAACAAATTTTCGAAAATAATTTTATATCAAATCACAAATACGCTCTCTCATATATACACACGAACTCAATCTAGGGTATTGCTAACCCCATCTCTATTGAGTTACACCACAGGGCCAAGGTTATCACTAAACCAATAGCTCTGATACCACTGTAACGACCCAAGAATTTTCGACCCCGAAAATTGACATAAAATCACCATGTCGACTATTCAAGCATCGAAAACACTGAATTGTCAATAGAAAGAAATTAGAGTGTGAGAAAAGAAAGAAAGAATGTTAGAATAGAAGAAAGAAGAAGAACACATCAGAATCTCACAGCGGAACGAATAAAATATAATATCAAATCTCTTTATACAAAAATTGTATATACATACCAATCATCAGCATACACATCTGTCAAACACAGCGGAATAATAACTTTATATAAATAGCGGTGAAGCCTCCTGCTTCCAGCTCCTGAAATTCCAAGTGAAACCTAACCTGGAACATACTCGGTCTGACCCGAGCACATTTGATTTAAAACAAAATACACCGGGTCAGTCTGGAATACTTTCAGTGATAAATTCATAGAACTCACACTTGTTTAACTTTGGAAAATCCTTTCATGAAATCAAAGGATAATAGTAAGACCAACCCACACACAAACACGGACGGTTTTTACCATACTATAACCCAAAATAGTTTTGAAATCATAGCTTGCTCTGATATTATCATAATGTCTAAATACAAATAAATATCAATCTAGAGGATCACTTGCATCTCATACTCCCCATATATAGTATACAATCGAAAACCGCGACCGCTTATTGGATATTGGATTCCAACCTTGACAAGGTATGGGACCACCTGCCGACAGTGTATCTCTAGAGGTGAATACGCTGGGTTCAACAAGAACGTCTTGCAACCCGGCCCTCACATGACCGACCACTCATTTCGCTTGAGTGTATCGAATGTATATCACCGACGTTTGGGATCAGCAACCGCCTCCCGAAAAGGGACAGCATCGAATATAGATTAAAGTAGCAAATAGATTTTCTCTAGATAGGTGATCAAACATCCTAATGGGAGCGACCCACATAGCCATGTTGCCTGCCCGATTTTTGTCATTTCCCGGTTGATGAGTCTTGAGGCTAGAATTTCTTTTCAAACATCTGTCCACCATTCACTTTGAATGCCACATCGTCAGATCCGCCAGATCACATTTTACTGACATCCACAAAAATACTCTAGTTTATTTGGATAGAGAATAACCATTTCTCCGCAATCAACCATTGTACGTTTGGAGAAATCAACTCATGTAATTCTTTTGGAAATACTCTGTCAAACATCCGTCCATACAAGTCATCTAGGAACAGGATGAACCGAAGGTACTCTCCTACTGCATTTCATATAGGAATCACCCCATGAATCAGTAGCGAGTAGTCCTTGCAACACGTAGATTCCAACCACGACAGAATCACAAATCAAAATAACTCTGGTTGCAGGCCAGAGAAATTCGACCAATAGTTCTTATGCTTATGAAGATCCACGGTCTTCACTTGCTCCGTCTTCAATCGACGTCTTCACGTATTTGCTGGTCGGGATGGTTTTCGAATATAAATTCAATCCCGGTCTTTCCGTACCAACAATCGTATTGGTCTGGTTTGATAGTCGGTGTTTTAACTATCAAAATATATAGTGTTTCAGACATGACACCCCAATGAGTTTACTGGTTCAATATTCAGCATTACTTGGCCCTTTTTAAAATTTAAAACAAACTAATTCAGTTCTGCTTAATTAAGATTTCTAACCCTTTTAATATTTTAAAATACGATAATTGAATTCTTATTTAATATACTAATGATATAAACCAACCTTCCTCTGATTTAATCTGACTGATTTACTCTGATCGATTAACTCTATCTTGACTAACTCGACTTATTTAACTCAACTGGACCAACTTGACTTGATTACTCCTATCGACTAACTAATATTCGACTTACTCCATTCGCTTGACTCTAGATCGCAGCGATCACAATGGTTACGCCTGATTCCCTCATGAAACATCCGATCGTCGTAGGCTATCCGCAGCCCTACGAATTACGCTAGCAGTCGTACGCAATGGCGACTCTTCCCGAATAACTATGTTTGACTAACTCTATTTCAAATACTATATTCGATCAACTCTAATTGAATAACAAATATTCAATAAAATTTTAAATCAATATTCTTATTTCTTTTGAAATTAATATTTCAATATTATATATTTTCCTAAGACCCTACATTAGAGTTCGATACTCCTCTTATAGGGCAAAAACCAATTCTCAACACCTTTACTCGCTCCAAACTAGTACCATTCCTTGATAATAGTGAAGTCAATCAAGTTGGGGTATTTTAGTTACCTCTCAGACCTTGATCAACGACGTTCTTATCTCAGAATGAATACCAGTTTGTAACTTAAACTCTCATAACAACTTGTTTACCATCTCGATTTCAAATCTGGTTTTATGAACCGTTTCTTCCATTTGAAATCTTCGTTCGATAATCTCTTTACCTAATTCCTTTGATTAAGTAAATGTCCACAAAATACACCCTTTAACTTGTATTATCATTTTTTCTTATAACACTTTGATTTATCACTCGTCGAATAATCTATTCCCTTTTATATGAGCATTCCTATACTCAACCTTTATCTTGGATTTTATAATTAAAATCCACTTAACACCTTCTTTAAATAAAACTTGTTAATTTGGATTTTCATTTCAAAAATCCATTACCAATATTTAACACAAACCACTACATGTATTCCCCTTTGCATTTGAAATCTTTATTTCAACTACCTTATCTCACTTATTGAAATTCTTTAACATTTAAGTCCTCATTTGGTTCTACCTCATTTTTAAAACCTAGCTTGAATTCTTTACAATAATCAACTCATCATCCTTTCGCAACTTGGCTTATAATTCGTATTAAAACCATTTACACTTTTCTAATTTCATTCAGTTGAATTCGTTTTCCTTAAATAAGCGATTAAGTAAATTCTTACTTAAACCTTTATATTCACTACACGTCCCATTTTAAAATCTCGTCTTGGAACTTGGGTTATTTTTTTATAAAACTCCTATTTCTCTTTTGGTCAAACTATATCGCCCCTTTATTACCCTTTAATTGAACTTAAATTAAAGTCATCTCTTTAGACATTAAAATAGCCATTAACGTTAAAATTAACTATATTAACACTGAATAATTCAATGATTACTTCAATTTATAGTAAATCGAAGATTAACTAATATTTAACACTATTCGCTATGTTTAGCAATATCCAGACCATTTTAACAAAAGTAATTCAATTATCACTTTTGATTAAAACAGTCGATTTTTGTCGGCCGTACATCTCAGTTAACCATTAACTGACTTTCCATTTGTCATTTCCCGTTTAAATTAATTAAACAATTTAATTAATTTAAAATCACTATTTAATTGTTATAGAAACGATTATTCTATTTTACCAACCCGGAGGTAATTTCTTGGCCCTTCTAGCTTTTAAATCTTATATAATTCCTTATATAAACTTGATTTAAAACATGTATTTGTAAATTTCAAAATCTAAATATTTACACAGAATATTTGAAGAACTTTAATTCAGTTATAAAAGAATTTATAATTTCAACTACATCAATTCACCGAATGGTCAACTGACGTCAGAACAACACATTTAGGTCATTCACTGCCAATTACCCAATCAACACTGTCGGTTGATTTTTAACACAACACAGGTGAATATTTATTCAACCATCACATTCAAACAAGGTTTCAACCATATGGGGTTCAATCAGTTCAAATATCAACAATATAAATCAAACAAACAACATATATGATATTTGAGGAATCCGGTCGGATCCCTCCAACCTGTTCTTCCCTACATCACAGCTCGTTATACATTTATAATAATATATGAAATAAATTTCAATCATCTAATATTTTAAAACGATAAAATATAAATGTCAGCAACCACTCAAACAATAGCAACCAATCAACCAATTTATATTTTTAAAGGAAAATTATGTTTTTAATATGAATTTACCACATCACAGAATTCTAGAAGGTGTGAGAATTAACTCACCAGATTTGTATTCAATTCACAATTGTCGCATCGTTTTATATAACTTCAAACACACGTTTGAAATTACATAAAATTCCAATAGCTTCTGATTGACACCAAACCAGCTCCATTGTCTAGGCTTCGTCGCTGCAATCCCAACGTATCATGTTTCGTTGAATTCCGTTAACGTATGAAAAATTATGCTATTTACAATATTTACCTAATTTAAACGAATATATATTTAATTTAATATATTAAATTATTTTTTAGTAATTAATTTCTATTTGCGTTATTAGCCAAATTACCTTCCCTGCCCATCTGAAAAATCCCACTTT
Organism: Allium sativum; assembly: GCA_030737875.1. Classification (NCBI taxonomy): domain Eukaryota; kingdom Viridiplantae; phylum Streptophyta; class Magnoliopsida; order Asparagales; family Amaryllidaceae; genus Allium; species Allium sativum. The sequence goes on along the minus strand of CM060922.1, from coordinate 192,975,130 downwards.
CCCATCTATAGCCATATCAATTATTTAAAATCGAAAACCATTTTAATATTAAATGAATAAATTTAATCTCCACATAAAATATTTTAATATATTAATTTAATTATAACTTAAAAATTATAAGCCGAAACTAAAATCTGCTTCCACTCATTTTGAAGTTCTTGTCAATAGAAATCCAACGGTCCTTATTTCGTGGAAATCCAATTTGAATTTGCAAAGTTATAAGCCTTCAAAGTTTTTAGATAAAATTACGCAAATTGCCATTATTCTATTATAAATTCAAATAATTTCAAATTAAATTAAAATTAAAATTTTAATTAAACATCTCATCCGTCGGATCAGTTAGGGATAGCCAGGGAGAGCAGGAAACTATATTTTCCAAACTCAGGCCTAGACACTATCATCTCTGTCATCCCAGAATGTTCCGGCATTTATTTTTGACAAAATCTATTTTAACTATAATTTATATACCCTCAAATAATCATAAATTCATTACCAAAATTATAAAAGGTTTAGTTTACCTTACCCCGTGAAGTCCAAACTTTTGCCTAAGAGTCCCTAGCTCCTAGTCTTGTCCTCCTTTCTCCTTTACTTCCTTTTCCCAATTTTTTTCATTTTTTTTCTGCCATTGCCAAAGCTTGAAGGAGAGGGAGGAAGTGAGTTTAAAATAAAAGGGGGGGCTATTTATAGTTTGGGAAGTCACATGAATCGCTGAGGTGGCGCAAATCCAACGGTCGAAAATGGATGGCTAGGATTAATCCTTAAATCAATAAAATTATTAATAAATTTAATAATTTATGAATAGTAAAGTGTGTTTTCTCAACCCTATTCGTACGTTAATTTGACTTACTTATTGACACCATATTCAAAAAAAAAATCAACCATGTTGCTCAATTTTTCTTGCTCTTCAATAACATATAAAAATATTTCAAATTCGAATTCGTTTAAACTTTCAACTAATTTAAATTCAAATTCAAAATAGTGTTTTGTGTTAGTTTCAACACCTTCCGGTCTCATGTTGGAGTATCAAACGATGATGGTTTTCAGAAATTCTTTCACCGTATCGTCCGGTTTCTAACGTATTTCAATCCTATGTGTTCAAATCCAAAATCAGAGTTCATTTGGATTTTCAAATAATTTATTTTAATTTTGTTTCCTTAATAACGTTCTATATTTGATATAGGATTTTCCCAAACTTCATATATAGCTAATATTTTATGTTCTTAATTTTTCTGGATAGGTTTCAGGTTCCAGTTTTGCCGTTAACACGATCAAATTCCAATTACCGTCAAAATTTAGTTCAAAATTTGGCCTTTTATTTTTTCTTTTCCACATACGGACGCCCTTTTACGCGATACTTGCCTGAGTACTAAAATTTACTATTCTGGATCTCACGAAGGTGGTTTCATTATCTAGCGATATCCCGCTCTCAAGATATTCTCAAAATCGCCCATTTTTAGTTCAAATTTTGAATCTTTTGCGAATATAACCTATCTACCGGATGCCATTTTTGACGTAACTAGGTTGGTCACCTAATTTCATCATTTCAGATCTAATGAAACTGATTTCATCGAAATCCGAATTCGTTAGTTACTACTTCCTTCGTAAACATACTATTTCAAATTAAAAATTTATCCTTTTATATTGCCAGTTCACATTATATTGCATATCCACTAAATTCCGACCATTTCGGAATAAAATATTATTATATTTATGTTTAATTATTTATATTAATAAAATATTCACAATTATTGAAATTAAACCATTTAAAATTCCAAAACACTAATAAAAACCATTTTTAAATATTAAACTAAATGGTCAAAAATCTGGGCCATTACAGACTGTCCTGTTTTTAGAATAGTGCCTTCAGTTTGTCCAGTCCCAGGACAACTTATATAGAAGAATGTCTGACAGAGTATATCTAGTAGATTGCGTAAGTTGATCTCTTCAAACGTATTTACGTTGGTGGCAGAGGAATTCGTTTCTCCAAGCTGTATACCCGTGGTATTTTTGGAGAAACCAATTTGTGATTTGGCGGGTATGACGATGTGACATTCAAAGTGAATAAATCTGTGATGTGTCAGAGATAAGCATGGCCTCTATCCTCATAACCTGGAAATGGTATAAAATCGAGTAGCTCGCATGGCTAAGTGGTTAGCTGCCAAGTAGGGTGTATTGTCAACTGATCTAGAGTTTCATTTACTTCTTTAATCTATTTCGATGTTGACCCTTTCAGGAAACGGTTGCTGATCCCAACCGTTGGTGATAATACATTCGGTACACTCAAGCGAAATGAGTGACTGGTCATGTTTAGCCTGGGTTGTAAGATGTTCTTGTTGAACCCGGTGTATTCCTCTCTAGAGATACACTGTCGGAAGTTGGTCCCATACCTTGCCAGTTGGAATCCATTACCCAATAAGCGCCTGCGGTTTTTGATTATATATTATATATGTGGAACGTGAGATGCAAGCGTTCCATAAATTTTTTTATTATTTGATTTATACACTATTGTAATATCAAAAGAGATTTGATATAAAGAATATTTTGGTTTATTGTGAGGTAAAAACCATCTGTGCAGTACGTCATAGATAACCTATCGCAACTAAAACCCATGGTGTTGCTAGCTACAATGTTGCCATTGCTATGATGTTTTTTGTCTATTGCAACACATGCTTCAATGTGTTAGCATAGATATCAACATGTGTTGCAGTAGCCGCGTGAATAAAATTAGCAATCCACGTCAACACGATCCAACGGTCCAGATTAATGATCCGCATCAATCTGATTTCCTTCAACACCGCAGCGATCATTTACCCCAATTTTCATTTTCCCGCTGTAAAATAATTCTCGTTGTTTTCACTTGAGAAAATTATGACCAACTTTCTTTTCCCTAAATTTTCATTTTACTGCTGAAAAATATTAAAATAATTCTCCTTGTTTTCACTTTCTACCCTAAATCGTTCGAACCCTAAACTAAAATCCCAATTCTTATCGCAGGGAATCCCAATTCTTATTACCCTTCTTATTCCCTAAATTCTCCTTCCTCTAAAAAAAACCTCTTCTTCCTTCTCATATCATTTTAATTCTCACTACAGCAAAATTCGACGAGGCAGCCGCTAATTACATTGTTCGCTACCAAATAAAGATCCGATTTTGCACGAAATTGCTTCGCTGCTGATCTGCTTTCATTACCCTAAGGTACTGTAAATGGATTTTTTGATCTCAACTTACCTTTTTCCGATGATCCATAGTGTTGTACTTCGTCAGTCTGTACATTCATTTTTTAGGCTAATCTGTTTTAGGCTTAGCATGAAGGTATTCTCTAGCCATTTAATTCTTTTTTCCCTCAAACCTACATCGTTAAATATGTTGTTTCACAAAAAACTTCTTTGGGTTGTGCCTATCATTCCAGCTTGTGAGCACAAGTAGAAATCATAATTCTTTGGGTGGTAGATTTTGTAGTCCACCATAGTGCCTGGTGGGACATTATCTGGAGAATGGAGGTAGAATGTGGCAATTCTTGTGAGTACAAAAGTTCTCTGGATAATGTTCCACTAGGAAGTATGTGGCAATGCCAAATTCAGAGAGGCACTTTCGCTTCCAAGGCCCATATAGAAGTGAATTTTTTCACTCGGGTAGGATGCAAAGCAAAATTTAGGTGATCTAGGAAGCCTTGTTTTGATCGGATCAGAGTCATAATCACTGCTCTTTAAAGACGAGCTTAACGCCCTTATTCTTTTTTTGGGTTTCTACCTTTAGTTCTCAACCAGTGAGATCTCCTTCGATGCAGTAAGTGTGTGTTTATTTAGCCTTGTTAGATGTCATACAGTACACACTGCATTTATCATATCCACATTTATGCAAATTTCAGGATTGTAATTGATATTTTATTCAATAGTTTATGTTTATTCGATATAAATATTATGGAATCTTTGTTGGTACTTATAAGAGTACACATTGTCACAAATTTGTTTTATGTTGATTTTTAGAGATAAAAACTCATGAAGAATGTTCGCTGATAGATTTTGGGAGGAAAACCATGACTTAAGTCTCAGACTGCGGACATCACTGAATATTGCATGATGTGGACATCAATTTCTACTTCAAATTCGTCAATAACGGCTGCGAGAAAGAACTGCCACCACAATATCCCAACGAAGATGAGGACTGTGAAGGTTGGGTCGAATGCGGGGAAGAAGTTTTTTGGTTGCTCCATGTGGTCGGTAAGTACAAATTAGGTTTTTTTTGGTTGCTCCATGTCGATTATCATATCTTTCATTGGTGTTTTACTGGAAAATTTAATGTATGTGCAGATTGGTGATTGCGGGTACTTTATGTGGCATGACGAAGTGTATGAAATCAACAACAATTCTGAATTGGATGATACTAGTGTTAAATTGATGGAAAAAGAAAAGACTATATTGCAATTGCTCGTGGAAAAGAAGACAATTGAAGAAAAGCCGCTGAAGCAAAATAGGGCAAAAGCCGATGAATTTGTGGTAGATTTGAAGGAAGAGTTGGCCCTAATGCGCATTGAATGTGGAAAACACGAGACAAGAGAAAAATTCATTGCAAAAGCTTTAGCTATGTCTTGGATCATGTTTGGAGTTCTTTTGTGTGTCGATATGGCAATGTAGAGCAGTGAAGTAATATGAAATAGCATGCATGGGTAGTTTTTCAGGTATAATTTTAAGTTTTGTCACATTGTAGATTAGTGATAATTTTTTCGACATTGCAGATAAGTATACATTTGCATACACATTGTTTAGATCAGTATACACTTGTATACACATTATTTAGATCAGTTATGTCGCTCAGTTATGTTTAGATCAGTACACTTGTATCCACATTGTGCCTCTGTTATGTAACTTAGTTATGTAAATGAAACGCAAATGCAAATGAAACTCGGTTATGTTTAGATCTGTATACACTTGTATAAACATTGTTAAGATCAGTTATGTAACTCACACATTGTTTAGATCAGTACACTTTTATACACATTGTTTAGATCAGTATAATATGTTATACTGATGCAAATGGAATTCAGTAATGAAACTTAGTTTGTGTTGAAAGGAAACTCAGTTATACTATGACCATAGTTTGTGCTGAAATGCAATTGAGGCATGCATACCTCTTATTTTGTGCTGAAATGCAACTGATGTATGCAGGTGAAGGAGGCAGTGATGAGGATTTTCAAGAACTTGTTAATGAAGGAAGTAGAGGTAAGCAATGCAGTAGAAGCATTGAACGCATTGAAGGCTTGTGCTATATTTTGAAACTGTTTTAGTTTTATGTAAACATGAATTTAGGACTTGCAGTGTTTGTTTTTTAAATGTTTGTAAAATTGAATTTAGTGGCTACGTTTTGTTATTTTGTAGTTGACTAAGTACTACTTGTGTTCGCTAGTTAATTTGAAATAAAAAGTTCTTTGTTAATTTCAGTTTGATGTTATGTTATGTAATATTGCCATATATATGATATAATGTTGCAATATGTGATGTTAAATGTTGCCATAGCTATGATATAGTGTTGCCATTGGGTGGTAAAATTGTTGCCATAGATTTATGCATGTGGGCCCCACAACTGGATTCTGTGAACCCGGGCTACAGATATTATTAGCGATTCCGTAAACACGGGTTACAGATTATAGTGGGTCCCACATTTTTGTAAATTTAGTACATGCGGCAACACATATGCTGATGTTGCCTTAGGATCGAAAATGTGTGGCCTTTGACTCTAAGGCAACGCGGTAAAAGGCAACACCAAAAAAGTGTTGCCACCGATCATTTTTTTCCTACAGCAACACTATTTGGCACCTACTGCGTCATTTCTCTGGGGTTGGCGTAGGCCATCTACGGCATTGTGGTGTTTATGTGTGGATCAGTCTTACGATTATCCTTTCTTTTAAAAGGATTTTAAAAGTTAAACAAATGGTTGGAGTTTACTCACACCTGTCACATGACTAACCCAGTGTTTATTTTGTTTTGTTTTCCCTAAACTCTTGGGTGCCCAATTTTGTATGGGCAATCAAGTAGTCGGGATTTTTTCAGATATACATAAAGGAGCTTGGAGCAGGTGGCTTCAACAGTCTATAGCTATTATTATTTCCTTTGTGTTGTACCCTGATAATGGTATTTATATACAATTAAAGAATTGTATTTCAAAGTTATGTTATATCATATATTTTGTTCGTTCCGCTGTGAGATTCGTGTTACTCTGATTTTGTTGTTATGTACTTCTTATTCTTCTATTCTGATAGTTCTATATTATCTATTTCTCACCCTCTAACTTCTTTCGATAATGTTCCGGTAATTTTCGATGTTTGAATAGTCGACATGGCGTTGTATGTCGATTAACGAAGTCGAAAATTCCCCGGGCCGTTACAGTGGTATCAGAGCTGAAGGTTAAGTAATTACCTTGGCTCTGTGGCGTAACTCAGTATAGATGGGGTTAGCAATATCATAGATTGAGTTTGAGTGCATATATATATATATATATATATATATATATATATGAGCGTGTATCTGTTATTTGATATAAAAATGATTTTTATTATGGAGATTTATTGGTTGAGTTGTTTATAAATTTTGGTTAATCAGTTTGATCCACTGTATCGGTAGGGGTTTCTAAACACTCGAATACGATGAACTGACACGGTATGTTTTGAAAAGAGGGTAAATGAAATAATTTTACCCAAAGTATAGTTCGATAATAAAGAAAATCTATATTGAATTATTATATTTAATGTGTTGGTCATTATTATAATCAAACAAGATTATAGTTGAAATGATTATAAATAACTAATCCAAATTCGTTTAAGTGTAATATATGAATCAGATGAATCAAATCTGAAATTAAAGTCAGAATTGGAATTAAAATTCCTAAAATTTGGAAAAGTGTTCATAAATAGATTTGAATCAAATATATGAGAATTTTAAAATCCAAGAGATTTTAAATTGTTTTACAAACATTGAGAGGATATTTTGAAATAAATTTCAAAATGGAGATGTTTATAAATGATTTTGAAAAGTGATATAGTATTGAACTCACTTCGATCGCTGGGAAATAACTCTGATGATGTTGGCCACATCCTCAGTGTTCATTTTCGAGTTCTTTGAGGTGGATTACTACCAAAGATTCTGTTTTTGAATTGGCTTGGGAAAACAAGTTGTTTGAATCCTGAAAAGGAATATTTGATTTTTGGAAGAGCTAAACTATTTAAAAAATCCGAGGAGAGATTGTTTGAATAAAAAAAAACAAATTAAACAGAAATTTCGGAAAGCAAATTAAATTAAATCCAATTAAGTGCTAATTGAATTGGATTAGAATGATATCAAGAAAATTGGATTCTTGAATATAATTGGACCCATGTAAATGGAAATGGATTGATTTTTGAAATGAAAATCAGAATTGAGTTATGGGTTATGAGATAAAGATAACTGATTAGAGGAATTAATTAGTTAATGAAATGTGAAAACGTAACTTTACTTTGTTAAGTATATTGGGATGGTGAGTTAAGAATTTGAAATCAAGAATGAAACTTTGAGTTGAAATGAAATTTGTCTTGGATAGAACCAAATGATTGAGTTCGAGGATGAATCGACTGGAGATTGATTGTGATGGCATTTATATATGCTGAAGTGGTAGCAACTGAAAAGGATATGATGATATGCCCGACTAAGAGGTACAAGTTTATATTATATATGAGTTTGGTGATTTAATGAGCTTGTTTGGCAAGTTGCTTGGCTAATTGATATTCTTTTGGGTTGGAGAAGGCCTACAGAGGCGAGTTGTAGTTGTACAGATTGAGTCGTACAAAAAAGATGCTGGCAAAATTTCCCGAAAATTTAAGGTGTTGGAAAATTTTCGTTAGTACGAATAAATTAATAATTTAATTGAAATAAATTAATTCAGTGAAACTAAAGATAAAAAATTAAACGTATAATTTTTAACTCAGTTAATAGGGTTTGTTTTCTACCATAGCAATTTCGAGGACGAAATTATTTTCAGGGGGAAGAATGTAACGTCCCATATTTTACGGTATAATAATTAATTTATTTAATTATTATAATAGTGATTTAGAGATTTAGAATGGTTGTTTAATTAAATATATTGAATATTAATTAATATTAATAATTAAATAATATATTTAATTTCCGAAATAGTTGGAAATAGTAGAATTCGCAATGTTGTGTGAATCAAATGGTTTAACTAATTTAATTCAGTTTAGAATTGAATTGTAATAATGAATATATCATTTAAAGCGATGGTGAACGTATAAATTATATTATAATTATAATCGAGCTCGAAATGGCACGATAGTTCGTAATTTGGCGATTTGAACTTTAAACGAATATACAGAATCCGTTTTATGTCGGATTTTTGTGAAACAAGAAATGTTCAGAGCTGGCAAAATGTATTTTCTAATGGAAGAGAAAATTCAAGATTTCGTCGTGTACATTGTAAGTTATGTCCAAATTAAATTTTCGAATAGTCGCTATAAAATTGTTTATAAACCATAGCGATAATTTATTTATTATAAATTATTTATTTCGAATTTGGACAAGATATTTGAGGCGTAGTTATAATTTAAATTTAAAAAATTTACTGTAATTTTTATTTTGAAAAATAAGCAACTTTTTATTTGAAGTGTTTCACACCCTATATCAGCATTTTGGGGTTTCACAAAATGAGTTAACTATCTATATTATTATGTTTTTGGGACCCTGACACATTGCTCGTTACAACTGCATTTTTATTTTTGTCTGTAGCAGTCCATTACGTGAAGGGACTTTTACGTAATGGTGTAAAGTAAACTTTATAACTTAAAACCTAAAAGCAAAATGGAATGATAATCACGAAGGAATCGAAGAAACTTCTATCCTAAAGCCATTTAACTTGAAAGTTTGGATTCCGTAGGAAAACGAATAGCATTGACTATTATGAGGTTTCTCAAGATTGCAGGGTACCGAGTCTGATGCACTTCCAGTTTATCCTAAGTTGTTGAGTTTTAATCAATATCCTAGCCGAAGTTCAGATGTTAAACTACGTGAGTTGAATTGCAGGATAATAGCATGCCTAATATTCAATAAGAATAAATTCAAATAAATTTTCAAATGGTTAAACGTGAACTCTTATAAGTTAAAAGCGCTAAATACTAATCTTAAACAGTTTGGCGACATCGGTACACTAACACACGTTTATCAAATTCAGTCAACCCTACCCTTGTCTTTTGGAAACACTGAACTATAAGAATATATATATATATATATATATATATATATGTGTGTGTGTGTGTGTGTGTGTGTGTGTGTGTGTGTGTGTTATAATGAGACATAGCACTTAAGGAAAAGTTTTGAAACTTAACTACTAAGTATACCAAGCCTATTCTATGTACAAGACTACACCTTATCTTTATTTTTCAAACCGGGCATGTGCATCACTGCATCCCTAAGCCCTAAATAATGTAGAGATGTACAACCTTCAGTCTATTCCTTCGCAAGTAAGGAACCAACGATTTTAAATAGGGGGTCATGTTCATCCTTTTTTCCATTTAGTGAAACCGAAAATTTAATGAAAAGAAATCATAACAAATCTATTCTTCCATTATAAAATTAAAAACCTATATACATGGAACCATCATCACGAGAGCTTTCCACTTATACTGATTGTACTGTGTGCGATTCGAATTATGGAGACGGATCTTTGTACAACGTCAGTATTGTTCTGTAGGGTTCGGATCTCGGGTTATCCCTCGCTGGAGAGGATGTGAACGATGGTGAGGATTTTCGGAAATGATGGAGAGACCAAGGAGCAGCATGGGTTGACATTTTTGTCAATGGCACCTGGCGGGATGTTATTTTCTAGAGCTGGCGTTGGATAGAGAGGGAGGACATGGAGGCTTTTGTTCGTGAAGCAGATGAGAAATTATGGGGCAAATTCACTATATTCGTGGGTTAGTGTTCGGTGAAGAAGAGTTCTAGCTTGCGGATGGGTATTGTGAGCATGTGGGTTTGTTGACTGGAAATGGTACGGAGCAGAGTGTTTTGTAAATGAGGGACGTAAATTGGCCTAAAGGGTGAGGCGCTGTGCTGTCTTCTATGGAATAGTTTGCATTTCTTTTTACTGTTTTTACTGGGGAGTAAATGAAGTGGAGTTGGAGTATTGCAATAGCCATTTTAATTTGTTCCAAATGAACAGGAGAATATTGGATACTAGAAATGAAGCCTGGCGTGTATAACAATGGGGAGAAAGCCATGCGTTTCAGTTGACAAGGGACCGTGATTTAATGAAGAAAATGAGTTCGGTCTTTGGAATGTTTTGAAAGTGGTGGAGAACAGAAATATAGGATGGAGCAAACGGTATACTGAGAAGAGAAGTACAGGGATTTCGGTTTTTGTAGAACGTGTTGCTTGAGGAAGAGTAGCCTCATGTTCGTGTTGTCGAGCATGGATTCGCGTCAGAAAAGGGGAGCAAGCAGTGCGTGTTCTTCCTGGGAATGGTGTAGTTGGCGGAACAGTGTTACGGGTGTAGAGTGGCTTGCGGGTTCAAAATCAGAAAAGGGAAATGGTTTTCATTCAGAGGAGCAACACGTTTAAAAGTACGGTGTATTAAGGTGGCGGTTATGTTTTAGATTAATAACGTAAGAAGAAGATGGAGTTTTCATACAGGATGAGTTGTGTTGCGAATGTAAGAATATAGGAAGAAGCATGAATCGGGTCTCGGTATCTGCAAAAGTGGATGGGTCGTATTAAGTTGGTGAGGCCCATTATCTATTTATAATTAAGTTAGTTTAAATGTAACGACCCAGAAAATCTGAACCAATTTAAAATTTTTAAATTAGCTAAAATAATGGATTTTAAATATTTAAAATAAATATTTTAAATAAAGGCGATGAAAACTGAGTTTGAATCGACGATTGAAAACGAATATAATTAATTATAATTATAAACAAGGCCTGAAATGGCGTGGCAGTTTCAAAAATTGAATTCAAACTTTGTCGGACTGTACCGGGTGCAAAACAATCCGGATCTTAGTGAAACCAAAATCATTAGGATCTAATTGGTAATATCTTTCTAACGAATCCGACCAATTGAAATTTGATAGCGGGAATCAAAAGATATGTCCAGTTGAAAATTCTGAATAGTCGCTATGGAATTCAGGCCCTTAAAAATGGACATTTTGCAAACGAACTCGGATTTCGACGAAACCACTTTTGTTGGGTCCGTGATGTAAAGTTATTGCTAGATTCCAAATTTCATAATTTTTCGAATCAATATGTGAGCGTGGCAAAGGAAAACACGTTTGACCAGTTTCAGTTGATTTCAATCGACTGGAAATTGGCCATTTTGCAAACGGTCTCAGAATTCGACGAAACTAGTTTTGTTAGGACCGTATCGTCAATACGAAGCTAGAAATATTTTTCGGGAATTTTTAGAGTTAATATGTGACCCCGGTAATTAGAAATGTACGTTTAAAATTCAATGTAGTGATTTAAATGTAAATTCAACGGAAACTGATTGTAACGATCAAATCAGCTTGCGATACATATCCCATTGTGTTCGGAATGGGGGTTAAACGCTATGGACGACAGGCGGTGGGCCTCGTTTCGAGGTCGTGGGTAAAAGTCAACTTTATGCAATTAAATTAATTAATAAAATAATAAAAAAAATATAATCTCCCTCCCTTTTCTTCTTCCTGGCCCCCCACCCCGATTTCATTAATCAGAAGAAAAAAAAAAGAGCGGAGCAGCAGCGACGCCGCCACCACCGGAGCTCCGACGAAGACGAGCCTCCCCGTTCGAAACCCTAGCGCCGCCTTTCCCCGTTCGAGACCACGAAGCCGCCTTCCTCCCTGTTCGAACCAAAATCGCGACGCCCCATTTCGCGAGCCGCCTCCTCGAAGCCAGACTCCGCCTCCCGTCCGACGAACTGCGGAAACCCCCTCCCCTCTCTGTAAGTCTTTTTTTTTTAATTTAATTTATTTTTATTTTATATAAACAGAAAAAAAAACTGAATTTTTTTAAAGGATTTAAAACTGAATTTTTTTAAAGGATTTAAAACTGATTTTTTTTAAAGGATTTAAAAACTGAATTTTTTTAAAGGATTTAAAACTGAATTTTTTTTAAAGGATTTAAAAACTGAATTTTTTTAAAGGATTTAAAACTGAATTTTCTTAAAGGATTTCAAACTGAATTTTTTTAAAGGATTTAAAACTGAATTTTCTTAAAGGATTTAAAACTGAATTTTTTTAAAGGATTTAAAACTGAATTTTCTTAAAGGATTTAAAACTGAATTTTCTTAAAGGATTTAAAACTGAATTGTTTTTAAAAGCATTTAAAAACTGATTTTGAAAAGGTTTTAAAAACTGATTTTATTTTAAGATTTTAAATAGAAAAAGATTTGAACTTTAGAATAGAAAAAGATTTAAACTTTAGAATAGAAAAAGATTTAAACTTTAGAATAGAAAAAGATTTAAACTTTAGAATAGAAAAGATCATATTTTTAAAATAGAAAAGACGGAATTTTTATTAAGTAGAAGAAGTAAGATATGATCTTTATATTTTTAAAGCAATAAAAATATAATTTTTACATCATAGGAATATTAAAAATATAATCTTTATTTTTAAAATATGATCTTTATATATATTGAATAGCGAAGTCAAAATTCGATTTTTATATATTGAATAACATAGTAAAAAAATTCGTTTTTACATATGTAGAGAATACGGGCGAAAGCGACAAAAAGGCGAGATTGGCGAAGATTTCTAAAGGAAGAGTCGTAGTATTGGATAGCTATTGGTGAGATTTCTGATTTAAAAATATTATATATGTGTGAAATGAAAATGAATTGCTATATATAAATATATATATATATATATATATACGCCCCTCGTCCACAAACCATGGACGATATTTATTGATTGAAATTGTTGTGAAAATTGATTGATAGCGAATGATTGTTTGGGATTGTTTATGATTGATATTGGTTGATTGTGGTTGAAAAATACCCATTTGTGGTTGAGAAATATTTGGTTGAAACCACATAGGATTAGTTTGAGGAAATGAAATAAATATATACATGCCGCCTGCGTGCGAACTAGATGCATGATCCCCATTGTCAAAAACCGCAAGGTTTTAAGGTAGAGCGAGGAGCCGTACTAGGGACGGTCCCGGTTTTAACTACCCTGCCGTTATGCTGCCGAAATTTTGAATAATATTCGTGTGTTTGAATTATTTTCATATGCTTAAACTATATTTATTCATTGAATAGAAAACATTCATGTGTTGAATTGATATTCATTCGTTGATTAGAAATTCATGTGTTGAATGGTATTCATATTTCAAAATAAATTGTTTGATAATAAAAATCACATTTTTATCTATATATAAAAACTATAGAAAACATTCATGTGTTGAATTGATATTCATTCGTTGATTAGAAATTCATGTGTTGAATGGTATTCATATTTTGAAATAAATTGTTTGATAATAAAAATCACATTTTTATTGTATGCATGAATCGTTGAAATGTGAAGTGTTAAAAATAGCCACTCGTTCAAAATAAACATATATGAGTTGAAATATTCATTAATTAGCTAATGAAATGATTTGCACCTATGTATGTAACATTAGAATGAATGATGTTTTTAAACCAAATAGAAATCAAATATGAAGTTGAACAGAAAATGAAAAATGATAAGAACTGTATATATATGTACATGCATATTCATTGAACAGGTTATAGCAAAGGGGCTAGAGAAGAGGAATAAAATTTTGCGCCCGACAAATAGGTACACATTTACTGCTTATTTTGGGTGATGATTTTATGAGCCTGTTGGCTAGCCGCTTGGCTTTTCCTTTTTCTTTTTGAGATTAGAAGGACCGGGAAAGCTATTTGCAATTTCCCGATGCTCCCGGTGCAGGGGAGGTTATGGCGAAATTTTCCAAAATTTTAAGGTGTTAGAAAAATATTTGAAGTGAAAACGATATGGAAATCATAGAATGAACTATATTTATATAAATATATAAATATAAATAAAATTAAAACGAAACGAAGCCGTGCAGTTCGTATTTTGAAACCATGATTTCAAACAACTAGTACGGGAAATCCGACTATTGGATTTTCCCGAAACCTCAACCGTCGGGTTCGCCTTGGAATAATCTTTCCAACGGCACCAACCTTGTAAAAATCCAACGGTTGGATTGTCTGGAATGTTTAATTCAAATCTGAAGAAAAACAGCGCCAGAAGCGATTATATTTATATATATATAAATATAATTATATATTTAATCGAATAACGACGCTGCAGTTCGTATTTTGAAATCGAAACTTCAAACGATTGTACCGGGAGATCCGACCGTCGGAATTTCCCGAAACTGGAACCGTTGGATTCGTTTTGAAAAGACCTTTCTAATGATGTAAATTTTGCGAAGATCCAACGGTTAGATTTTCAGATATGTGTAAATCAAATCTGAAGAAAAACAGCGCCACGGCCGCCTTATGGCCCGAAGCGTCGTTTTGAATAAAATAGCTATTTTAAAATAAATAAAAATAGCGATAAATAGTTATAACATATCATAAGCGATATGGAATAGAAATAAACTGAATTTGTTCGATTTATGTGGTTTTTGATGGTTGAATGTGTTTGGTGTGAAAATTACATTAAAGAACAAGATTGGTGTTGTCAAATAATTTAACCATTGAAATAAATTGATTTGAAATTCTAAATATACGAGAATTATTTGAAAAGGCCGAGTTAATTCTCACTTCAAATAATTGACCGACGATTGAAAGTCGAAGATAAAGACGGTGGTCGAAGACCGGAGATCTTTACCTCATTTGGATGGTAACCGAGGTCCTGATTGGGAGGCATCCCGAAATATGGATAATGAGTGGTGATCGTTCAGACGTACGTGGTGATCGATGGGTTTGCGAGGTATTTAGTGCCTCCGGTTTCGTTCAGACCCAGAACGGACTTGTAAATGGACTGTGTGTTTGACATTGGAGTTTATTCTGTGTTGATTGATTTCTGTTAAATATACATCTGTTTGGCGGCGGAGAATTTATTCTTTCGCTTAACGCCCTTCTCTGAGACGCACGAGCTCAGAGGTTGTATATCGATGGACATCAGTCGCATGGCATGAATTGCCGGTGTGGCATGCTAAGATGCAGTGATCAGGGCTTCTGTTGAAAAGCAAAGTCTTGTGGTGATGATCAAAGCACCGCCTGTGTGGCGTAGCTTTGTGTATAACGTGAATTCGCGAGCCTCACACCCCGGTATGAACCTAAAACGGGAGAAGGACCTCAGGGAGGGCATGCGTTTCTTTCTAGCTAGGGTGGTGTCAGTGACCTACCAACCCTGACATTTATATACTTTTCACCTATGTGATTATTGCTGTTGTGAGGCGCCTCGGTTTGATCGGACGATCCGGGTCCGATGGAGTCATTCGTTGGCTCGTTTACGCCCCAAAGGGCGGGGAAACGCAGTGTTCAGGAATTTTAATCCACATCGGTGGACCGGCCCTGACGATCCAAGGGCCCACCTGTGTCTGGGTCCTGGGACACGGGCTAGAGCGTCTCGAATTCGGTAAGGACTATCTTTTGCCTTGGTTCATGACGGAAATCCAATTTCCAAATACGTGACTGTGCGGTTTTGATTGTATACCTATATATATGGCGACATAGTGGTATGGGGCATTAATGCCGTCTATGATTGATAGTTATAATTTGAAATTGTTTTCAAAACATATTGACACTAGCAATAATATCAAATGCCTTTGTTTTATTCGTATAAATCATATTTTGGCCGTTATAAGGTAAAACTCTATCCTCCGGTTTGCGTTGCATTGTGTGATGGGAACTGAGTCTTATAACGGCTTCATTTTTATAAAAAGCATATCGATGTTTAAAAGAAAGATTTGTTTTAAAGCACTGGCAATCCAATGGAGTAAACCCGTTCCACGAAAGTGGCGTGGTCCTGTGATTAGCCAATTATATATGTGTTGAGTGGATTTCTCATACCAGTCCCATGACTGACTCGTAGTTTGTTTCACTTTCAAACTCGGGTGCCCCTTTTTCTACACGGGCAGCCTTGTATTCAGGTTTAGCTGGTTCTTCTGGATAGCTGGAGCTGAAGATGGATTCTATCATTTATTTCTTTTTATGCTGTTCAGCTCCTATTGTACATATTTTGTTTATTTCCGCTGTAGACATTTATGTATAGCTGAACTGTATTTGTACTAAGTAAGATCCTGTATACTGTGTAACTCTGATGATTACTTATCCAGTATATTTTGTTGTTCATTATCTGTGTATTTATTTAATTCTGTTCTGCTATTATCTGTTTCTGTGTTATATTCCAAAGATAACCCTTGTTTCCGTGAAAACGGGATTTCGGGTCGCCTCAACGTGGTATCAGAGCTTTGGTTAAGCTTAGTTTTGGAATATAACATTTGAACGAACTCGTCAGAAATAGAACCAGTAGTGTTCTAGGACGGGTAAATCTATACAGATAGGATCAGCAATATCCTGGTATGAGTAAAGCAGAATGAAATTACACCTGGATAGACACATTTACATTGAAGTATGTGTTTCTATATTTTAAACTATCTTTTCTGTGATCTGACACTTGATCTGCTAATTGCAGAAGTACTAGAAAAATGAGTGCCAGAAACAGAAGGAATACAGAACCCGATCTAGAGGCTCTATTCAAGAGATATCGAAATCTGGGTGGAGCACAATTCTCGGGCAATGAATCTATTATTCAAACTCAAGCTTGGATGAGTTCTGTCGAAAGAATCTTTGAGCATATCCAGCTGAGAGATGACCAGAAACGGTTAGTAGCATCTTGGGCGCTCAAAGAAGAAGCTTTAATCTGGTGGGAAATAATCGTCAAAGATAATCCAGAAGGTGATATCACCTGGGACAGATTCAAAGTGATTTTCCTAGAAAGATTTACTCCTCCCGAAGCAACCGAGAGATTATGTGATGAATTTTCTTATCTAATACAAGGTGACATGACCATCCCAGAGTATTATAAGAAATTCAACGAACTTGCTCACTTTGCTCCTCATCTAATTCAAAACCTGAGGAGGAAGAATTTGAGATTTATCAATGGGCTTCAAAGGAAATACCAGAATAAAGTATTGGGGCATGTGAAGCTTCCTTTTTCTGAAATGATTTATATGGCTTATCAGTATGAAGATCTCCATAAGAAAGGAATGTTACGCGACGAAGAAGAAGTTTGTTGTAGTGACAAAGAAGAGTCGGAAACTGATATTCCTGAAGCCGGTAAAGAGCCTAAATTCAAGAGAAAAAGGGCTGAATCTGGGAAAGAACCAGTAACGACTGCTATTTGCTCTAATTGCAATAAGAAAGGACATTTGTCGATAAATTGTGGGCCCATAACCTGTGGCGTAGCTTTGTGTATAACATGAATTCGCGAGCCTCACACCCCGGTATGAACCTAAAACGGGAGAAGGACCTCAGGGAGGGCATGCGTTTCTTTCTAGCTAGGGTGTTGTCAGTGACCTACCAGCCCTGACATTTATATACTTTTCACCTATGTGGTTGTTGCTGTTGCGAGGCGCCTCGGTTTGATCGGACGATCCGGGTCCGATGGAGTCATTCGTTGGCTCGTTTACGCCCCAAAGGGCGGGGAAACGCAGTGTTCAGGAATTTTAATCCACATCGGTGGACCGGCCCTGACGATCCAAGGGCCCACCTGTGTCTGGGTCCTGGGACATGGGCTAGAGCATCTCGAATTCGGTAAGGACTATCTTTTGCCTTGGTTCATGACGGAAATCCAATTTCCAAATACGTGACTGTGCGGTTTTGATTGTATACCTATATATATGGCGATATAGTGGTATGGGGCATTAATGCCGTCTATGATTGATAGCTATGATTTGAAATTGTTTTCAAAACATATTGACACTAGCAATAATATCAAATGCCTTTGTTTTATTCGTATAAATCATATTTTGGTCGTTATAAGGTAAAACTCTATCCTCCGGTTTGCGTTGCATTGTGTGATGGGAACTGAGTCTTATAACGGCTTCATTTTTATAAAAAGCATAGCGATGTTTAAAAGAAAGATTTGTTTTAAAGCACTGGCAATCCAATGCAGTAAACCCGTTCCACGAAAGTGGCGTGGTCCTGTGATTAGCCAATTATATATGTGTTGAGTGGATTTCTCATACCAGTCCCATGACTGACTCGTAGTTTGTTTCACTCTCAAACTCGGGTGCCCCTTTTTCTACACGGGCAGCCTTGTATTCAGGTTTAGCTGGTTCTTTCTGGATAGCTGGAGCTGAAGATGGATTCTATCATTTATTTCCTTTTATGTTGTTCAGCTCCTATTGTACATATTTTGTTTATTTCCACTGTAGACATTTATGTATAGCTGAACTGTATTTGTACTAAGTAAGATCCTGTATACGGTGTAACTCTGATGATTACTTTTATCCAGTATATTCTATTGTTCATTACAGCCATTCAGAATTGGAAGCAGCCCAGTACTCCCACTGAAGTCCGCAGTTTTCTCGGATTGACTAACTATTACCGGAAGTTCGTTAAAGACTTTTCTAAGATATCTGGCCACTTAACGAAGCTTACAAAGAAGCATTCTAAATTCAAATGGACTCAAGAGAGTGAGGAGGCTTTCGAAGAGCTAAAGTTGAGATTAACAACAGCTCCAGTGTTAACCATCATCGATGGCAACCAAGATTTAAAGGTCTGGACTGATGCTTCTAGAGAAGGCCTTGGTGCAGTGTTGATGCAAAGAGGCCAAGTAATTGCTTATGCTAGCCGTCAACTGAAGCCACACGAGAAGAACTACGTAACTCATGATCTTGAGTTATTGGCTATCATATTCTCTTTGAAAATCTGGAGATACTATCTTCTGGGCGAGAGATTTGAACTGTTTACAGATCATCAATCATTAAAGTATCTGTTCACTCAGAAAGACTTGAATTTGAGGCAGCAGCGTTGGCTGGAGTTTCTTGCAGCGTATGACTTCGAAATTATATATACTCAGGGAAAGCCAATGTCGTGGCCGATGTGCTGAGCCGAAAGAATGTAATGATCGCCAGCTTTATTATCACAACATCCTTGATTGACAAAATATCTATTCTTCAGAAGGAGGATAACTTTATTATACATATGATCAAAAGGATTCAGAAAGGCGAACCCTCGTGTTTTCAAATAGATAACGACGAGACCTTGAGGTTGAAAGGAAGGATTTGTGTTCCCGACATCCCAGAGTTAAAAAGGGAAGTGTTAGACGAGTGTCACAAGTCCAAGCTGAGTATCCATCCTGGCGTGGCCAAAATGTATAACGATCTCAAAAGAACATTCTGGTGGAAGGCTATGAAAAGAGACGTTTCAATATACGTTAGTCGATGCCCTACTTGCCAGCTAGTCAAAAGCGACCAGCAGAAATTGGCTGGATTATTACAACCGCTAGAAGTTCCTGGCTGGAAGTGGGAACATATTTCTATGGATTTCATTGATGGTTTTCCCAGAACCAGAAAGGGAAATGACAGTATTTGGGTGATCGTAGATCGCTTCACGAAGACCGCCCATTTTATACCTGTCAAATCAAATAGAACCGCTCAGAGTCTGGTGCAGATTTACTTCAGGGAAATAGTTAGACTGCATGGAGTGCCGCTCAGTATAGTAAGTGATAGAGATACAATATTCACTAGCAAATTCTGGGAAGCATTTCAAGTCGAGCTAGGAACGAAGTTGAACTTGAGCACCGCTTATCATCCTCAGACAGATGGTCAGACTGAGAGGGTGAATCGCATTTTAGAAGATCTATTGCGGGCTTGTGTTCTAGATTTCGGTGGATCATGGGAAGACCATCTGCATTTGGCTGAATTCTCTTATAACAACAGCTACCAAGCGAGTCTGACAATGTCGCCATTCGAAGCATTGTACGGTAGACCGTGCCGATCTCCTGCTTGTTGGGTCGAGCCTGGAAATAGACTTGTGTTAGGGCCTGATATGATTCGAGAAGCTGCCGACAAAGTCGATTTTATTAAGAAGCGATTACTCGCCGCTCAAAGCCGACAAAAGAGCTATGCCGATAGAAGAAGAAGAGATGTATCCTTTGAAGTTGGCGACTATGTATATTTGAAAGTATTGCCGATGAGAGGAGTTATCCGGTTCGGCAAAACAGGAAAGTTAGCACCCAAATTTGTTGGTCTGTTTCCTACTCTGGAACGGATTGGGACTCTCGCATATTAAATTAAATTGCCAGACTGGTTGCCTGGAGTGCATGATGTATTTCATATATCTCAACTTCGGAAGCACGTTCATGATCCAGACTTGATCGTGGAAGAAGCAGCTTAGCAGGATATTGAAATTACTCCAGAATTAGCTGTGAGGCGAGAGCCGATAAAGATTATCGGCAAAGAAACCAAAGAGCTGAGAAACAAGAAGGTTCACTTAGTCAAAGTGCAATGGAGTGGAGATCCACGAGATTGTACTTGGGAAACTGAGGAGAGCATTCAGAAATCTTATCCTAGATGCCGAGTAGATATCTCTGATTGACTCTGGTGCAAGGTACATTTAACCTACTTTGCATTACCATTCAATTCTCTACTCTATTGTTATTTTCTTTTCATAGATGTGCACTTTTAAATTATATAGTCTGAAAGATTCTTAAAGGGTATAGGATTTGATTAGTATATTTTTAAAGGTTAAAAACAATTGGATTGGTTGTTGTGTTGTGTGATTGTAGATTTATCAAACCACTTTCGACTTTATTCCTTTTCGGGGACGAAAAGTTTTAAGTGGGGAGATTGTAACGACCCAGAAAATCTGAACCAATTTAAAATTTTTAAATTGGCTAAAATAATGGATTTTAAATATTTAAAATAAATATTTTAAATAAAGGCGATGAAAACTGAGTTTGAATCGACGATTGAAAACGAATATAATTAATTATAATTATAAACAAGGCCTGAAATGGCGTGGCAGTTTCAAAAATTGAATTCAAACTTTGTCGGACTGCACCGGGAGCAAAACAATCCGGATCTTAGTGAAACCAAAAACATTAGGATCTAATTGGTAATATCTTTCTAACGAATCCGACCAATCGAAATTTGATAGCGGGAATCAAAAGATATGTCCAATTGAAAATTCTGAATAGTCGCTATGGAATTCAGGCCCTTAAAAATGGACATTTTGCAAACGAACTCGGATTTCGACGAAACCACTTTTGTTGGGTCCGTGATGTAAAGTTATTGCTAGATTCCAAATTTCATAATTTTTCGAATCAATATGTGAGCGTGGCAAAGGAAAACGCGTTTGACCAATTTCAGTTGATTTCAATCGACTGGAAATTGGCCATTTTGCAAACGGTCTCAGAATTCGACGAAACTAGTTTTGTTAGGACCGTATCGTCAATACGAAGCTAGAAATATTTTTCGGGAATTTTTAGAGTTAATATGTGACCCCGGTAATTAGAAATGTACGTTTAAAATTCAATATAGTGATTTAAATGTAAATTCAACGGAAACTGATTGTAACGATCAAATCAGCTTGCGATACATATCCCATTGTGTTCGGAATGGGGGTTAAACGCTGACAGGCGGTGGGCCTCGTTTCGAGGTCGTGGGTAAAAGTCAACTTTATGCAATTAAATTAATTAATAAAATAATAAAAAAAATATAATCTCCCTCCCTTTTCTTCTTCCTGCCCCCCCCCCCCCCGATTTCATTAATCAGAAAAAAATAAAAAAAAAAGAAGAAGAGCGGAGCAGTAGTGACGCCGCCACCACCGGAGCTCCGACGAAGACGAGCCTCCCCGTTCGAAACCCTAGCGCCGCCTTTCCCCGTTCGAGACCACGAAGCCGCCTTCCTCCCTGTTCGAACCAAAATCGCGACGCCCCATTTCGCGAGCCGCCTCCTCGAAGCCAGACTCCGCCTCCCCTCCGACGAACTGCGGAAACCCCCCCCCCCCCCACTCTCTGTAAGTCTTTTTTTTTTAATTCATTTTTATTTTATATAAACAGAAAAAAAAACTGAATTTTTTTAAAGGATTTAAAACTGAATTTTTTTAAAGGATTTAAAACTGAATTTTTTTAAAGGATTTAAAAACTGAATGTTTTTAAAGGATTTAAAACTGAATTTTTTTTAAAGGATTTAAAAACTGAATTTTTTTAAAGGATTTAAAACTGAATTTTCTTAAAGGATTTAAAACTAAATTTTTTTAAAGGATTTAAAACTGAATTTTCTTAAAGGATTTAAAACTGAATTTTTTTAAAGGATTTAAAACTGAATTTTCTTAAAGGATTTAAAACTGAATTTTCTTAAAGGATTTAAAACTGAATTGTTTTTAAAAGCATTTAAAAACTGATTTTGAAAAGGTTTTAAAAACTGATTTTATTTTAAGATTTTAAATAGAAAAAGATTTGAACTTTAGAATAGAAAAAGATTTAAACTTTAGAATAGAAAAAGATTTAAACTTTAGAATAGAAAAAGATTTAAACTTTAGAATAGAAAAGATCATATTTTTAAAATAGAAAAGACGGAATTTTTATTAAGTAGAAGAAGTAAGATATGATCTTTATATTTTTAAAGCAATAAAAATATAATTTTTACATCATAGGAATATTAAAAATATAATCTTTATTTTTAAAATATGATCTTTATATATATTGAATAGCGAAGTCAAAATTTGATTTTTATATATTGAATAACATAGTAAAAAAATTCGTTTTTACATATGTAGAGAATACGGGCGAAAGCGACAAAAAGGCGAGATTGGCGAAGATTTCTAAAGGAAGAGTCGTAGTATTGGATAGCTATTGGTGAGATTTCTGATTTAAAAATATTATATATGTGTGAAATGAAAATGAATTGCTATATATAAATATATATATATATATATATATATATATACGCCCCTCGTCCACAAACCATGGACGAAATTTATTGATTGAAATTGTTGTGAAAATTGATTGATAGTGAATGATTGTTTGGGATTGTTTGTGATTGATATTGGTTGATTGTGGTTGAAAAATACCCATTTGTGGTTGAGAAATATTTGGTTGAAACCACATAGGATTAGTTTGTGGAAATGAAATAAATATATACATGCCGCCTGCGTGCGAACTAGATGCATGATCCCCATTGTCAAAAACCGCGAGGTTTTAAGGTAGAGCGAGGAGCCGTACTAGGGACGGTCCCGGTTTTAACTACCCTGCCGTTATGCTGCCGAAATTTTGAATAATATTCGTGTGTTTGAATTATTTTCATATGCTTAAACTATATTTATTCATTGAATAGAAAACATTCATGTGTTGAATTGATATTCATTCGTTGATTAAAAATTCATGTGTTGAATGGTATTCATATTTCGAAATAAATTGTTTGATAATAAAAATCACATTTTTATCTATATATAAAAACTATAGAAAACATTCATGTGTTGAATTGATATTCATTCGTTGATTAGAAATTCATGTGTTGAATGGTATTCATATTTTGAAATAAATTGTTTGATAATAAAAATCACATTTTTATTGTATGCATGAATCGTTGAAATGTGAAGTGTTAAAAATAGCCACTTGTTCAAAATAAACATATATGAGTTGAAATATTCATTAATTAGCTAATGAAATGATTTGCACCTATGTATGTAACATTAGAATGAATGGTGTTTTTAAACCAAATAGAAATCAAATATGAAGTTGAACAGAAAATGACAAATGATAAGAACTGTATATATATGTACATGCATATTCATTGAACAGGTTATAGCAAAGGGGCTAGAGAAGAGGAATAAAATTTTGTGCCCGACAAATAGGTACACATTTACTGCTTTGTTTGGGTGATGATTTTATGAGCCTGTTGGCTAGCCGCTTGGCTTTTCCTTTTTCTTTTTGAGATTAGAAGGACCGGGAAAGCTATTTGCGATTTCCCGATGCTCCCGGTGCAGGGGAGGTTATGGCGAAATTTTCCAAAATTTTAAGGTGTTAGAAAAATATTTGAAGTGAAAACGATATGGAAATCATAGAATGAACTATATTTATATAAATATATAAATATAAATAAAATTAAAATGAAACGAAGCCGTGCAGTTCGTATTTTGAAACCATGATTTCAAACAACTAGTACGGGAAATCCGACCATTGGATTTTCCCGAAACCTCAACCGTCGGGTTCGCCTTGGAATAATCTTTCCAACGGCACCAACCTTGTAAAAATCCAACGGTTGGATTGTCTAGAATGTTTAATTCAAATCTGAAGAAAAACAGCGCCAGAAGCGATTATATTTATATGTATATAAATATAATTATATATTTAATCGAATAACGACGCTGCAGTTCGTATTTTGAAATCGAAACTTCAAACGATTGTACCGGGAGATCCGATCGTCGGAATTTCCCGAAACTGGAACCGTTGGATTCGTTTTGAAAAGACCTTTCTAATGATGTAAATTTTGCGAAGATCCAACGGTTAGATTTTCAGATATGTGTAAATCAAATCTGAAGAAAAACAGCGCCACGGCCGCCTTATGGCCCGAAGCGTCGTTTTGAATAAAATAGCTATTTTAAAATAAATAAAAATAGCGATAAATAGTTATAACATATCATAAGCGATATGGAATAGAAATAAACTGAATTTGTTCGATTTATGTGGTTTTTGATGGTTGAATGTGTTTGGTGTGAAAATTACATTAAAGAACAAGATTGGTGTTGTCAAATAATTTAACCATTGAAATAAATTGATTTGAAATTCTAAATATACGAGAATTATTTGAAAAGGCCGAGTTAATTCTCACTTCAAATAATTGACCGACGATTGAAAGTCAAAGATAAAGACGGTGGTCGAAGACCGGAGATCTTCACCTCGTTTGGATGGTAACCGAGGTCCTGATTGGGAGGCATCCCGAAATATGGATAATGAGTGGTGATCGTTCAGACGTACGTGGTGATCGATGGGTTTGCGAGGTATATAGTGCCTCCGGTTTCGTTCAGACCCAGAACGGACTTGTAAATGGACTGTGTGTTTGACATTGGAGTTTATTCTGTGTTGATTGATTTCTGTTAAATATACATCTGTTTGGCGGCGGAGAATTTATTCTTTCGCTTAACGCCCTTCTCTGAGACGCACGAGCTCAAAGGTTGTATATCGATGGACATCAGTCGCATGGCATGAATTGCCGGTGTGGCATGCTAAGATGCAGTGATCAGGGCTTCTGTTGAAAAGCAAAGTCTTGTGGTGATGATCAAAGCATCGCCTGTGTGGCGTAGCTTTGTGTATAACGTGAATTCGCGAGCCTCACACCCCGGTATGAACCTAAAACGGGAGAAGGACCTCAGGGAGGGCATGCGTTTCTTTCTAGCTAGGGTGGTGTCAGTGACCTACCAGCCCTGACATTTATATACTTTTCACCTATGTGGTTGTTGCTGTTGCGAGGCGCCTCGGTTTGATCGGACGATCCGGGTCCGATGGAGTCATTCGTTGGCTTGTTTACGCCCTAAAGGGCGGGGAAACGCAGTGTTCAGGAATTTTAATCCACATCGGTGGACCGGCCCTGACGATCCAAGGGCCCACCTGTGTCTGGGTCCTGGGACACGGGCTAGAGCGTCTCGAATTCGGTAAGGACTATCTTTTGCCTTGGTTCATGACGGAAATCCAATTTCCAAATACGTGACTGTGCGGTTTTGATTGTATACCTATATATATGGCGACATAGTGGTATGGGGCATTAATGCCGTCTATGATTGATAGTTATGATTTGAAATTGTTTTCAAAACATATTGACACTAGCAATAATATCAAATGCCTTTGTTTTATTCGTATAAATCATATTTTGGCCGTTATAAGGTAAAACTCTATCCTCCGGTTTGCGTTGCATTGTGTGATGGGAACTGAGTCTTATAACGGCTTCATTTTTATAAAAAGCATATCGATGTTTAAAAGAAAGATTTGTTTTAAAGCACTGGCAATCCAATGGAGTAAACCCGTTCCACGAAAGTGGCGTGGTCCTGTGATTAGCCAATTATATATGTGTTGAGTGGATTTCTCATACCAGTCCCATGACTGACTCGTAGTTTGTTTCACTTTCAAACTCGGGTGCCCCTTTTTCTACACGGGCAGCCTTGTATTCAGGTTTAGCTGGTTCTTCTGGATAGCTGGAGCTGAAGATGGATTCTATCATTTATTTCTTTTTATGCTGTTCAGCTCCTATTGTACATATTTTGTTTATTTCCGCTGTAGACATTTATGTATAGCTGAACTGTATTTGTACTAAGTAAGATCCTGTATACTGTGTAACTCTGATGATTACTTATCCAGTATATTTTGTTGTTCATTATCTGGTGTATTTATTTAATTCTGTTCTGCTATTATCTGTTTCTGTGTTATATTCCAAAGATAACCCTTGTTTCCGTGAAAACGGGATTTCGGGTCGTCTCATTAAATTTAATATATAAAATAGTGTATTAACTTAGATAATCATAACTTACACATATGTGATCGAAATTTGACAAAACAGGATCCGATGGGATCGTATGGACGGTGGATACACGATGGAACTTATTCGAAGTGAATGGGAGCTCGTTACAATTTATAGCAAAATAAATTGTCCATATGAATCAACTGACGCAAATCGTTATTTAGCGGTTAGCACGCAAGGTGAGTATATCTCACTTATTCTCCTCAGTTTATTTTTTTTTTAATATAATCTAGTATTGATAAATGATAATTAATTGCTGTATGATGATTGTTTAGTTGAATTGTTGATTTAGTAGTTGAAATTATGGATAACGGTACACATATATATATATATATATATATATATATATATATATCGTTAATCAAATAATTGGTTCTGTTTATTAAAAGATTTCATATTGAAATGAAATCGATGTTATGTATATATTGTTTAACGTGTCTGGATGCAGGGAAACAGGTTGGAGGGATCCAACTGGATTCCTCAAATATTATTACTGTTTATTTTCATATATTGTGATATATGATGTGATACATTTTCTGTGATTGATTATAATGACACTGATGTTGTTATTTGATATTTCAAATACCATAAGAAATACTGAAATGTGAAAAGGGAATTTTCAAAGTGTATATTGAAAATAAAATATTTATAAAATCAGAGTATTTTATAAAAGGAAATATTTCGGAAATAATTAGAATTAAGGAATATTTATTTAGGAAATAAATAGAATTATTAGAGGAATATTTATTTGGAAAATAAATAGGATTATTAAAGGATATTGACGAGATATAAAAGAGTTATGAGAAGATTGTTTAAAGTGGATATTAAATAGAAATCTGTTTTTATAGATAAATTGAGAAGATTAATTTATAAATAATGTTTTTATAAATTAAATAAAATATTTATCATTTGATAAATGGAATATATAAGTCTAAACTTATATGGCGTAGTAGAAATCAGTTTGACACCGATATTTTTAATAGAATGTGAACCCAGCATTTATAAAGGGAATTTTAAATGAGATTTAAGTGTTCGAAATAAAAAGGAGATTTCATATGAATAATTCTATAAATAGAATTTGGAAATGGGATATTACTTTAAAAAACGAAATCAAACTTAATGGATTATATAAAAGATTTATTTTTCACATTTAATGTGAATAATGGCTTAAAATGAATATTTTATAAATTAAAACATTTATAAGGAAAATTGGGTTTTGAAATAGAAATTCAAATGGGAATTTGAATGAGATAGGAAATAGAGTTAATCGAATAGAGTTATCAAATTAGAGTTAATCGAATTAGAGTTAGTCGAATATTAGTCATTCTATGTGAGTTAATCGAATATAAATTATTTGAAGCGAGTTAATCGAATATAAGTTATTCGAAGTGAGTTAATCGGATATAAGTTATTCGAAGTAAGTTAATCAAATATAAGTTATTCGAAGCGAGTAAATCGAATATAAGTTATTCGAAGCAAGTTAATCAAAGATAAGTTATTCAAAGGAGAGTTAATCGAATAGAGGTTACATGAAGGAGAGTTATACGTTGAATTCGATTTTATCAAATTCGGGAAAGTACTATTCACTTTCCGTTTTCAATTAAGATTTATTTATTTATTAATAAATTAGTTGTTTGTTTATTTATCCAAATTAATAAATAGAAGTTATATTTAAGTTATTATATTTTGAAAGCATGAGATTATAACACTATTGTTATAATCAAATGATTTCTGTAAAAGAAGTGGATTCGTAAATAGAATCCGAGAGTTACATAAGGAAGTTGTTAAAGATTTAAAATGTAAAATTTGTCTATTTCGTGGTTAAAGATGTTGTTCAGTTAAGGTCTGAGAGGTAATTATACCCCAACTTGATTGACTTCATTTTTAATTAAGGAATGGTTAAGGTTTGATTGGGAAGGTTGGTTAAGTGAATTTGGTAAATGAGTGTAATGGGTAGAGTTGAAATCGCGATGTTTTATTTAAACATCTGTTTAAATCTAATGAAGGAGTTTTTGAAATGTTTTCCAAATAAGAATAAGAAATGTTTTCTAATATAGAAAATAAGAAATGAGAATAAATATGGGAATATTTTCGAATGATTAATAATGTATATTTTCTAAATTTAGAAAGATAGAATGTATGTATATGGAAACAGGAAATGGGTAAATGGGTAAATGGATAAATTAATGGTAATTTAATATAAAGAGATAAACGTTGATTTATGATTGATCGATCGAATTTCTATCTGGAAATAAGATCGTTGGTTGTACACATATTTTTCTTTGATAGTTAAATCATCGACTATCGAAGTTTTTGACCATTTTTCGTCGTCAATACGGAGAGACCGGGATCAGATTCATTATCTGAGAACCACTCTGTATGGACGTTAGCGTTACGATCAAATATGATGAAGATAACTAAAGACGGAGTTATGCAAGGGCTGTCCTATTTACAGAATAGTGCCTTCGGTTTGTCCAGTCCTAGGACAACTTATATGGAATAATGTCTAACAGAGTATATCTAAAGGATCACGTATCTTGATCTCTTCAAATGTATTTATGTTGGTGGTAGAGGAATTCGTTTCTCCTACCTGTATACCCGTGGTATTTTTGGAGAAACCAAATTGTGATTTGGCGGGTATGATGATGTGACATTCAAAGTGAATAAATCTGTGATCTGTCAGAGATATGCGTGGCCTCTAGCCTCACAAACAGGAAATGGTATAAAATCGCGTAGGTCGCATGGCTAAGTGGTTAGCTGCCAAGTAGGGTGTATTGTCACCTGATCTACAGTTTCAGTTACTTCTTTAATCTATTTTGATGTTGACCCTTTCGGGAAATGGTTGCTGATCCCAACTGTTGGTGATAATACATTCGTACACTCAAGCGAAATGAATGACCGGTCATGTTTAGCCTAGGTTGTAAGATGTTCTTGTTGAACCCGGTGTATTCCCCTCTAGAGATACACTGTCAGAAGGTGGGCCCATACCTTGCCAGTTGGAATCCATTACCCAATAAGCGCCCGCGGTTTTTGATTGTATCTTATATATGTGGAAAGTAAGATGCAAGTGTTCCATAAAATTGTTGATTATTTGATTTAGACACTATTGTAATATCAAAAGAAATTTGATATAAAGAATGTTTTGGTTTATCGTAAGGTATAAACCATCCGTATTTATATGTGGATCGGTCTTACGATTATCCTTTCTTTTAAAAGGATTTTAAAAGTTAAACAAATGGTTGGAGTTTACTCACACCAGTCACATGACTGACCCAGAGTTTATTTTGTTATGTTTTCCCTAAACTCTTGAGTGCCCATTTTGTATGGGCAGTCAAGTAGTCAGGATTTTTTCAGATACACGTGAAGGAGCTTAGAGCAAGAGGCTTCAACAATCTATAGCTATTATTTATTTCCGTTGTGTTGTACCCTGATAATGTTATGTATATACAAGTACATATTTGTATTTCAAAGTTATGTTATATCATATATTTTGTTCGTTCCATTGTGAGATTCTGGTTACTCTGATTTTGTTGTTATGTTCTTCTTATTATTCTATTCTAATAGTTCTATCTTATATATTTCTCACCCTCTAACTTCTTTCGATTAATGTTCCGGTAATTTTCAATGTTTGAATAGTCGACATGGTGTTGTATGTCGATTACCGAAGTTGAAAATTCCCAGGGCCGTTACAGTGGTATCAGAGCTGAGGGTTAAGTAATTACCTTGGCTCTATGGCGTAACTCAGTTGAGATGGGGCTAGCAATACAAAAGATTGAGTTTGAGTGTATATATATGAGCGCGTATTAGTTATTTGATATAAAAATGATTTTATATTGTGGAGATTTATTGGTTGAGTTGTTTATAAATTCTGGTCGATCAGTTTGATCCACTGTATCGGTAAGGGTTTCTAAACACTCGAATACGATGAACTGACATGGTATGTTTTGAAAAGAGGGTAAATGAAATAATTTTACCCAAAGTATATTTTGATAATAAAGAAAATCTATATTGAATTAATATATTTAATGTGCTGGTCATTATTATAATCAAACAATATTATAATTGAAATGATTATAAATAACCAGTCCGAATTCGTACAAGTGTAATATATGAAATCAGATTAATCAAATCTGAAATTAAAGTCAGAATTGGAATTAAAATTCCTAAAATTTGGAAAAATGTTCGTAAATGGATTTGAATTAAATATATGAGAATTTTAAAATCCTGAGAGATTTTAAATTGTTTTAAAAACATTGAGAGGATATTTTGAAATAAATTTCAAAATGGAGATGTTTATATATGATTTTGTAAAGTGAAATAGTATTGAACTCACTTTGATCGCTGGGAAATAACTCTGATGATGCTGGCCACATCCTCAGTGTTCATTTTCGAGTTCTATGTGATGGATTACTACCACAGATTTTGTTTTTGAATTGGTTTGGGAAAACAAGTTGTTTGAATCCTGAAAAGGAATATTTGATTTTCGAAAGAGCTAAACTATTTAAAGACTCCCAGGAGAGATTGTTTGAATAAAAAAAACAAATTATACAGAAATTTGGGAAAGAAAATTGAATTAAATCCAATTAAATGCAAATTGAATTGGAATAGAATGATATCAAGAAAAATTGGATTCTTGAATATAATTGGACCCTTGTGAATGGGAATGGATTGATTTTTGAAATGAAAACTAGATTTGAGTAATGGGTTATGAGATAAAGATAACCGATTAGAGGAATTAATTAGTTAATGAAATGTGAAAACATAACTTAGCTTTGTTAAGTATATTGGGATGGTGAGTTAAGAATTTGAAATCAAGAATGAAACTTTGAGTAGAAATTAAATTTGGCTTGGATAGATCCAAATGATTGAGTTTGAGGATGAATCGACTGGAGATTGATTGTGAAGGGATTTATATATGCTGAAGTGGCAGCAACTGAAAAGGATATAATGATATGCCAGACAAAGAGGTACAAGTTTATATTATATATGAGTTTGGTGATTTAATGAGGCTATTTGGCGAGCCACTTAGCTATTTGATTTTCTTTTGGGTTAGAGAAGGCCTACAAAGGCGAGTTGTAGTTGTACCGATTGAGTCGTACAAAGGAGGTGCTGGCAAAATTTTCCGAAAATTTAAGGTGTCGGAAAATTTTCGTTAGTAGGAATAAATTAATAATTTAATTGAAATAAATTAATTCAGTGAAATTGAAGATAAAAAGGTAAACAAATAATTTTTAACTCAGTTAATAAGGTCTGTTTTCTACCTTAGCAATCTCAAGGACGAAATTATTTTAAGGGAGAAGAATGTAACATCCCATATTTTATGGTATATTAATTTATTTAATTATTATAACAGTGATTTATAGATTTAGAGATTTAGAATGTTGTTTAATTAAATATATTGAATATTAATTAATATTAATAATTAAATAATATATCTAATTTTTGAAATAGTCGAAAATAGTAGAATTCGGAATGTTGTTTGAATCAGATGATTTAACTAATTTAATTCAGTTTAGAATTGAATTATAATAATGAATATATTATTTAAAGCGACAGTTGAACGAATAAATTATATTATAATTATAATCAAGCTCAAAATGGCACGATAGTTTGTAATTTGGCGATTCGAACTTTAAACAAATATACAGAATCTATAAAACCCCGTATGTTGAATAACTTGTTATAATATAAATCAGGGCAGAATTAAATTTTAAAATCTGAATCAGGGAAACAGGCTATGCTATTGCGTTCGCATTGGAAAAATACGCGAAATAGAGTCCGAGTTTTCGAAAATCGGAGTCTATATGAAGAAGATATGGACGAACGAAGTTAGGCAGAAAAACCGAAAACAAGCCAGAATGCACTGGCGCACTTGTGAAGTGCGCCAGCACAAAAATACACTGGCGCACTTGGGAAGTGCGCCCGTGTCGAGCCAAAAACCTGCACAGCTTTCTGGTTTGACCCTGGCTGGCCTGGTGCACCTGTTTTGGTTCTATGGTCTGTTCTGCTGACCTGTGACGATTTTTGATGGTTTAGATCTAAACTAGGGTTAATCTAAGGGCCTAAACTACAACCTAAATCTATAAATACACCCTAAGACTACCCTAATCCATACTAAAAATAGATACAACGTCATCATGCCATCAAAATGCAACTTAGAAGGAGCCTCCACAAATTAGAAAGGAAGATAGCTTCTCAAATCAACTTCTAATCAACTCTAGCAACTAAATCTTCTTCATAGGAGTGCTAATCAACAAGTTGTGAGTTTCTATGCCTTTAGCAAGCAACTGCTAAACTAATTATGATAGGATGTAATGAGGTTATGGTTATGAATGTGGATCAATGCAAGTTATGTTATCATATGCTATGTGCTCATGATGTTAGTTATGCAAGTTTTATGCTATATGTCCATGATGCTAGTTATGCAAGTTTTATGCTATATGTTCATGATGCTAGTTATGCAAATCACTATGATAAACATTGACCCATTATGACACCATGTTATAAAAGTTTGGTGTTTGATTATATGCAAGTTCATATATGACATGTTATGCAAGTTTGGTATTTGATTATATGCAAGTAACATGTGCAAGTTTACACCTTTGTATGATATGCATACATATGCAAGTTTACCCCTTTGTATGTCATGCATATATATGCATGTTTACCCCTTTTTATGATATGAGTAACATATGCAAGTTCATCCCTTTTTAGACCTATGACATGTATGCAAGTTTATCCCTTTATGATAGGTCTATGACATGAACATCTATGCAAGTTACCCTCTTTATGACATATGTGATTCATGCAAGTTTGGGTTGATTATTTATGCTAGTTGGGTTTGATGCTATGGACATATATGCAAGTTGACACCTTTAAAACCCATGTTGATGCTAATGTTATGCTAAGTTGAACCCATTGTATTTGAGATGAATCTTCCCTTTTAAGTATGTCATGTTAGCGTAATATGTGGGGAACGATGGGGTTAATATTCATGTTAAAAAAATTATGGTGAAATGGGTATGATGTTGCATATCATAAGTGGATGGACATAATTGAGTCAATTATGTACATCATTAAATTGGAATTAATTAGGGAAAATTAATTCAAAATATGGGGGTGATTAATTAGGTGTAACTAATCGACTAAGACACGAGGTTGGACCCTTTTGTAGCCTAAGACTGCCCGGACCCGACCGGCAAATCCAGCGGCTACAAATGATTGGCCCAATGTGAGAGGTCTTAGGCATAAACTAAATACGTGACAAGTGTAAAGACACGAGGTTAGACTCTGTTATGGCGTAAGGCTGCCCGGACCCGACCGGCAAATCCAGCTGCCATAAAAGACAGTCTAATGTGAGAGGTCTTTACAAAGGTTACGTTCTTAATCAATTAAGAAACACTTAACCAGATAAGCATGTAGTGGGGCATGAGGGGTTAAGTGGGTGCCTTGGGTGGCATGTGGAAATCAAGTAAGTGCCTTGGGGGGCATATGGAAATCTAGTGGGTTGCCTTGGGTGGCAATAGAAAATACGATTAGAATACTTAACCAAGTGGAAACATGTAATTAAACATGATTAAAGGGTTAAGTGGGAAGCACTAGTAAAAGGAGCAAGCTTAGGTGGGTAGCTTGTGGGGGCCCATTTCAACCAGTAACCCATATGTATCTTTGTGGGCTTGACCCATGTCGAGGATGGGACACGCGTACTGGGCTTGACTATAAGAGGCCAAAACAGGTTAGCGGTGGCAACGCAAGTCCAACGAGTTTCATATGCGTGTGTGGACCCGGGCTGGTAGGTAAGACGTTGTTGCATCGTGTAGGTATAAGTCGTGCATCAGTGTTGGTATCGGGTTGCCACTTTGGGGAATGATACACCCCACTGTGGGACCAGCACGGATATCTACGTTAGGGAGCCGATCGCTTGGGGAGTAGTGGGTACACCTAGTGGAGATAGGGGCAGACGACACCTATGTAGTCAGCTAGGGGTACACGAAACTACTAGTTAAATTTTCTAAGTCCTTGGGTGGGATCAACCTTTAAGAAGGAATGACTGGTGTGGTGCAGTGTAGTAATTACCCTTGGGTGGGTAGATGCGTCTTTACCGATATCTTAGTTCATCCTATGTCTAGTTGGCTGCTTAGTGTAGTCATTTATCCCCAGTCATTACCGTACCAAGTTTATATCATACTCTAATTACTTTAATGATTGTATTGTTAAAGTTATAGGACTCGCTCAGACTTATGTCTGACCCCGTTGTTTTTATCTTTTTCCCAACCCTCAGGTTCTCAGAGTGGGCCTAGCACTAGTGGGCATTGATCAGATTGCTTTATCTATCTTTTGGAGCTTGGACCGTTGATGTAAAGCTCAGCTTATCTTTTCTATTATAGCTATTAGTTATGTAGTGGGATTATGTACTTATGTTTTTATCAGGATGGATACTTAGTACTTGACTCATGTTTTAGTTGGTTTTGGTATTGTAACCAAACATGTTTATCTTCTGCTGCAATGAAATGATGTTTTAGATTTTCAAGTATTATTTATATCTGTCTTGTTGTAATTTTTCTGTTCTATATTCACTTAAAATACTCCACCGAAGTTAAGGCATTCCCTTAGTGAGTGACCTTA
Source organism: Allium sativum (assembly GCA_030737875.1). Lineage (NCBI taxonomy): Eukaryota > Viridiplantae > Streptophyta > Magnoliopsida > Asparagales > Amaryllidaceae > Allium > Allium sativum. The sequence goes on along the minus strand of CM060922.1, from coordinate 192,940,031 downwards.
GCGGGTGTGGGGTGTTACAGAATCCGTTTTAAGTTGGATTTCTGTGAAACAAGAAACGTTCAGAGCTAGCGAAATATCTCTTTCTAATGGAAAAGAAAATTCGAGATTTCGTTTTGCAGAGTGTAAGTTATGTCCAAATAAAATTTTCGAATATTCGCTATAAAGTTGTTTATAAACCATAATGATAATTTATTTATTATAAATTATTTATTTCGAATTTGGACAAGATATTTGAGGCGTAGTTATAATTTAAATTTTATAATTTTACTGTAATTTTTATTTTGAAAAATAAGCAAATTTTTATTTGAAGTGTTTCACACCCTATATCAGCATTTTGGGGTTTCACAGAATGAGTTAACTAGTCTATATTATTATGTTTTTGGGACCCTGGCACATTGCTCGTTACAACTGCATTTATATTTTTGTCTATAGCAGTCCGTTACGTGAAGAGAATTTTACATAATGGTGTAAAGTAAACTTTATAACTTAAAAACCTAAAAGCAAAATGGAATGAAAATCACGAAGAAAACGAAGTAACTTCTATCCTAAAGCCATTTAACTTGAAAGCTTGGATTCCACAGGAAAACGAATAGCATTGACTATTATGAAGTTTCTCAAGACTGCAGGGTACCGAGTCTAATGCACTTCCAGTTTATCCTGAGTTGTTGAGTTTTAATCAATATCCTAGCCGAAGTTCAAGTGCTGAACTACGTAAGTTGAATTGCAAGATAACAGAATGCCTAATATTCAATAAGAATAAATTCAAATAAATTTTCAAATGGTTAAACGTGAACTCTTACAAATTAAAAACGCTAAATACTAATCCTAAACAGTTTGGTTGAAATTCAATAAGAATAAATTCAAATAAATTTTCAAATGGTTAAACGTGAGTTATACGTTGAAATTCGATTTTATCGAATTCGGGAAAGTACTATTCACTTTTCGTTTTAAATCAAGATTTGTTTATTTATTGATAAATTAGCTATTTGTTTATTTATCCAAATTAATAAATAAAAGTTATATTTGAGTTATTATATTTCGGAAGCATGGGATTATAACACTATTGTTATAATAAAATGATTTCTGTAAAAGAAGTGGATTCGTAAATAGAATCCGAGAGTTACATAAGAAAGTTTTTAAAGATTCAAATGGTAAACTTTGTCTATTTCGAGGTTAAAGATGTTGTTCAGTTAAGGTTTGAGAGGTAATTACACCCCAACTTGTTTGACTTCATTTTTAATTAAGGAATGGTTAAGGTTTGATAGGGAAGGTTGGTTAGGTGAATTTAGTAAATGAGTGTAATGGGTTAAGTTGTCATCGCGATGTTTTATTTAAACATCTGTTTAAATCCAATGAAGGAGTTTTGGAAATGTTTTCCAAATAAGAATTAGAAATGTTTTCTAGTATAGAAAATAAGAAATGCGAATAAATATGGGAATATTTTCAAATGATTATTAATGTATATATTCTAAATTTAAAAGATAGAATGTATGTATACGGAAACAGGAAATGGGTAAATGGATAAATTAATGATAATTTAATATAAAGAGATAAATGTTGATTGATGATTGATCGATCAAATTTCGATCTAGGAATAAGATCGTTGGTTGTACACATATTTTTCTTTGATAGTTAAATCACCGACTATTAAACTTTTTGACCATTTTCCATCGTCAATACTGAGAGACTGGGATCAGGTTCATTATCTAAAAACCACTCTGTATGGGCGTTAGCGTTGCGATCTAATATGATGAAGATAATTGAAGACGGAGTTATGCAAGGGCTGTCCTGTTTACAGAATAGTGCCTTCGGTTCGTCCAGTCCCAGGACAACTTATATGGAAGAATGTCTGAGAAAGTATATCTAATGGATCGCGTAAGTTGATCTCTTCAAACGTATTTACGTTGGTGTCAGAGAAATTCATTTCTCCTAGCCGTATACCCGTGGTATTTTTGGAGAAACCAATTTGTGATTCGGTGGGTATGACGATGTGACATTCAAAGTGAATAAATCTGTGATCTGTCAGAGATAAGCGTGGCCTCTAGCCGCACAACCAGGAAATGGTATAAAATCGGGTAGATTGCACGGCAAAGTGGTTAGCTGCCAAGTATGGTGTATTGTCACCTGATCTAGAGTTTCATTTACTTATTTAGTCTATTTTGATGCTGTTCTTTTCGGAAAACGGTTGCTGATCCCAACCGTTGGTGATAATACATGCGGTACACTCAATCGAAATGAGTTACCGGTCATGTTTAGCCTGGGTTGTAAGATGTTCTTGTTGAACCCGGTGTATTCCTCTCTACATATACACTATCGGAAGGTGGTCCCATACCTTGCCAGTTTGAATCCATTACCCAATAAGCGCCCGCGGTTTTTGATTATATCTTATATATGTGGAACGTGAGATGCAAGTGTTCCGTAAAATTGTTGATTATTTGATTTAGACACTATTGTAATATCAAAAGAGATATGATATAAAGAATATTTTGGTTTATCGTAAGGTAAAAACCATCCGTGTTTATGTGTGGATTGGTCTTACGATCATCCTTTCTTTTAAAAGGATTTTAAAAGTTAAACAAATGGTTGGAGTTTACTCACATCAGTCACATGACTGACCCAGAGTTTATTTTGTTTTGTTTTTCCTAAACTCTTGGGTGCCCAATTTTGTATGGGCAGTCAAGTAGTCAGTATTTTTTCAGATGTACGTGAAGGAGCTTGGAGCAGGAGGCTTCAATAGTCTATAGATATTATTTAGTTCTGTTGTGTTGTACCCTAATAATGGTATGTATATACAAGTACAGATTTGTATTTGAATGTAATGTTATATCATATATTTTGTTTGTTCTGCTGTGAGATTCATGTTACTCTTATTTTGTTATTATGTTCTTCTTATTCTTTTATTCTAATAGTTCTATCTTATCTATTTCTCACCCTCTTACTTCTTTCGATTAATGTTCCGGTAATTTTCGATGTTTGAATAGTCGAAATGGTGTTGTATGTCGATTACTGAAGTCGAAAATTCCCCGGGCCATTGCAATACCTTTCCATATCTTCCCAACTACTTCCGGCTATATGGGGCCAACCGAAGATCATGTTGATCACTGGCCTCGAATTATTGGGTGCCTGAGCTTTCTCACCTGAACTGGATTGATTGGTGGTATTATTCTGTCCTTTGGTAGTCAGACCGGTTTGAGGATTCTTCACATATTGTTGAAGCTGGTTCTTTTTGATAAGCTCTTCAATCAAACTTTTTAGGTGTCGACATTCGTTTTTGCAATGCCCTAATTGATTATCAAACTGGAAAAATTTGCCGGAGTTGGCTTGCTGTTCAGTAATCTTTTGAAGCTTCATTTGAGGAAAGATGCCTGAATCCTTTGTGGCGGAGTAGATCCTCTCTGGTGTTTCATTTAAGAGAGTCAATTATGAAAGCTTGTAAAGCCGTGTTTTCTTATAGGCTTTGTTATTCTTCTCATCACTTCCTCTCTTTTGCCTAGAGTCATTCTTCTGCTCGGTTTGGAACTCGCTGCCTTTCCCTTCTTACTTTATGTGACCTTCTGAATATTTAGCGCATTATCTTCCATGCTCATATACACTTTCGCTTTCTTATAGAACTTATTTAGAGTTTTGGGTTTCTTCATCTTGAGCCATTTCCCAAATTCTGATTTCTTATCAATAGCACCCTTCAGAGCTGCCAATAAATACCAAGGTTACGACTCTATGACTTCGGTCGCCGCGGCATGGTACCGTGTAAGAAATGCTTTGATGGTTTCTCCATACATCTGTTCCATATCGTTGAGCGACATCACATCCCTTGCTTTGGTTGTTTGAAGATGGAACTGGTCTTGAAATCTTCTCGCCAAATCGATAAATTGATCAATGCACTTAGGTGGAAGTCAAGTGAACCATAGTGAAGTCACACCTTCTAGACATATGGGGAAGTACAGGCATTTTATCTCATCGGTGGCCCTAGCTCCGTTCATGTGTTGATCATATTTGAATAGTAAGATGTTCGGATCTCCAGTTCCACCAGAAGGTGCTATGGTTGGAGGTACGAATTTTTTAGGAAACTTCGCTTGACGGTTCCTTTCTATAAACGGGTTTTTACGGGGTGAAAACTCCCATTCTTTCTCATCATCCTTTCGGGTCGTTTTTTCTTTCATTATCCGCTGGATCATATCTGCGATGGGTTTCTCGTCGCTCGCTCGTTCCATAAGATTGGCATCGATGCTTTTGTTCGTGCGATCGCAGTTCAAGCTCCGATGCCTTGCACCTCTTTTGGGAGGTGTCCCTTTGGTGGGACTTGAAACGCTCTGAGTTGCGCGTTTCACCTCGTGCTATGGGGATTTAACCATAGACTCCTCAACGTCGGCGTCCCCCTTGTTTTCCACTAAGAAATGGTAAGACTAGGGTCTGAGGCAGAAGAGTCCTCTTTTTCGTCAACATTGTTTACAACATTCGGTGGCGGAAGATTGGCTTGAGCATTAATCAGGGCATCAAGCCTTTCCATCATCATTTTTGTCGTAGCATCCATTTTTTCTTTCAAACCAGTCATAACAACATTCAATTCATCTCGTGTTATGGACGGCCTAGAGAATTCATCTACTTCTCGATTCAAAGTCTGCGGTGTACCTTCGTCACCATGAACATCCTTAACAATTGTGGTAGCTCTAATGGACTTGTTATTTTTCTTTGAACCGGCCACGGATTCGAGGAAGGAGGCAGTTTAGAAATTGGAGAGAAAATACGAACACGGCACCACAGTGGGCGCCAAATGTTTTCACCAAAAATTGGTTCAAAAACCAAGGGTACGAGAATCGTACTTCAACAATGAGGTTAGAAAGTAAATGGAGCCGCACTCAACAAAAGTTGAAAGTAAAAATATGAGGAAAGTAAAATGGAGAAAAGATTTTTGAGTGGTTCAGCCCTAAGCTAGACCTACGTCCGCTATGAAGGTAGTTTGCTGTAAAGTCCCATATTTTCCATAGTCAGTTATTTAATATATTTGATTATATTAAACATTGATTTGGATTTTATAATATATATAATTCGATTATATAACGAAGTTTAATCATTTAATTTATATATAAATATAAATCGAGCCTGTAATGGTGCGGTAGTTCGTAATATTTAGTTTTGAACTTCAATTGAATATACAGGATCCGATATAAGTCAGATTTCTGTGAAACAAGAAACATTGGAATCTGTTTGATTAGAATTTTCATACGGAAGAGAAAAATCGAGATTTCGTGCTATAGATTGTTAGATATGTCCAATTCAAATTTTAGAAAAGTCGCTATGGAATATATTAATAATTTAATTCAATTTAAAAGGATTTCGATCATAACTTGAGATAACGATCGAATTAAGCTACCAAACGAATTCCATTGAATTCGTATTGATTTTTAGAGTCAGAAAACATACATTGTTTGTTATTTTTGGAGACCTAGGAATTTGGTGTCCAAAATAGCACTTGGTGTGCGTATAAAATAGCGTACCGGGAAACAGTCTCGGAATGCGACGAAGTGTGTGCCGTTGGATTCATATTAATTAATTATTGTAGGATTTCAAAGTTTTAAGCTATTTGGATTTTTTTGGTGATCATGAGAAATTTAAACGCGTGTTCTCACGTGGGATTTATAAGTGAATTTTCACAAACGATGTCGGAATTCGACGAAACCAGTCCCATCATGTCTGGAATATTTTTCGATGCTAAAAACAGGAGTTTCACTTCGATCGAAGGACGTATGTGGGTATTTTATCGCGTTACTTCATAGTTAAGCATAGTTTAATAATATTTTAATAAACTCCAAATCTTATAAATATCCCAATTGATCACCAACCCTAATTTCACTCCCACGCGTGGTCAACATATTATTAAGTCGCCACTTTCTATATATCTAAACAAATGGCTGAAACAGCGCTACCTTGTTCCACAAATTCCCATCGACACACACCCTAATTCGAGACTTGACTTCATTGCATCAGATCAGTAAACAACACGGTTTCATAATACAATCTCCAGTGGCCTAATTCGCATGCAAGTAGACGGATTTCGTGGGTGATTAGCTGGTAATGGGAAGAACAGAGGACTCGAGACTCAGGGCGGAGGTGAGAGGCATCGAGGCGCTCACGCTTGTAGTAATGGAGATGGGTTGATGTAAGGCCGAGGTGGGGTGGATGAAGCAGGTATCTGCGTTGTGGATGAGGTTTGTATATATGATAATAATGTGTAGCGCAGTGGTCATTTAATTCGAAGTAGTAAAAGATAGTTGGTATTTTCTTAGAAGCAGATAGTTTAACGTGACGGAGTTTAAGTCGAGAGGAGCAGAAAGTTAAATCGCATGAAGCAGATCTTATTATATTTTCTTATGTGAAGAACACTGTGCTAGAGAACATAGTGGTGAAGACAGGTTGAAGTATTGATATGAAGTGGGTTAGTGAATCATTACAAATGAAGACAGTGGGCTTGGTGAAGTAATAACGTAAAGAAACTGTGCATTTAGGTTGAAGAAATATGAAGTATGAATGGACACGTGGGAGGTGTGGTGGTTTAGTTCGAAAGCAGAATATAAGAGGCGGGCATGTTTAAGTTTTGAGGTAGCAGGTTTGTCTTGAGCACAAAATGGAAGAATGGCAACAGTAAACGTTGGGTTCATTTTTGAAACAGAAGAATAAAAGGGAACGTAGTACTGTAGTAGCTCGTGTACCATTATTTTGATGATGTGACGTGCATAATAAGTATCATCTCAGGCATTTTGGAAAATAGTGATGTGGAGTTTTGCATGAAGGGAAGGGAAACCAAGTTAGCTGTTGGGGGCATCTTGTTTGTTGGCTTGGTGAACTAGGCAACCGAAGTGCACAAACCAAGGCTCAGGCTAGTTCATATTTTTGAAAAGAATGGGAAAAATTATTTCAAAGCGTAAAGGCTTTAAGTAGAACAGGACAATGGGGATGAAGAATTGGGAGCAAATTAAGTGAAGTTGGGCACGTTTCCTTATTGAAGCAACGAAGGCAGGTTAAGCAACCGATCGGACCATTTAAAGTTAATACAAAGTGTTTAAGTCAATATTAAATAATAATTAGTTTAATATAAGGCCAACAATATTAAGTATAATTGTAAACTAAAATTTTAACAAATTTTTGTTGAGGAAACAGAATGGAACAAACAAGTTGCACTGAAACCGCATCAGAGAGCAGAACATTATGGAATTGATTTGGACAGAGATGGAGACGGCTGGGAATTTACAGTTGAATTAAACACTATTTAATTTAACGGTAATGAAATTGTTCAACGATAAAACGAATCAAATCAAAGTGAGTTTAACTCATTCAGTTTACCCACTTATATTTTATATATATCTGGTTTAAATATTCGTGTTCTACGGTAGTTAAATTGTTTGTTGTGTGATGTTATTGGTTGTTTATTAAATATTATATCTGCTTATTAAACTGGATAATATTATGTGAGACAACATATTTGATGCAGGGAGAAACAGGTTGGAGGGATCCAACGGGATTCCTTAAATTTATTGTTATTTTCATATCACAATTTCATGAACTGTTTCACCAATATGGATTGGACAATTGATTGAGTTGTTAACTATTGAACTGAAATTTCACAGTTGTTTGTTTTTAACCAATGGACAATATTGGTTGAGTAATTGGCATCAGATGGCTTGAAAATCAATTGTGTTAGAAATAAGGATTTACTGTCATGTAAATCGACTAGAATGAAGTTATAAATTTTAATTTATAACTGGAGATAGATTTTTAAATCTATATATTTAAATGGAAGTTTATTAAAATGAAATAAATAAGTATTCTTTATTATTTAAGATTTAAAAATAATTATAGAAATATTTTATAAAGCAAATTCTTATAATAAAGGGATTTATAAGCAAGTGAGCAAAAATTAACCGAACGGTTAAGAATTGAATTAATTATTCGAAAAAACGATTAAATAAAGTTATTTAAATTAATTATATTATTAATTAATTTAAAGGAAGAATTAAATAGAATTAATTAATGAGATAACCATGTTTTAGGATTGAAGAAGTCAACCGCTTTTATTGGAATTGATTATTAAATTGTATTAGTTTATTATCAAATAAATCTATTGAAATAGTTTAACGAACATTTGTTTTAATTTAATAAGACATGGAGAGATTATTATTTATTTTAGTTATTCAAGGATTTAACTACTTTTACAGTAGTTAGTGATAAAGTAAATTATTAATTTAATTAATAATAATTTAAGAGATTTCTTTTTAAGTGAAATTCATTCAAGTAAGAAATCGGTGTTTGAAATGAAATCGAGTTGAATTGTGAAAGGAGATCTGAACAGATTTTATATAAAAACCGAGTTTGATAACTAAGTTATCAAGAGATTTAAACGAGTACGATAGCTTAAATAAAATGTTACTTAACAGTTGGATTATGTAAAAAAGAAATCATGATATATAACGGATTTGTATAAAACTTGAGTTTATAAATAAATTTATAAAAGAGACGTGAAGTTAAATTATCGGTTTCAAATGGGCGAGACTTAATAATGAAATTAAGAGAAGTGAATAGAATTGAAATGAGATTTTCAAAGGGGAAAATGGTTGAAGAGATTGCAAGTAATAAAATGAGTTGATAACGAGTTAAGATAATAATTGGAACCTAACTGGAGATTGAATGTGTTGAGTGATTTGCTGAGTGTTAATCTGATGTTGATTTCGATCTTCGAGGTTGATACTCAGAGGATTATTCTCTTACCAATTTACTGTCAAGGACTAATGAATGTCGAGATACAGAAAAGCATGGATAAAAGATATTTCCAAAGTAAAAAGGAAATAGCAGACTTGAGAAATGATAAAAGGATATTTCCAAAGAGAAAAAGGAAATAAAAGATTTAAAGGATATATAAGATGAGATTTTCACGGTAACGGAAATGAAAAGGAGATTGTGTAAAAACATAACGATATTCTCGAAGTAAGAAAATGAGAATTAGAATGGTTTATTTCTAAAAGAAAAGTGTGGGCTATTGTTTTCAAGTATTGAAACGGAAGAGATTTTCGTAAATGATTATATTTACGAATAAGAAGATAAATTGATTTCCTAGTTTAGAAAATGAAGAATGTTGTGCATAGGATAATTAAACGGAATAATGGATAGTGTTATAATATATTTTTCGAAGTAATAGAATGAAAGGGTTTTGCGAATATTAATAAGAAGTGTAATGTTATTTCCAAATATTGGAATATTTTAATTAATCGTTTATTTAATAATTTACAATTAAATAAGCCAAATGATGCTGAGTACTGAACTAGTAGATATATTTTTATTTTATGGTTGAATAGTTGTTTATTTGATTGTTAAATAATCGACTATCAAATCTGGCCAATACAATTATTGGTACGGAAAGACCGAGATTGAATTTATATTCGAATACATTCCGACCAGCAAATACGAAAATGTTGAAGATATCAGATGCTGATCGAGGCAGAGAAATCGAAGACCATAGATCTTCATAAACGGAATAACCACATAAAATCTCTAATTCGACCCGGAGATATAATGAGGTTCTGTCATGGTTGAAATCTACGAATTTGCATGGATTACTCGCTATTGATCACTTAGGTGATACTTAGGATGTGGTAGGAGGGTACCTTCAGTTCATCATGTTTCTGGGTGACTTGTATGGACGGATGTCTAGCAGAATATTTCTTAAGAATCACGTACGTTTATTTTTACAAACATATTTCTGTTAGTGGCGGAGAAAAGGCCTTTCTCTTAGCTAATGACCAGAGTATGGTTGTGGATGTCAATTAGTGATTTGGCGGATTTGACGATGTGGCATTCAAAGAGTTGGTGATGTGATGTTCTAAAGGTAGTGTTAAACCTCAAGCCTCTTCAACTGGGAAATGACAAAAATCGAGCAAGTAGCATGGCTAAGTGGGTCGCACCAAAGTAGGGTGTATAATCATTTATCCAAATATAATTCATTTCCTTCTTTAATCTATTTTGATGCTGTCGCTTTTCGGGAAACGGTAGGGTAGCTCCCAATCTTTGGTGATATACATTCGATACACTCAACCGAAATGAGTGGTCGGTCATGTGTGGCCGGATTACAAGATGTTCTTGTTGAACCCGGTGTATTCGCCTCTAGAGAAACACTATCGGAAGGTGGTTCCATACCTTGTCATAGTTGAAAATCCAATCTCCAATAAGAGCCCACGGTTTTGATTGTATACTATATATGTGGAACGTTAGATGCAAGCGTTCTGCTAGATTGATATTTACTTATATTTAGACACTATTATAATATCAGAAAAGATATGATTCCAAAAAGAAACGGTTTGACTTTAAAATCAAGTTGGGTGATGTTTTTAAACTTAGCGAGTTTTCTCACTCTGGATCACCAGACTGATCCGTCGTTTTGTAAATGCTCGGGTTAGACCGGGTTGTGTAGGTTCAGGTTATCAGATGCTGTGAAGTCCGGAGACGAGCTAAAGTTGTTCAGACATAAGATTTCTAAATAAATTCCGCTGTGTAATGTATATGAGGACAGAGTATTATAACTGTCCAGATGTGTTGATGTACCCTAATGATTATAAATTTTATCTCAAAGCTCTTAATAAAGTTTTGTTTCTATTATTCTGCGATGTGAGACTCTGATGTTGTTGTGTTCTTCTTCTTCTTCTATTCTAAATTTTCTTTCTTTCTTATCACACCCTTTATATTCTTTCATTAACTATCTGGTGTTTTCGATAGTTGAGTTCTGGCAAGTGATACGGGTTATGTATTATTGTGGGAATTCGAGAGTCGAATATCCCCAGGTCGTTACAGTGGTATTAGAGCATAAGGTTTAGTAATAACCTTGGCTCTGTGGTATAACTCGATAGAGGTGGGTTTGTAATACCCTAGATTGAGTTGGAGTGTATATATACGAGAGCGCGTATTTGTAAGTTTTATATAAAAATGATTTGTATTGTGTTATTTGATCGGTTCAAGTGTTGAGAAGCATTGAACTGGAAATAGACACGATATTGTTTTGTAAAGAGGGTAAATGAAATAAATTTACCCGAAATATATTTTTGTATAGAAAATAAATAATATTATTAAATTATTAAGATATTAGTGTGTGTAATTGATTTGAATGGAATTCAAATTGAATTGGAAATTTGAATGGTTTAATATAACCGAAGAGATTTCACATATGGAATTTGTGAACGAGAAATTATCATTGGGAATTAAATGATTCAGAATTTAACTTAAAAATAAGTTAAATAATATTTGAAGAGGAATTGGATGATATTTGGAATTTGAAATGGAAGTAAACTAATTTTGAAATAAATTAGTTAATTGAATATGAAGTTAAAGTTTAACATGATTAAGTTAAGAACAGATATTGGAATTAAATAAGTAAATTTGAAATTTGGAAATCAAATTGATAAATTTAGGAAATCAATCGGATATTAATCAATTGATGATCAAAGTAAAGATAACCAAGTAAATATTAATATTGAATGTGAATTCAGTTGATTTGGTTAAGATTGATTGTGTATTGTTGTTGATTTGTGTTAGACTAGTTAAATATAAATTCATTAATGGTTAAATGAAGAGTTGAATGAATCATAAGCTAAAGAAATGAATTCCAAAATGATAATTGGAATGGAATCACATATGAATTGAAAGCGAATGATTAAACCCTGTATTTACACCTGAATGGTGTTATATGTTTGATTTTGACAATCTGTATGGTTATATTTGTTAACTAATGAAATATTATTAATGAATTACATGTAATTGTTACTTACATGTTGAATGGAGTAAAGTACAGGCACCAGAAAGCTAGAGAATTGAATTTGGTTGAGCATATCGAAATAAGATGAGCAAGTATGCTCGATAGCGCTCGCATAAGGTACGCTTACGCGAAAATATATATTTTGGTTTTTGGATTATGTTTTCCGACCTTGTGTGTCGATGTATATATATTATTTGATCTTGCGATATCGCAGAAATCACTTCGTACAAGGGAGACTCTAACGAATTTTTCCAGAAATTTGAAAATTTTCAATATTTTGAAAAGTTTTATTTTTAGTAGTGGATTGGTTTTCGATTTGAAATAAATTGGAGTTCGAAAAGTTAATGGGTTGTAGCGTTTCTTCTACCTTAGTAATTTCGGGGACAAAATTCTTTTAAGGGGGGAAGAATGTTATGTCCCGTATTTTCCATAGTCAGTTATTTAATATATTTTATTATATTAAATATTGACTTGGATTTTATAATATATATAATTCGATTATATAACGAAGTTTAATCGTTTAATTTATATATAAATATAAATCGAGCCCGTAATGGCGCGGTAGTTCGTAATATTTAGTTTTGATTTTAAACGGAATATACATGATCCGATATAAGTCGGATTTCTGTGAAACAAGAAACGTTGGAATCTATTTGATTATAATTTTCATATGGAAGAGAAAAATCGAGATTTCGTGTTATAGATTATTAGATATGTCCAATTCAAATTTTAGAAAAGTCGCTATGGAATATATTAATAATTTAGTTCGATTTAAAAGGATTTTGATCATAACTTGAGATAACGATCGAATCAAGCTACGAAACAAATTCCGTTGAATTCGTATTGATGTTTAGAGTCAGAAAACATATATTGTTTTTAATTTTTGGAGACCGGGTAATTTGGTGTCCAAAATAGCACTTGGTGTGCGTATAAAATAGCGTACTGCGAAACAGTCTCGGAATGTGACGAAGTGTGTGCCATTGGATTCATATTAATTAATTATTGTAGGATTTCAAAGATTCAAGCTATTTGGATTTATTTGGTGATCATGAGAAATTTAAACGCGTGTTCTCACATGGGATTTATAAGTGAATTTTCGCAAACGATGTCGAAATTCGACGAAACCAGTCCCATCGTGCCCGGAATATTTTTCTATGCTAAAAATAGGAGTTTCACTTCGATCGAAGGACGTACGTGGGTATTTTATTGCGTTACTTCATCGCGTTACTTCGTAGCTAAGTATAGTTTAATGATATTTTAATAAACTCCAAACCTTATAAATACCCCAATTTATCACCAACCCTAATTTCACTCCTACGCGTGGTCAACATATTATTCAGTCGCCACTTTCTATACATCTAAACTAATGGCTGAAACCGCGCTACCTTGTTCCTCAAATTCGCATCGACACACACCCTAATTCGAGACATAACTTCTCCGCATCATAGCAGTAAACAATCGGTTTCAAATACAATCTCTATTGGCCTAATTTGCACGCAAGTAGCCGGCTTTCGAGGATGATTAGCTGGCAATGGGAAGAACAGATGACTCGAGACTCGGTGCGGAAGTGATAGGCATCGAGGCGCTCATGCTCGTAGTAATGGAGATGGGTCGATGCAAGGACGGGGTGGGGTGGCGGAAGAGCGAGCGGTGGATGAAGCAAGTATCTGTGTTGTGGATGAGGTGTGTATATATGATAATAATGTGTAGTGCAGTGGTCATTTAATTCAAAGTAGTAAAAGATAGTTGGTATTTTATTAGAAGCAGATAGTTTAACGTGATGGAGTTTAAGTTGAGAGGAGCAGAAAGTTAAAACGCATGAAGCAATTCTTATTATATTTTCTTATGTGGAGAACACTGTGTTAGAGAAAATAGTGGTGAAGACAGGTTGAAGTATTGGTATAAAGTGGGTTAGTGAATCATTACAAATGAGGACAGTGGGCTTGATGAAGTAAGAACGTGAATAAAATATGCATTTGGGTTGAAGAAATATGAAGTATGAATGGACACGTGGGAGGTGTGGTGGTTTAGTTCGAAAGCCGAATATAAGAGGTGGGCATGTTTAAGTTTTGAGGTAGCAGGTTTGTCTTGAGCACAAAATGGAAGAATGGCAACAGTATCTTTTGGGTTCATTTTTCAAAGAGAAAAATAAAAGGGAACGTAGTACTGTAGCAGCTCGTGTACCCTTATTTTTGATGATGTGACGTGCAAAATAAGTATAATCTCGGACATTTTGGCAAACCGTGATGTGGAGTTTTGCATGTTGGGAAGGGAAACCAAGTTAGCTGCTGGGGGCATCTTGTATGTTGGCCTGGTGAACTAGGTAACCGAAGTGCATAAACCAAGGCTCAGGCTTGTTCACATTTTTGAAAAGAATGGGCGTAATTATTTCAAAGCGTGAAGGCTTTAAGAAGAATAGGACAATGGGGATGAAGAATTGGGAGCAAATTAAGTGAAGTTGGGCATGTTTCCTTATTGAAGCAACGAAGACAGGTTAAGCAACCGATCGGACCATTTAAGGTTAATACAATGTGGTTAAGTCAATATTAAATAATATTTAGTTTAATATAAGGCCAACAATATTAATTATAATTGTAAACTAAAATTTTAATAACTTTTTTTTGCGGAAACAGAATGGAACAAAGCAAGTTGCACTGGAACCGCATCAGAGAGTAGAACATTATGGAACTGATTTGGACGGAGAGGGAGACGGTTGGTAATTTAAAGTTGAATTAAACACTGTTTAATTTAACGGTAATGAAATCGTTCAATGATAAAACGGATCAAATCAAACTGAGTTTAACTCACGCAGTTTACCCATAAATATATTATATAAGTTGGGTTTAAATATTTGTGTGCTATGGTTGTTAAATTGTTTGTTGTGTGCTTTTATTGGTTTTTTATTAAATATTATATCTTTTATTAAACTGGATAATATTATGTGAGACAACGTATTTGATGTAGGGAGAAACAGGTTGGAGGGATCCAACGGGATTCCTCAAATTTATCGTTATTTTCATATTACAATTATTTGAACTGTTTCACCAATATGGATTGGACAATTGATTGAGTTGTTAACTATTGAACTAAAATTTAACAGTTGTTTGTTTTTAACCAATGGACAATATTGGTAGAGTAATTGGCATCAGATGGCTTGAAAATCAATTGTGTTAGAAATAAGGACTTACCGTAATGTAAATCGACTAGAATGAAGTTATAAAATTTAATTTATAACTGGAGATAGATTTTAAAATCTATATATTTAAATGGTAGTTTATCAAAAAGAAATAAGTAAGTATTCTTTATTATTTAAGATTTAAAAATAATTATAGAATTATTTTATAAAGCAAATTCTTACAATAAAGGGATTTGTAAGCAAGTGAACAGAAATTAACTAAACGGTTAAGAATTGAATTAATTGTTCGAAGAAACGATTAAATGAAGTTATTTAAATTAATTATATTATTAATTAATTTAAAGGATGAATTAATTAGAATTGGTTAACGAGATAACCATGTTTTAGGATTGACGAAGTCAATCGCTTTTATTGGAATTGATTATTAAATTGTATTAGTTTATTATCAAATAAATCTATTGAAATCGTTTAATGAACATTTGTTTTAATTTAATAAGACATAGAGAGAAATTTATTATTTATTTTAGTTAATCAAGGATTTAACTACTTTTACAGTAGTTAGTGATAAAGTAAATTATTAATTTAATTAATAATAATTTAGGAGATTTCTTTTTAAGTGAAACTCAGTTAAATAAGAAATCAGTGTTTGAAATGAAATCGAGTTGAATTGTGAAAGGAGATATGAACGGGTTTTATATATCAACCGAGTTTGATAACTAAGTTATCAAGATATTTAAGCGAGAACAATAGCTTAAATTAAATGTCACTTAACTGTTGGATTAAGTAAAAAAGAAATCATGATATAAAAAGGATTTATATAAAACCTGAGTTTATAAATAAATTTATAAAAGAGATGTGAATTTAAATTATCGATTTCAAATGGGCGAAACTTAATAATGAAATTAAGTGAAGTGAATAGAATTGAAATGAGATTTTCAAAGTGGAAAATGGTTAAAGGGATTACAAGTAATAAAATGAGTTGATAACGAGTTAAGATAATAATTGGAACCTAACTGGAGATTGATTGAGTTGAGTGATTTGTTGAGTGTTAAGATGATGTTGATTTCGATCTTCGTGGTTGATACTCAGAGGATTATTCTCTTACCAATTTACAGTCAAGGACTAATGAATGTCGAGATACAGAAAAGCATGGATAAAATATATTTCCAAAGTAAAAAGGAAATAGCAGACTTGAGAAAAGATAAGAAGGTATTTCCAAAGAGAAAAAGGAAATAAAAGATTTGAAGGATATATAAGATGAGATTTTCAGGGTAACGAAAATGAAAAGGGGATTGTGTAAATACGTAACGATATTTTCGAAGTAATAAAATGAGAATTAGAATGGTTTATTTCTAAAAGAAAAGTGTGGGCAATTGTTTTCAAGTATTGAAATGAAAGAGATTTTCGTAAATGATTATATTTACGAATAAGAAGGTAAACTGATTTCGCAGTTTAGAAAATGAAGAATGTTGTGCATAGGATAATTAAATGGAATAATGGATAGTGTTATAATATATTTTTCTAAGTAATAGAATGAAAGGGTTTGGCGAATATTAGTAAGAAGTGTAATGTTATTTCGAAATATTGGAATATTTTAATTAATCGTTTATTTAATTATTTACAATTAAATAAGCCAAATGATGCTGAGTAATGAACCAGTAGATATATTTTTATTTTATGGTTGAATAGTTGTTTATTTGATAGTTAAATAACAGACTATCAAATCTGGCCAATACGATTGTTGTTACGGAAAGACCTGGATCCAATTTATATTCAAATACCATTCCGACTAGCAAATACGAAAATGTTGAATATATCAGGTACTCATCGAGACGGAGAAATCGAAGACCATATATCTTCATAAACGGAATAACCACTTAAAATCTCTGATTCGACCTGGAGATATACTAACGTTCTGTCGTGGTTGAAATCTACGAATTTGCAAGGACTACTCGCTACTGATCTCTAGGGTGATACTTAGGATGTGGTAGGAGGGTACCTTCGGTTCATCCTGTTCCTAGGTGACTTGTGTAAACGGATGTCTGACAGATTATTTCTTAAGAATCACGTACGTTGATTTTTACAAACATATTTCTGTTAGTGGCGGAGAAAAGGCCTTTCTCTTAGCTAACGACTAGAGTATGGTTGTGGACGTCAATTAGTGATTTGGCGGATCTGACGATGTGGCATTCAAATTGTTGGTGATGTGTTGTTCTAAAGGTAATGTTAAACCTCAAGCATCTTCAACTGGGAAATAACAAAAATCGGGAAAGTAGCATGGCTAAGTGGTTTGCACCCAAGTAGGGTGTATAATCACTTGTCTAGAGATAATTCATTTCCTTCTTTAATTTATTTTGATGCTGTCCCTTTTTGGGAAAGTGTAACACCCCACCTCAATTAAGGACACTCACAAAGGGAATGCCTTAACTTTGGTGGAGCATTTTAGTAAACAGAACAGAAAATTTCAAGACAGATAAACAATACTTGAGAAATTATAACTTATTACAGTGGGAAACAGAAATAAGTATGGTTACATCATAATTCTCAAGTACATAATATCAGTCTTGTTTAGGAAATCACCAGAGTACAAAACTTAAAAATCATAATCCTCACAGAACAGAAGCTATACAGAGCCAAGCCATACTTTAAGCACTTCAAGCAGAAGGAATCCGGATCAAGCTAAAGTATTCCCTCCTTGGATAACCTGGGTGGAACGGAAGAAAAAGGGGAGAAAACAAGCAAGGTCAGACATAAAGTCTGGCAAGTCCAGTGATTTTCAGTTATGAACAGATAATAATAACATGACATGAAAATAAAACTGGATGAGAGATAACAGTAACAGGTGTAGCGGATATAACAGAAGAACAGAATGATATAAGCTATTACTTTACACTTCTCTGCACTAATACTAATATAACTAGATTAGGTGTTACCCTAATGTCTTAACTGAAACAGAAAGGAAACAGAATGATTTCCTCAGAATAGAATGCTAGTAATGGGCTTTTGCCACCCAAACAAAAGGTACAGAAACAGAAACAGATTAATCCTTATGGAAACAGAATGTAGAATTAGGTGTACACAAGTAAATGTGCCTTTACCACCCCTACAGACAGATGGTACCATGCAGACAGGTGTTGTCACCCAACAGAAACAGACGGTACCCCACAAAAACTGATAAAGCTAAGTGTACCCTAAATCCTACCCCATGCGATCAGCTCCCTATTACATAAATACCCTGTGCCAGCCCCACAGAAGGGTGTATCATTCCCTAAAGTGGCAACCTTTGAATGACACAGACCTATTTACAGATGTCACGGCGTTTTACATCCACAGAGGCAGACCGGGATCCATGCACGCACATGACCCGGTTGAAACGCACCATCAACACCCCTCGCCATTATCAGAATGAACCGCTCATAATTAGTTCAGTAAGCGTGCCCGGACCCTACCTACTGTTGGGTCAAAGTTTTGATACCAGAAAGGGTTACTGACCAATATGGGTCCCAAACAACAGAAGACACAAGTATCTTTCCCTCCTAATCTTGTGCCCCCAGACTAACAGATTTCAGATTAACTTGTTTACATGTTTCAGACATACAGAGTTCAGATCAACTAGTTCACAGATTAGAAAATCAAGTTAATAAGTTTTCAGACTAACGGATCAGATATACAGATTTAACAGACTTACAGATTAACCGGTTACAGATTAACAGAGTTACAGATTAACCGGTTACAGATTAACATACTTACAGATTGTCTAACTTTGTATTGGGCCTACAGATTCATGAAACGGGTTTATTAATTTCATTAGTCCAATTGGTTTAACCCCATCCACCCGACACGTTTTAGACATCATATTTATCTCAGATTTTCATTAATTAAATATTAACGCCCAGACCTCTCACATTAGAGTGACAGTCTGCGGCTAGTGGTTAGGCCGGTTGGTTCCGGGCAGGTTTCTGCCACAAACTGAGTCTAACCTCGGGTTTCAAGCACGTTATGACTAACTTCTCACATTAGAACCTATTGTTTGCGGCCACTGGATGTGCCGGGCGGTTCCGGGCAGGATTACGCCGCAAACTCATTCTAATCTCGAGTCATCCATGTTTATCTTTGCGGCCAATTAATTAATAATTTACCATTTATGCCCACGCCTAATATACATGTCAATTATTCATAACTATAGCAATTTCAGATTATGTCAATAACAGACTAAATATATCAACTCAACAGATATAACAGATAACAGATTTCGCAGATTAGGCGACTTAACGGATTTAGCAGATTAAGCAATTTAGCAGATTTAGCATATAACAGATTAGGCATTTTCAGCAGACTTAGCAGATGACAGATTTGGCAGATGAACAGATCTAGCAGATTAGGCAATATAGCAGAACTAGCAGATTAGGCAATATAATAGATTTAATCATTTCTTAAAGTTTCATTGATATATCTTGCCTAACTATAAATTTGGCCTAAGTTCACATGCCTAAATAATTGTCATGATTCACAATATGATCATATACCCTACGTTTTAGTTAAACATTGCATAGCACAGTATATTTTCCAAAACCCATAAATCATGATAAACAATATGAACTATGACAAACTATATCCTTTGGTGCCAAGTATCAAAAAGTCCAGTTTTAGGTGTATTCACATTACTATTTATCCTATAGATTTTTACGCCTAAGTCACATATCTTCCTTTTCTTAAAATATGCCTCAAATATAGATCTTAACTTGCAACATATACTATGCCCTCAAAATTAGATCTTAATTCAAAATATGCGTTATGTCCAAAGTCTCAAGTCATATGTTAGCATACAATGGTTCCTCTTCTCCCAACTCACATAATATGCATAGATCTAAATCTAGTTTACAACCTATTTCCTTTTTCTTAAATCAGTCACAGATTAGCCATGTCCCATTTATGCCATGATTCACTATTTGTCCCAAAATTTAATGTTCGTGCGTTAATCTCTTATGAGATTTGGCGCAGGCTCGTGGTAGCCTAGCTATAGAACAGAAAGAAGAAAGAGATACAGAATAGGATAGATCCAAACAAAACAGAACATACATAACCTCAAATTCAGAGTTATAATCATGTCACAATCAAAATTAAAGTTTATATCGGAAAATAACTGCACTTGCCTTGATTAGATTAAAGAAGAAGAAGAGTTGCAGTTGTTCTCTTTTAATTTTATTCAGTTTGGAAGAAGATGCTTTAGTCCTAGTTCCAGTTCAGGTTTTAGCAGAGTAGCGACGCCATTTTTATTTTAATTAGAACAGAGGCAGAGTATAGGCAGAATGAAATGGTGTAGAGAGAATGAGGCTAGGGGCCTGTTTATATAGGTTTAGAGTCATGAATCTGGTCAGAAAATCGGGCCAAAAACATCAGAATGCATCAGGTTCAGGAAGTGGGTTCGAGAGGCAGGTCGACACCCAGGTCGACTACCCAGTCGACCTTGTCGTGGGGGGGGGGGACTACCCAGTCGACTCCCCAGTCGACCTGGGTCCTGGGCGGGAAATTTCCCGCCCGGCCCGCTTCTGGGTTTGAATTCGAATTTCGAGCTGTTTTCGATTCCGAAAATTCCTGAAACTTCGGAGGGTCATATCTCCCTCATATGGACTCCGATTCTCACAAACTCGGACTCGTTTCCTAGCAGAATTTCGAGACGAACGCAATGGCACAACCTGTTTCCCTTAATTATTCTATTATAAGTTAATAATTCTCTTATTTGTTAATCGTATGTTTATAGAAAATACGGGGTGTTACAGAAATGGTAGGGTATCTCCCAACCGTTGGTGATATACATTCGATACACTCAACCGAAATGAGTGGTCGGTCATGTGTGGCCGGGTTGCAAGATGTTCTTGTTGAACCCAGTGTATTCGCCTCTAGAGATACACTATCTGAAGGTGGTTCCATACCTTGTCATAGTTGGAAATCCAATCTTCAATAAGAGCCCGCGGTTTTGATTGTATACTATATATGTGGAACGCTAGATGCAAGCGTTCTGCTAGGTTGATATTTACTTGTGTTTAGACACTATTATAATGTCATAAAAGATATGATTTAAAAAGGAAACGGTTTGACTTTTAAATCAAGTTGGGTGATGTTTTTAAACTTAGCGAGATTTCTCACTCTGGTTCACTAGATTGATCCGGCATTTTGTAAATGCTCGGGTTAGACCGGGTTGTGCAGGTTCTGGTTATCAGATGTTGTGAAGTCCGGAGATGAGCTAAAGATGTTCAGACATAAGATATCTAAATAAATTCTGCTGTGTGTTGTATATGAGGACAGAGTATTATAACTGTCTAGATGTGTTGATGTACTCTGATGATTATAAGTTTTATCTCAAAGCTCTCAATAAAGTTTTGTTTCTATTATATTTTATTCCGTTGCGATGTGAGACTCTAATGTTGTTGTGTTCTTCTTCTTCTTCTATTCCAAATTTTCTTTCTTTCTTATCTCACCCTCTATATTCTTTCATTAACTATCTTGTGTTTTCGATAGTTGAGTTCTGGCAAGTGATATGGGTTATGTATTATTGTTGGAATTCGAGAGTCGAATATCCCCGGGTTGTTACATTTGCATTATCATGACAATGATTACAAAGCATATAAACTCTCTTTTTTCATACATCTTCTTGTTCTCTCTACATATTCTCTCTCTCACATACAAATCTTGCTCAAATTCACGGAATTCAATGGAGGAATGGTGGAATCCATGGAGGAGAAGGATGGATGAGCGGCGGAGAAGGATGGATGAGAACTTAATGGATGCCATGGCCAAATGGATGAAGATCCTTCAAACGGAGATGAAGATGATGGTTGAAATGCTTAAAGAATGGTGGAGGTTAGGATTCGGTAGCACTTCGTGGTGGCAAGAGGTAGCCCCCCTTTTTGGTGGAAGCCATGGCTATTTGTAGGTGAGCTCCTCTGAGGAACTGAGCTGAAATCCATTTGTACAAGCTGCAGGTCACTCGTCTCATTAATTACTAAAATGCCACCGCCTAGCGGTAGCCAAATGTTGGTAGTTGTTTCCAGCTGTCCGGTGCGAGCAACTTCATAGGAGCGAGTGATTTGCATAGATGCAAGTAAATTGAACTGGCGGTCAGGCGACGAGTACACGGGTGACTAGTCAGAGCTCTCGGATGTAGCTACGTTTGATTATAGATGAACGTGCGACCAACACCGTAGTCTATAAGCGAACAATCAAGGTTTGTAGATCAAAATGTAAGTGCGACCCTTTAAGAACTGGTATTTGACCGACCGATAAGTAGCATCTGGTTGAAGCATTAGTGGCTGATCGAGGAACGAGCGGGCGACTGGGGTTGCAATCTATGAGCGGAGACGGGATACATGTGCGACCTCTGGCTTCTTTGCATTTCCTGCTATGTGCGACCGATTGGTTTATTATGAACGAACAACCGCAGAGTGGAATGTGTGACCGGAACTAATTCTTCTCTTTGTCTTGTACTACCGACCTTTTTGATATATGAATGAGCGACTTCCCTTAACATGGACGACCTTTACAGGATGTGCAAACCTTACTATCCTTGGGCCGCGCCATTCTTAAGCTAGATTTGCGTGCATGACCTCTTTGTATTAGTCGAGTTATGTTGTGTGACCGACCCTGACTGTGTTGAGCGGACGATCCAACTTGTTCTTCCTTGCCATGTTTAACCTTGAAGCTGGCGCTTGAACTTTGTTCTGTGTGATCGTCCCTTATCCTTTGCAAACTGTATGGGTGTACTGGATAGGACTATGCACGACCAATCCTAACGACGTTCGTCACATATTTAATAGACTAATATATGTATGGTTTTTAAGGGATAAACATTACGTGTATATTCAAAATCTTCTTATACTCGATGGTCCAAATTCAAAATAAAATGAAATACTCAAATAAGTATAATAAGTTATAATTTTTAAAAACAAAATTCTTTTTTATAAATAATACTCCTTAAACTCATTCTAGGATATTACTGACCCTATCTCTAACGAGTCATTCTTATATGATTTTACTAATCCTATCTATGATGAATTCTTTCATTTGGTTCTAATATATCTTGTTCTTAAGCTTTGTAAACCAAAGCTCTGATGCCACCTGTAGCGACCCGCACCTCGCAGCCGACGTGAACAGAACAAGAAGGCAGATTGCTTTGAGAACACGACGCATCAGGACACGAACATGAGAACAACAATTGTTATTACAACAATTTACATCAGAGTACAAGATATCAAAGTTCAAATAAATAATATACAGCAGAAAATATCAGAGATTTAAATTACAAAAAAGTGGAAATTACAATACATAAATATAATGTGCAGTGTTAAACATCAACCACACAACTGAAAGAAATACAAGGATACAAAGCATTCTGAATATAGCTCCAGCCATAATCTGGGATCCTGTGAAAAGAAATATCCACGAAAACAAAAACTACAAGCTGCTAGTGTAGAAAATATGGGCACCCAGAGTTTAGGTGGAAACAATAAACTCCGATTCAGTTAAGGGACTGATGTGAGAACTAAAACAGTTCTTAAATTTATTTTAATGTTGGGTAAATCAAGGACCATGCCGTATAACACGGAACGGGTTTTCTCCCAAGATTACCATAAAACAAACAACACGATGCTAAAAAGGAAAAATGAAGCCATTATAAGACTTAGGTCCCATCACACAATGCAACACAAACCAGAGGATAGAGTTTTACCATATAATGGCCAAGCATGCTTGATACATGAAATTTATCTTTTATTATTATAAGTGTAGAAATCAACTTAAATTATAAATGTATCAATCATAGGCGGCATAGGTACCATTATATTATGTTGCCATATAGGTTTACAACTAAAACCGTAAAATCACGTATTGGAAATTGGGTTTAAAACTATCAACCAAGGCAAGAGATCTTCCTTTTCGATTCGATACACACTAGCAATGCCTCAGGATTACGCCTTTGGGCAACCCTAGGTTAGCTGCATGGTCGGTCAGTCGTCGCTAATTAGTTATACCACAAACTATACGTTAGCCGGTTCTATCGAACCTCTCACAAGGTCAGTATGTCAACCAAATTAAGGGCCTTTTAGTCGGCCGAGATCAAATCCGAGGTACCTCACCTTCTGTCAAATAATATCCAACATCCACATAAGTAAAATGTCTGGGCTCCATACCATGACATCACTCATAGCTAGAAACTAACATATGTCCATTTCCATACGTTCCTCATCCCGTTTCTGGTTCACACCGGGATGTGAAGCTCACGAATTAACGCTACACAAAGCTGCACGATCATCAACTATAAGTCCCTACTTTTCAACAAAAGCCTTGATCCATGCAGTTCAGCATGCCACATTGTCAATGCATACCATACCACTGATTTCTACCAATATATAACCTCTAAGCTCGTACGTCTCAGAGAAGGGTGTTAAGCAAGAGAATAAATTTCCGCCACTAAACATATATGTATTTAGCAGAGATCAACAAATACAGCGCAATATATAACGTTAGACATACAATCCATTCGTAAATTCATTCTGTGTTTGAACGAAACCGGAGGCACCTTATTCCTCGTCCCATATGTCCAATATAGGAGAAAGGTCCTCACATACCCGGTCGACCTCCAAGTACGTCTGGACGATCACCACTTATTACCTCGTCTTGGGTGTACATCCCAATCAAGGCATCAGTAATCATCAAAACGATGTGAAGATCTCCGGTCTTCAACCACCGTCTTCAAATCTTCTACTTTTAGTCGTCGTATCAGTTATTCAGAAAGGGTTAAACCTGGTCTTTCCGAATAACTCATGTATTTTATAATCAAGTGTTGTAAAAACACATCATACGCCTCATTCCAATCCAGAATATTCTTTTTTTTCAAATATTCATTACATTAGGAATCATTCCCACAAATTTTATCTAAGATTTAATTCATTTAAACCACTTGTTTAAATCTTTCTTTGAAAACCATTGCAAAGTATTTTGTATTATCCTTTAACAATCTTAAACCAAATTAAGGTTTATCACACTAGTTAGGATTATCGAGCCTTACCGAAGTAATCATTTATTTTATTTTTCCAGTCCCAACCTATCCATCCCATGGAGAAAAACTGGTAGTACTCCATATCTAACACACATTGTGTTATCGGTAAAATAAATTACCATTTAACGTTCAAATCTAATTAAAGATTTAACTATCGCATGGAGTAAAACTGGTGGTACTCCATTCTCGATCATTTCTGAAATTCGGTAAATTTAATTTCCTCATTCACATTTCAATCTAATTAAAGATTCATTAGAACTCCATCTTAGTTTTAATCTTTAAAAATCATTACTTAATGATTATTCATTTCTAGGAAATTAATCTTGCCTTAACATGGGTTAAAGAACAATGTCATTTAAAACATTGTTCACGATAAACCCAATATCATCCTCCATAAAAATGAATGTTCACGGAAATCAGATCAACCGTAATCAATATGAATTTCCATATCCGACTAATACTATAAATGGAATAACGGCAAAACCTTTTAATGTAACAACCCGTATTTTGAATAACATGTTATAACGTAAATCAAGGCAGAATTAAATGTTAAAAATCCGAATCAAGGGGAACGGGCTGTGCCATTGCGTTCATCTCGGAAAAATATGCGAAATAAAGTCTGTGTTTTCGAAAATATGACCCAGTTATGGCCCGTCAAAGTTTTCAGAAAAATTCAAGTTCAAAAACAGTTCGAAATTCAAATCGGGAGCCAAACAGACTGGGCGGGAAAAATTCCCGCCCAAGCCCCAGGTCGATGGGGTGTCGACTGGGGAGTCGACACACCCAAGGGTAGGTCGACTGCCCAGTCGACACGGGTGTCGACCTGGCCCGAAAACCCATTTTGGGTCTGGTAGACCTGGTGCACATGGTTGCCCATTTAGGTCTGGTCTATTGGCCTGTAACGGATTTTGAGGGTTCAGATCTATCCTAGGGTTAATCTAAGGGCCTAAACTACTCCTAATCTCTATAAAACCACCCTAGGACCTAACCTAAATCACTCAAAATCAATCTAACAATGAAGTGCTACCCAATTCTCCCTTGATCATGGCCTCCATCTCCAACTCCAAGAGCTTATGCATTCAAATCGGATTCAAATCAAAAGGTGCAAGCTTTCTACATCAAATCGTGGAAGTAGATCAACATTGCTACGCAAATCCTATGACGATTCATGCTCCTAAGTCTCTAAGCCTCGCTTTGTAAGTTCTAGCTACTTGTAGATCTAAACGGTAGTTCTAATGTTGACATGGGATAAAATGCGATGAAGCATAAGTATGTTAGCCTATGTGAACCTAGCTTTGCCCTTTTCTTGAACCCATGACTTTGGGCTATGTTTTAGTGACTAAATCATGCAACTTATATTGTGTTGAACTAAATTTATCATGCAAGTTTGGATCTTTACTTATGGAATGAGGGCATGAACCCTAAGAACCATTTTGACTTGTGAAACATTTTGGGTTTATGCATGTAAAAGAGCCTAAAACCCCTCATGACACTCACATGCATAAGATGATGGACCTAGGATATGATATCATGCATGCTTGAGACCAATCCTTTTATGATATCATGCATGTTAGAGGCCAATCCCTTTATGCTATCATACATGTTTTGAGGTCGATATGCAATATGCTAGTTATGTGAACACCTTTTACCTCAAACGTCACTATGTTTAACTTGTGATTCACCTTTGCCATCTTATACCCTCTTTCGTCATATTTTTCCTACTATGTTGATTCTCTTTCATGTGCGTTGGGAATACGTTTTGGGTAGTCAAGGCAAAGCTTGAAATTTGCTATGAACTTGACATGAAATTACGTGTAACATGTAATGGTAATAAATGTGGGGAAGACACTTAGAAAAATATGGAACATGTGAACTTGACATGAATTATACCAAGAAATGGGACAATGGGCATAAGTGAAAAACATGGACTTAATCAAGGCCTAAATTTGGCATGAACATGATACGTAGTAAAACATGGAAGTGTCCAACTCGAGGTTGGGTTGAGCTTGTAGCATAAATCTACCCGGAACCGACCGGCTTAACTAGTGGCTACAAACAATAGGACCCAATGTGAGTAGTTGGTCATATCGCACATAAAACCCGAGGTTAGACTAGGTTGTGGTGTAAAGCTACCCGGACCCGCCCGGCTTAACTAGTAACCACAACAAAGTCTAATGTGAGAGGTTGGGGTGCATTACGTTAATTAATGCCACATGATAAGGTTAAGTAACTTGATTAGACTAACAACACTTAACCTATATGACATGGACGGGTGGGTTAAGTAACTTAGCTAGACTAATGACATTTAAACATACAACACGATTAGTGGAGGGGGTTAAGTTATCCAACACTTAACCAATCCGACCCAATAATTTTGATGAGGTTAAGTTAACCAATACTTAACCAATCTAACATGATAATCTAATGGGGTTAAGTAACTTATATTTAACCGATTATACACGATGATTTAATGGGGTTAGGTTAACCAATTTGACTCGATAATTTTGATGAGGTTAAGTTAACCAACACTTAACAAATCTAACAGGATAATCTAATGGGGTTAAGTAACTTATACTTAACCAATTATACACGATGATTTAATGGGGTTAGGTTAACCAATTTGACTCAATAATTTTGATGAGGTTAAGTTAACCAATACTTAACCAATTTGACTCGGTAACTTGATGGGGTTAAGTTAACCTACACTTAACCAATCTAACATAGTAATTGGATAGGGTTAAAACACGAATCGCTTGAATATACTTAACCAACTCGACTCGGTAATTTGATAAGGATAATCTATACTTAACCAACCACGATAACGCGATAAGGTTAAGCCGTGAACTTCTTGATATACTTAACCAACTTGACATATGGTTTGTAGGGCTAAGTCTTGAACTTGAACACTTAGCCAATTTTGACATGCTTCTAGACGGGTTAAGTCATGAGCTTGAATGACAACGCCTAACCCATTAGATAAAACCCTAGTTCAGGGGGGCTAAGTGGAAAACAGTAGTTAACAAGGATGACGGGAAAGGAAGCTAAGTAATAAACCTTAGTTAAGGATAACTAAGTAATAATTCTTAGTCAAGAAAATTGGACCAGTTCATAATAGATGAGTAACCCGATTCGGTAGGTCGTCACTTCAGCAAATACACGAGGTGGAGCAATATCTGATTTAGATAAAGGCTCCAACGGACTAGGTGACGAAGAGGTAGCTTCGTGGAACATGAGGATACTCTTGGTATCCCTCTGTGAGGTGGCAGATGACCCTCCTGGGCTCACAGAGGTTAAGGTCTGCAGTAGAAGAGCCAATGGTATGCCTTGGTTGTTGTGCGAGCAACCTAAAGACCGGGGTGGATTAGCGTGGGGTCGGCGATATTTTCACGGTAGCCCTAGATAGCACATCGTCGGCCACCTACCATCTTTAGTGAATCGTGTACGTACGGAAAGGCAGAGAACACCCAACAGACCATACTTGCTATCTAGTTATGGGTGAGGTAGGCCATTTGGGAGTGGGGCATTGATGGCCGTAGTGTGGTTATCATACATGATTTTTCTTGTTTTGCCTTTCGGTAGTTGAGGGAGGGGTCACGTGGGAACATGACCACCAGTAGAAAAACAGACCTTAAATATCTGCATCGGCAGATAACCTAAAGCTCCTGACCGAGTCCTGTATTCTGTCACGGAACTCGGATGGCACATTGAGATACATGTGCACCTAGACATGGAAAAACGATTCACGATACAGACGTGGGAAAAAGGGTGTGGTTGACAGGTAGCATAATCCCTAGTGGCCCTAGGTGGTTTGAACCCTAACCGAGATACGAAAACGTTCATTAGGTAGCATAATCCCCATTGGACCTGGGTGGCATAAACCTTAGTTGAACACGCGATAGTTTTTGATAAGAAAACATAGTTAGATAAAAGATGACAGTCCAAATGATTTCAAGGATCAAATGGTAATACGTTGAAGTAGTGAGAAAGCCCGCATGAGGTACGGCAAAGGACTGAACTTATACATGGAAAGAAACACACGAATTAAAAAAACCTATATATGCGATATTAGGTCGACATGAACCATTTCATGACATTTGGTAAGGGACATTTTATGCTTAACACATAACACGGGTTGGGATACTAGTACGGGAGGTGCAGAGCAAATATACATGATAGATACCTCGGGATTTTATACTTGATAGAAACCTGACAATGTGATACCTTAGTTTATCTTGATACAGTGGTTCATCCTGTTATCTTGGTCTAGCTTATCTATCTTGTCATCATCCTTATGTTTACTTTCAGTTTATGCATGTCATGTTACCTTTACCTGTTTTTATGCGGGAAGTAGATAGGACTTACCAGTCTTTATGACTGACCCCGTTTTCTTTCGCCTCTTTGTCTTCCGTTCCCCCCCCCCCCCTAGGTTTTCAGGGAGGAAATGTTGTTGTTTAGTTCGAACCTCTTATGTTTGAAGGTCATCATGTATAGCTTGGTCTTCTCTTGGCTATGGCTGCTTTACCGGATTATTTTGGGGAATAATTTATGAAAAGGTTTTATGCTTCTTTACTATTGCAAGACAGGTTTTGATGTATTCTGATGTAAAAGGCTTTAGACCTTATTTTATAAGGTAATGAAATTTGTTTTACTTCCGCTATTTTATATATGTTCTGTCTTGTAATATTTCTGTGCTTGTTTACCTCGGTAATGCTTCACCAAACCTAGTGCATTCCCTTTGTGAGTGACCCTAGCGGAGGTGGGGTGTTACATTTGGTATCAGAGCAGAAGGTTACCAGACTGGGCAAAAGTTTTTAAAACCTTCTGAAAACTACTTGAAAATCGTTTACAAAGAAGCATTTTTTTTCAAGAAAAGTTTTGTTTTCAAAGGGCTATTCCCCAAAAAGCCATTAGTACTATCCTTGTTTCCTTGATTCAAATCTCTTTTCCTTTCTTTCCTCCATTTGTAGTCACAGTGGTTTTAACTATGACTAATCCTTGTCTAGCAACGTAAGTGTTTTCTGTACGATGGAGGGAGTTCTTGAGAGAACTGTTGCCGCGTTATAAGAAAGGATAGTAAGAACAAGGATAAAGGATATGGGCTTAAGGATAAGCAACTTGTTGGTAGGGCTCAACCCATGACGAGAGAGTATTTTTGGTATTGTAAAACGGGATGGATAGTTAAGTATTATGGAACAAGGACAAGATCATCAAGAAGGCAATTGCATACCCTCACTAGCGTACCTGAGAAGGATGGTAACAATCTTGTTGAAGGTTTAGTTATTCTTTTCTATCATCCCGCCAAGACTTTGTTCTGATCACCACATCATATAAGCCCGCTTCGATAGTTGAGTCTCTGCACCATAGTACTAGCGTAGTAGAGGATCCCATTTTGTCTCAAATCTTGTTGGAGAATCAGTCCATTTATTCACGACTTGTTTGGATTTGAGAATGTCTATGCCAAGAGTTGAGTTTTGAAGTAATGCTTATGTTTTGGGCCATGGATGGATTCTAGGGATGAAGTGGTTATCCAGTAAGGGGTGTCACCCTCGGTTTTGATAGGAGCGTAGTTAGATTCTTGACTAGCCTTGGTAAAACCCTCGAAGTCTCACGTAACCTTTAGGGTTCTGTCATGATTAGTTACCTAGAATCTCTTGATGCATTTATCGGAAATTTCTGATCCAATCAAGTAGTGTTCGCCGATAAGGCGGATGGTTCATTTCGTTTAAACATGGGTTGTGGGAATCAAGTGAGTTAGGACACTTGTCAACATGGCTGGCATTGGTTGTTTCAAGGGAAAGTTCTTCTGTGGGTAATTCCTCCTAGTATGTAAAAGAGATCCAAGATTCACTAGTGAATTTTTGGAAAGCTTGCATGAAACCATGAGTACGCAGTTATGGTTAAGCCAAGTATTCTAGAAAAGAATAAGTGAAAGTGGAACGAGGGGCGACAATAAAATAAGTTCCAACTCATATGATGGAAACAGGAAATAAGAAGCTACGAAATCATGAAGTTAAAAGATGGTCAAAGAACAATGGAACTAAGCTCAAGGGGATGCGACTCAGAAGGATGAAGACTAGATACGCACATGATATCTCTTTTTAAGAGTATATCCTTGATCCCTGTTTTCTGTAGAACTTTCTTGTAGGCTATCTTTTATGAATATCCTCTCGGTTCTGTTTTCGATCTTAGTTCAGTTGCAAACCCAATAAGAAGTTTATCTTGTTTATCTTCTCGATCCTATCTTAAGGACCTTAGGTAGAACCCTATGGATGTAAACATGTTATGATTGATATGGTTGCCAGTGGTTGCAAGTGGTTGCTCGTGGATGATTGAGTACACATTAGACACTAGGTCAATTCAGTCACATTTCATATTACGTATGCACGAGTATGTGTACTTTTTTATAGATGAAATGTCATCATGTGGATGTTGCATGTGGATGAATGGTTGTGCACACATATAGTGTTTATATGACTAGGACTATTTGCATACATGTTGGATTCATGACACTAAACATATTTTGCATTTAGAAGATCACTCAGGCTTGATCATTTACATTAGATAAGTACATATACACAACCTTTCGCATATGATCATACAGCATTTAGAATCTTTTAAGGACAATGACAGCTCGTGGATGATGTTTTGAGTAGATGGATGATGGATGGTAGGATACGTTCTTCCTAACTTGAAGATTTCGGGGACGTAATCCTTTAAGGTGGGGAGAATGTAACAACCCGTATTTTGAATAACATGTTATAACGTAAATCAAGGCAGAATTAAATGTTAAAAAATCGAAACAAGGGGAACGGGCTATGCCATTGCGTTCGTCTCAGAAAAATACGCGAAATAGAGTCCGAGTTTTCGAAAATCGGAGTCCGTACGACCCAGTTATGGCCCGTCAAAGTTTTCATAAAAATTCAAGTTCAAAAACAGTTCGAAAATCAAATCTGGAGCCAAACAGACTGGGCGGGAATAATTCCCGCCCAAGCCCCAGGTCGACTGGGGTGTTGACTGGGGAGTCGACACGCCCAGGGGCAGTTCGACTGCCCAGTCGACACGGGTGTCGACCTGGCCCAAAAACCCATTTTGGGTCTGGTCGACCTGGTGCACCTAGTTGCTCATTTGGGTCTGGTCTATTGGCCTGTGACGGATTTTGAGGGTTCAGATCTATCCTAGGGTTAATCTAAGGGCCTAAACTACTCCTAATCTCTATAAAAACACCCTAGGACCTAACCTAAATCACTCAAAATCAATATAACAACGAAGTGCTGCCCAATTCTCTCTTGATCACGACATCCATCTCCAACTCCAAGAGCTTATGCATTGAAATCGGATTCAAATCAAAAGGTGCAAGCTTTCCACATCAAATCGTGGAAGTAGATCAACATTGCTACGCAAATCCTATGACGATTCATGCTCCTAAGTCTCTAACCCTCGCTATGTAAGTTCTAGCTACTTGTAGATCTAAACGGTAGTTCTAATGTTGACATGGGATAAAATGAGATGAAGCATAAGTATGTTAGCCTATGTGAACCTAGCTTTGCCTCTTTCTTGAACCCATGACTTTGGGCTATGTTTTAGTGACTAAATCATGCTACTTATGTTGTGTTGAACTAAATTTATCATGCAAGTATGGATCTTTACTTTTGGAATGAGGGCATGAACCCTTAGAACCATTTTGACTTGTGAAACATTTTGGGTTTATGCATGTAAAAGAGCCTAAAACCCCTCATTACACTCACATGCATAAGATGATGGACCTAGGACATGATATCATGCATGCTTGAGACCAATCCTTTTATGATATCATTCATGTTAGAGGCCAATCCCTTTATGCTATCATACATGATTTGAGGCCGATATGCAATATGCTAGTTATGTGAACACCTTTTACCTCAAACGTCACCATGTTTAACTTGTGATTCACCTTTGCCATCTTATACCCTCTTTCGTCATATTTTTCCTACAATGTTGATTCGCTTTCATGTGCGTTGGGAATACGTTTTGGGTAGTCAAGGCAAAGCTTGAAATTTGCAATGAACTTGACATGAAATTACATGTAACATGTAATGGTAATAAACATGGGGATGACACTTAGAAAAATATGGAACATGTGAACTTGACATGAATTATACCAAGAAATGGGACAATGGGAATAAGTGAAAAACATGGACTTAATCAAGGCCTAAATTTGGCATGAACATGATACGTAGTAAAACATGGAAGTGGCCAACTCGAGGTTGGGTTGAGTTTGTAGCATAAATCTACTCGGAACCTACTGGCTTAACTAGTGGCTACAAACAATAGGACCCAATGTGAGTAGTTGGTCATATCGCACTTAAAACCCGAGGTTAGACTAGGTTGTGGTGTAAAGCTACCCGGACCCGCCCGGCTTAACTAGTAACCACAACAAAGTCTAATGTGAGAGGTTGGGGCGCATTAAGTTAATTAATGCCACATGATAAGGTTAAGTAACTTGATTAGACTAATGACACTTAACCAATATGACATGGACGGGTGGGTTAAGTAACTTAGCTAGACTAATGACACTTAACCATACAACACGATTAGTGGAGGGGGTTAAGTTAACCAACACTTAACCAATCCAGCCCAATAATTTTGATGAGGTTAAGTTAACCAATATTTAACCAATCTAACATGATAATCTAATGGGGTTAAGTAACTTATACTTAACCGATTATACACGATGATTTAATGGGGTTAGGTTAACCAATTTGACTCGATAATTTTGATGAGGTTAAGTTAACCAACACTTAACCAATCTAATGGGGTTAAGTAACTTATACTTAACCAATTATACACGATGATTTAATGGGGTTAGGTTAACCAATTTGACTCAATAATTTTGATGAGGTTAAGTTAACCAATACTTAACCAATTTGAATCTGTAACTTGATGGGGTTAAGTTAACCTACACTTAACCAATCTAACATAGTAATTGGATAGGGTTAAGACACGAACCGCTTGAATATACTTAACCAACTCGACTCGGTAATTTGATAAGGATAATCTATACTTAACCAACCACGATAACGTGATAAGGTTAAGCCGTGAACTTCTTGATATACTTAACCAACTTGACATATGGTTTGTAGGGCTAAGTCTTGAACTTGAACACTTAGCCAATTTTGACATGCTTCTAGACGGGTTAAGTCATGAGCTTGAATGACAACGCTTAACCCATTAGACAAAACCCTAGTTCAGGGGGACTAAGTGGAAAACAGTAGTTAACAAGGATGACGGGAAAGGAAGCTAAGTGATAAACCTTAGTTAAGGATAGCTAAGTAATATTTCTTAGTCAAGAAAATTGGACCAGTTCATAATAGATGAGTAACCCGATTCGGTAGGTCGTCGCTTTAGCAAATACATGAGGTAGAGCAATATCTAATTTAGATAAAGGCTACAACGGACTGGGTGACGAAGAGGTAGCTTCGTGGAACGTGAGGATACTCTTGGTATCCCTCTGTGAGGTGGCAGATGACCCTCCTGGGCTCACAGAGGTTAAGGTCTACGGTAGAAGAGCCAAGGGTATGCCTTGGTTGCTGTGCGAGCAACCTAAAGACTAGGGTGGATTAGCGTGGGGTCGGCGATATTTTCACGGTAGCCCTAGATAGCACATCGTCGGCCACCTACCATCTTTAGTCAATCGTGTACGTACGGAAAGGCAGAGAACACCCAACAGACCATACTTGCTATCTAGTTATGGGTGAGGTAGGCCATTTGGGAGTGGGGCATTGATGGCCATAGTGTGGTTCTCATATATGATTTTTCTTGTTTTGCCTTTTGGTAGTTGAGGGAGGGGTCACGTGGGACCATAACCACCGGTAGAAAAACAGACCTTAAATATCTGCATCGGCAGATAACCTAAAGCTCCCGACCGAGTCCTGTATTCTGTCACGGAACTCGGATAGCACATTGAGATACATGTGCACCTAGACATGGAAAAACGATTCACGATACAAACGTGGGAAAAAGGGCGTGGTTGATGGGTAGCATAATCCCTAGTGGCCCTAGGTGGTTTGAACCCAAACCGAGATACAAAAACGTTCATTAGGTAGCATAATCCCCAGTGGACCTGGGTGGCATAAACCTTAGTTGAACACGCGATAGTTCTTGATAAGAAAACATAGTTAGATAAAAGATGACAGTCCAAATGATTTCAAGGATCAAATGGTACTACGTTGAAGTAGTGAGAAAGCCCGCATGAGGTACGGCAAAGGACTGAACTTATACATGGAAAGAAACACACGAGTTAAGAAAATCTATATATGCGATATTAGGTCGACATGGACCATTTCATGACATTGGGTAAGGGACATTTTATAGTTAACACATAACACGGGTTGGGATACTAGTACGGGAGGTGTAGAGCAAATATACATGATAAATACCTCGGGATTTTATACTTGATAGAAACCTGACAATGTGATATCTTAGTTTATCTTGATACAGTGGTTCATCCTGTTATCTTGGTCTAGCTTATCTATCTTGTCATCGTCCTTATGTTTACTTTCAATTTATGCATGTCATCTTACCTTTACATGTTTTTATGCTGGAAGTAGATAGGACTTACCAGTCTTTATGACTGACCACGTTTTCTTTCGCCTCTTTGTCTTCCGTTCCCCCCCCCAGGTTTTCGGGGAGGAAATGCTGTTGTTTAGTTCGGACCTCTTATGTTTGAAGGTCATCATGTATAGCTTGGTCTTCTCTTGGCTATGGCTGCTTTACCGGATTATTTTGGGGAATAATTTATGAAAAGGTTTTATGCTTCTTTACTATTGCAAGATAGGTTTTGATGTATTCTGATGTAAAAGGCTTTAGACCTTATTTTATAAGGTAATGAAATTTGTTTTACTTCCGCTATTTTATATATGTTCTGTCTTTTAATATTTCTGTGAATGTTTACCTCGATAATGCATCACCAAACCTAGTGCATTCCCTTTGTGAGTGACCCTAGCGGAGGTGGGGTGTTACATTTGGTATCAGAGCAGAAGGTTACCAGACTGGGCAAAAGTTTTTAAAACCTTCTGAAAACTATTTGAAAACCGTTTACAAAGAAGCATTTTTTTTTCAAGAAAAGTTTTGTTTTCAAAGGGCTATTCCCCAAAAAGCCATTAGCACTATCCTTGTTTCCTTGATTCGAATCTCTTTTCCTTTCTTTCCTCCATTTGTAGTCATAGTGGTTTTAACTATGACTAATCCTTGTCTAGCTACGTAAGTGTTTTCCGTACGATGGAGGGAGTTCTCGAGAGACCTGTTGCTTCGTTATAAGAAAGGATAGTAAGAACAAGGATAAAGGATATAGGCTTAAGGATAAGCAACTTGTTGGTAGGGCTCAACCCATGACGAGAGAGTATTTTTGGTATTGTAAAACGGGACGGATAGTTAAGTATTATGGAACAAGGACAAGATCATCAAGAAGGCAATTGCATACCCTCACTAGCGTACCTGAGAAGGATGGTAACATTCTTGTTGAAGGTTTAGTTATTCTTTTCTATCATCCCGCTAAGACTTTGTTTTGATCACCACATCATTTAAGCCCCCTTCGATAGTTGAGTCTCTGCACCTTAGTACTAACGTAGTAGAGGATCCCATTTTGTCTCAAATCTTGTTGGAGAATCGGTCCATTTATTCGCGACTTGTTTGGATTTGAGAATGTCTATGCCAAGAGTTGAGTTTGGAAGTAATGCTTATGTTTTGGGCCATGGATGGATTCTAGGGATGAAGTGGTTATCCAGTAAGGGGTGCCACCCTCGGTTTTGATAGGAGGGTAGTTAGATTCTTGACTAGCCTTGGTAATACCCTCGAAGTCTCGCGTAACCTTTAGGGTTCTGTCATGATTAGTTACCTAGAATCTCTTGATGCATTTATCGGAAATTTCTAATCCGATCAAGTAGTGTTCGCCGATAAGGCAGATGGTTCATTTCGTTTAAACATGGGTTGTGGGAATCAAGTGAGTTAGTACAGTTGTCAACATGGCTGGCATCGGTTGTTTCAAGGGAAAGTTCTTCTGTGGGTAATACCTCCTAGTAGGTAAACGAGATCCAAGATTCACTAGTGAATTTTTGGAAAGCTTGCATGAAACCATGAGTACGCAGTTATGGTTGAGCCAAGTATTCTAGAAAAGAAGAAGTGAAAGTGGAATGAGGGGCGACAATAAAATGAGTTCCAACTCATATTATGGAAATAGGAAATAAGAAGCTACGAAATCGTGAAGTTAAAATATGGTCAAAGCACAATGGAACTAAGCTCAAGGGAATGCGACTCAGAAGGATGAAGACTAGATACGCGCATGATATCTCTTTTTAAGAGTATATCCTTGATCCCTGTTTTCTGTAGAACTTGCTTGTAGGCTATCTTTTATGAATATCCTCTCGGTTCTGTTTTCAATCTTAGTTCAGTTGTAAACCCCATAAGGAGTTTATCTTGTTTATCTTCTCGATCCTATCTTGAGGACCTTAGGTAGAACCCTATGGATGTAAACATGTATTTGAAACATGTTATGATTGATATGGTTGCAAGTGGTTGCTCGTGGATGATTGAGTACACATTAGACACTAGGTCGATTCAGTCACATTTCATATTGCATATGCACGAGTATGTGTACTTGTTTATAGATGAAATGTTATCATGTGAATGTTGCATGTGGATGAATGGTTGTGCACACATATAGTGTTTATATGACTAGGACTATTTGCATACATGTTGGATTCATGAAACTAAACAAATTTTGCATTTAGAAGATCACTCGGGCCTGATCATTTACATTAGATAAGTGCATATACACAAACCTTTCGCATATGATCATACAACATTTAGAATCTTTTAAGGACAATGACAGCTCGTGGATGATGTTTTGAGTAGATGGATGATGGATAGTAGGATACATTCTTCCTAACTTGAAGATTTCGATGACGAAATCCTTTAAGGTGGGGAGAATGTAACAACCCGTATTTTGAATAACATGTTATAACGTAAATCAAAGGCAGAATTAAATGTTAAAAATCCGAATCAAGGGGAACGGGCTATGCCATTGCGTTCGTCTCAGAAAAATACGCGAAATAGAGTCCGAGTTTTTGAAAATCGGAGTCCGTATGACCCAGTTATGGCCCATCAAAGTTTTCAGAAAAATTCAAGCTCAAAAACAGTTCGAAAATCAAATCTGGAGCCAAACAGACTGGGCGGGAAAAATTCCCGCCCAAGCCCCAGGTCGATGGGGTGTCGACTGGGGAGTCGACACGCCCAGGGGCAGGTCGACTGCCCAGTCGACACAGGTGTCGACCTGGCCCGAAAACCCATTTTGGGTCTGGTCGACCTGGTGCACTTGGTTGCTCATTTGGGTCTGGTCTATTGGCCTGTGACGGATTTTGAGGGTTCAGATCTATCCTAGGGTTAATCTAAGGGCCTAAACTACTCCTAATCTCTATAAAAACACCCTAGGACCTAACCTAAATCACTCAAAATCAATCTAACAACGAAGTGCTGCCCAATTCTCTCTTGATCATGGCCTCCATATCCAACTCCAAGAGCTTATGCATTGAAATCGGATTCAAATCAAAAGGTGCAAGCTTTCTACATCAAATCGTGGAAGTAGATCAACATTGCTACGCAAATCCTATGACGATTCATGCTCCTAAGTCTCTAAGCCTCGTTATGTAAGTTCTAGCTACTTGTGGATCTAAACGGTAGTTCTAATGTTGACATGGGATAAAATGAGATGAAGCATTAGTATGTTAGCCTATGTGAACCTAGCTTTGCCCCTTTCTTGAACCCATGACTTTGGGCTATGTTTTAGTGACTAAATCATGCTACTTATGTTGTGTTGAATTAAATTTATCATGCAAGTTTGGATCTTTACATGTGGAATGAGGGCATGAACCCTTAGAACCATTTTGACTTGTGAAACATTTTGGGTTTATGCATGTAAAAGAGCCTAAAACCCCTCATGACACTCACATGCATAAGATGATGGGCCTAGGATATGATATCATGCATGCTTGAGACCAATCCTTTTATGATATCATGCATGTTAGAGGCTAATCCCTTTATGCTATCATACATGGTTTGAGGCCGATATGCAATATGCTAGTTATGTGAACACCTTTTACCTCAAACGTCACCATGTTTAACTTGTGATTCACCTTTGCCATCTTATACCCTCTTTCGTCATATTTTTCCTACTATGTTGATTCGCTTTCATGTGCGTTGGGAATACGTTTTGGGTAGTCTAGGCAAAGTTTGAAATTTGCTATGAACTTGACATGAAATTACATGTAACATGTAATGGTAATAAACGTGGGGATGACACTTAGAAAAATATGGAACATGTGAACTTGACATGAATTATACCAAGAAATGGGACAATGGGTAT
This sequence comes from Allium sativum, assembly GCA_030737875.1. Classification (NCBI taxonomy): domain Eukaryota; kingdom Viridiplantae; phylum Streptophyta; class Magnoliopsida; order Asparagales; family Amaryllidaceae; genus Allium; species Allium sativum. The sequence goes on along the minus strand of CM060922.1, from coordinate 192,900,655 downwards.
AAGTGAAAAACATGGGCTTAATCAAGGCCTAAATTTGGCATGAACATGATACGTAGTAAAACATGGAAGTGGCCAACTCGAGGTTGGGTTGAGTTTGTAGCATAAATCTACCCGGAACTGACCGGCTTAACTAGTGGCTACAAACAATAGGACCCAATGTGAGTAGTTGGTCATATCGCACTTAAAACCCAAGGTTAGACTAGGTTGTGGTGTAAAGCTACCCGGACCCGCCCGACTTAACTAGTGTTAGACCAAAAAGTGGTTCTAACACCCAAATTGACTAAAAGCAGAATGAAATAAGATCAAAAGTAAAATGAACACACAGGATTTATAGTGGTTCGGCGAAGAAATGCCTACGTCCACTTGTCTTTCACTATTTTCAATAATGTAGTTGCAATTACAATGAAATATTCACTGAATTTCTCTCACAACTCACTTACATTCACTCAATTGTCTAAAAACAAATAATGAAAGAAGATTTGGATTTTCCGGGAGTGCTGGAATTCGGATTATGAAGGTGGTTGAACTCTCAAAGTGCTAGAAAAAAGATCCTTTTCTTTGTCTCCAGACAGGGTATTTATAGCTGAAAATTCGCTCAGAACCCGATCCGGATCGGAGCCACATGTCATCCATCCCATTAGCCTCGGGTTCGGATGGATTTCTGTGTTGACAACGCATCAGAGCAGTGGACGTTGTGGGTAGGAACTGGTCATAGCCGCTCCGAATAACTTGGCGATCATGCAGGAGAATGACATGGAAGATGGGTTCGGATCGGAAGAGTATACAGGAGGGGTTCGGATCGGGGTACCCGATCCGATCCGGTTTTGTCCCAAGGCTAAGACTTCGTTCTCTTCTACTCCGTTACGATCTGTCTTCGTAGCAGGTAGCTCTCCGATCCAACTGGAAGTAGGTTGCTCTCCGATCCGAACAGCTGTGCCCCTTTGATTCCAATAGCAATAGTTCACCGATCCGAACAGCAAACTTTATCCGATCCGAACCGCTACACTGCTTCGATCCGACCCGCTTCAGTGCTTCCCAAGCTTTTCAATGTTTGACATCTTGACTTTGTGTTGCCCAGTTCACAAAGTGGCCTAACATTTTGCCCCCTCAAAGGATGCTTCTGTTGGAGACGGAGCATGCTTTGACTATCATTGCACAGCGCTCTTCGAGGTAATTTTTCTTTTGATTTTCCTTGTGTTTTCATCTTTTTCTTCAAATTTCAATTTAATTCGTTGCTGAGCTAAAGAACTCGGTTCGGTTCGGATTCCGATCCGAACAGACCCCTTGTTCTTTTTATTTTTCATTGGACTATTGGGCCAAGCTTTGCTTCTGGACTGTCTATCCGATCCGAACGAGGGCTCTGCTACTGGGCAGTCGGTCCGATCCGAATGGGGAGACGAATAGACACTCTACTTCTCTATATAAACCAAGTCTTCTTCCTTCTCTCATTCCCTTTTATTGTTTACTGCTTTTGCTTCGGAACTCCAGGAAAACGAAATAAGAACTTTTTACTTTTTTCGTGGAAATTTTCAAGCTACATACTCTGGTAGGTTTGAATCCGTCGATTAATTCTGTAACAAAAGGTTTCAATGGAAATTTGCGGTTAATTTTTAATGATTTGAACATGACTCCTATCTCGCTTCGACATCGTGTCTCCCTCCTCCCCTGCCGTCGTCGTGGGTGGTTCTACCACCGTCTCGAGGCGCTGAGAGGTTAAATGAAACGTGCACTTGTCGTTAACTGGAGCTTTGGGGAAGAATGTGGATTTGACTGTGGTTGAGGAAGGGGAAGAAGAAGAAGAGGATTGAGGGGATCGGTTCAGGTTGGAGTATAGAAGATGGACGAGAGGGAAAAGCAAAGGGGTTCAGGAAGTCGGTTCGGGTCGGGGCAAGTGGAGAAAGGGAAAAAGAAAAGAAATCCAAGAGATCGGATCGGGTCGGAGCAAGCAGTTAAAGAAGGGGGAAAGGAAGCTTACCTAACCGGATCGGATCGGACCGTAAGATGAAGGAGGAGAAGTATAACTACGTGATCCGATCCGAACCGTTAGGGAACTCTACCTCCGAGCCGATCCGATTTTGATTTCTGAGTTTCAAGGTTTATCCGAGCCCAAGTCAAGGCCGCATCCCCGATCCGATCCCAATGAACGCGCCCGAACCGATCCGAAGAGCAGTCCATCTTAATACATAAAAAATTGTTTAACTAGCCCAATCAACTTTTGGCATAATCTTCAACTTAATGGACAGTTAGGATAGTGCCCTGCGAACGTAACTGGACATCAGGATCTACTTCAATCCTTCATACTTTGCCAAAATATTGCGTCGCACTTTTAGACATTTACTTTACACTTTCTGCATACACTATTTACACTTTAGTTTGCACACATGCATGGGGGGATACGGGCTAATTTGCTCTAATTTGTGCTATTGCTTCTTCAATAGTTTTATGACCATGAGACCCAGACGCTCTTCCAGACTAGCTGAGAAGAAAGAAGCCCCGGAAACCTCTAACAAAATTACTCTCGAGGACATATCTTCTCCGTCGGATCCAGAATGGAATAATGAGGGTTCAGACTACGAGGTTGGAAATCGTGAAAGTGACGAGGTGTCTTCAGAGAATGAAGTTTCTCTAGGTTTTGAAGAGGAAGGAGGGGTTGGTGACGACCGGGCTCCTGATGAGTTTGAATCGGCTGTCATATTGGAATCGCCCCAAGATTCTGTTGAATCAACAATCGATAACGACCGACTTACCTGAATTTGTTTGAAATACGGGATAATGAAAAGGGACACTCTAGTGCCTTCGAGATATGACCGTCCCCACAACCCTCTAGAAGGATATATGGCGGTCACTCGGTTGATGTGTATGGTCGGTGCTATCCCTCCATTTTCTCCCTTCATCGTTGATTTTCTAAGACAAATGCGGATTGCCCCCATGCAGCTGCATCCCAATTCTTATGCCTACTTGCACACTTTATACATAGCATACCGTGAGATCTTAGGCATAGAGCTTACTTTCGATGACGTTCATTTCTTCTATAACTTCAAGCATCGGACTCGAGAGACTCCTTCTTCCTGTTATTTTGAGTCTGTTCCTACGAGAAAGATAATCTCAGCGCCATTCAGCAATAAAGCTGGAGATTCCAGACTGGAATGGTTTTATGTGAAGCAACAGCCTGGGTGTGCCAGGAGGTGGACGAAATCAAGTAAAGCACTGATTTTCTAAATCTGGGCTCTATACACTCGAGTCATCGCCTTAACTTGTTTTTCTTTTTGCTTGCATTCGACAACCCAAAACAAATATCAGATCAGGTGTTCTTTGACCGGATGCACCAGCTTCTTAATGGCGACCAGAAATTCCTGACTATTGATGAAGTCCTTAAGGACGAATATCTTCATTTCCATGGGCTGTTATTCGTTTTTCGTAGTATCGGTCATGGGACGGCTCCATACATATATATTCCTCCAGTGGATGTAGTCCCAGAAACAGGAGAAGGTTCGGGAGCTCCTACAGTGCCTCTTCAAACTTCACCTTCTCCATCCTCTACTCAAGATGACGAATTGGCTAACTTGGCCAAAAGGCATCGTGAAGGGTATACTGCCCCTGAGGAGGCTACTTCTCCGGAAAAGTCAACATCCTCCAAAGAGTCGCCACTTAATGCTTCTGAGGGAGATGTCCCTAGTACTGATGACCCATTATTTAAGGGTTTGGGGGATCTCCCCATACCTGAAACTATATACACTTCAGAGGATTTTAGGAAGGATCCCTTACTCTTCACCTCTTCTGAAGAGACTACTCCTGCTAAGGCCAAAGAGCCTGCCCGTACTAGTCTAGCTTCGGACTCGGGTTGGTTGGGGGGAACACACCACTTAGGACACGCTTTACACAATAGCATTAGCATTCATTGCACCTCTCTCTCTCTGTGAAACTATTGATTCTGAATTTCATTTGTCTTATTGTGCAGGCACGATGTCCCGATCTTACTATGATATCACGAGGCTCCGCCGCAGCATGTCTAATCCACCTCAGGATATCGAGTATGATCGCCGCGATGATCGCGGTAGGGAGGAGAGAAGGCCTTATGAACCCTATCGCTCTCGACCCTCACGTTCTCGCTCTCCCGTTCGATCGGACCAAGAGAAATATAAAGGTTATCAAAGTCGCAGGGAAGAGGACAGGCCACAATCGAAAGACTCTACCTCTTCCCACGAAAAGCGCAGCAGAGAGAGAAGCCCTCCAAAAGATACTGAGTCTCGAAGTAAATGCAAGGTCCCTGCTACTAAACGACCTAGGACAGATAAAGAAACTACTGAATCCTCCACACACAGGGACACTGAATTGACGATCCCCGCTCCTCCACCACTAGATGCGGAAACTGCAATCAAGCGGGCGTATTTGGAGGAGCAATTTCCCGAACATTACTTCGAGACTTTGACTTTTTTACCTGCCCTCGAACCTGTTTCTTCTAAGTGGGCAGATGAGGCCAAAGCAAAGATAGATGCGGTCGAAAAACAGTATTCTGAAATATTCAAATATTCACGCATCCTTTCCAGAATCATCCGTACTCTAATCACGAATGCTGATTCAATGCAAAAAACCGCGGAAGAAGATGCAAAGGCCTTAAAGAATCTAGGAAAAGATTTAGAGGACACACAGGCCCAGCTCGCTGTTGCTCAAAGGGACGCTTCTAATTTCAAACAACAATTTGAAGACATGCAAAAACGTTATCATGATTTGCTTGAATCTCACACTCAAGAGCGTTCTAAGTTAAAAAAGCAAGCTGATGATGCTAAGTCAGAAGCCGCTAAGACGCGCCTTGCTTACACTGATCTTGAACGGAAAAATGCCGAGTTGGAAAGGAGGAATGCTGAGCTAGAAAAGAAAAATGCTGACTTGGCTTCAAAGCTACTGGAGGTAGAGAACAGAGCTGCCCTGGCAGAGGGCAACGTTGAGTGTGCTATCAAATCTGCTGAGGAGACCCGCAAATAATTGTCAGAGGTGGAGGCAGAAATTCAGGGTTTCGGCGAATTAATGATTGAATTCTTTGCACACATCATCCGTCGCCGGAACATTTCTTGGATTGAGGATTATCCATTCACTCTAGTCCAAGTATGGAGTCAGATTGTTGAGTGGGAAAAAGAGGAGCTCAAGGTCGATTCCATCGATGAAGACAAGCTGATGGAGAAATACTTAAGGGATGATGAGCCAAAACGCCTAGCTGAAGGGCGCCGCCTCATTGCTGATGCTATGGAAGAAGAGAGGCGGAGGACTAAATAGAAGAACATTCCCGAGGCTGGTTCCTCTTCTACTGCCCCCGCAACTCCTGAAGTAGAGGGGTATGATCCTGAACACCCGGGAATCCCTCGAACAACTCTGCTATCCCCTATCCCCGAAATGGCATCAGAGACAGCAGTTACCCCCGCTGAGAAGTCTTCGGAAGGTATCCCTACCTTTTCTCCTCAATTTGTCAAGGCTATTTCTACCTTTCGCCACGTGCTTGAGCAATCGATGAAAAACCCATTATTTTCTCCTGAGTTGATAACTGTTGCTTCTCACTCTGTAGGTATTGAGCCATCCGAAAAGACAGATGTGACTCAAGGAGCCGCCTCTGGGGCAGAGCCTATGGAAAAGGCAAAAGGAGGGAAGGACAAGGCTGCTCCTATAGACTTGGGAGAAGGAAGCGAGCCGTCTAAGGCTGACACTCCACATGATGAAGAAATGATAGCAACCTTAAAGGATGATGGCAGTGACGGAGGACATGAGGAAGATCCAGAGGTGGCAATAGTCGGGGAGTCGAAAAGTGCAGATGATGTTACTTTGGCCGCAATGAAAGCTGATCAAGATAAACGCTTGCAGTTAAAAGCCAAAGACTTAGACCCTGAAGCCCTCAAGCCCCTCGCAGTTGTGGATGCGGGATCAAGGTTAGTTGTTAAGCTCTCAACTAGATCTATTACAGAGGAACTCGCTAAAAAATCTTCTCTTGATTCTAGCGCTCCGCCCTCCGGGAAGAAGTCAACCAATTCCAGCGCCGCATCTCCAGGAAAGAAAAAATCAAAGCGGATCTTGACGGAGGCCGATAAAGAGGCAAAGGATGCGGAGAAAGCCGCCAAGAAGTCCAACACTCACTCGAAATCTAAATAGTGGGTTGTCTTGCATTGTTTTAGTATTTGGTAGATCAATAATTGCTGCTGTAAGGGTGGCTCTTGCACCTTCTTTTTGGAGGTTTTCCTGTACAAATTCATTCGTAAATAAAAAATAATTTGTTTTCTGCAATGTTTGTTTGTCAGTAGCTCTGCACTTATGTAAAAATGCTTGTCATACTATAGTTATGAAATGAAGTTACGGAGGGAGGAAATATGTGTATACATATATGCCCCCAGTCAATTCTCAAAAATTATTTAAGGCTTAATCAAGCAATCTGAATGCTCCCGATTTTCTGACGGGATAGAATTTTCTGTGTCGTCAATGCCTGTCATTTCTTCTCGCATTTCTTTTATACTCTCCTGTCTTATACTCAGGTTAGAGTTCTTACTGAGGAGGTCTCTTGTCTGGGTGCACCTTCACGCCTCAGAGGACGTCGTCTTCCCGTCCTTTTATACTCTCTCTCTCTCTGGAGAGTTAGAGTTCGAGCTCAGCAATCTATTCACCCCCCGGTCTTTCAGCGGGGAAGGATCTCTTTCTCAGCGCTCAGTCGGAGACGCTTTTATACTCTCTCTCTCTCTCTCTCTGGAGAGTTAGAGTTAAGAATGTCGTTTTCTCATTCTTTTAGGTCTTGTCGCACAAATAGTATGTTTAAGCTGTTTTCAACCTTTTCAGGTTTTGAATCATCTTATACTCCATAATCACAACAGAATAGTCGATGAATGTATATATATATAATGCATAAAAGTAAATAACACATGATATTTTTATAGTGGTTCGGCTAAGTCGTAGCCTACATCCACTTTATAGTCCTTTATTCATATCATCCGATTTTCCCAAGGCAAGTCGTGCCTTATTACAGAGTTCATAAGAAAAATAACAAAGAGTACAACATTTCTAATCCAAATATCGCATCAAGTGTTGGGCATTCCATGCCCTAGGGAATTCTTCGCCATCTACGGTCGTTAACTTGAAGGTTCCTTTTCAAGTTTCCGTTGGATGACAAAGGGTCCTTCCCACTTTGGACCGAGGTGAGGAAGGGATGGAAAGACTCTCTTTAGCACCAAATCTCCTGGTTCAAAAGTCCTAAGGCGAACTTTTTTGTCGTAATAGCGTGCCATCTGACGTTGATGTCTTGCCGCACGCAAATCTACTTCATCCCTTTTTTCTTCGATTTCATCAAGAGACTCGAGTAAGAGTGCCCGATTCGTCATCGGATCATAATATGTCACCCGGTGGGAAGGGACTTCAAGCTCAACAGGAATTACTGCTTCTGAGCCAAAAGAGAGAGAGAAAGGGGTATGACCAGTAGCCGTCTTAAATGTTGTCCGATATGCCCACAAAGCTAGGGGCAATTTGTCAACCCATTTTGCCTTTGCGCGCTCTAACCGTTTCTTGAGGATGGATTTTATTACTTTGTTTATTGCCTCAACTTGCCCGTTCGACTGCGGATAAGCAACCGCAGTGTATCGCTTGTCGATCTTATACTTCTGACAGAAATTTTTGAATTCAGTACCATCAAACTGGGTTCCGTTGTCAGTTATAATGGTCCTTGGGATCCCGAATCAGCAAATAATATTTCTAACCACGAAACTTATCACCTTTCTCGCCGTGATTTTGGTCAAGGGCTCAGCTTCTACCCACTTCGTAAAATAGTCCACAGCGACTATTGCATATTTCGCTCCTCCTTTAGCAATCGGTAGAACTCCAATGATATCAATTCCCCACGTGGCAAATGGCCAAGGACTCACCATGGATTTGAGTTGGGTCGACGGTGCTCTTGGGATTTTGGCGAATCTCTGGCACTTATCGCAGCGTCGTGAATAATCAGCTGCATCTTTATTAATTGTGGGCCAGAAGTATCCATGTCGCAATATCTTTTTCGCTAAAGTCTGACCTCCTGTATGATCCCTACACTCACCTTCGTGCACTTCTCTCAGTACACGTTTGATGTCGTCGTGTGCTATACATCGTAATAGGGGCATAGGAAATCCTTGCCTATAAAGAATATCATCTTGTATGACATATCTAGTAGCCTTGCGAACTATAGCCCTTTTCTCACTCTTCTTTGATGGGAGTGTCCCATTCTTAAGGAAGTTCTTAATTGGGGTCATCCACGACTCCTTCTCCAGTTCCGCTTCGAAAGCGAACTCAATTTCCATCGACTCAAAGCTTGGCGATTCCAATGTTTCAATTGGAATTATTTCAGTCTCTTCTGGATTGTCGGAACTAGCTAGCTTTGCCAGCATGTCCGCCTTCTGGTTTTCGGCTCTTGGGATATGTGTTATATTGTACCGCTCCAAGTTGCTCAATAGCTCTCTCACTTTCCCGAGGTAGGCGATAAGTCGAGGCCCCCGAGCCACAAATTCCTCTCGCACTTGGAAAACAACAATCTTGGAGTCACAGAATATGTCCAATGTTTTTACTCCGAGGTCTTTAGCAAGCTTCAGCCCGGCAATCAGGGCTTCGTATTCAGAGTCATTGTTAGTCGCCGAAAATTCTAATCGTAGAGCGTAATATAACGACTGTCCTTCAGGAGGGACTAAGACGATTCCAGCTCCGGACCTTCGTTCGTTCTTGGCTCCATCTGTGTATAGCTTCCATGGATCTATCTTTAACTCATCCTCGGACCTAACCACTCTGTCATCGATTACTTCCTCCTCTGGGATGGTGAACTCTGCTATAAAGTCTACCAGAGCTTGCCCCCTGATCGACCTTCGTGGTTGAAAATTTAAATCAAACTGACTTAATTCTATATTCCATTTGATTAACCTTCCCGATGCTTCGGGTCTCTGCAACACCTGCCTCAGGGGCTGGTCAGTGTATATGGTTATTGGATGAGCTTGGAAATAGTGACGAAGTTTTCGGGATGCGATTAGGAGGCTGTAAGCGAGATTCTCAATCTTTGGGTAGTTGCACTCTGCCGCTGCTAATTTCTTGCTTACATAATATACTGGCCTTTGCACTTTGTCTTCTTCTCGAACCAGGGCTGTGCTAATGGCGTGAGCCGAGACTGCCAAGTAAACAAACAATTCTTCGTGATCCACTGGCTTTGACAAAATCGACGGTTTTTCTAGTAGTTCCAATAAATTTCGAAAGGCCTCAACACAGTCCGGAGTCCACTCGAAGTTCTTCTTTCCCCTTTTAATCAAATCAAAAAACGGGACGCATTTGTCTGTGGCTTTAGAGATAAATCTACTCAACGCAGCTACTTTCCCTGCAAGACTTTGGACGTCTTTAATTCTCCTCGGCTCTTCAATGTTTCTAATCGCGGCTATTTGGCTAGGATTGATTTCAATTCCTCGGGAACTCACAATGAAGCCTAGAAATTTTCCCGATGCCACTCTGAATGAACATTTCAAAGGATTCAACTTCAGCCGATACTTTCGCAGGATACCAAACATTTCCGCCAAGTCTTGCGTATGGCTGGAGGACTGTTTCGATTTGACAAGCATATCATCCACGTAAACTTCCATAGTCTTCCCTATTTGATTATAAAACATTCTGTTCACCAAGCATTGATAAGTGGCTCCGGCGTTTTTCAATCCGAATGGCATTACAACATAACAATATAACCCCAGATTTGTAATGAAGCTCGTATGTTCTTGATCTGGCACGTGCATAGGAATTTGGTTGTACCCAGAATATGCGTCCATGAAAGAGAGAAGTTCATGACCTGCTATCGAATCTACAAGCTGGTCAATCCTGGGAAGTGGGAAACTATCTTTCGGACAAGCTTTGTTCAAATCTGAAAAATCAATGCAAGTCCGCCACTTTCCATTCGGCTTCTTTACCAAGAAGGGATTCGATATCCAGTCGGGATATGTCGAATCTCGAATAAATCCGTTCTGCTTCAGCTTCTCCACTTCCTCTTTGAGAGCAGCCGACCTCTCTGGGCCCAGCATACGTCTCTTTTGCTTCACAGTCGGATGTTTCGGGTTTACATTTAGTGTGTGACTTATGATGGATGGCGATATCCCACACATGTCAGCGTGGGTCCAGGAAAACACGTCCAAGTTCGCCTTCAAGAAGTCCGTTAGTTCTTTGGCCCAACGTGGATCCAATTGAGATCTAATCTTCAAAACTCTTGTTGGATCAGCTTCATCAATGGGAATTTCCACTGTCGCTTCATTAGGAGTTGCATTTCTAGTCTCTGGTTCCTTGTCTTTTCTGGGATCCAGGTCTTCAGGCGTTCCTTTGGGCAACTCCTTTGGGGTCGATCTCTCTAATTGCTACGCCGAGCCCCCCTTCGGGGGAGGCGAGGCATTTTTATTCTCGATGTTAAGTCCTTTCATCAACATCTTTAATTCGGCAAAATAGCAGGCCCGTCCGGAAACTTGATCCCCTCTCATTACTCCAGTTCCGGCTTCAGTTGGGAACTTAAGCAATAAACACCAAGGGGCGATACAAGCTCTGAACTCTGCAAGGGCAGGCCTCCCCAAAAATGCATTATAAGGCGAATCTACGTCCAACACTACGAACAGAAGCATCCGCACTCTTCGGCGTTCTCCTTGCCCCAAGCTCACGGGCAATTCTATGTACCCCATGGGAGCTGTTGACGCCCCGTTGATGCCTCTGATCCATCCTTCACATGGCTTCAAATCTTCAGATTCAAGCTTCATCTGATCAAATGACTTTTTAAATAAAATATTGACAGAACTTCCGTTGTCTACTAACACCTTATGAACCAAGGCCGGCCCAATGGTGGTAGTAATGACCAACGGATCATCAGTGGGTGATTGGATCCCAGTATTATCTCTGCTGCGGAATACCACGTCGTCAAACATTGTCTTCTGTTGTTTTATGGGGGCGATATCTTCCAAATCATCACCTTCATTCACATCTATGTGCTTGGCAGCATTTACATATTGATCCATTGCTCTAAAGCTACGGATTGCTGGGTGAGCTCCACCCACTATGGAGTTGATAACAATTCCCTTGCCTTTTTGCTGCGCTGTAGGCTTGGGAGCAGATTGAATCTGTTTTGGAGCCTGCTCTCCTTGTCCCCTGTCCCTCGAGGCAACCTTATATTCATCCAGTTTCCCTTCACGCAGCAGCTTCTCAATCACATCTCTCAAATGCCGACATTCATTGGTTGAATGCCCATGAGTTCCATGAAACAAATAGAACTTCCCAGTTGCCATTTCTTTCTCTATCGAGTCACGAGGTGGCGGTCTTTTATATTGCAAAACATTGTATGTATCCAGGTAAATATTCTCCAGAGTATCGTTCAACGGTGTATAATTCTCATAAGTCTGGAATCGGGGCCTTTTGCTAGGATCACTTCCCCTATTTCTATTCCTTCTGTTACCGTTCGCATTACGGTTATTGTTGTTGCCCCCATTTCCAGAATTGTCGTTTCCACTCTTGTTTCCCACATTCACTTAAACTTTTCTGGAACTTTCCCCAGACTGCTTCACGGCGACATTACTCTGAACATTTTCTTTTGAAGCCGCTTCAGACTTTCTCTTTCGGTTTGCCCTGGCCTCCTCTCATCTTAAATAAATATCGACCTTTTCATAGAATATTTCTCTCGTGGAGGGTGTCTTCCCAGAAAGGTAATCTCCAAACTCGGATTCAGGATCGACTCCTTCCTTTAATGCCATCAAGATGGTGGGCTCATGCGGGTCACTAACTTCAGTCACAGCTAAGTTAAAACGGTCAAGATATGACCTCAAAGACTCTCCTGGCGCCTGCTTAATTCTTGATAATTCAATAGCACTTTTGGACTTTCGGTTATGGAGTCGGAACTGATTCATAAAACATTCGCTCAATTCCCTATAATTCGATACCGAACGAGGGGGAAGTCGGGTAAACCATAACAGCGCTACATCTTCCAAATAGATCGGGAATGCCTTACACTTCACTGCATCAGGAGCAGCAGTAGCATTCATGAGCCACGAGTATCGCATCAAATGTTGTCCTGGATCAGTTCTCCCATTGTACTTGTCCATCTGTGGCAGGTTAAAACGCCGGGGAAACTGAAAGTTGAGGATATCGTCAGTGAAAGGAGTATGGCTTCGCTTAATGCCATAATCTTCATTGGTATAGTTCCGGCTCTCGGACATAATCTGGCGTACCATTGCCTGTACATCAGCATTAGTTAGGGGTCGTTCAGGTTCCCTGGCCCTGGTATCCGGGTTCCTTCTGGGCTCTTGTTCAGGAGATGCCCTTCTTCTTTGAGCTGCTTCTGCTCTATTCCGTTCCCTACGCTCCCGGTCGATCTCGGGAGGAGGGGACTGGAGCCTTTGCCCCTGAGTGGGATCATTGTTTCCTAGTGCTCGTGCAATATCCTCGCGAGACCCCAAAGATCCGAATGTCAGCTGCTCCAAATTCTGAGGTCGTTCGAGCGGCCTTCGTTCACGGGGTCGCTCTTCCTCAGAAGAAGAAGACTGATCCACTGGTGTGTGACGAACCGGGGATGGGGTTCTCTGTCTTCGGAGTTCGCTAATTTCCCTGCTCATGAGTCTCATATTTTCTTGCATCATGAGGTTGGTGCGCTCGTGGATTTTCATAGCCTCCCTAGTACTCTCAAGCATGTCAAGTAGGCGCGAGAAATCTCCTTGAGTGATGGGCGTGGATGGATTGACCTGATCATTGACCCTGGTGGCTGGAATTGGAGCATTTGTAGGGGCTCGAGTAGAGGTTCCAACATCACCAAGTGACGGGTCGGTTCGGAGATGGGAAAACGGGTCGGGTCGGAGCTGGGAAGCCTGTTCGGGTCGGAGCTGGAAAGCCAGGTTGGGTCGGTGTAGGGCAAGTTGCTCGCGTCAGTTCAGGTTGGGGGAATGCACTGCTTCAGAATCTCCTACCCGGTTCGGATCGGAGCTCTCCCCCTGAAGGCGGTTCGGGTTTCCTGTATCGGTTCGTCCTGCAGCTGAGCTCTGCCCACGAGACCTTGTCACAACCGCATTTTGCTGATCTTCGCCAACTCCATTTCCTCGACCAGATTGAAATTCTTTGCCTTTTCCTTTGGCCATGGTTCTTCAACAATCAATTCAGCAAATATCCAAGAGCGTCGAAACTTGAGGATTAACTTCTTTGAACTCAACGGTCCAAAAAGTAGAATGATAATCCCGAAAAGCAAAGAATTCAGATATCTATCAGTGAAAGCACCAAAATGTTAGACCAAAAAGTGGTTCTAACACCCAAATTGACTAAAAGCAGAATGAAATAAGATCAAAAGTAAAATGAACACACAGGATTTATAGTGGTTCGGCGAAGAAATGCCTACGTCCACTTGTCTTTCACTATTTTCAATAATGTAGTTGCAATTACAATGAAATATTCACTGAATTTCTCTCACAACTCACTTACATTCACTCAATTGTCTAAAAACAAATAATGAAAGAAGATTTGGATTTTCCGGGAGTGCTGGAATTCGGATTATGAAGGTGGTTGAACTCTCAAAGTGCTAGAAAAAAGATCCTTTTCTTTGTCTCCAGACAGGGTATTTATAGCTGAAAATTCGCTCAGAACCCGATCCGGATCGGAGCCACATGTCATCCATCCCATTAGCCTCGGGTTCGGATGGATTTCTGTGTTGACAACGCATCAGAGCAGTGGACGTTGTGGGTAGGAACTGGTCATAGCCGCTCCGAATAACTTGGCGATCATGCAGGAGAATGACATGGAAGATGGGTTCGGATCGGAAGAGTATACAGGAGGGGTTCGGATCGGGGTACCCGATCCGATCCGGTTTTGTCCCAAGGCTAAGACTTCGTTCTCTTCTACTCCGTTCCAATCTGTCTTCGTAGCAGGTAGCTCTCCGATCCAACTGGAAGTAGGTTGCTCTCCGATCCGAACAGCTGTGCCCCTTTGATTCCAACAACAATAGTTCACCGATCCGAACAGCAAACTTTATCCGATCCGAACCGCTACACTGCTTCGATCCGACCCGCTTCAGTGCTTCCCAAGCTTTTCAATGTTTCACATCTTGACTTTGTGTTTCCCAGTTCACAAAGTGGGCTAACAACTAGTAACCACAACAAAGTCTAATGTGAGAGGTTGGGGTGCATTAAGTTAATTAATGCCACATGATAAGGTTAAGTAACTTGATTAGACTAATGACACTTAACCGATACGACATGGACGGGTGGGTTAAGTAACTTAGCTAGACTAATGACACTTAACCATACAACACGATTAGTGGAGGGGGTTAAGTTAACCAACACTTAACCAATCCGACCCAATAATTTTGATGAGGTTAAATTAACCAATACTTAACCAATCTAACAGGATAATCTAATTGGGTTAAGTAACTTATACTTAACCGATTATACACGATGATTTAATGGGGTTAGGTTAACCAATTTCACTCGATAATTTTGATGAGGTTAAGTTTATCAACACTTAACCAATCTGACAGGATAATCTAATGGGGTTAAGTAACTTATACTTAACCAATTATACACGATGATTTAATGGGGTTAGGTTAACCAACTTGACTCAATAATTTTGATGAGGTTAAGTTAACCAATACTTAACTAATTTGACTCGGTAACTTGATAGGGTTAAGTTAACCTACACTTAACAAATCTAACATAGTTATTGGATAGGGTTAAGAGACGAACCGCTTGAATATACTTAACCAACTCGACTTGGTAATTTGATAAGGATAATATATACTTAACCAATCACGATAACGCAATAAGGTTAAGCCGTGAACTTCTTGATATACTTAACCAACTTGACATATGGTTTGTAGGGCTAAGTCTTGAACTTGAACACTTAGCCAATTTTGACATGCTTCTAGACGGGTTAAGTCATGAGCTTGAATGACAACGCTTAACCCATTAGATAAAACCCTAGTTCAGGGGGACTAAGTGGAAAACAGTAGTTAACAAGGATGACGGGAAAGGAAGCTAAGTGATAAATCTTAGTTAAGGATAACTAAGCAATAATTCTTAGTCAAAGAAATTGGACCAGTTCATAATAGATGAGTAACCCGAATCGGTAGGTCGTCGCTTCAGCAAATACACGAGGTGGAGCAATATCTGATTTAGATAAAGGCTCCAACGAACTGGGTGACGAAGCGGTAGCTTCGGGGAACGTGAGGATACTCTTGGTATCCCTCTGTGAGGTGGCAGATGACCCTCCTGGGCTCACAGAGGTTAAGGTCTGCGGTAGGAGAGCCAGGGGTATGCCTTGGTTGTTGTGCGAGCAACCTAAAGACTGGGGTGGATTAGCGTGGGGTCGGCGATATTTTCACGGTAGCCCGAGATAGCACATCGTCGTACACCTACCATCTTTAGTCAATCATGTACGTACGGAAAGGCAGAGAACACCCAACAGACCATACTTGCTATCTAGTTATGGGTGAGGTAGGCCATTTGGGAGTAGGGCATTGATGGCCGTAGTGTGGTTCTCATACATGATTTTTCTTGTTTTGCCTTTCGGTAGTTGAGGGAGGGGTCACGTGGGACCATAACCACCGGTAGAAAAACAGACCTTAAATATCTGCATCGGCAGATAACCTAAAGCTCCCGACCGAGTCATGTATTCTGTCACGGAACTCGGATGGCACATTGAGATACATGTGCACCTAGACATGAAAAAATGATTCACGATACAGATGTGGGAAAAAGGGCGTGGTTGATAGGTATCATAATCCCTAGTGGCCCTAGGTGGTTTGAACCCAAACCGAGATACGAAAACGTTCATTAGGTAGCATAATCCCCATTGGTCCTGGGTGGCATAAACCTTAGTTGAACCCGCGATAGTTCTTGATAAGAAAACATAGTTAGATAAAAGATGACAGTCCAAATGATTTCAAGGATCAAATGGTACTACGTTGAAGTAGTGAGAAAGCCCGCATGAGGTATGGCAAAGGACTGAACTTATACATGGAAAGAAACACACGAGTTAAGAAAACCTATATATGCGATATTAGGTCGACATGGACCATTTCATGACATTTGGTAAGGGGCGTTTTATACTTAACACATAACACGGGTTGGGATACTAGTACGGGAGGTGCAGAGCAAATATACATGATAGATACCTCGGGATTTTATACTTGATAGAAACCTGACAATGTGATACCTTAGTTTATCTTGATACAGTGGTTCATCCTGTTATCTTGGTCTAGCTTATCTATCTTGTCATCATCCTTATGTTTACTTCCAGTTTATGCATGTCATGTTACCTTTACCTGTTTTTATGCTGGAAGTAGATAGGACTTACCAGTCTTTATGACTGACCCCGTTTTCTTTCGCCTCTTTGTCTTCCGTTCCCCCCCCCCCAGGTTTTCAGGGAGGAAATGCTGTTGTTTAGTTCGAACCTCTTATGTTTGAAGGTCATCATGTATAGCTTGGTCTTCTCTTGGCTATGGCTGCTTTACCGGATTATTTTGGGGAATAATTTATGAAAAGGTTTTATGCTTCTTTACTATTACAAGACAGGTTTTGATGTATTCTGATGTAAAAGGCTTTAGACCTTATTTTATAAGGTAATGAAATTTGTTTTACTTCCGCTATTTTATATATGTTCTGTCTTGTAATATTTCTGTGCATGTTTACCTCGATAATGCTTCACCAAACCTGGTGCATTCCCTTTGTGAGTAACCCTAGCGGAGGTGGGGTGTTACATTTAAATTCCATAAATAGTTACGATCTTCCTTCACGGAAACTCATCTCGACTATACATAAATCGAATTCCACTCAATTCCAATTTAATATATTAAATTGGAAAACTTCATTAAATCTTAATGAAAAGATTTATTCCTTTCTCAACTGGGTTTAAGAATAGTTTTATTTTAGACACCATTCATGACAAACCCAAAATCCAGTTAGGTATTAAATACAAGGCTCTAAATAGAAGTCATATCGGCTTATATTCAATATCAAATTCTGAAACCAACAAATATTGTATTGGGAATAACGATATTGTACAAATTTCCTCAACAATATCCATATAATCACGGAGTCCAATACTGAAATATCCGAAGATAATTTCCATTCAAATCAATTCCAATTTATACGTTGGAAATTTCTGGTTATATTAAAACCATTTCAATTCTTTACTCAAGTTGGTAAACAACTAATTCAAATAAAAATATATTTTATCTTTACAAACTTGGAATATTTCATCGAAATTCATTTCAAATCTTTTGTTAAGATTTTACATAATTTTTCCCTATTTTTATTCCTTTAAAAATAACCCATTTCAGTTAAATGACGTTTCAGGTCATTTTACTGCGTTGGCGGTGTTTTTATTTAAATTTGAATTAAACATTTCTCAAAATCTAACCGATTTCAAATTTCTTATTATCAACTGAAAGGTCTTCTTGATACGAACCCAATGGTTCTAGTTTCAGGAGAATCCGACGGCCGGATCTCCCGTGACATCAATTTAATGTCAGTGGTCGAAATTTTCTATTTAGGCCATTTAAATATATATAGTATATTTCGTCTATTTCCTTTTAAAATGTATTTTATAAATCGTTTATAAATTCATTTTAAAACAATTCCAACTTCCATTTCAATTTTAAATCAAATTGAATATTCCATATTATTATAATATTAAAATGATGATATTTTTAAAATATTAGATTTTGAAATCAAACCTTTTTGATATTCATTACAAAATGAATAAAATCGACAGAAAATTCAGTTCGAGTTAAAATGATGTGTATCTACTTAACTCGGCTTCGTATTCATTTCAGTTATGAATATTTTAATATCTTCGTGTCCATCCAAAATCGAACATCAAAATCATATTTTTATTCTTTACAGAATATTATTTTAAAATATTTGTTATTTCTAAATTGGAATCAGACTCAAACAATTACCATATAATTTTATTTATATGGATTCCATACATCACATTTATTCAAAAATAGTGATAAACAATTATTAAACATTCAGTTCACATCTAGAGTGCCATTTACAACTGTATAAGCAATAAATAATATTATAACGCTTATAACGGTCTGTCAATCAACCGGTTGACATACAATTAAATCCAAGGGAGATGTGAATTAATTATCTTCCCCAGACCCATGTGGGGTTTTCAGCCATCAAAAAAAAAATATTAGTATACTGGCGATCTTTGAAATTATCGTCCCAATACCCGTGTGGGGTTTACATCCCAATCCATGTGAATTTATCTACAGTTTAATAATAATGGCATTAAAACTGTAACAAACCATCAATCACCAAACAAATATTGCAATTAATATATAGTCAGTTTTAAAAATAAATAACTGTACAAATACTTTGAGTGAGAGAGTTCTCACATCGATAGGTTTCTGAAATCTTTAAATAATGATTGCTTTAACTAAATTAAATGAGCGTTTAATTTTGTCAAAAATTCCAACTGCATATGTTTCTATAAAGGTTTGTTCTATTGTTTAGATCTTAATTTTATGATTCCAATGCTTCTGAATTTGCTGAATTCCGATGTCATATAAGCGAGTTACGATCATTTCAATGTTAGTTACATAATTAGGATAATAAAATATATACAATTATTTAAATTAACCCCTAACCCTTGTTTAATTTAATATCGTCTTCCTCCAAGAAAAAGAATTCGTGCATCGTCTTTAAGCTCGCAACCTAGAGCTCCAATATGCACGCTCCTCGAGGCGTCGAACTGGGATCTGAAGCGCACACATCGAAGCCTGCCCTTCCCTTCACCTATGGTCGGCGTCGCAGTGAACTCGAAGTTCCCAAGCCCCCCAAATTTGCATTCGAATGCTGCGAGTTTCAGTGATGATTTCGAGAAAAATAGGCGACAATACTTCATTATCTTGGTATCAAATCAAAGAGCAAACAAGGATCTATGATTTTTGTTTTATGACTTAGATTCAATTCAGTGTGGATTTAGAAAATAAAGGAAAAATAATCAAGCGTTCTTAACCATTAAAAATGAATTGTCAGCTGCAAAGGAAGGTTGACCATGTTGAATACAAGTTAGGGTTTGACCTTAGGGTATTTATACCATTTTAATATTAATATTTAAATCCTTTGTTACTCCTTTAATGCTTCAAACTCCAAACAAACCCCAACAACTTTCGCCCCTAGCCAAATATCCCCACTTTGGACACAATGGGATATGTTTCGTAAGCCCATTCGAATCTTTCGATCAGTTTTTGTCAAAATTAAAATATAAATTAATATAATGTTCAATATTTAATTTCAGCGTGCATTTTAATTTACCACAACCAAATACTAACTTCAAAAATTAAAAAATTTGAAATCCTGCTATGTTTTGACGATATGGTCCAAATAAAATGTAACAACCCGGAAAATCAGAAATAATTTAAAATTTTTATTTTGGCTATTTTAATGAATTTTGAATATTTAAAATGATTTATTTTAAATAATAACGACAAGAAATTTATTTTGAACAGAATTAGAACGTATACATTTATTTGAATCGAAGTTAGAATATAAATATTTATTTTAATCATAAAAGGAATAGGAAATGGCGTGGTAGTTTGAAAATTCGATTTCAAATTCAGGATTCAGAATAAACCGAATTTTAGCGAAACCAAAAATATAAGAATCTATTTGAAAATATCTTTCCAACGAATTTGAAAAATTGAAATTTCATAGCGGGAATAAAAAGTTAAGCCCAGTTGAAATTTCAGAATAGTCGTTATGGAAAATATAACCCTTAAAAATAGTCATTTTGCAATCGACCACCATTTTCAATGAAACCACTTTTGTTGGATCCGGGATGTCAAGTTATTGTTAGATTCCATTTTTCATAATTTTTGAGATCAATATTTGAGTGTGGCCTAAGAAAACGTGTTTTGACAGTTTTAGTCAATTTGGATAGACCAAAAAATGGCCATTTTTCAAAGGTTCTCCAAATTCAACGAAATTAGTTTTGTTAGGACCGTATCATCAAAACATAGCCAGATTTATTTTTCTGGAATTTTTGGAGTCCGTATGTGGCCCCGGTAAATTAAAACGTGCGTTTGGATTTAAAATATAATGATTTATATTTTGAATTTAGCGAAAACCGATTGAAATGGTCGAATTTGAATTTAATCGAATTTTTGGAGTCCGTATGCCACCACAGCCATCCCTTCCCCCCTCTCTCTCCTCTCTCCTCCCTCCTCTTCAATTTGAAACCCCACGCCCAATAGCCACCAAAATCTGCACTCACCGTCACCTCAGGCCATAACCACCCAGTCGCCGCATCCCCACAGCTCCAACACCCTACGCCGACAATCCCCGATCCCACACAGCCATCCCTCAGCCTCCAACGCCAACGATAGGCCACCTCGAGAATAAAATTCCAATTTTTAAATATTTTCATCGTGTACATTCAGTCCTTGAGCTCCCCCGAGCCTCCACCGCTACCGAGCACCGTCAATGAGTTATAATTTTAGCTTTTATTCATTTATGCGATTAAAAATAGAATTTTTACACATGATTTTAAATTAAAAATGTCATTTTTAATTGCATATAACGATATAAAAATTGTGATCTTTTATATGTATATAGCGCCATAAAAATATGAACATCGATAAAAAAATATAATTTTTATTATATGAATAGTGAAATAAAAATACTATTTATATATATATATATATATAGATTTGAAATAAAAAAATGATTTTTACACAAATGGCTTTGAAATAAAAATATGATTTTTATGCATATGAAAGCGATATAAAAATGTGATTTTTTTTATGTAAACATCATATTAAAAATGTGATTTTTTACTATAAACAGCGGGAAAAGATTGCGTTGGAATTTTTGGCAAATTCGAACTGTTCAAAAATAAAGAATGGAGGAGTGGAACCCAAGGGTGAGAACTTCTCACTTTAAATATATTTTCTAGTTAAAATATATACTAGGACGCAGGTGGTGCTTAGCAGCACCCGACACCCGTCGTCCGCAAACCATGGACGACTTGTTTGATTTGATTGTGTTGTGAAAATTGATTGTGTGATGTGGAATAAAATATACATTTATTGAATAAAATAATTTATCGTTAAAAAAATAATTTTTAACGTGTATATGAATAAATTAAATATTCATTTACAAATCGGACGATTTGTTTATGTACACCCATTTGAATGATATGGATTGGGACGATAAATTTTACACATCGCCTAACTGCAAAAATAATATTCAATATTTGTTGGTTGAGACCCCACACGGGTATTGAGATGATATTTTGCGTACACTAATCCCAATTGTTTAGTTGTATGTCAATCGATTAGTTGACAAGCTGTTGTAAACGTTAATTATTTATATTTAATGCTTATACAGTGTAGAATGCACTTTGCATGATGGTTGATTGTTTATTATTGTTGTTATATAAATTTGTTGTATGAAATCCGTATAAATAACATTATATGGTAATTGACTATGTCTGATTCCAATTCAGAATGAACGAATATTTTAAAATAACGAATATTTTAAAATAAGGAACATTTTAGAATAATATTCAAAAAAGAATCAAAATATGATTTTTGATGTCCGATTTGGGATGGAGACGAAAACATTTAAATATATATAGCCGTGTTGATTAGGTATGCGCCATTTTGACGCGAGCGATATTTATATCGATTTCATTCATTTTTATAATGAATATTGAAAAGTGATTTTAAAATATGATATTTTGATAACATTATCATTTATATATAAATGATATAGAATATTCAATTTTGGTTTAAAATTGAAAATGAAGTTGGAATCATTTTTAAAACGAATTTAAAACGATTTATAAAATACGTTTTAAAAGAGAATTGACGAAATATATATAATATATATATATATATTATATATATTAAATGGCTTGAACAGAACGCGCCGCGCAGCGACCGTTCTCGAATTTCGACCATTGACTTCGAATTGACATTACGGGAGATCCGACCGTCGGATTCTCCAACAACCGGGACCGTTGGGTTCGTATCGAAAAGAGATTTCCAACGAATATTAGAGATTTGAAATCTAATAGTTGGATTTGGAGTTATGTCCAAATCAAATTTGGAAGAGGTTGTTGTAAGTGCAGTTTGATGGCCGTTTATGGAAATCAACTGTACGTGCCTTGATAAAATTATAAAAAATGTCAATAATTAGTGTAAAAACATAAGAAATGATTTGGAAAGAATTGGGATGAAAAATTACATATTTGAAAAGATAAAAATATATTTTTGTAGAAATGAACTAGTTATGAACTAGAATTATAATCCAATTATTTTTAAATAAATAAATTGGATTTGAAATGGTTTTAAAAATAACCAGAATTTCCAATATATGAATTGGAATGGATTTGAATTGAAATTATCTTCGGAATATTTCGATATTGGATTCTGTGATTATTGTGGAGGAATTTGGAAGATATATATATATATCGTTATTCCTATACGATGTTTGTTGAGTTCAGAATTTGATATTGAATATAAGCCGATATATTTTTTATTCGGAGTCTTGTATTTAATATCAAATGGTATTTTGGGTTTGTCGTGAAAGGTGTCTTCAGTAACACTGTTCTTGAACCCCATGTGAAGAGAATAAATCTTTTAATTAAGATTGCTAGAGTTTCCAATCATATTTAATAATTGGAATAAAATGGAATGTGAATAGGGTTATTGTGAACTGTGTTCTTAGTGACATTCGTTCTTAACCCGATTTACAGTGAAATGTGATTTGGAATTTATAAATCTTTTGTTAAGATTTAAAGGAGATTTTCCAAAGTGAAGTTTTCCAATTTAACATATTAAATTGGAATTGAATGGAATTTGATTTGGTAATAATCGAAGTGAGCTTCTGTAGAAGACGACTGTTAATATATATGTAATTTAAAAGGCCTTGTCGTTATTCCATTTATATTATCGGTTGGATATGGAAGTTCATATTGATTATATATATTGATCAATTTTCCGTGAAGATTCCATTGTGAAGATTCCACTGATTATCATTATTTTTGTTTTCTCAACGGTAACGTGGAGGGCGGCAGCGGATGGTGAGAACGGGAAGATACAGAGAAAGGCTGGAACTAGAATTGATTTTATCTTTACAAGCTTTTTGGTTGATTATAAGAAAATAATAAAAAACCGTGACTATTGTAATGGTTTTTTTTGGGTCTATATGAAACTAAGCAGGCTTCTGTTTTTTTGGGATGAAAAAAAGGAATGTGATTTTCGGTTTATCGCGAGCTGCGTTTTAAACAACATTACTTCTTTAACCCAGTTAAAGATAAGATTAACTTCTTATCTTTGAATAATCAATAAGTAATGATTATTGGAAATTAAAACTGGATTGGAGTTCTAATGAATCTTTAAACAGATTGAAAGGTGAATTTGATAACTAAAATTACCAAATTCAAGAGATGATCGAGAATGGAGTATCGCCAGTTTTGCTCCAAGTGATAGTTAAATCTTTAATTAGATTTGAATGTGAAATGGTAATTAATTTTACCGATAACACTGTGGTGTAAGATATGAAGTATTACCAGATTTACTTCATGGGATGAATAGGTTAGGATTGGGAAACTTAACAAATGATTACTTCGGTAAGGTTCGCTAATCCCAACTAGTTTGGATAAACCATAATTTGGTTTGAATTGAAATCCAAAAGAAGATTAAAGAATAAATTTAAAGAATTTATCTTTGATAAAATTAATGGGAACCTTTCCCAAAGTATAAGAAAATTTGAATAAAGGAATATTCTGGATTGGAATGAGGCATATGTGGTGTATTTATAGCACTTGTTTATTATATACGTGAGTTATTCAGAAAGACCGGGTTTATCCCATTCTGACTAAATAGTATGACGATTAGTCGACGATGAATACGGTGGTTGAAGACCGGAGGTCTTCACGTCGTTTGGATGATTACCGATGTCTTGATTGGGCTGTACACCCAAGACGAGGTAATAAGTGGTGATCGTTCCAGACGTACTTGGAGATCGGTCGGATATGTGAGGGCCTCTCTCCTGTATTGGACATACGGGACGAGGAATAGGTGTCTCTGGTTTCGTTCAGACCCAGAACGAACTTGTAAATGGATGTTTGTCTGACATCGGATTTCACCCTATGTGATTGATAGACATCGGTTTCATAATGTGAATTGCCTGTGTGGCATGCTGAGATGCAAATGATCAAGGCTTCTGTTCAAAAGAAAGTCTTGTGGTTGATGATCAATGCACGGCTTTAATATAGCATAGCTTTGTGTAGCATTAATTCGCGAGCCTCGCACCCCGGTGTGAACCAGAAATGGGAGAGGACTTCAGGAAGGGCATGCATTTCCTTCTAGCTTTGAGTGGTGTCTGGGTTTTGCCCGTAGATGTTTTTTTCATGTGGATGATGGATAGCGAGGCGCCTCGGTTATATCGTCACTGCGTGGTCGATGGATGATATGGTCTTTATACAGACCATACTTGCGCCCCATAGGGCGGGGAAACGCATGTTCAGGCATTTTAATTCACCCTTTGCACTTCGGGTGGACCGGCCCTGACGATCCAAGGGTCACTCGAGCTCTAATCCTGAGGGGCGGGCTAGAGCGTCTCGAATCGGCAAGGATGATCCCTTGCCTTGGTTCACAGACGTAAATCCAACTTCCAATACATGACTTTGCGGTTTTGATTGTAAGGCCTAGTATTTGCGACATAATATTTGGTACTCATGCCGCCTAGGATTGATACGTTTATATTTGATGTTGTTTTAAACACTATGCACTTATAGTAAGTATCAAATGATTTGTTTCAACGTACCAAGCATGTTTGGCTATTATAAGGGATAACCCTATCCTCCGGCTTGTGTTGCATTGTGTGATGGGACCTGAGTCTTATAATAGCCTCATTTTTCCAAAAAGCATTGCGCTGTTTTGTTATATGCACTGGTATTCTTAGGAGGAAACCCGTTCTGTGTTATACGGCATGGTCCCTCGATATATCTAATTTAAAGTAAAGTTTTAAATAACTTTTTTAGTTCTCACACCAGTCACATGACTGACCTGGAGTTTATTATTTTAACCTAAACTCTGGGTGCCCCTATTTTACACACGGGCAGCTTGTAGTTTTGGTTTTGCAGATTTATATTCACAGGATCTTGGTTTACAACTGGAATGATATTCAGAAAGCTCTGTATCCGTATATTCTTTTCAGTTGTGTTTTGTATTATTTTCCGTTGCATTGTAACTTGTAAATCTCTGATATTTAGTAAATGTGTAATATTTTTTCATACTCTGTATATTCTTGTATTCAGATGAAATTGTTGTAATAAGCAATGAAATATTCTTCTATTTGTGTTCTGATTTGTCGTGTTCTCAACTCAATCCGGGCTTTCCTTTACGGGGAAGTTTGGGTCGTCTCATTTGGTATCAGAGCTTTGGTTTACAGAGCTCGGAGAACAAGACACGTTAGAACCAAACAAAAGAATTCATCAGAGATTGGATTAGTAATATCCAATGAGAATGACTCGTTAGAAATGGATCAGTAGCATCCGAGAATGAGTCAGAAGAGAGTTGTTTTCAACGTGTACGTAAATATTTTGCATATACGTCTGATCGACGTGTATTTGAAGTTTTAATATACTAGATAGATATAGAATCACACTCTAGTCGCCCGGAGATGATTCTGATGATTGTAGCTACATCATCAGAATTTATGTTCGAGTTTCGAAGGTGAGATATCTATATATTTCCATTTGACTAGTGTGAGAACCAAAACTAGATAGGGTTATTGTTGTAAATTAGCATCAAAAACACGACTTTCTGTATCTATGCCAAAATTATGAATTTGAAACGTTAATTCACTAATTGATTGATAGTTGTGTTGTATGATTATTTATTATCTAATAAAACCATTATGTGAAAGAATGGTACATATAATCAAATTGTATTAAATATTGAAAATTGTTTGAAATTGCATACATGTACATGCAAATATATTGAACAGTTCATAGCAAGGAGGCTAGAGAAGAGGAGTAAAATTGTATGCCCGACAAATAGGTACATGTTTACTATATTTCTTGGGTTTGGATGATTTTATGAGCCGATTGGCTAGCCGCTTGGCTTTTTCTTTTTCTTTTTGAGATGAGAGGGCCTGTGTGGCGGTTTGAGGATTTTCCTGGTGCTCCCCGTACAAAGGAGGTTATGGCGAATATTTTCGAAAATTTAGGGTGTTAGCCAAATTTTTGAAGAATTAGAAAATTCTTAGAAACTGAAAAGTTGAAGAATGAAAGCCAGAATGAAAGTTGAGCTAGTTAGTTAAATAACTTTTAGCTTTGTTCCTTTTCGAGGACGAAAAGATTTTAAGTGGGGGAGATTACAACAACCCGGAAAATCAGAACTAATTGAATTTTTTTATTTTGGCTACTTTAATGAATTTTGAATATTTAAAATGATTTATTTTATATATTAACAACAAGAAATTTATTCTGAATAGAATTAGAATGTATATATTTATTTGAATCGAAGTTAGAATATAAATATGTATTTAAGTTATAAAAGGAATTGGAAATGGCTCGGTAGTTTGAAAATTCGATTTCAAACTCCGAATGAATGTACAAGATTCAAAATAAACCGGATTTTAGCGAAACCAAAATTATTAGAATCTGTTTGAAAATATCTTTCCAACGAATCCAAAAAATTGAAATTGTATAGCGGGAATAAAAAGTTATTCCCAGTTGAAATTTCAGAATAGTCGCTATGGAAAATATAACCCTTAAAAATAGCCATTTTGCAAACGACCTCCGTTTTTGACGAAACCACTTTTGTTGGATACGGAATGTCAAGTTATTGCTAGATTCCAATTTTCATAATTTTTTAAATCAATATGTGAGCATGGCACAAGAAAATGCGTTTTGACAGTTTTAGTCAATTTGGATCGACCAGAAAATGGTCATTTTTCAAACGGTCTCGAAATTCAACGAAATTAGTTTTGTTAAGACCATATCGTCAAAACGTAGTCAAAATTATTTTTCTGGAATTTTTGGAGTCGATATGTGGCCCCTGTAAATTAAAATGTGCGTTTGGATTTAAAATATAATGATTTATATTTTGAATTTAGCGAAAACCGATTGAAACAGTCGAATTGGCTTACGAAACATATCCTAGTGTGTTCGGAATGGGGTATTATGCTAGGAGCGGCAATCGTTGGGTTCGATTTGGAGTTCAAATGATAATTCAACTTTTTGGAAAATTAAATTAATAAAATATAAAACTATATAAATTAAACCTAACCTAATACCCCCAGTCAAACCCGCGCCCCCTCGTTCAGATCCAAAACCCATCACCCATAGCCCATATCGCCGCCGGACCTCCCACCGCCGCCCCAGGCTGAAGCGCCGCCACCCCCCACGGCCATCCCTTCCCCCCTCTCTCTCCTCTTTCCTCCCTCTTCTTCAATTTGAAACCCCCGCCCAATAGCCCCCGAAACGTGCACCTACCACCGCCTTAGGCCATGACCGGCCAGCCGCCGCCTCCCCCTAGCTCCAGCACCCCACGTCGACCATCCTCGATCCTACATAGCCATCCCTCTGCCTCCAACTCCAACGATGGGCCACCTCGAGAATAAAAGTCCAATTTTTAATATTTTCAGCGTGTACATTCAGTCCTTGAGCTTCCCCGAGCCTCCTCCGCTACCGAGCACCGTCGATGAGTTTTAATTTCAGCTTTTATTCATTTATGCGATTAAAAATAGGATTTTTACACACGATTTTAAATTAAAAATGTGATTTTAAATTGCATATAACGATATAAAAATTTTGATCTTTTATATGTACATAGCGCCATAAAAATATGATTTTTATTATATGAACATCGATAAAAAAAAATATAGTTTTTATTATATGAATAGAGAAATAAAAATATGATATATATATGAAATAAAAATACGATTTTTACACATATGGCTTTGAAATAAAAATATGATTTTTATGCATACAAAAGCGATATAAAAACGTGATTTTTTTAATGTAAACATCATATTAAAAATGTGTTTTTTTACTATAAACAGCTGGAAAAGATTGTATTGGAATTTTTGGCAAATTCAAACCGTTCAAAAATAAAGAATGGAGGAGTGGAACCCAAGGGTGAGAACTTCTCACTTTAAATATATTTTCTAGTTAAAATATATACTAGGATGCAGAAGATTCTTAGCATCACCCGACACCCGTCGTCCACAAACCATGGACGACTTGTTTGATTTGATTGTGTTGGGAAAATTGATTGTGTGATGTGGAATAAAACATACATGTATTGAATACAATAATTTATCGTTAAAAATATAATTTTTAACGTGTATATGAATAAATTAAATATTCATTTACAAATCGGACGATTTGTCTATGTACACCCATTTGACTGATATGGATTGGGGCGATAAATTTTACACATTGCCCAACTGCACAAATAATATTCAGTATTTGTTGGTTGAAACCCCACACGGGTATTGAGATGATATTTGGCGTACACTAATCCCAATTGTTTAGTTGTATGTCGATCAATTGGTTGACAAGCTATTGTAAGCGTTAATTATTTATATTTATTGCTTATACAGTGTAGAATGCACTTAGGATGATGGTTGATTGTTTATTATTGTTGTTATATACATTCGTTGTATGAAATTCATATAAATAGCATTATATGGTAATTGACTGTGTCTGATTCCAATTTAGAATAAATGAATATTTTAAAATAACGAATATTTTAAAATAAGGAATATTTTAGAATAATATTCAGAAAAGAATCAAAATATGATTTTTGATGTCCGATTTGGGATGGACACGAAAATATTTAAATATATATAGCCGTGTTGATTAGGTATGCGCCATTTTGATGCGAACGATATTTATATCGATTTTATTCATTTTTATAATGAATATTGAAAAGGAAGTTATTTCAAAATATGTTATTTTGACAACATTATCATTCATATATAAATGATATGGAATATTCAATTTTGGTTTAAAATTGAAAATGAAGTTGGAATCGTTTTTAAAACGAATTTAAAACGATTTATAAAATACGTTTTAAAAGAAAATCGATGAAATATATATAATATATATATTATATATATTAAATGCCTGAATATAACGCACCGTGCAGGGACCGTTCGCGAATTTCGACCATTAACTTCGAATTGACGTTACGGGAGATCCAACCGTCGGATTCTCCTATAACCGAGACCGTTGGGTTCGTATCGAAAAGAGCTTTCCAAAGAATATTAGAGATTTGAAATCTAACAGTTGGATTTGGAATTATGTCCAAATCAAATTTGGAAAAGGTCGCTGTAAGTGCAGTTCGATGGTCGTTTATGGAAATCAATTGTACGGGCCTTGATAAAATTATTAAAAATATCAATAATTAGTGTAAAATCATAAGAAATGATTTTGGAAAGAATTGGGATGAAAAATTCCATATTTGAAAAGATAAAAATAGATTTTTATCTAAATGAACTAGTTATGAACTAGAATTATAATCCAATTATTTTTAAATAAATAAATTGGATTTGAAATGGTTTTAAAAACAACCAGAATTTCCAATATATGAATTGGAATGGATTTGAATCAAAATTATCTTCAGAATATTTCGATATTGGATTCCGTGATTATACAGGCATTGTGGAGGAATTTGGAAGATATATATATATCGTTATTCCTATACGATGTTTGTTGAGTTCAGAATTTGATATTGAATATAAGCCGATATTTTTTTTATTAGAGTCTTGTATTTAATATCAAATGGGATTTTGGGTTTGTCGTGAACGGCATCTTCAGTAACACTGTTCTTGAACCCCATGTAAAGAAAATAAATCTTTTAATTAAGATTGTTAGAGTTTCCAATTATATTTATTAATTGGAATAAAATGGAATGTGAATTGGGTTTATCGTGAACTGTGATTTTAGCGACATTCGTTCTTTAACCCGATTTACAGTGAAATATGATTTGGAATTTTCAAATCTTTTGTTAAGATTTAAAGGAGATTTTCCAAATTAAAGTTTTCCGATTTAGCATATTAAATTGGAATTGAATGGAATTCGATTTGGTAATAATCGAAGTGAGCTTCTATAGAAGAAGACTGTTAATGTATATGGAATTTAAAAGGCCTTGTCGTTATTCCATTTATATTATCGGTTGGGTGTGGAAGTTCATATTGATTATATATATTGATCTGTTTTTCGTGATGATTCCATTGCCAATGGATTGTGATTTTGGGTTTATCGTGAGCTGTGCTTTAAATGACATTAGTTCTTTAACCCTGTTAAAGACAAGATTAATTTCTTAACTTTGAATAATCATTAAGTAATGATTTTTGGAAATTAAAACTGAATTGGAGTTTTAATGAATCTTTAAATAGATTGAAAGGTGAATTTGATAACTAAAATTATCAAATTCAAGAGATGATCGAGAATGGAGTATCACCAGTTTTGCTCCAAGCGATAGTTAAATCTTTAATTATATTTGAACGTGAAATGGTAATTAATTTTACCGATAACACCGTGGTGTTAGATATGAAGTATTACCAGTTTTACTTCATGGGATGATTAGGTTAGGATTGGGAAATTTAACAAATGATTACTTTGGTAAGGTTCACTAATCCCAACTAGTTTGAATAAACCATAATTTGGTTTTAATTGAAATCCAAAAGAAGATTAAAGAATAAATTTAAAGAATTTATCTTTGATAAAATTAATGGGAACCTTTCCCAAAGTATAAGAATATTTGAATAAATGAATATTCTGGATTGGAATGAGGCGTATGTGGTGTTTTTATAGCACTTGTTTATTATATACGTGGGTTATTCAGAAAGACCGGGTTTATACCATTCTGAATAACTGATATGACGATTAGTCGATGATGAAGATGGTGGTTGAAGACAGGAGGTCTTCACATCGTTTGGATGATTACTGATGTCTTGATTGGGCTATACACCCAAGACGAGGTAATAAGTAGTGATTGTTCCAGACGTACTTGGAGATCGACCGGATATGCGAGGGCCTCTCTCCTGTATTGGACATACGGGACGAGGAATAAGGTGCCTCCGGTTTCGTTCAGACCCAGAACGCACTTGTAAATGGATGTGTGTCTGACATCGGATTTCACCCTGTGTGATTGATTGACATTGGTTGCATAGCGTGAATTGCCTGTGTGGCATGCTGAGATGCAAAGGATCAAGGCTTTAGTTGAAAAGCAGAGTCTTGTGGTTGATGATCAAAGCACGGCTTTAATATAGCATAGCTTTGTGTAGCGTTAATTCTCGAGCCTTGCACCCCGGTGTGAACCAGAAACGGGAGAGGACTTCAGGGAGGGCATGCGTTTCCTTCTAGCTAGGAGTGGTGTCTGGGTTTTGCACGCCCGGTTGTTTTACTTATGTGGATGATGAATAGCGAGGCGCCTCGGTTATATCGGCACTATGGGGCCGATGGATGATATGGTCTTTATACAGACCATACTTACGCCCCATAGGGCGGGAAAACGCATGTTCAGGCATTTTAATCCACCCTTTGCACTTCGGGTGGACCAGCCCTGACGATCCAAGGATCACTCGAGCTCTGATCCTAAGGGGCGGGCTAGAGCGTCTCGAAGCGGCAAGGACGATCCCTTGCCTTGGTCCATAGAGGGAAATCCAACTTCCGATATGTGACTTTGCGGTTTTTATTATAGAGCCTAGTATTCGCGACATGATATATGGTACCCATGCCGCCTGGGATTGATACATTTATATTTGAAGTTGTTTTAAACAATATGCACTTATAATAAGTATCAAATGATTTGTTTTAACATATCAAGCATGTTTGGCTATTATAAGGGAAAATCCTATCCTTCGGCTTGCATTGCATTGGGTGATGGGACCGGGGTCTTATAATAGCCTCATTTTCCAAAAAGCATTGTGCTGTTTTGTTATATGCACTGGTGTTCTTGGGAGGAAACCCGTTCCGTGTTATACGGTGTGGTCCCTTGATATATTTGATTTAAAGTAAAGTTTTAAATAACTATTTTAGTTCTCACACCAGTCACATGACTGACCTGGAGTTTATTGTTTTAACCTAAACTCTGGGTGCCCCTATTTTCCACAAGGGCAGCTTGTAGTTTTGGTTTTGTAGATTTATATTCACAGGATCCTGGTTTACAGCTGGAATGATATTCGAAAAGCTATGTATCCGTATATTCTTTTCAGTTGTGTTTTGTTTTATTTTCCGCTACATTATAACTTGTAAATATCTGATATTTTGTAAATGTGTAATATTTATTCATACTCTGTATATTCTTGTATTCTGATGAAATTGTTGTAATAAGAAATGAAATGTTCTTCTGTTTGTGATCTGATTTGTTGTGTTCTCAACTCAGTACGGGCTTTCCTTTACGGGGAAGTTTGGGTCATCTCACAAAATTAATTTCAATGAATTTGGAGACCGTTTGAAAAACCATCTTTTAATCAGCTCATTAAATTTATAACTGAAATTCAATTCGTGTTTAAATTTACCATGCTTACATATTAATTCCAATTGACCTAAAATTTAAACCTGACTATAATTTGACGTTCTGGATCTAATAAAATTTGTTTCGTCGAAAACGAAGGCCGATTGCAAAATGGCTATTTTTCAGAGCTATATATAATATTAAAATATATATAAATTCCATAGCGACTATTCTAAATTTCAATTTAGATATAACTTACAATTTATAAAACGAAATCTAAAATTTTCACATTCAATAGATAGAAAAAATTAAATAGATTCTAACGATTCTGGTTTTACTGAAATACGATTTATATTGCATTTTGTATACTCATTTAAAGTTCCAAGCCAAATTTTCAAACTACCGTGCCATTTCGAGTTCGTTTTAATTAAATTTTAAATTTATACATTCTAACTTTGATTTAAATAAATTTGAAATCGTTATCTAATAAAATAAATCATTTTAAATTCTTAAAATCCATTAAAAGCAATTAAAAATAAATTTTAAATTGGTTCCAAAATTGCGGGTTGTTACAACTGCACCAGAGACGAGAATCTTTCAGATATCTGGAACGTGGAGCTTGTCATTCAACTTGTATGTTTTTCGAGAAGTGAACTTAAGGATTATTGTGCCACTGCCTTCGATTATGGAAACTGCAGAATTTACCATGTAGAGTTTTTCTTCTTGATCGAATTTCTGGTATGTAAAAATCATGGATTTGTCAGAGCAAACATGACAAATAGCGCATGTGTCCACCCACCATTGGTTAGGATTCTAAACCAAATTGCATTCATGTAATGACCCACTTTTCCCGTACAATTTAAGCCAACATCTAAAACTCATGTCAACTCAAATTACATAGAAAAGAAGATAGTTAGGAGAAAGAAATTAGAGGGTGAGGGAATAAAGCAAGAAACATTTGAATAGAAGAATAAGAAGATCAGAGTCTCACAGCGGAACGAATAAATATAAGGGGAAATTTACAATAAGGGCTTTCTTTAGTTCAACAATAAGTTTAAGGGACATGTCCCTACGTTCATTATTTTCCAGTACAAAAAAAACGAGACACCTCATTCTTCAATCTGTTCTTTAGTTTCGTCATTCCACCATTTGTCAATTAAAGCTCTAAGCAAATCGAAAACTAGGGTTTATCACAAATTGATTGATTTACCTTCATTTTCATCTAAATTCAGTTGCGATCGTTATCATTTCCACCCTCTCTGATCGATTGTTGTTTTTCAGCTGAATCTATTTCTAATCATTTTCAACTAAACCTACGATTTAATTTTTAGGTGCCTTTCAGTTACGACATTGCTAGCTACATGACATCTGCTTCTTCTTTTTCGATTACTAAACAAGTAATTTTGTATATTATTCATGTGTAAGCAACTTTGATAAACCCTAGTTAATAATTGATGTATATCATAGTTTTTGTAGTGCATGTATAGTGTTTTGTTTTTTTGTTTTTGTGATGATTTAACCAATATGAAACTCAATGATTAGTTATACATAGTTTGATGTTATTCTATTCAAGTGCTTAAGAAGAAAAGTGCATTTATCTTTGCTGTTTGTTATTCACTGAAGAAGAAAGGTGCATTTATCTTTGATGTTTGTTATTGTTCACATTTATCTAAGTTAAACTATACTTAGAAAGGATAAAAACATATATGTTTTTGCCTGTAAAACCATCAATCTATGTGTAAAAATGTTCTGGAACAAATGAAAGAGCGGGCTGGATAAAAATTAATAATTTAAAATCTAAAGTCTTCTTCAGTAGGGGGCTTTAAATAAGTATCAATTTCTTCAAATCCTGGATATGAAAGAAGGACTGCTTCCAGTCAAGCATCTCGGGGTCCCACTCTCTAATAATTATTTGCATTTTTCAGACTGCGGGGACCTATTTGATAAAATCAGAAAATGTATGGATAGCTGGGACTGCAGACTTTTATCTATGGCTAGAAAAATCGAGTTAATACAATGTGTTCTAACTCCTATGGTGATGTATTGGATTCTCACATATCAATTACCAGAGGCTACCGTTGATAAAATAAATAAGTTATGTGCGAACTTTATTTGGGATGGCAAGAAACATAAAATATCATGGGACACTATGTGTACACCTAAGCATGAGGGGGAAGTTGGTTTACGCAATTTTAAAGAAATTAAAACGGCTGCTGGTCTTAAATTGCTCTGGAACTTTGTGAATGTCTCTAGCCTTTGGAAAGATTGGATGTCGAAAAGATGTCGTGCAGACAAATCTTTTTGGATAATGGTGCTGGACAATAATTCATCGTGTATGGGGAAAGCTATTCTAAGACACAGAAATTTGGGCCTCAAAGTCATCAATAGATGCATAGTTAATGGACAAAATGCATCTTTGTGGTTTGATCCTTAGATAAACAACGATATCATGGTTAAAATTATGGGTTGGAATCACTTGAGTATTTTTGGAGGTGAAGGGCTTACAGTTAATAGTATTATTCGTAACGGCCAAATCGATGCAAACCATTTACCAGTCACCAAGCTTTTAACTAGACGCATTAATAATGTAACAGTTCATACTGGCCAAGACATTGATTTTTTGTGCTAGAATATACGAAAGGGTTTTCTTTCTATTTAGCATGGGATCTCTCTCGTGCCTACCATGATGAACCTTTTTGGTGCAAGGTTATTTCGCACTATATTAACAGTCCAAAGATGGCGATTTGTGCATACAAAGCACTACTTAATAGACTTTATACTAAGGATATTCTTACTAAATGGGGCTATGATATAAATACTACCTGCGTCCTTTTCTCTGATACGGAGGGAACAAGAGATCATTACTTCTTCCAATGCTCCTATAAGACGTATTTATGGACCTGGTGCAGACTAAAGCTCGGCTTAACTCCATCTAAAATCAGACCGCCTCTTCTTGTGGAGGAATTAGAGAACCTACACTGCTTGTTCACGTGGAAGGATATTAGCCAAGATGTGGCCTTCTATAGCATTGTGACAGTTGTTTATCATTGCTAGATGGAACGAAATGGAAGAATGCATCAGAACACTTATCTAGACAAGTTTAGATGATGGACGCTGATAGAAAATGAAATTAAGTATCAACTTACCAAATCAAAACGAAGAAGAGCTTTAAATCCAAAACATAAAGCAATATTGGAAAGATGGGGTATTGAGAAGCTTGATGGCGGCTGATTTGGCATCGTTTTTTTGTTCAGTTGGGGATTAGATTTTGATTGCTTTCCTTTTTGGGAAGGTGGCTGGTTGTTGAGATGTAATGGATGGAAGTGCTTTTATTTAATTATTGTTGGTGTTCCTTGTTGCGTGGAATGTATAGGCTGGTTGCTGTGTGGCTATATAGTTTTATTTTAATTTTCTAAGGGTATTCGACAACAAGGTGATTTGTAGTTGCTAGCCTTATGTACTTTGAATTTTTGTACATAAATTTTATTGATGAGTTGTCAATAAAGCACCGCACTCTTTTTCCCCGGCCTTTACTTACTCTGAGTATTGGTTCGGGTTTTTAACGAGGCGTTTTACCCATTTTCAATAAAAAAAAAATCATTAATCTACTTGCTCTAGTTGCAAAGCAGGCTCATATGTTTATTATACAGATTTGCTTACTCTTGTAGTAACATATCAGCAAATAATTGCACAATCATTTCAATATTGTTAGTTAATTATATGAAATTACAAAATTATAAATTGCTCTAGTTACAAAACTGAACTTATGGTTACAAAATTGCAATTTTGTAATTAACAATTTATAAATGTTTAGTAGAATATCTTATTTCAATTCATATTTAAAAAAGATAATTGAATCTATCTTTTCAAAAAAAAGACACGGTTTTATGTTTGTTATATATATATTGAATTTTACATTTTGATATTGTCTAGGTATATATGTCCTATAATCATAAATATTGTAATATATTAGTCAATAATTGCACAATCATTTAATTGTCGTACATATATTTGATTCAAATGTTTAAAAAGATAAATATACTTATCTTTCAAGGTAAAGTAACCTATATAACACTTATTGTTAATTAATTGTATGTGATTACAAAATTATAAATTGCTCTAGTTGCCAAACTGAACTTATGATTACAAAATTGCATTTTTGTAATTAAAAATTTATAAATGTTTAGTAGAATATCTTATTTTATTTCAAATTTAAAAAAGACAATTGAATCTATCTTTTCAAAAAAAACACTATTTTATGTTTGTCATATTTACTAAATTTCATAAGTTGATGTTGTCTGAGTTTGTATGTCCTATAAAGCATTTATATTTCATTATTTATGTTAAACCATTGTTTGATGATTATTTTGGCACGCTAAAAATTTAGACTACATTATCTCACATTGAAATTCACATTCATTCAATATTTTCACAATCATTCAATAATATCACAATCATTTAAATACATGAATTGACGACTAATTCTAACAAGACTTATTTTATTGAATATTCTCATTGTCATACATAGTTTTGGTTGTCATTCAAACTAGCGTTAGTCTAATAATATTCAATGATGTTAATTCAAAATTTCTTGATATACTGTTATGTTATGCACATTGACGATTTCTTAGCTTCTTAGTTGCTTATGTGCACAAAAATTTCTTGATATACGGTTATGTTATGCGTACAAAGAAATCAAACCATTTTGTTTCCTAATCATTTAGAGTAGAATTAAAGTCATTGTCATCCTGTTCTCGTTTATTAATTTTATACATTATAATATTATTATGCATAAAAATGCTATTTATATGCATGAAAAATGAGAACAAAAAGTTTAGCCAAAGTTGATCAAAGAGCACCTACCCAAACTACACCAACCTCTCAACAAACACCACTCACCTCTCCACAAACACCTACTGTAAGTTATAATCAACGTTTACATTATATTCAACATTACTTTTTTGCTTTACTAACTGCTACTTTGTTGGTTACAATTTGTGTTAATTTCATACTCAATGCGCTTCTATTGTTATTGTTAATTTTCTGTTCATTTATTATTTTCTTCGTATTTTGTTAAAAAGAATAATATTATGCCACATTTTAATCCTACACACCATTCATCTATGTTTTTATTTACCAATTATATGCATTTATCCTTTGTTTTGTGATGGTTTTAGTTCTGTACAACTCATGAGAAAACATAAAATATTATAACATTGCCTTTGTAGTATGACCAAAATATTTTTTTAAAACCAACATTTCTTATTAAAATTATAAATTCTATATCTTTGTCTTCAACTTGATTACAATATTTTTTCTTGTTATTAAAGACAAATACATTTACCTTTAGTAAAGATAAATACATTTATTTCAGTAATTTTTTTAATATACTTATACTTGGAGCTATGATTTATTTAAAACAATTAGACAATAAAGATAAATATATTTATCATTTTAATGTGTTATAGTATAATGATAAATTCATTTGTCATTTTATACAATTTAATATAAAACATATATATAATTTTTTTTAATAATTATCAAAGAATTATTATCCATTAATGTGATATATAAATATCATTTTGAATAAGTTCATGATTTTAAATAATTTATTATTCTAAATACAATTTTTATAAAACAAGTATGCAAAGAAGATAAATACATTTACCTTTTTACACAACTAATGTTTTTCTTATACAATAACATATACATATATATTAGTATTTTAATAAAAATTGTAAAACTATTATTAATTTAACCAACTTATGCATTTTCTAGAGTATCTTTATTATTTTGAATATTTTTCGTAATAAATTATGCATAAAGATAAATAAATATATCTTTTTAAAAAACTTATGTTTTTTTATTTTTATTAATTTATGAAATATGTTTATTATTTTACGTATTCGTGTTCTAAATGACGTAGAAAAAAGGATAAATATATTTATCTTTTCAAATAACTAATTTTTTTCCTATATAATAACAACTAGATCAAAAGATAAATAATTTTATTTGTCTCAATAACTAATGTTTTCCTGGTACAAAAATATATAGAAATACAATATTTTTTAAAAGATAAACTTATTTACTATATGTTTTAATAATAAATTAACTTATGTTTTAAGAATATTAATCTTTCCTATTGTAAAACAAATATATATTAATTTTTTAATAAAGTATGCAAGAATATAAATACATTTATCTTTTTAAACAACTTATGTTTTTTCATACAATAACATATACATATATTTTAACTTTTTAATAAAAACTGTAAAATTGTTATTAGTTTAACCAACTTATTCATTTTTTGTAGTATGTTTATTATTCTGAATATATTTTGTAATAAAGTATGCATAATGATAAACAGATTCATGTTTTTTGAAAACTTATGTTTTGTAAAATTATTATTAATTTATGAGATATATTTTTTAATTCTATGTATTATTTTAAATGAAGTAGAAAAAATTATTTATCTTTTAAAATAACTAATTTTAAAATAACTAGTAATTTATGAAATATATTTTTTATCTTTCTCTATAACTTATGTTTTTTTATACCAAAAAATATACAAATATAATTTTTTTAAACAATGATCTTATTTATCATATGTTTTAATAATAAATATACCGTTATCTTTGATGATGATGGATTATGATTTGAATATTTAACTGTACTACAATATTTGCGTATCTTCAATTGAAAAAACATAGTTCATTTGTCCTGCTACATTACGCTGTAAAATCCCATTTACAAAAAATATACATGTTGCATTGTCTTATTTAATCATTTATATTATCTTGCATGTAGCGTTAAAATTTGCACCAACTAGCATACCAATGATATCTCACTGCTGGATCATTTAGAATGTCCCTTAAATTGGATTATGAACTTACTTATTTTACAGCACCAAAAATAGTTATTACTAATCAGCAGCTGTGTTACATACAACATATTTGATTTATTTGTTAAATATTTCAATCATTTTAATAACAGATTTCAACATCAGAATTCAATGAAGCTAAGCAGAAATTTTTTGATTCACATAGAGAAGTTACAGAACTTCCAGAATCTTCTTACTCCCTGCCAAAAAATGTCTTAATGGTGGACTTGGTTAAAAATATAGATACCGAGTCTGAGTCTGAGGATAATGTAGATGAATTTGAAGTGGAGCATAGAGATAACATACAATATACTGGTACATATAGATGTAACTTAGATGCTATCATCAAGGTCCTGAGTAAGATTAGAAAGAAAAACATATTGTCTTATGCTACATTTTCTTATTTAAACAGATCCCCCTTCAAAAATTTCTTTCACATATTTTTGGATGTTAAAATTGAAAGAAAAGATTTTAGAAAAAGTGTGAGAAACTTAGATGAAGTGACAACATCATTTGACAAAACTGAAAAAGCATTTAGAATAGGGGGTAATTTGTTGAAATTGAGTGAAGAAGATGTAAGTTTGATTCTTGGAATTCCTTTCGCGGGAAAAGATTTATTTCCAATTGGATTTATGAGTATAATATTTGGACGAAGAGTATTCAGTTTTTCTAAATAGGAATTTCGAGGAAGATGAAAGGATAAATAGAAAAACTTTAACCAAAAGGATCAAATTAATTATTGATTAAAAAGGAGATGAAGACTTGGTTAAGTTGCTCCTTTTGTTATTTGTTATCACCTTTCTTTTCCCTAACAATCAGTCTTATCCACGGTAGGGATTTATTCCAAAATTGCTTAATTTGAAAAATATCAATTCAATATCATGGGCGAAAGCTATTCATAGCCATGTATCAAAAAATGTTGAAAAATATGCTTAAGAGCCAAGAAGCATGCCCGGATGCTCAATGATTTTGTTGGTATGTGTTATTACTAATTTAGTCTTGAATTGATTTTTGGTGCTCAGTTCTAATTTATCAACTAATTGAACTCTTGAACTATTGACAACCTAGTAATTCATAATTATTTATGAGCTAATTGAACCTTTTTTCCCCTAATTTGCAGTATTGAATTTGTGAAAATTCACAAATCATTGAGGTCAAAAAAGGATATGAAATTGCAACCACAAGAATATTAAAATGAAATTTACCACTTTTTAAAAATGTATCAATTAAATCCATTGACCCAAAAAAGGTAAAAAAAAAAAAAAGTATTTTTTTGATTTATTTTCTGGTATTATTACCTGTACATTTGATTAGTCTTAAGCATATTAAACAGTATTGTGTATCTTCACCTCAAAGTAATGTAATTTAGCAGAAAACAAATGAACCAACAATATGAAGTAATAACATGCTTTCCCTTGTTATATGTTTTCAGTTTGCGAAGAGATTCAAGAAAATTACGAAAGATGAAAAAAATCTGCTATTGAAAGTGATCGAGAGTGTGGAAGAGGAAAAAAAGTGAAGGAAGAAAGTTGTCTTCAAAGACAAGTTGAAGACAAAGATAAAGAAATTGCAAAGTTAAAACGAAAAGTTGAGCAGTTGGGAAAAAAGTTTTAGTTAAAAGAAACACAATTGCAAGCTGAAAAAAAATTGAGAATGGAATTGGAAATTAGGTTAAAAAATGACTGAGATTCCAAAAAAAGAATGTGAACAAATGGATGGTGAAGAAAAAGAAAGAGAACTGGAACATAATTAACCTGAAGAAATTGAAGAAAAAGAGAAAAGAGAAAAAAGAAAAGCGGAAGTGTGCAAGCCCAGAACCAATAGATGTGGAGACTCTCAACACACCAGAAAGTACTAAAAAGAGAAAATGCAAAATCGAAAATTGTCAATTTTTAATGTATTTGCCTAAGGATGAATTAAAGATCATAACGGAGTTCTTCAAAATAGTTGGTGACGTTTAGTAAGCTTATATA
Organism: Allium sativum; assembly: GCA_030737875.1. NCBI lineage: Eukaryota > Viridiplantae > Streptophyta > Magnoliopsida > Asparagales > Amaryllidaceae > Allium > Allium sativum. Next base: position 192,859,335 of record CM060922.1, on the reverse strand, counting down.
CTTGTTAAATTATACATAGTACATTTATAATATATTCCCCATACTATGATAGTTGTCACTATATAATCAAAAAGCAGGAAAAAATTTGGTTGCTAGAATAAGATATCCTTGTACTTGGTTTATAATAATAGGAGTAACTGTGTATATTCTTAACATTAGTCACAGACACCAGTTATATACTTGTTAATTATATTTTTTTGTCACTCAAGAAGCTTTTATATAATAAATTGTTTTCCTATAAAATTAATAAAACAGTATTCTTAATTATAACTTTGTTTTCTTTCTAGCGAAGAGGTTTACGATTCAAAGGATGAAAACAATATTGTCATACATAAAGATATGCTTGAATACCAGATTTTCGGTGATTTTATTTCTGGCTAGGCAAGTATTTCATATTATTGGAGTTATGACAGTGATGGGTGTGTACACATATGTTAGTGATTTTGATTACAAATATGTATATGGTTTGTTCCACTACTAACAACACTAATGATTCATATCACAGACATCACTTATTGTTCAACTCATTGACATCATTTAAATTTACCATATGCTGAAACAAAGAAGCTCAAGTGATCATATGATTTTAGTATGTTTATCATTTTAAAAATATAAATACATTTATCTTTTTAAACAAATTATGTTTTCATACAACATAATATATATGTAATAATTTTTTATTATATCATATGTTTTCATATGATTTTGAGTAAGAGAATTTACCATATGCTGAAAAAAGAAGCTCAAGTGATCATATTTTTTTTGTATGTTTATCATTTTAAAAATATAAATACATTTATCATTTTAAAAAGATAAACAAAGAAGAAAAAACTGCACTTATGTTATGATATTTGCCAAGTGTTACAAGCTTTGTGTCATGAAACTTTAGTTCGTGTTACACATCATGTGCCATTAATAACATATCAAGATAATATATAATTGCTTTATCAAATATGTTTATTTTATCAAATACTCTAATGTATTTCCTGTCCAGATTATCGATTGGTACAGGTTTAGCATAGCCAAACATTTGGATGTCAGTTCAAGCATGACATACTTTAATACCACCATGATGGTAAGATCAATTTTATAGACATACGTCTAATGATTCATTAATAAATCATTTTGTATAACTACGTTATTAGTTTCTTTTAACAGAAAAGTGCAGCTATTTTCATAAAAAGAAAAATGTTTATTCCAGCTATGAAACAAGCACTACAAAACCCGCAATGTTGTATGCTATTTTTTACAGTCCATGATGATGCACACTTGGCACTTCTAACTTTTGAACAAGAATCATCAACATGGAGACTTTATGATTCTCTGTGCAATAGATCAAGGAATGGAAGAATGAGCAGCAAGCACAAAAAGGCAGCATTAAAAATTGTAAGCCATTTTGAAATTTTTATTTTTCTTTGTTAACTAAATCACTAAATCTTCTTATTATAATAAACGACAAAAAATGAACAATGATATAAACAAGAATCTTCAGACTAAAGAAAGCAAGGAGAATACAAAAAATTCAGCTGTCGTTATAGTTGCAGACTGTGCTCAACAGCGTAATGGGTAATATTATTTTGAATAGTTTTTGTAATAAAGTATGCATAAACATAAATAAATTTATCTTTTTAAAAAGTTTGTGTTTTTATTTTTTACTAATTTACAAAATATGTTCATTATTTTAAATATTCAAGTCTTAAATAAAGTAGAAAAAAGGATAAATATATTTGTCTTTTCAAATAACTAATTTTTTTCCCAAATAAAAACAACTATACCAAAAGATAAACAATTTTACCTTTCTCAATAACAAATGTTTTTCTTATACAAAAATATATAGAACTGCAATATTTTTTAAAAGATAAACTTATTTAGTATATGTTTTCATAATAATTTAATTTATGTTTTAAGAATATTGATCTTTTCTACTACAAAATAAGTATATATTAATTTTTTAATAAAGTATGCAAGAAGATAAATACATTTATCTTTTTAAACAACTTATGTCTTTTTATACAACAACATATACATATATATAAATCTTTTAATTAAAATTGAATTATTATTAATTTAACCATCTTATTCATTTTTTGGAGTATGTTTATTATTTTGAATACTTTTTGTAATAAAGTATGCATAAAGATAAATATAATCATCTTTTTAATAAAACTTATGTTTTTTTGTAAATTATTATTAATTTATGAAATATGTTTATTACTTTAAGTAGTGTTTTAAATAAAGTAGAAAAAGGATGAATATATTTATCTTTTCAAATAACAATTTTTTTCCCATATAAAAACAAGTAGACCAAAAGATAATTAATTTTATCTTTCTCAATAACTTATGTTTTTTTGATACAAAACATAGTATACAACTATACCTTTTTTTAACAATAATCTTATTAACTTATGTTTTAACAGTATCAATCTTTCCAGCTGTAAAATAAATATTTGTTATAACAATACCAATCTTTCTTACAATAGATATGACTGCAGATTATTTGTCATGATGAACTTAAGAAAACTGGCGCAAGGAAGAGGTGTTTTTGCAAGCATTTCTCAGGAAAATGTTAACCAAGTAAGTGCATGTATCGCATTTGGTATATTACATGATGAAGCATACTGCTGGAAAATGGATGAATTCTGCACTTCAAGTTAAAGACTTTGTTTGTAATTCATATTGCTAGACAATGGACAGTGGACATGATCATTAAAGACGTGATGGATTTATTTGTTTGTAGTCTTGCTGGATACTACATGGATGACTTTACTACTTCTGGACAATTTTAGTCATAAGAATTTATTTGTACTTCTAAGTGATTGTCTGTGTTTGTTTTGCTACTTCTGTGTTTGTTCTAAATAGTATTTCAGGAAGATATTTGTATGTGGTTGTTGATTGTCTGTGTTTGTTTTACACAGAGAAATGTTTTTTGATATTTTGTTGATTGTCGAATTTTATGTTTCCCAGTATTGATTTACAGTGGTCTTCTCACGGTTTTGTTGATCATTTTACAGTACTAATTTACAGAATTGATTTTCATGTTGCCCAGTATTGTTTTTCATATCTTGGCAGCAAAAAATTTGCAAAAATAGATTACATGAAAGATCCTTTTTATCCCAGTATTCAAAAAAGATAAAACCATTTATTTTTTGCAAAGTTCAAAATTACAAATCTCATACATTGATCAGAATCACCAGTAACTAAACAAAAATATTTTCAAGAGGAAATAAATCAACATATAATTTCAAAAAAAAAAACATAAACAATGTACAACAGATATATAAATAAGACAATAAACTTCAAATACATAAAATATACAAATTGTAGAAAATAAAATTTCAATATCAAAATATGATTAAAATGATAAAACGCTTTATCATTTTAAGACGCCACAAATAAAATTGAGCAAAAACAGCATAGATCAACAAATAAGAACTCAAAAAAAATATAAAAAGGACATGGCCCTACGTTTATTATTTTTCAAGGCATTAAACACGAGACGTCTCGTTCTTCAATCTTTTTTTTCGTTTCGTCCTTCCATTTCTCACTAAAAGCTCTAAGCAAACCGAAAACTAGGTTTTACCAAAAATCGATCGATTTCCCTTCATTTTCATCTAAATTTAGTTGTGATCGTTATCATTTCCACCCTCCCTAATCAGTTGTCATTTTTTAGCTGGATCTATTTCTAATCATTTTCAACTAAACCGTGGATTTACTTTTCAGGTGCCTTTCAGTTACGACGTTGCTAGCGACACGACATCTTCTTCTTCTTTTTCGAGTACTAAACAAGAAAGTTTTCTTTATTATTCATTTGTAAGCCATTTTGATAAACCCTAGTTAACTATTGTTGTATATCATAGTTTTGTAGTGCATGTATAGTGTGTTTTGTTTTTGTAATGCTTTAACCTAATATGAAACTCAATGATTAGTTATACATAGTTTGATGTTATTCTATTCAACTGCTTAAGAAGAAAAGTGCATTTATCTTTGTTGTTTGTTATTCATTTAAGAAGAAAAGTGCATTTATTTTTGCTATTTGTTATTGTTCATATTTGTCTAAGTTAAACTATACTTAGAAAAGATAAAAACGTCATATATGTTTTTATCTTTAAAATCATCAATCTATTTGCTCTAGTTGCAAAGCAGGTTCATATGTTCATTATACATATTTTCTTACTCTTACTGTAACATATCAGCAAATAATTGCACAATCATTTCAATGTTGTACATATACTTGATTAAATAGTTTAAAAAGATAAATGTATTTCTCTTTTCAAGGTTAATGATCTAATAACATACTAAACCTTACTTGTTTTGTGTCTACTATACTCTCATGATTTTAAGTTCTTACATGAGGCTTGTTACTCGTATTATGTATTATGTAAACAAATGTATATTTTATCATAATCATGTTCCAAAGCTAGAAAAGATAAAAACATATATCTTTTACTATAAATAAATTATAAAGTAATTATTGCAAACAAATTATTCATTTTCTAATGTTCAAAATCTATTACATAAATAAACAATTGAAGTAAACTGTACTAAAAAAGATAAAATCATATATGTTTTTGCAAAAACATATTTAACTACATGTACTTACATATGGATTATTATATATAACAATTTGTATGTGCATAAAATATTTTCCAATTCTTACATATGGAAGATTATATTTAACAATTAGTGTGTGCATAAAAAAAACAATTTACACCATGTTCACCATTATGGTTAAGGTCAGAATAGTCTTATTCAAGATTAATGCAAATGACACAAGTCTCACATTGGATTTGGCAACTGGTTTCTTGATATGGTTTCAGAATTTGACATTTGATATAATGCCACACATTAAGAATCCAATGGCTCAAATCATTTTCTACTTTCAGGGCCGGTCCTAGGACTTTTGGTGCCCAAAGAAAAAAACGAAAATGAGGCCCTTCCATTGAGACTAATCTATTATATCAAAACAAAGAGTATAAAAAATAATGAGAGAGAAAATAACTTTATTCGTAATAAAAATTAAGTCATACAACAAAATAAATACTAACTACTTATGAACATTTTTCCAGCCTTCCGACTTGCAAAATTACTAATAATATTATCAAATTCAAGTTCATTGACCAAATCATGCTCAATCGATAAAAGTGCCAAGCCATTTAATCTTTCTTGTGACATAGTGGAACGAAGATATGACTTTATCAACTTTAGCTTTGAAAAATTTCTTTCAGCAGAGGTAACTGTAACTGGTATGGTCAAAATTATTCTATATGCAATCCAAACATTAGGAAAAAATAACTCTCTCGAACAAGAATTTATGAAATCCAACAATTCAATAGCTTTTGTTTTCTCCTTTGGCAAGATAACTTTCAACACTTTTAATTCTGAAAATAGCTCTCTTCCAACAATATCAGAGTGCGAATCATGTGTCAAATATTCTTCAAGTTTTAAACAATTCTCTTTCAATTTCTCATTATCTATAGAAGTGAATTTCTTCAACTCAAATAAAAAGCCAAATCTACCATCATATTCTTTGAATTTCTCAAATTGAGTCATTAATGAAACATGAGCTTTATCCACAATTTGCAAAAAATAAGTGATTCGGAAACATTCTTCTAGTTTTGTATTAGTTCTTCAACATTCACATCTTCGTCAAATTGTTTCTTTCCATGGATAATTCTTTTTTGAGTAAAAGCTGGTTCAACATCACACATTTGAGCTATCTCTTTAGCATCAACCATCGTAACCTGTGTTTCTGAAATCTTCAAAAAACTCGATAAGCTCTTGTAGTCTTGTGATCGCAACATCAATTTGCATATCTTCAGTTTAAAAAATTTTGCTAACAGTGTTCACATTTTTCAAAATTTCATACCAAATGCACAAACTGAACAAAAACCCAAAATTTTCAATCTCATTTGTTACAAGACTTCTTGCTTCACTCTTCGCCATAGAATCTTTAGTGTTATTTGATAAAGAAATTAGATCATCTCTTATCTCCACACTTTGATATCTTATAGATTTTACTACTTCAATGTGACTTTCCCAACGTGTGTATGATAACAATTTAACCGTACAACCTGATACATGATCTTTATATATTTTCCATCTTTGTGTGTATGAAGAAAAAATATTAAATATTCGTTGGATCACCCCAAAAAAGTTTTATGCTTTTGCATACGATTTAGCCATATCAGATAACCTAAGATTAAGACTATGACAACCACAAGGTGTGTAGAAAGCTCTCAGATTAATTTCTAATAGTCCGTGTCGCACCCCTTTTTGTTTTCCTTTCATGTTTGATCCATTATCATAACCTTGTCCCCTAATATCATAAATATCGAGCTTAGTTTCTTCTAATACCTCTTTAAGCTTGTTAAGAAGTCCAAGTCCGGTGGTATCATCTACCTTTAGGAATTCAGTAAAAAAAATCCTTCACCTTTGTGGGGCTAGTTGAAACATTAACACATCTTATTACAAGAGACATCTGCTCAACACGACTAATATCTAGAATGAAGTCTAATATAACTGAAAAATACTTGGCTTTTTGTATTCTCTTAAGAATTTCATTTTTTATTTCATTCACCAATGTAAGTATTAGTTCATTTTGAATTTAATGCCCATGGTAATGTATGTGAATTCCTTTTTTTCAACCCATCGAACATGTTCTTGCATTACTGGATCAAATTCTGCTATCGTTTCAATTAATTTGCAAAAAAGACCATTATTTTTTCACAAAGTCTTTCATTCGTTCCACAAAATGCTAAATTATTGGAACCAAGTGTTTTCACAACAGCAATTATTCTTACCAATATTTTCTTCTAGCGTTCTTTTTCTTTATTTATTTGATCTACTACACTCAGATCTACGGTTGCTTTGACTTTCAATCTTGTTTCCAACTCAATCCAATTGCTCATATTCAAAAGATGATCTTTTCTACTTTCATGTTGTTTCAACTTAGCACTAAGATTGCGCCAATCATTAATTCCTTTAGTACCAAGATGACTAGTTGTCGTTCGATTCGTGAATAACTTGCAACAAAAGAAAAATGCTATATAAGGTGAATTTGAATATACCAACCACTTTCTGTCTTGTTTATCTCCATTAGGCAAATGTTTGACATATAATGTGGAGGAAAAATGTCTATTAATAGCATCTTTTGGAAAATCATTATCATTATCTTTTACTACTCGAATAGGGCCTCTTTCAACCAATAAGTATCTCAAATTTTGATCAATATTTTTCCATGTAGCAGGATCATTTAAGACTACATTAACATCGTCCACATGTGATTAGGAACCGATATTTGCGTCCTCTTCGATCATATTTTCATTGTCATGTTCGCACATTAAAATATCATCATCATTGTTATCCTCATTCTCATTAATGACAGGAGTATCATCCACACTCAAGCTCGAACTTTCTACTGAATTACTTCTGATAACAAACTTATTAAGAACACCTTTCTGTGAATTAATTAGTTCCTCCAACCTTCTTTTTCTAACCCTTTTAGTGTGTCTCGATTCTTGTTTACGCATTTTTAAACACTATAAAAGTAATATTGAATAATACCACATATTACTGATTATTATAATAATAAAACCAAAAAAAAACCAAAAAAATAATAATATGTGCAACAAACAATGTATGTGCAACATCAAGCAAACAATTTATGTGCAAAATGATGTGCAAAAAACAATTTGCTATGATGAAAATTGAAGGCACAAACTCTAATTGCAACAAACAATTTATTTATCCTGAGTTGCAAACAATTTATGTGCAAATTGATACACAAAACTCTAACTGATATAATTGCAAGGTTAATCAAAATTTCCTAATTCAAAATTGCCTAAATCAAAATTTATGTGCAAACAATTGCCTAAATAATAATTTATACACAAACAAATTGATACCCAAACTCATACTGATAATATTGTAAGGAACAAACAAATGGACACACAAAACAACCAATTTATGTGCAAAAAATTCCCTAAATCAAAATTCATACACAAAAGTCAAAACTGTGGTACTGTAATTTTAAGGTTAACAATCGAGAATTGCCTAAAACGCTAAACCATATACTGATATACAAACCCAAATACAATTTTAATTTAGTGCTTCAAATAAAAAAACTCAATTATTTAAAATAAAAACATTAACGCGGTGCTCTGTGCTCACCTGTCGCCTGAGGCTGATTCACTCGCTCTGTCACTCCTCGCAGAAAATGGAATTGCCTTGCCGGTGAGCGGTGGCGCGCTTGGCGGTGCTGACTGTGCGGTGATTTTTCTAATCGTTGCTAGCTTCCCCGATGATCGCGCATCTCTGCGACTGCGTGGCTCGCGCTCTTCATCACTCGCGTTTGTGATTTGTTGGAAATCACTTTTTTTAGGCTTCTATGAATGACCGAAGGATTTTGGTGCCCCCAGATTTTTGATGCCCTAAGCTATCACTTTAGTGGCTTGTGCAAAGGGTCAGGCTTGCTACTTTACAAATACAATGTCTTAATTTAGTTCACACTAGTAAAAGATAAACGCGCCTATCTTTTTATGAAAAATCTTTATGTTTCTTACTTCTATTGAGTTTTACATGCAGAGAAATTGTATTATGATTTCATGTTTTTATAATTTTATGTGTTTCATTATGTTCTTTATTATTACTTACATATAATTACACATTATAATTTTGATATAGGATAATAATTGGTAGGAACATGGAGATCTTCAAGGTTTTTTACAGAAAAACCAATATGCATTTTCATTAATAAAGGTGGGCATCAATGCATAAATTTAAGACTGATATCCGGTCCATTTTGTGAAGAGCACAACCCGAAGATCAACGCTCTCAATAACTCCAGTGGTAACTTATTTTTAGTCAATTTTGTTTTTATAATATTCAGTTATGAATCCACTGAATTGTTTCATATGCAGTATTATTGAACCATTGTTTCATATGCAGTAATATTCAGTTATGAATTCACTGAATTGTTTTTATAATATTCAGTTATGAAGTATTTTTGGACAGTCCACCCATTATTGAACCAAAAAAGATAAAGCGTATTGTCTTTTTATAAAAACACAACTATAAATATTTTATAAAAATATCAGTTTACTAAATCTAATCACACTTATGTTACTTGTCATAAGCATAGGAAAATGCTAAACCAAATGATCATTCAAATAATCAATTACTTACTGCTGTAGAAGATAATAAATTAGAACAGTCTGACGAAGAAAGGACTGAGATAGATGGAAATCAAGGAGAATCTACCGATTCAGAATATGTTGATAAATATATAATTCAACAAAGAACGAAGAAGCAGAAAATATTTTAGTATGCAAGGACATATAGATGTAACTTGGACGCTATTTTCAAAATAATGAAAACAATAGAAAAAGAAAAAATCCTCTCAGCAGAAGCAATTACATATTTGAAAAAAAAAACCTTTAAAAAACTTTTTCAATGTATTTCTCGAAGATTCTATTGCACTGGAAAATTTGAGAAAAGGTGCTGCAAATTTGGATGAAATAATCACCTCTTATGATTCAAGAGAAAAAACTTTCCGATTTGGTAACAAATTGCTGAATATCAAATCATAAGAAGTAAGTCTAATCTTCGGACAACCAATGGATGGAGAGGATTTGTTTCCAATAACTGCATCAAGTAGAGCAACAACAATGGAAACCATCTCTGAATTTTTGTCAACCAACTTTGAAGAAGAAGACATTATAAGCCAAAAAAATAGTGACGAAAAGACTGAATAGGATGATACAAGACAGAGATGGTAGTGTTGATTTAGTAAAGATTTAGTTGTTGTTGGTCATAACCTTCTTGTTTCCAAACAACCAAAGTTACTTGCAGTGGGAATTTCTACCAAAGATTCTGAATTTTTTAAAAAATAAATTCTATTTCTTCGCCAAGGGAAATTTGGGACCATGTTTGGAAGAATGTTCAAAAATATCATGCTCAGCCAAGAAACACACCCGGCTGCACTATGGTTTTACTAGTATGCTTTCTTACACATATCAAAATTTTGATTACTACAAAAAGATAAATCTAAATATCTTTTTATTATAGTATTGGTTTTGCGAGAGGACCAAAGTGATGGAAGAAAAGGACAATGTTGGAAAAAAATTCCCAAGGATGTTCAAGTGGGACTTGTCAAATATGAAAGTCATGGACCTTGCAACAGTTGACAGTAGTAAGGTATCATGTATTTAATGTTATTTAACGGTTTCATGTTATTCAATAGTTGACAGTATTGTATTTCAAGTTATTTAACACTTTCATGTTATTCAACATTTTAATTCATTAATTTAGTTGACTTAAAATAGGTTTGCCAATGATGTTATGTATTCAGTAAAAACACTTACATAGATTAATGTTACTATGTTCAAAAGATATAAAAGATAAAAGCATTTATCTTTTAATCTAAACAATTAAATAATAAGTTAAACCTTACTTATATTTGATACTCAGCAATTTAATAACAAGTTTGAATTTAATGTCATAATTTTCTTACCACTGCATTTTTTATTACTTCTAATTTCTAATTTTGTATGAATTCAATGATATTGCATTTCCAAATTTAATTTCAAATATCTTCCATGTAGATTTTTTTTTCATATGTGACTAAAGAGGAAAAGGAGTTTCTATTAAAAAAATTAACAAATACAGGGATGGAAGCTGAAAGATCAAACAAAAGAAAATTATGTGTGAATGATGAAATTGAATGGCTGAAAAATATATGCTATGGACTGCTCTGACACCATAAAAAAGTTAGAGATGAAAGTAAATTGTATGACTGCTGAGATGAAAAGTGTGACAGAACAACTGGATGAGAATTTTTTTTAAGGAAAATGGATGACCAAAGACTCCAACACATTGAAATGAAACCCCAAAAACCAGAAAATTTTGAACATCATAATGTTGAGGAAAAAAGTGAAGCTGAAAAACGTAAGAAAAAAGGAAAAATAGTAAGTATGGTACACATAAATTGTTCTGCTAACTATCCATGTTTAGATTTGATGATAACTCAAGATTTAATTCTATACACCCAAGACAGCTTAAAATATGAAGATATCAAAGAACATAGTGAACAAAATACTGCTCAAAATCTAATTTGTGTTGAAGGTGTCAGCCCTAAAGAGCCAAAAAAGAAGAAACATCAAAAGAAAATTGAAAAATGCCCACTCTTGAAGCATCTTATTGATGAACAACAAGAAATTATCAAACATTTTTTCAAAGTTCTTGGAGAAAACAAGTAAGTAATGAAACTACTTTTCACTCATATAAACTATATATCCAGTATTTGTTAAATTAATTTTCAGTCTTGTTTTAGTTCTGTTTTGCTTTTATCATTTTAAAAGATAATTCGATTTATCTTTTTGTTTTTTTATGATTATAAACTGATTAAAATTATATATCTATTTATTAAAAAGCACAAGCATAAGTTACTTCATACATGCATAAAATAATTTAACTTTTGTGTAAAAGATTGTATATATTCTAGTTTATAAAAACATTGTTTGTTAAAAGAGATAAAAATATTTATCTTTTATGTCTAATACTTTTATATATGACTATGTGAAGACAACAGTAATTTGAAAATATAAATTTATTTATCTTTTTCTTTTTTGTCATTATGATTTGATTTGATTTGAATGATAAATCTATTTACTCTTATGTTGGTACATTGATAACAGTAAAATTATTTATTTTTTTAATATAATTCTTCTAGTTAAAATGATTAAAATGCTTTTTTATTTATCTTTTTAGTAAAATTTACATGATTGTAAATATTATATTTAAGAAAACATTGTTTTTTTTAATATAAACATTGATAATGAAAATAAAAACTTTTACATGATTGTTGTTTGAATTCATTGTGTTTCTAACCGTAGTCATTTTGTTTTGCTAAACTAGTATAAGCTTATGCTTTCACATCAACCTAGCTGGTTGGGTTGCATTTTTTTTCCTTTTTTATTTCGTTGATTTTGCACAGGCGCACTATATTGTGTAACACAACTTCATTCCCAAAATAAACTATGTACTTAGCCTTAAATGTGCATTGTGTTGTATTACACTACCGAAGGCATGGTAGTTTCATTAGCAACTCTTACTATAATCACCACCAAATAAAAACTACATAATTTCACTTCATGTGTCACACAAAATGTTAGTGCATCTAATTGCTGAAAAAGATATTAATATTTAGCTTTATCTACTTCGGATTGAATTAGATATTTAGCTTTATTTATATTTGAAAATAAGTGATGCACGTTACACTAGTTTGCTATTTTATTTATATTTAAAATTATTACACAACTTATAAACCCGACTTGAAGCTTGCATAATAAAAATAAAAGCAATTGTGTTTCCATACAAACATGTTAATTACATATTAAATTTTAACTCAAGTATTTGTCATGTAACAGCCCGCATTTTACGTATCGAAAGATCGTAAAATATTTTTATTTCATTCCCTGAGGGTTGGGTCATTCTCATCTTTTGATATGTTACTTATGGGGATGTGAGACATGTCCATAATTTTTACTGATTTTTTTTGTGACCATTTTGCCCTTGTCAGTCTTGTACAGGGCATAACTTTTGACTTAGGTCGAATCAGAGGGTGAGACCTGTACCATTGGAAAGGAATTGATGATTCTCTTTCCGTAGAGTAGTTACATTAAGGATTTGGTTTAGCGGTTTGGGAGAAATCCTTGGCTTAAGGTTTTTCATGTTTTGGAAGGCTAATGGGTTGATTTGGAGAAGGTCCATTAGGGGTTTGGTGGAGGCTATAAATAAGGGGTAAGGGGTATGGGGAAGGGTTTGAATTTTCCATTCTCTTATTGGGAGGCTTTAATCTCCTGCTTCCTCTAATACATTTCCACCATTAAGAATCCAAATCTAAGGGGGGAAAGGAAGATCTATACCATTGGAGGCAAGATCTACATCAATTGGAGTGAAGATTCATCAAATCGAAGGACTAGGAGCTATCTCTTCACTGTCCGGAATTATATTTCTTTGATTTTGCTTTGTTTTGGATAATTGGTGCGTGATTTACGCCTCTCACATGAATGCAATGAAGTATATGAGTATTTGTGCATGTTTTTCATCAAATTGGAATGTTTTACCATAGATTAACACCATTATGCGTCTATTTTCATATAAATCACCCCATGATCTGATTTAGTAAGTTTAGATAAGTAATTTCTATGATAATTCATATAGATGTGCAAGTTAAATCCATGATTTAGATCGCATCTTCAATTATCATGATTTTTGGTGAATTGCATAATTTGATGATAATTGTCATTTTCTTGATGATTAGTGGTTCCATAACATGCTTATGATTTTATTGGATGTATTGCATGAGTTGGTTTCATCGAATTTGTTGTGTGGCAAAGATTTGGTCGAAATTGGATTTGGGATATGGCTGTACAAGGGACCGATTGGTCGGTCGGAGGCTGGTCGGTGGTGTGGTACAGGTGTAGTATGAATGAAGTGTGTAGTACAGATTCTAGACCGATCGGTAGGTAGGCGTTCTAGTTTTTGGACCGATCGGTGACATCAGAGAGCCGGTCAGTGGTGTGCTTCCAGGACCGACCTGTGTTGTGCATCCAGGACTGATCAGCGGGTGTGCTTCAGAGGACCGACCGGTGTATTCCAGGAAGGGGGAGGTCGACCGGTGTACTCCAAGAAGGGGGAAGGCCGATCAGTGTCGATTTCTAGAAAAATTATTTTTCGGATACGAACAAAAATGGTATGAAAAATATATTTTCCAGGGGCTACCCCCCTAACCCTAGCCCCAGCGTAGTGGTGTAATTGGCTCGGTGTTGGTGTGACTTCAAAGTAAATTCAAGTAGGAAGGTTCGAAGTGTTGAATGTGTTTGTTGATCGAGGTGGAACAACGAATGAGGTGGTAACTCAAAGGTTATGAGTTGGTGGATAATGGTTGCTCAAGAAGGTTGCTTGAGCTATGAAACGTCGTTATGGTTGGACGACTAGAGATGCGAAGGCCGAGAAGTCATCATTGTCGTAAGTTCTAGCAGGCTCGAAGCAGGGGTACGCAGATTACCTTGGGTATCGTTGAAAAGGCCCAGTTGTCAAGGTGGGACATTGTCAAGGTTGGACAAATAGAGTTTATGCTAGAACTGGGGTTGACATTAGCCCTTGACATATGGCAAGGTTGGCCGTCATACGATTTACGATGGTTTCAAAGCAGGATTGGCGGTGGTAGCCAGAGTCAGTCATGGATGATTGGTTGTTTTGTTTGTACCATCTCATATGGACTGTCCAAAGTCAGGGGAGATGTTCTTTGAGTACTTAACTGATATTGGTTTAGGCATCTGGGGAGAGTACTTGGGGGATGTTAAATTCGATTATGGTTGTCTGTGTGAGACTTATATAATCTGGATGTTATGAGTGTTTTCCATAATTGAATGAGTGTTCTGGTTTCCATGGATGAATGGTTGAATTGTTTATAGTAAAGGCTATCACTGTCCGATGTGGGGAAGATAAGGTTGAGTTCTTCTCTGGTGTCGTGGGTAGATTAGTATGTTTATTTATCCCTTCTCATACACTTTATCGTTGAAGTTTGTTAGTTGATTTATCGCTCACTAAGACCGTTGTATAACTCAAGGTTTTATGTTTCCTCTTATTACCTTGGGCTATTCATCTGGTTGTGGATGGGCAGACTAAGTATCAGGTAATAGGTAATGCTTTAGTGAGGACGACGATGTTGTTCGATGGCGAGCAAGAGGATCATGTACCAGTTTAATACTATAATAATTGGATTTATGCTGTTTGCTTTTTTGAGTGATGTAGTGAGGCAACTTTATACAAACATTATTTCCAAGTTGTGGATATTACTTTCTGGTTGTATGAAAGTCCCGTGTTTCTGCTTCACTATTACTACCCGTTGTATATGTTCTATTATATCTTATCCTTGCGTTGTGAGTTTACGATAGGTTCCGCTTGTGTTTACCTACTCTGATGATCGTCCGTGACTGCCTGGCACATCCTTCAGCGCATTATTCCTCTTGTATAGTGCGGGGGTTATGGGTGGTCATCACATTTGGTATCAGAGTTCTGGTTAACAATTTTAGCTAAAGTTCCAAGACATAATCAGGTATGAGAGACGTACTTGTAGATTTTAGTTGGATGCTTACCATATATATTAGCATATATAGTAATAGCGGTTGTATCTCTTTAGCAGTTTTTCTTAAAAGTGGCTAATTGTTCTAAATTGCAGATTTGGAATGAGTAGACGGCCATTAAGATACGCTGCTAGGAGAGCTAACACAGGAGGGGCAAATGGTGGCGAACGAGACTACCCAGCCATGTTTGAGGCCATGGTGGCATCAATCATGAATAGGGTCCCCGCTCCAGTGGCGACTATGGCAGATGTAGGTGTGTGAGTTCCTAGAGGAGTAGATTTTGCAAAGCTGTGCAAGGACTTTACATCTCTAGGAGGGAAACCATTCAAGGGAACTAAACCAGCTAAAGAGGTTCAGAGGTGGATGGATTTATGTGTCCGAATCTTTGGAGACTTGGGTATTGAAAATGAAATAATGAGAAAGCTTGCATCAAGGCAGCTACAGGGCAGGGACATGGAATGGTGGAATTCTGTCATACTCGAGACTCCAGAAGAGGAGATTTCATGGGAGCAATTCCAAGCTAAGTTTGAAGAAAAGTTCATCTCCACTGCTCAGAAGTCCGTTCTCTTCAAGAAGTTCATAGAGTTGAAGCAGAATGGCAGATCAGTTCTTGACTACATTTCTAATTTTGAGGCTTTGTCTAGATATGCTCAGTCATACATTGATACACCCTATCAGAAGAACGAGAAATTTGTCTTGGGTTTGGATGCTCATATTGGAAAGCCACTAGTGGACCATCTTAATGATTTATTTGAGAAGATTGTGGAAAAATCTATTCGCCATGAGAGCTTGTTTCCCAAGGATGCAAATGTTGTTGCTGCAACCAAGGAAGAACAGAAATCACAATAGGGTGGTAATAATAAAAAGAGGAAGCAACAACAACAGAAAGGAAAGGATGGCCTAAAGAAACCCAGGAGTGGGGTGGTTTTCTTTAACAGCCAGCAGAAAGGTCATTTTGCTAGTGAATGCAAGAATCCCAAGGCTGAGAAGAAGTGCTTCAAGTGTGGAAAGCCTGGGCATGAGAAGAAAGATTGTCCAGAATCAGCTAAGGGCAAGCAGGTTGTGAAGACATATGCTCTGGATGTCGTGCCAACTTCTTCAAGAGCTCCTACTGCACAGGAGAAGGGAATGGGTTTCGTGGTGCAAGGTACTCTTTCTGTTAATGGTGTTTCAGTTCGAGTTTTGTTTGATACTGTAGCATCGCATTCGTTCATTTGCAACGAGCTTGTTTGTCGTTTGGGTTTGGAACCTGAGATTTGTGACAGACCATTGATTGTGACAAATCCAATTGGGGGTTCATCCAGTTTGTGCATGATTTGTCGTGGTCTAGTGTTGTCGAGTCATGGTTGCTCTTTTTTGTGTGATTGTTTTGTTCTTAACTTCGCTGGGTATGGGATCATCTTGGGGATGGATTGGCTCAAGAGATATGCAGCAAGGATGAATTGCGAAAAGTTAGAGGTGAGGTTCGGGGATGTGGAAGGGCAAAAGGTGTTGATTAGATGTAAACGCAAAGACGGGGTCTTCGTGAGTTATCTATATTCGCTTGGGATTCCACAAGAAGACCCATCATCAGTGCTGATCGCTAATGAGTATGTAGATGTCTTTGACGAGGTGATCAAAGGGTTGCCGCCGCATCATGATATTGAGTTTATGATCGATTTGGTCGAAGGTGCTAGACCAATCGTTATGCCTCTCAGGCGAATGGCGTCTAGGGAATAGCGAGAGTTAGAGGTGCAAGTTTGTGACCTTTTGGGAAAAGGATTCATTCGGAGGAGTATTTCCGAGTGGGGTGCACCAGTCGTATTTGCAACCAAGGCAGATGGCTCGTTAAGATTATGTGTAGACTATCGTGAGCTGAACAAGGTGACTAAGAAGAACAAGTATCCGTTGCCAAGGATAGATGACTTATTCAATCAGCTTCACGAGGCCAAAGTGTTTTCTCAGATTGATTTAGCAATGGGATTTCACCAGTTGAGAGTGGCTAAGGATAGTGTGCCAAAGACAGCTTTTAGGACACTATCTGGTTTCTTCGAGTGGTTGGTGATTCCATTCAGATTGACTAACGCACCAACATATTTTGTGGATCTTATGAATAGGGTGTTCAGAGAACAGTTGAACAAGTTCATGCTTGTGTTTGTGGATGATATTCTGGTTTACTCCAAGAATGAGGAAGAGCACAAGACGCACTTGAGAGTTGTGTTAGAGATCTTGCGAAAGCATCAGCTGAGAGCTAATTTTTCCAAGTGTCACTTCTGGAAGAGTGAAGTGAGATTCTTAGGCCATGTAGTTTCTGGAAAGGGGATAGCGGTTGACCCCGATAAAGTTGCAACAGTCCAGGAGTGGGAACGACCTAATAATGCGAAGGATGTTTGGAATTTCCTTGGGTTGGCAGGATATTACCGACGGTTTATCAAGGATTTCTCCAAAGTAGCTGCACCGTTGACAGGATTGACGAATAAAAACCAAGTGTTCACATGAGATGCAAAGTGTGAAAGCAATCAAAATCCTGAAGGAGAGATTGACGAGTGCTCCTATGTTGACCATTCCAAGCGGGAATGAAGAGATGGTGGTATATACCGATGCGTGTGGTACTGGACTTGGAGTAGTACTAATGAAGAAGGATAAGGTTGTGGCTTACGCGAGTCGACAACTAAAGCCGCACGAGTGCTCCTTTTTGCCAATTTTCTCAAGTGTCAGATTCCGATCCGATCGAATTCCTTGCCCAGTTCAACTTATCCGATCTGAGCCCCCATATCCGATCCGATCCTGCGCTGTTTTCTGAAACTTTTCCAGCAAGTGTTTACGCCATTTGACGACGTTTTTGACCATTCTAACTATTGAAATCAATCACAAAGCATATCATACAGTCATAGCAACATGCATAATCAACCACAAACATCAATACATCAATATGATAGGTTAAAATGGATCAAACATACCCAAAATCCTATATTTCCCCTTAAGCATGTTTAGGTGAAACTAATGACGGGATTAGCAAAACTTAACCAAATTAACCCAAATTCATATCAGAGGTCTAAAACATCATTTCAGATTTTATAAATATTTTCCCCCAATTTTATCATGTTTAAATTCGCTAGTTAACACTAATCACCACTAATTAGCCATAATTAGTGCAAAACTATGCAAATCACTCAAATTAGCCACAAATAAACTAAGATCTGAAATAAATCTCTGATTTGATGCAAATCCCTATGCTAATCAGTAGCTCCAATGTTGATTTGGTGTAGATCTTCCTTGATTAGATGTTGCTAAGCTAAATCCTTGATTAAAAGATGATTTGGAGGTGATTTAGAGGTTGGAGGCTATTTTTAGGGTTCCTTGGTGATAAGTGGAGGCTAAAAAAACTGAAATGGAATGATTCTCCATCTCATTTAAGCCTTCCCATAACCCCAATCCCGAAATGGGTTATGGGCCTACTCACTAATCACCTGATTTGGCCCGGTTAAGCAGTTTTCACCTTCCAAATCTTATTTCAGCCATATCCCCCAAACGGTAAGTCCGTTTGGCTATTATGACCACTCTACGGAAAGGTAAACTATCAAACGAATCTAATGGAAGTGATTTTAGGTCAAAATTCCCTTCCAATCAAAAGTTATGGCCAAAACAAGATCAACTAGGGGCAAAATGGTCATTTAAAAGTCGACAAAAATCATGAACATGGGAAATGACTCTAATGGATGTTTCCCAAAGTTACATGACCATATGACTTCACATGGGAAAGAAATAAATATTCTACGATCGTCCGATGCGTAGGATACAGGTCGTTACAAATCGCCCTGGGCATCATAAGTCCCAGGACCGGCTCTGCACACGTCGCACCCATCTACTCCCTAGTAGATTAACCTAATATAATGTATATGTAGCTACCCCCAAACTGAGGTACACTCCGTGGTACCCCACTCGCACGGTCTCCACCGTATCATTGTAGTCCCTTATCCAACGTCGCATGTTGTATGTATATCAATGCTATGTTTGCATAAAACTATCATCACTACGTTACGTAAGCGTTTGAACTGCCATTCTAGATCCTACTAGATTCTGTCATCGAATAATGCCCTCTAGTCTATGGCACACCGCCCAGAGCGACATGAGTGTACCTAGACTTTTTCCCACGTATGTATCGCCAATCGTACTCGAATTCTATTTGCAATGTTTTCTATATGTGCGCCCAAGTCCCGTGGCAGGGCTAATCAAGAAACACGGAACTCGGTCGCGAGCTTTCGGATATCTGCCGATGCAGATGCAAAGGTTCTCTTTTATAGTGGCTACGGTCCCACTAGACCCCTCCCTCAACTAGCAAATGGAAGGCACCCAAGAAAATCAAGATTGAGAACTTAACCCCAGCCCCCCTATGCCCTTCAAACCTATAGGCCAACCTCACCCATAACTAGATAGCAAATTATATGGTCTTTTGGAGTTCTCCGCCTTTCCGCTTTTCGTACTGACTGAAGATGGTAGGTAGACGACGAGTTGCTATCACATGACACTAACTGGTCTCGCCGAATCACGCTGGTCCATCTTAGTGTTTTGATTGCCCCTTATTATTGCAATGAAGGCATACTCATTGGTTTACCCATGCAGACCTAACCTCTATGAATCATCTGGCACTCACAGAGGAATACCAAGAGTACCCTACGTCCCCAGAAACCGCATGCTTCTTAACATAGTCCTATGGAGCCTTCTGCATGATCAGATGGACGTTCGCTCCTCCTCATATCTTATGGCATTGTGATGATCTACCGCGTTTGGTTATTCATCCCCTATCGTATGGACTGGTTCAAGCGACTCATTCCTATGTGTTATTAGACCGATGTCTAATTATGCGCTTGCTGTTCTTTTTAACTTGGTTGTCCTTATTCATTTTGTCTTTCGATTCTGATTACCAAGTTTCTCTTGCTTATTAATGTTTCATATATGACTCATTGCTTGTAAGTTTCATTAATATGCTTTGTACCCCATTATCCCTCTTAACTTATTTATATAAGTTTTTCCTCATATCTTCTTATTCAGTTACACTCTCGTCTGCTGATGTCGCCACGCTCCATGTTATTTACTTAGTTCTATTAACTAAGGTTTGCTAATAAGTTCTCTTTATCGTTGTTTACTTAGTTCTCTTAACTAAGGTTTACTAACATGACTTTCCATTATTATTTACTTAGTTCTCTTAACTAAGGTTTACTAACAAATTCTCTTTACATATAAGTTATCTCGTCTTCCTTATCGTTTCCTATAACTTATTTTGTCCCATAAGTTATAATTTCCACCTATTATCCTTTCTTGCCTTGTTCAAGTTTATTCATAATAGTTTATTTATCATTCCCCATTTCTTGTCATTAATTTTAGATTTGACTTAATCCTTCCGTTTACTTAACCCATTACTTCAACTTTACCCAATTCAATTAATTTATGATACCGTTACGGGACCTATTTGGTTAAGCATATCTAAATTTTTGTTTCACATGTCACCCGTGTCTTATTATGGTTAGTATTTCTTAATTTATTTATTATGCCGTAACGATGTATGACCTCTCACATTAGACGTCCGTTCGTGGCTGCTAGATTTGCAGGGCGGTTCCGGGCAGACTTATACCACAACGCACCTAACCTCGTGTCATAAACCGTTACGCCTCCAGTTCTTGCCGTTGACCTCTCACATTAGACGTCCGCTTGTGGTTGTTGGATTTGCCGGGCGGTTCCGGGCAGTCTTACACCACAAACGCGCCCAACCTCATGTCATAGGCATTCATTAACAATCGCCTTTCACCCAAACCCCAAATTCATGTCATGTGTTCGAAATTCAACTTAATTACAATTCATTTTTATGCCTATCTCCAATTTGTCATTTACTACACCAATTACATAATAGTTAGCCAAATTTCATATTACCCAAATTATCCAATTATAGCCAAATTCACCAATTCCATGTTATTCATACCCAAACATGTCAATTTTCAATATCCAATTATACCCAATTTCATATAATCAATATTTTCCCTATATATATATATATATATATATATATATATATATATATATATATATATATATATATATATATATACCTCAACATTCCCACGTTCATACATATAATCTAATTCATTTTTTAGGCTTATTTTCAAGGCACAAATAAATTTCACCAATCCATATTAGGCCCAAACAACCCCTTTTTCCCTTTTAATTTCTCGTTCTAGTTTACAACGCATAAATCCATGATAGATGTAGGCTCAAGATAGCCTAGCTATAAAAATAAAAAGGGGAAAAATAAAAAGGAGAGAAATCAAACATAGGCATAAATAAAATAACTGATCTTATCAAATTATCATCATATTCATTATGGGGAATGGTAAATGATAGAAGCAGTATTATACAACAAATATAGTTCAAATCCACTCACATTGACTGGATTGGAGAGATAAACGATTTGTTGTTGATGTAGAACACTGATTTAATCTTCTTATTTGATTATTGGTGAAGAGAACGAATTGTTGATGAAGAACTTTGCTTCTTGATTTGATTAAACTCCAAAGTTGATGAAGAACTTGCAATTTAATTTAGAGTTTTGGGGGCGGCGGCTATGTTTGGTTGAAGTTTGGCAGCATGAAGGCGTCTTAAGGAATTATTATGAATTAGGGTTAGGTCTTGCTATGTATTTATAGGCGTGTTGAAGGGCCTGAACCATTAGATTTAATTAAATCAAATCCAAACCGCACACATCAGTAAAGAAACGCCACACACGCACGCACTGAACCATGCTGGGTCCAAGCGCATATGTTTGACTGCGTTGATTGTTTTGCTAATGTTTACTAATTAAAGGTTTATTACTTGCTTGTTATACTTTCTTTAGTTAATTGTGTATGTTATACATCTCAATCAGGTTTGAATTCCTTGCTCATATATGCATGCCTTTTAATGCAATTAATTCATTCATTATGAATTTCAAATTTTCATATGTATAGATACATACACTTCTGATTATTTGAATTGCATTGTTTCTATGCCTTTTTTTTTCTTCTTGCATGCATATCTGATTTGAATATTATTTAATTACATTAACCTTTCTCCAATTGTGGCTTGCTGATTTATACTCTTGCTTTTTGAATTGCATGTGTATATATATGTGTGTGTGTGTGTGTGTATATATATATATATACACACACATACATGCCTTATATTGGCTATTAATTCATGCTGCATTTTAATGTTTATAACTTTTTTTCTTAATGCATCGCACACATGCACTATCTTTAAGGCAATACTATCTTTCTCTTTAATGCATTGTTTTTAGCGCGCTTATTATTCACATATTTTCTTTTGATTGCACTAATTGCTCACTTTTCTAATGCATACATTTTTAATGTTATCTTTTTAAATGCATTAATGTTTTCTCTACCACATGTGCCCACTTCATTTAAATTTTGCATCACCATTACCTTTATTATATATATAATACGGCCTACTTTCTTCCTTTAACTATTTCATCGTAGCAATCCTTTAATTGCTTTGCTTTCTATTTTGGTTGCACATAATCAATCAATTTAATTTTAATGCATTTATTAATTTATTTGCATGCATTTTGGTTTTAATTATGTGCATTTTCTTAGCACATTAATCCCTCTTTCTCTTACATGCGTTTATTATCATCATTGCACGATGATCCCTATTTAAACGCTACTGCATGCATTAATTTATTAATTTATTCTTGCATATGTCTATGTGTACATAATTAATTACATGTGCCAATTCACTTCTTTCTCTTTTCATGCATTTTCCATGGCCTTTCTTTATTAATTGCTTTGCCACATATGCCATTAATTACATTAATGCTTTTTCTTGCAATTTACTACGTTTGCATTCTACCTTCTTTCTAATTTATATATATGTATATATATATTTTGCATGCAATTCATTTTCCTTCATTTCAATGCACTTATATATTATTATTATTTTAGTCTTCCTTTTAAATGTATCTATATACATAATATATATATATACACACACACATTTGCATACTTTTAATTGTCTTAAAAATGAGGGGTGTTACAAAGCTTGTCGATTTCATTTAGAAACTAGAACCAGAAGATAAAGAGTTCGAGGTCGATCGAGATGGCTGGCTTCGAAAGCAAGGGCGATTAGTTGATCCTGATATCGACGGATTGAGGGATGAGGTTCTGAGAGAATGTCATCACTCGAAGTTGATTATTCATCCCGGTGGTAATAAGATGTATGAGGACATGAATAGAGTCTACTATTGGGAAGGGATGAAGCGAGATATTGGAAAGCTCATTTCCAAGTGTGTGAACTGTCAGTTAGTGAAAGCTGAACAGAAGAATCCGAGTGGTTTGCTTCAGCCATTGGAAGTTCCTACATGGAAGTGGGAGCAAGTATCGATGGATTTCATCGATGGACTACTTAGAACCAGGGAAAGAAACGAGGGGATTTGAGTCATCGTGGATCGTTTGACCAAAAGTGCGAGATTCATTCCTGTCAAGTCAACTAGGACGGCATCAAAATTGGCTGAACTTTATGTGAAATGGATAGTTCGATTCCATGGTGTCCCAAAGAGTATAGTGAGTGACCGAGATCCATTATTCACAAGTGGATTTTGGAAAAGTTTGCAAGAAGCTTTGGGAACCGAGTTGTGCATGAGTACGGCATATCATCCCCAAACTGATGGTCGGACTGAGATAGTCAACCGAGTTTTAGAAGATCTCCTGAGGGCTTGTGTGTTAGACTTCAGAGGATCATGGGAGGACCATCTACATCTAGTCGAGTTTGCATATAATAATAGCTACCAGTCGAGTATTGAGATGGCACCATACGAGGCGTTGTATGGGAGGCCGTGCAATTCTCCAGCTTGTTGGTTAGAAACTGAAGATAAGTTGGTTCTTGGGCCAGGGATGATAACAGAGACCTCAGATTGTATCGAGATCGTTCGACAATGAACGAAGGCAGCCTAAGATCGTTAAAAAAGTAACGCCGATAAGCGTCGTAAGGACATGGAATTCGACGTAGGCGATATGGTTTTCGTGAAGATTTCACCGTTGAAGCATGTGGTTCGATTCGGAAGTAAAGGAAAGTTAGCTCCAAGGTTTGTTGGAACATTTCCGATAGTCGAGCGAATCGGAAAGATCACATATAGATTGGAGTTACCCGAGAAGATGTCGAGTGTGCATAATGTTTTCCATGTGTCGTTTCTACGAAAGTTTGTGCATGACTCGAATGTGGTGGTATCTCCAGAACAGTATGAAGACTTAGAAGTTGAGACCGTAGTTAGCAAACCTCGTAAGCCGCTTTGTGTTGTGGGGAATGACACGAAACAACTTAGGAGGAAGACAGTTAAGCTAGTCAAGGTACAATGGAGTGAAGATGGCGATGATTGTATATGGGAGACGAAAGAGAGCATGAGGGCGACTCATCCACAACTCTTTGTCGGTCGAAACCTTTGATATCGTATCATCGTTGTATCTTGTTGTTGTTTGGTAAAATTCTGCGTGCTAGGATAAGGCTGTGGATGCATGACTTGATGGTTGCTAGTTTGAATGATAGAATTGGCTTCTCTTGGATGATAGGCATGCAGAATTGTTGTGGTTGCTCGTGTTTGTTTGGAATTTCGAGGGCGAAATTCTTAAGGGGGGGGGAGAGAATGTAATGGCCCGCATTTTACGTATCGGAAGATCGTAAAATATTTTTATTTCATTCCCTGAGGGTTGGATCATTCTCATCTTTTGATATGTTGCTTATGGGGATGTGAGACATGTCCATAGTTTTTTACCGATTTTGTTTGTGATCATTTTGCCCCTGTCAGTCT
This sequence comes from Allium sativum, assembly GCA_030737875.1. Taxonomy (NCBI): domain Eukaryota; kingdom Viridiplantae; phylum Streptophyta; class Magnoliopsida; order Asparagales; family Amaryllidaceae; genus Allium; species Allium sativum. Next base: position 192,834,357 of record CM060922.1, on the reverse strand, counting down.
TGTACAGGGCATAACTTTTGACTCATGTCGAATCAGAGGGTGAGACCTATGCCATTGGAAAGGAATTGATGATTCTCTTTCCGTAGAGTGGTTGCACTAAGGATTTGGTTCGGCGGTTTGGGAGAAATCCCTATTTTATGGTTTTTCAATTGGCTGTTCACGTTTTGGAATGCTAATGGGCTGATCTGGAGAAGGTCCATTAGGGGTTTGATGGAGGCTATAAATAGGGGGTAAAGGATATGGGAAGGGTTTGAAGTTTCCATTCTCTTATTGGGAGGCTTTGATCTCCTTCTTCCTCTAATACCTTTCCACCATTAAAAATCCAAATCTAAGGGGGGAAACAAAGATCTATGCCATTGGAGGTAAGAACTACATCAATTGGAGTGAAGATTCATCAAATCGAAGGGCTAGGAGCTATCTCTTCGCTGCCCGAAATTCTATTTCTTCGATTTTGCTTTGTTTTGGGTAATTGGTGAGTGATTTACATCTCTCACATGAATGCAGTGAAGTATATGAGTATTTATGCATGTTTTTCATCAAATTGGAATGTTTTACCATAGATTTACACCATTATGTGTCTATTTTCGTATAAATCACCCCATGATCTGATTTAGTAAGTTTAGATAAGTAATTGATATGATAATTCATATGAATGTGCAAGTTAAATCCATGATTGAGATCACATGTTCAATTATCATGATTTTTGGTGAATTTGCATAATTTGATGATAATTGTCAGTTTCTTGATGATTAATGGTTCCATGGCATGCTTATGATTGTATTGGATGTACTGCATGAGTTAGTTTCGTCGAAATTGTTGTGTGGCGAAGATTTGGTCGAAACTGGATTTGGGATATGGCTATACAGGGGACCAATCGGTCGGTAGGAGGCTGGTCGATGGTGTAGTACAGGTGTAGTACGAATGAAGTATGGTGTAGTACAGATTCTAGACCGATCGGTAGGTAGGCGTTCCAGGTTTTGGACCGATTAGTGACATCAGAGGACCAGTCGGTGGTGTGCTTCCATGACTGACCGGTGGTGTGCTTCCAGAACTGATCAGCGGGTGTGCTTCAGAGGACCGACAGGTGTATTCCAGGAGGGGAGGCCGACAGGTGTACTCCAAGAAGGGGGAAGGCCGATCTGTGTCGATTTCTGGAAATTTTAATTTTTGGGTAAGAACAAAAAAGGTCTGAAAAAAATATTTTTTTGGGGCAACCCCCCCCCCCCCGAACCATAGCCCCAACGCAGTGGTGTAATTAGCTCGGTGTTAGTGTGACTTCGAAGTAAATTCAAGTAGGAAGGTCCGAAGTATTGAATGTGTTCATTGATCGAGGTGGAACAACGAATGAGGTGGCAACTCAAAGGTTGTGAGTTGGTGGATAATGGTTGCTCAAGAAGGTTGCTTGAGCAATGAAACGTCGTCATGGTTGGACGACTAGAGATGCGAAGGCCGAGAAGTCATCGTTGTCATGAGTTCTAGCAGGCTCGAAGCAGGGGTACATAGAGTACCTTGGGTATCGTTGAAAAGGCCTAGTTGTCAAGGTTGGACATTGTCAAGGTTGGACAAATAAAGTTTATGCTAGAACTGGGGTTGCCATTAGCCTTTGATATATGGCATGGTTGGCCGTCATACGATTTACGATGGTTTCAAAGCAGGATTGGCGATGATAGCCAAAGTCAGTCATGGATGATTGGTTGTTCTGTTTGTACCATCTCACATGGATTGTCCAACGTCAAGGGAGATGTTCTTTGAGTACTTAACTGATATTGGTTTAGGCCTCTTGGGAGAGTATTTGGGGTATGTTAAATTCGATTAGGGTTGTCTGTGTGAGACTTATATAATCTGGATGTTATGAGTGTTTTCCATGATTGAATGGGTGTTTTGGTTTCCATGGATGAATGGTTGAATTGTTTATAGTCAAGGCTATCACTGTCCGATGTGGGGAAGATAAGGTTGAGTTCCTCTCTGTTTTCGTGGGTAGATTAGTATGTTTATCTATCCCTTCTCATACACATTATCTTTGAAGTTTGTTAGCTGTTTTATCACTCACTAAGACTGTTGTCTGACTCAAGGTTTTATGTTTCCTCTTATTACCTTGGGTTGTTCATCCAGTTGTGGATGGGAAGACTAAGTAACAGGTGGAAAGTAATGCTTTAGTGAGGACGACGATGTTGATCGATGGCGAGCAGGAGGCTTATGTACCAGTTTAATACTATCTAATAATTGGATTTCCGCTATTTGCTTTATTGAGTGATGTAGTGAGGCAACTTTGCACAAACACTATTTCAAAGTTGTAGATATTACTTTCTGGTTGTATGAAAGTCTTGTGTTTCTGCTTCACTATTACTACCTGTTGTATATGTTCTATTATATCTTATCCTTGCGCTGTGAGTTTACGACAGGTTTCGCTTGTGTTTACCTACTCTGATAATCGTCCGTGACTGCCTGGCACACCCTTCAGCGCATTATTCCTCTTATATAGTGCATGGGTTATGGGCGGTCGTCACATGTCACCTACCATCACAACAACTATCAAATTTTTCAATGACGAAGCTTTTAGTTGTGATGATGGAAACTACATCACCATAACAAAAAAACATGATAGAAGACATCCTGTATGAACAGAGTATTTCAGGTCAAGTAAGTACAACAAATTAAACTCTTTGTCATTATAAATTATATACTTTATTCATATTGTTTTTCAAATGTAGATCATTGATTGGTTTTGGTTCCGCAAAGCAAAGCAACTAAAACAAAGCAATTGTATTGTCTATGTTAACACAACAATGACAGTAAGTGCAACAGATGAAAGATGGGAAAATATCCACAGTTCAATCCTTTTATCGAAAAAAAACTTTTAGATCCATTATGTTAAATCATATTATTCCCAATATATGGCAATGAACATTGGAGCCTGCTTGAACTTGATGTTGCAGATGGCACTTGGAATAACTACGACTCTCTATACTTGACCACAAGATTAAAAACCCGCAGAAGTGGACATTCAAAATTTGTCATTAATGTGGTAAGTAAAAATTCATAAAAAAAATGATAAATGTGTTTATATTTATTCTAACTTACATTCACTATTTGCAGAAATCAGTAGTCAACAGCCTAAATGAAGAGCTAAAAGAAGAAGGAAAAAATCAATTCTTAGAAAAAATTTGACACGAACCAAACCCCTGCTCCCCAGTGGTAAGGTCGGTCTCTGGAAAATAACACATTAATCACATCAACAGATTAAAGAACATAGCATAATGCATAAAATTGCAAAGTAGTTTACATCATATCATAACAACGGAATCAAATATCATCATCAGAGTTACACATATACAGGATCCTACATAAATACATACCAAGTTTCATCAAATAGATAATAAGTGTACCGCGGAATAACATATAAACATACATAAGATAGTGTTTAAGAGTTAAAAACAAATGATAAAAAATAAGCCTTCATCTTAATCTAAAAGAGCACCAATGCTATGGTGCATATCCAAAAGAAAGCCAATCACCTGTTCACTAGGCTTCCCATGTAAAAATATAGGCACCCAAATTTGCAAGGGAAAAACAAACTACGAGTCAGTCGTGGGACTGGTATGAGAAATTCTATGATTGCTTAACTTATTTAAGAATGAGGCAAATCACAGGACCACACTGTACATCACGGAACGGGTTTACTCCATTGGTTTCCAGTGCATGAAATAAAGTAAATCAAGCAAACAACGCAATGATTTTTAGAAAAATAAAGCCGTTATGAGACTCAGGTCCCATCACACAATGCAACGCAAGCTGGAGGATAAAGTTTTACCTTATAATGGCAAAACATGCTTGATATGCAGAAACCAAAAATCACTCGATATTATTGTTAGTGTCTAGATGTTTCAAAAATAATTTCACCATAAACGTATCAATCTTAGACGACATAGGTACCATATATTATGTCGCTATATAGGTTTACAATTAAAACCGCACAATGTCGTATTAGAGACACTCTAGCAGGGATCTTCCTCTCCGGCTTCGAGACACTCTAGCAAATGCTTCAGGAATCGGACTCTGGTGAGCCCTTGGGTCTTCAGGACCAGTCCTCTCTTACTTTTGAGGATTAGTTGTTCCTGAACAATATGTTTCCCGGTCCTATCGGACCTATCTCTGAGCCTTTTAGTCGGCTCGATATCCGAGGCGCCTCGCAATCCATCATCCATATAAGTGAAAATGCCTGGGCTCCATATTGACACGACCCAAACTCGCCCTTACGGGAAAGCCTAGATTGAGTTGAGAACATGACAAATCAGAACACAAACAGAAGAACATTTCATTGCTTTTACAATAATTACAACAGAGTACAAGAATATAACATAGTATGAATATATAATATACATTTGATAAATATCAGAGATTTAAAATTGCTATAGCAGCGGAAAAATAATACATAACACAACTGAAAACAGATACATGGTTACAGAGCTTTTCGAATATATCTCCAGTTGTAAACCAGGATCCTGTAAGAATAAATCTGCAAACCCAAAACTACTAGATGCCCGTGTCGAAAATAGGGGCACCTAGAGTTTAGGTTAAAACAATAAACTCCAGGTCAGTCATGTGACTGGTGTGAGAATTAAAACAGTTATTTAAAACTTTACTTTATAAATAAAGTAAATCAAGGGACCACGCCGTATAACACGGAACGGGGTTCCTCACAAGAATACCAGTGCATAAAACAAACAGCGCAATGATTATTGGAAAAATGAAGCTATTATAAGACCCAGGTCCCATCACATAATGCAACGCAAGCCGAATGATAGGGTTTTCCCTTATAATAGCCAAACATGCTTGGTACGTTTAAAAACAAATCATTTGATACTATTATAAGTGAATAGTGTATAAAACAACTTCAAATATAAATGTATCAATCATAGACGGCATGCGTACCATATATCATATCTCCATACTAGGCTTTACAATGAAAACTGAAATGTCATGTATTGGAAATTGGATTTCCATCACGAGTCGAGGAAAGGGATGTTGAAACACCCCACCACCGTTAAGGTCACTCACAAAGGGAATGCATTAACTTCGGTGAAGCATTATAGGTAATATACACGGATAATTTACAAGACAGACATATAAACAGCGGAAAAACTGGAATTATTTCATAAGCAGCGTGGTCTAGCCAAACATTACAACCATTGTCTCAAAACCCAACTTCCAAGTTATTACGATAAAACTTCTGTCTTGATTAAAAAATCAAAATACATAAAGAAGCATAAAGAAGTAGTAAAGCGGCATAAATCCCCAATAAAAGTGTAACCACAGCCATAGCCCAAGAAAAGAGAATCCAAGTAATACATCTACTCTCTTCAAGATTTAAAAGTTCTGAACTAAGCTGAAGTATTCCCTCTCTGAGGATCGGGGTGGGGGGGACGAAAGAAAAGAAGACGAAAGAAAACGGTCAGACAAAAGTCTGGTAAGTCCAGTGATTTTTCAGCATGTAAACAAGAAAAAGGATCATGACATGGATAAACTGAATATAGGACAATACCATAGTGACAAGATAACATAAGGCAAGATAAGGCAAGATAAATTGAATATGCTATCGCACTCATTTCCATTTCTCTGCACCTACTAACAAATGTTTCAACTAGCATCATGTGTTCATAATAAAATGATCCCTTTAACAATTGGCTCCTATTCGCATGCATTTATTACTTGTGTCATTCGGCCCCGCTTGATTGTAGATACCTGTGCTGGTCCCACCATGGGGTGTATCAATCCCTATGGTGGCAACCCGACACAATTCAAGATGCACAGTGTATAACTACAGATGCCCAATGCCTGATTTTTCCACTCCGGAGTACGTGCACGCCCGTACTCCGTCAGAACCTACACTGACGCACCACCCACCGCTATTTTGACCGCTTATAATCAGCCCAGTAATCGAGCCTCACCCTGCCTAGTTCAGGGTACCATGATACATCTATGTGGGTTACTGCTGAAATGGGTCCCCGTTACTAGGGTTTCCTAATCAACATGTTATAATGGTTAAGTGTTCTCCATTTAACCTAACTCCACCCATCAGTTTAATTAACATGTTGTATTGGTTAAGTGTTGCCTAAGTTAACTTAACCCTACCATTCTTAGCATGTCCTTTCATTAGCATTAATTCATTCATTAATGCCTCAACCTCTCACATTAGAACTGTTGTTTGCGGTTGCTGGATGTGTCGGGCAGTTCCTGGCAGACTTCAACCGCAAACTCATTCTAACCTCGGGTTTTGGGCTTAATGTGCTAACCTCTCACATTAAATTTGTTGTTGCGGTCACTGGATGTATCGGGCGGTTCCGTGCAACCTTACACCGCAACTCAATCTAACCTCGTGTTAGGCATGTTCATCTTTTAGCCAATTTACATATTTACCATACATGTCCAAATCTAGGATTTTGTATGCCAATTACCCAAAATTGTAGTCAATTCAAGTTATGCCACATTTACTTGTTATGCCCAAAATTACTTAATTAAGTTATACCCAATTCCCCGCGTTTCAATCATACGTACAACAAGATTCAATCTAGGTTCCGAATGTACCTAGTATTCATAAAATAGAACAAAAAGGGGACAAAGAAGGAACAAAAGAATTGACATAAGAAAAAAAATAGGCATGTAAAGGTATACCCAATCCAAGAATCATGTTTCCAATAGGCATGTTGTACATTAACAATAAGTATGGCCAAACTGAGCAAGTAACATCATAGGCATAAAGATTCGATAGAATTGAACATAAGAGAATCACCAATTTGGTGTACAACATGATAAGTTCCATTGTTTCAATCATGACAGTCTTGTAAGCATAGGTAATTTAGATTTTACAAAAGGGTAAGCATGAATCAGAATTGATTATCTCATAATTAGGCATAGTGTTGTACAACACGATAGGTTCCGTTGTTTCAATCGCAATAGTCTCGCAAGCATAGGTAATTCAGATTTGACAAAAGGATAAGCATTAATCAGAATTGATTGTCTCACAATTAGGCATAGTTCTAGATCCGATTATTACAGTCATGATTTCTATTAGGTGTTCAAATCTGAATAAAAATTGAACTTGCAGTGAAAGGATTAGAAAAGTGAATTAGATGAAGTTTTAGCGATTCCAATCTTTCTTTGTTGATTGAAGAAGAAAACCTCTACTTTGATTTGAAGCTCTCTCTCTCTCTAGTTTTATTTCTAGTTTGGTAAATATGGAGGCTAGGCTAGCTTAGAGATGGACAGCATGACGGCTTCATAGAATAGGGTTATGAGGTTTAGGGTCAAGGTTTGATGTGATTATATAGGAGTATAGGATTAGTTTGAGTCTTTAGATCAACATAGGAGTCATCAGAGCCATCCAGACCAAAGAGAGCCAACCACAGCGCGACACATACGCCCTAACACCTCAGAAAATCGTCACCTAGATCTGGGAATACGGGGGTCGACTCCCTACAGGGGTGTCGACACCTATGTCGACACCCCTATAGGGGGGTCGACTCACATGTCGACACCCCCTGGGGGGGTCGACACCCCTGAGCGGGAGATTTCCCGCTCAGCTGATTTCCTGAATTTTGAATCTATTTTGATTATTTAATTATTATTTTAATTTAATTTCTGCTTACACTTGAAATCTTCTAACCTCCATAACTTCTTCATACGAAGTCCGATTCACGCAATCTCGTACTCTATCTCAAGCAGAATTCTGAGACGAACGCAATGACATAGCCTGTTTCACCAAATTCTTCTTCTAAAAATTAAGTGTTTTTAAATATGTTAATTTTAATATTCATAGAAAATACGGGGTGTTACAGATGTAGTCATCGCCGGCTTCGAGACACTCTAGCAAATGCCTTAGGGTCGCACCCTTAGCAACCTTTGGATCCTCCAAGGTTGGTCCTCCCTTACTTTTTAGGATTGGCAATTCCTAAATACACGTTTCTCGGTCCTATCGAACCTATCCATTGACGTTGTAGTAACCGATATATCCGAGGCGCCTCACATTCCAACAACCAAAATTATATAAATGTCTAGGCTTCATACCATGACACCACCCATAGCTAGAAAGAAACGCCATGTCCTCCTTGGGTCCCTTATTCCGTTTTTAACTCATACCGAGGTGTGAGGCTTGCGAATTAATGTTATACACAAAGCTATGCCTTTTAAGGCCTTGCTTTGATCATCATCCACAAGACTCTGCTTTTCAACAGAAGCCTTGATCATTTGCATCTCAGCATGCCACACAGGTAATTCACGCCATGCGACTGATGTCTAACGATATATAACCTCTGAGCTCGTACGTCTCAGAGAAGGGTGTTAAGCAAGAGAATAAATTCCCCGCCACCAAACAAATATATATTTAATAGAGATCAATCAACATAGAATAAAATCCAGTGTCAGACACACAGTCCATTTACAAGTTCGTTATGGGTCTGAATGAAACTAGTCGGGATTATCGAGCCTTACCGTAGTGATCATTTATTTAATTTCCCAATCCCAACCTATTCATCCTATGGAGTAAAACTGGTGATACTCCATATCTAACACCACTGTGTTATCGGTAAAAATTAATTACCATTTCCCATTCAAATCTAATTAAAGATTTAACTATCGCTTGAAGCAAAACTGGTGATACTCCATTATCGATCATTTCTTGAATTTGATAATTTAAATTATCCCATTCACATTTCAATCTAGTTAAAGATTCATTAAAACTCCACTTAGTTTTAATCTTCCAAAAAATCAATATTAATGATTATTCAAATCTAGTAAATAAATCCTGTCTTTAACTGGGTTAAAGAACCAATGCCATTAAAAACACAGTTCACGATAAACCCAAAATCCACATTCCATTAATTATGGAATCTTCACGGAAAAAAAAATCAATATATAATCGTTATCAATTTCCGTATCCGACTAATAATATAAATGGAATAACGGCAAAGCCTTTTAAATTCCATATATAGTAAAAGTCTTCCTCCACAGAACCTCATTTCGATTATTACCAAATCGAATTCCATTCCAATTAAATATTGATTAAATGGAAAACTTTACTTTGGAAAATTTCCATTAAATCTTAATAAAAAGATTTTTAAATTCCAAATCACATTTCACTGTTAATCAGATTAAAGAACAAGTGCTATTTAAAATACAGTTCACGATAAACCCAAAAATCCAATTTCAATTCAATTCCAACTAAATGTTAATTAATTGGTAATAAATCTTATTTAAAAGATTTATTCTTTTCTCATCGGGGTTTAAGAACAGTGTTAATAAAGACACCATTCACGACAAACCCAAAATCCAATTTGATATCAAATACAAGGCTCTAAATAGAAATTATACCGGCTTATATTCAATATCAAATTCCGAAATCAACAAATATCGTATTGGGAATAACTATATATATATCTTCCAAATTCCTCCACCATATCCATATAATCACGGAATCCAATATCGAAATATTTCGAAGATAATTTCCATTCAAATCCATTCCAATTCATACATTGGAAAATTCTAGTTATCATAAAACCATTTTCCAATCCAATTTATTTATTTCTAAAAATAATTGGATTATTGTTCTAGTTATTAAATAGTTCATTTTGATAAAAATATATTTTTATAGCACAAATTTATTCAAGACTCCATGAAATACTCGATTCATCAAATCAACAAAATAAGCAGGAGCGTTACATAAGCCAAACGGCATTACCAACCATTCATAAAATAAGTCTGGACCTCTGAAAGTTGTCAAAGGAACACATTCTTCAGTAATCCGCAGCTGATGGAAACCTGTATCTAGGTCCATCTTTGAAAACACTCTCGCTCCATTCAAGCAATCTAATAAATCATCATTGCACAACAATGGATATTAGTTCTTCAGTGTTTGCTTATTTAAGTCTCAGTAATCTACGCACAATCTGAGAGTACCATCAGACTTAGGAACAAATACTGCAGCTGCTCCCTAGCTCGAGAAACTAGGCCGGATTAGACCTTTCCATAAAAGCTGTCGAGTTTGATTACCCAACTCCACTTTCTCTTTCAATGTCATTCTTTGATTTATATGCACAACTGGCCTTGCAGTCAGAACTAAATCAATTTTGAAATCAATTTCTCTTTGCGGAGCTAAGCTATCAGCTTCTTCGAACACATCCGCATAATCTCTAACAACGGGAATATTCTCAACAGAAGTAGGAGAAACTTCAAGAGTAGCCCAACTTTTTTTTTTCTATCTGAACTTGAGCCTATGCATGGTATGATAATACTCCCAAGTTTTGTTTTAACTTTAACAATTCTCTCGATGCACTTAACTTCGGCCTCATACTTCATCAACCAATCCAACTCAAGTATAACATCAAATTCGGAAAGATTCATGATGATCAAGTTAAAAGAAAACCGGTAATAAGAATAAGAGACCGACACTCCACACTATAAACAAAGAGCAAGAGAACCTCCTATTGGGTTGTGGACACTAATAGATTCCCCAAGATTTCTTAATTTTAAATTTAACTTTTTAACCATGTTGCTCAAAATGAAACTTCGTGATGCTCCCATATCAAATAATACTTTAACAGGAATATTTTAAATTGTAAGCGTACCTTCCACCACGTCGGGTTTACCTTCCCCAGTAGAAAAAGCTATCACATCTGTCACATTATATACATGAGCCACTTCGTCCTTTTTCAGCAATGGACAATACTTAATAATATGCCCCATCTTATGGCAATTGAAGCATTCCTTAGTATCCCGAGGTTCCAGACTAGGGCTAGATTCATTTCGTTTTGGCCTTTTGGGAGCATTGCACTGATTGGTCCAATGCCCATACTAGTCACAGCTAAAGCATTTACCCTTTGGTTTTCTATCTTCTTGGGGCTTAGCTGCTTCAGTCTTACTTATCTCAGGCTTCTTGTCGGGAAGCTTTTTTTTTCTAGCTAGACTTCTCTCCCTATCCGTTTGAGAATTCTTCTTGTCGATGCCCTCATATCAACAAGCCATCTCGACAACTTTAGCAAATGGAAGTTCTATGTGTGCTGTCACTCTGCTGTGGTACATCCTCTGAAGGCCGTCAATGAATCGCTTGTTCTTTCTAATCGGTTCTTGAATTAATTCTGGTCTATAGCGAGAGAGTTCATTAAACTTGCTGACATACTCATGAATGGTTCTGTCGCCATGCTGGAGATTAGAAAATTCATCATGCAAGCGCTCGACTTCCTGTCGTGGGACAAACCTCTCCTCAAAGATTTCTTTAAACCTCGCCCACGTCATGTCAACTTCGAGATCACCTATAATCATCGCTTCCCACCAGATTAGGGCTTCGTCTTTAAGTAACCAGGATGCCAAGAATCTTTTCTTGTTATTTGCTAATTCTAGGCCTGCAAAGATCCATTCGCAAGACCTCAACCAAGCTTGAGCTTCAATTACTGTTCCAATGCATGTGAAGGGCATACCGCCTAAGTTCTTATATTTCTTGGCGACAACATCAAGATTAAATGATTGTTGCGGCTGTTTTTGCAATACAGGCTCGTTATTAGCCACTAATCCAACTTCATCGAGATCAGGCTGATTATTAACAATGGGGATATCACCCTTTCCTCGGCCTCTGCCTCTTATGCCTCTGCCTTATCCACTCATTTCTTTTCAGTTCTGTGGATAGCAAGGAAATAGTCAGGCCAACATAAAAGATAGCTTAAGCCATGATGAAATCATGTAGGCATATGCATAAATAATGATGAAATGATCAAGCTATATGCTATTCTCATGTACTCATTCTAGGATATTGCTAACCCTATCTGCAATGAGTTACTCGTCCGAGATTACTACTGGTTCTATCTCTGACAAGTTGTTTAGTATGTTATCTTCCAGAACTAAGGTTAACCAAAGCTCTGATACCATGCCTGACACGAACCAAACTCTTGCTCCCCAGTCTCAAGGTCGTTCTTTGGAAAATAGCACATTAATCACATCAGCAGATTACATAACATAGCATAATGCATAAAGTTGAAGAGTAATTTACATCGTATCATAACAGCGAAATCAAATATCATCATCAGAGTAACACAGATATATGATCCTACTAAGTACATAACAAGTTTCATCAAATAGATAATAAGTCTACAGCGAAATCAAATATAAACATACATAAAATAGTGTTTAATAGTTCAAAAAAAATGATAAAAAGGCAAGTCTTCGTCTTCAGCCAAAAGAGAACCAATGCTACAGTGCATATCCAAAAGAAAGCCAATCACCTGTTCATTAGGCTGCCTATGTAAAAATATGGGCACCCGAGTTTGCAAGGGAAAACAAACTACGAGTCAGTCATGGGACTGGTATGAGAAATTCTACAATTACCTAACTTATTTAAGAATGAGGAAAATCACAGGACCACGCCGTATGTCATGGAACGTGTTGACTCCACTGGATTGACGGTGCATAAAATAAAATAAATCAAGTAAACAACGCAATGCTTTTTAGAAAAATGAAGCCGTTATAAGACTCAGCTCCCATCACACAATGCAAAGCAAGATGGAGGATAAAGTTTTACCTTATAATAGCCAAACATGCTTGATACGCAGAAAAAAAATCATTTGTTATTATTGTTAGTGTCTAGATGTTTCAAAAACAATTTCAACATAAATGTATCAATCAAAGACGACATAGGTACCGTATATTATGTCGCCATATAGGTGCACAATTAAAACTGCACAATGTCATATTGGAAATTGGATTTCCACCTATGAGTTGAGGCAAGGGATCTTCCTCTCCTGTTTCGAGACACTCTAGCAAATGCCTCAGGACCTAGATGCTGGTGAGCCCTTGGATCATCAGGGCCAGTCCTCTCTTACTTTTGAGTATTAGTTATTCCTAAACAATACGTTTTCCGGTCCAATCAGACCTATCTCTGAGCCTTTTAGTCGGCTCGATATCCGAGGCGCCCCGCAATCCATCATCCACATAAGTAAAAATGACTGGGCTCCGTACCATGACACTACTTCTAGTTAGAAAGAAACGCATGCACTCCCTGCAGTCACTATCTCGTTTTAGACTCATACTGGGGTGCGAGGCTCGCGAATCAACGCTTTACACAAATCTATGCTGCCTAATGCTGTGCTTTGATCATCATCCATAAGACTCTGCTTTTCAACAAAAGCCTTGATCACTTGCATCTTGGCATGCCACATTGTCAATCCATACTATGTCATTTATTTGCAAAAATATATAACCTCTAAGCTCATGTGTCTCAGGGAAAGGTGTTAAGAAAGAGAATAAATTCTCGGCCACCAAACAGATTTATATTTAGTAGAGATGAACAACATAGCACACACTACAATATCAAACATACAATCCATTCATACGTCCGTTCTGGGTCTGAGCGAAACCGGAGGTAGCTTATTCCTCATTCCATATGTCTAATACAGAAGAGAGGTCCTTGCATATCCGGACAATCAACAAGTATGTCTGGACAACTACCACTATAACCCCTTCATGGGAGCTACACATACCCAAGGCATCAGTAGTAATCCATTCGATGTGAAGATTGTCGGACATGCACCGTCTTCATTACCTTCGACTTTAATCGTCATTTAGTTATTTGAAATGAGATTTAACTCGGTCTTTCCAAATAATTCTCGCATAAATTTCAAATCAAATTCTTTCTCTTAGTTATATCATTGACCTTCGCCATTCGTTACCGTATGTAAAAAGTTTAGTCGAGAATTTAATTCGGTCATCGAATTAGATACTCAAGGCATATCATATCCAATATTCATTTTATACGTTTTCATGCCAAATCGTATTTAACCATTTTATTTTTCAAACCAAGAAAAATTGGTTTGCACATATTTTAAATTACTTAAAATAATTTGAAATGATTTATCAACCGATTTTGAATAAAATCGATGGTTGAAATCTAAGAATTAGCGAAACTAGCAAGTCTCAAACGAAGTCGAAATGGCCCAAAACTCGACCGGGAAAGAGCCTGGATGGACCTAAACTGTTGATTGTGGCCTCTACTAGTCAACAACAGAAATATGCCAACAGACGTCTAACACCCCTTGGATATATGTCATTTTTCAGGATAAAAATTTCCTGAGATTTTGGACAGACGTCTGACCATTTTTGGTCAGACGTCTGAGCTGAAGCAATTTTTTTTCTAAAACTTAGACAGACGTCTGTCTCCTTCCCGGACAGACGTCCGAGCTGAAGCATGGGAAAATGTTTTCCTAGGAAATGATGTGCAAACGGTTCTCGGATGAGCTTGGATCAATGGTGATGCTATGCAGTTAAAGCCCCGCTAAAACCCCGCAATATCCCCGCAATAGCCCATAGTGCTCTTCAACCGCTACGCTATTTCAATTTAGCGCTGATGAACAGTAGATCTGCTTCTAGCCCCGCTATTTCCCGCTGCATCCGCTAAATCAAGGCTTTTTAGGGTCTGCTTTAGCAGTATTAATATATAAAGCTTGATTTGACTAGTTCTTTTTTAAAAAAATTAGTAATGTTAGCGTAAAGGGCTAAATTTAAGGTGTAAGTGCCTAATATATGGTAACAATTAATAACACTCATCAAATTTAGCATGCATAACTATGATATTTCATGATTTTGCTATATCGGATTAATTAATATTAGTTTTTTGTGTACATATAATGTGAGAAAAATGATTAGTTGGTTTTTAAATATTTGGGTTTACATCTAATGAACCTTTTTGTGCCTCTGCTATATCCCCGCTACACCTTTTCGCACCTCCGCCGCTATAGAACCGCTAAGTGCTTTAACTGCACAGTGGTGATGGCTTATAACATTTTCTAAATGAAAATGAAGTCTCCTTTGCTCACCGAAAACACTTAAGAACATATACACACACATGCACACATTCATACAAGAGATTCGTGATGATTTTTATCATAAGTTCAAAGGTGAACTAAATTCCAAACCAAAGCTATCAAATGTGATTCGAGCTAGAATAAGAGGGTTTGACAATGCTAAAGGGAAGCTACAAGAGCATGGCTGCACATAATAACTTCACCTATAGCATATACAACCCGAATATAAATTATATCAAGATTTCTAATACTAGAAAAGCATGGAAATCGTCAACCTAAGCAATTAACCCAATGCATACACAATATATACTCAATTCAAACGTACTAAAGGCACACTATACAAGCATAACGCTTGAGGAATTATTGTGAGTTCTTAAATAACCCACATATAGCGGAAAAGTCATATTTTTATTGCACTACTTAGCGTTTAGCATCATGTTAAAATTATATGATCAATCAATAAACATTTCATCAACACAGACTTAATCAACTACTAAATAGTTAATTAACATTAGCCCTTTCATAGTTTCAATTTCGCCCATTAAACAATTATGATCAAAATTCTCACATTTGCTTGTTTACAACCAAGGAATGGATCCAATAGCAAGCAAAACCAACCTCTCTTCCAATAGTGCATGCAAATATCCAATCTAAACACGTATAATTGAATTTCCTAAGAATTAGGTCATAAGAAATCTTAGAAATCAAAGAGAAAACAAGTAGTAGAAGATGGAGAAGAGCTTACCTAAGCTTCCACACTTGATTTCAACAAGAATTGGGGTTGGAATCAAGAAACCTAGCTTAGGAATTTTAATTTCCCATTCCTTTCCCCATTTTCTAATTAGGTTAAGTGTTGAAGTGGAATGAAAGAGAAAGGGGATGATTTGGGGCACTCAAGTGAAGTGGCTAAGTTGGCTAACCAAGCCCTCGCCAAAGTCCCAATTTTCACAAACTCCAAACATATCGATCCTTATAGTTTTTGACCACCTAAACGACGTTTTGAGCTCAATCGAAGTGGTTTCGAGTTCAAATTCATCCGTATACAAAATGTGACTTTTTAGACTAGATATAATATCCCATAGAGACTATTCTAAATTTTAATTTAGACATAACTTACAACTCATAAAGTGAAATCTCAATTTCTTACAATTGTTAGAAAATCACAATTTCAAATACCCTAAAGCTTCTTATTTTATCAAATTCTGATTTATATAGAATTATATACATTCATTCAAAGTTTAAAATCGAATTTTCAAACTACCGCGCTATTTCAAGTTCGTTTTAATTAAATTTAAATTTATACGTTCTAACTTAGATAAAAATAAATTTTAAGTCATTTATTCTCAAAATCATTCATCCAAAATAATTAATTACTATGAAAATCAATAAATAAAAATTGGTTCCAAAAATATGGGTTGTTACAAAATTCAGTGCATATAGATGTTGACTGTGCTCAACAAAGCAATGGGTAATTTTGACGATTGTTAAGAATTTTATACACAAATTCACAATACACAATAGCTACCTATGCACATATTACCAATTATATTATATTATGTGCACATATATAATTACATATATAAACATGAAAATGATTACAATTCATTATCGAAATAAAGAAAAGATAATTTGTTTTATCATTATAAGCAGAGTTCGAAATTTCAAAAATACAGGTATGATTGTGGAATTATGGTGATGATGTTCATGGAAAAAATAGCACTAGGAATGCAGACTACATCAAAAATTAGTCTTCAAGAAGCTAATGCATTTAGGGCAAAGATAGCTGCAGAAATACTCACTGATGAACCACACTGCTGGACAACTGACAAATTTTGCAGCTCTGCTTCAACTTTGAAAAGTGTTTGAACTCAAATAGAATATCTGAATTTTTAATGGTTGATTTTAACAATTAGATGATGAATTTGGTGAATAATTTGTAAAGGCTGATACTAAATTGATTATAGTTTTTAGGCAGTATATCTGACTTTAATAATGAACATGATGAATTCATAATGGCTGATGTTGAACTAGTTGTGGGATTTGGTAATGAATTTCTAATGTTTACTGCAAATTTGATGATATTATTTAAATAACTTATCATGAATTTTTAATCCAAAACAAAATTCTACTATTCTATTAAAAAAGATAAATCATTTTATCTTTTACTGAAAATTTATAGTTTTTTATTTATTACTATGTTTCCAAATTCCGTTGTTCTACACAGCAAACGGATGCAATATGGGATATTTTTCCTAGACAAGGAAAAGCTTAAATATTTTTCCAAACATGTACTTTTTTACTACCAAGATCATTTGAATACACAAAGAAGGTTCCAAGTTTCTACACGTGATGAGTTCTAGAGGAGGTGCAAAACCATGAATCCTAAGTTACACCGCCATTACGAGGTTATTCATGTCGAACTGCCTTGCCATTTATATTATGATATGGAGTTCGACAAAAAGAATAACACTGTAGAAAATGCCAATAAAATGGTAGACATTCCCATATCTATCACCTTTAAAACTCTAAACGACAAATACAAAATCCATAGAAATCAAGATTGGGTTATAGAGTTTGATTCATCTAATGAAGAAAAGTTATCTTGATATGTGATCATTCATATCCCAAATATTGCCTTCAAAGACAACTCCTATGTTGGAGCATTCTTCAATGAGGTATGCTCATGTATAATAAATTCTGGATTAACTGACCCGCAGTTTGAAAAACTATACATCAAGAAAGATTCAATCTCATCAAAGAATACAGAGCGTCTTTTCATTGATACTAGAGTTTATACTCGTAATCATTGTTTTCGTCTTCCTTTCTCATCAAAAGCAGGGAAGAATGTTGTACTACTGCCAAGTGGAAGCTTTAGATGTAACAATTTGAATGAGGAACAAGTGTTCACCAAATCACTTATTTGTAGAATAAATGCTAATTTTCATAAGCTATTAGAGTGCGAAATGGATAATGAACTGTTGCAAAAGTATTCATTTTGAAACTGAGGTCAATGATAAGAACAAGTACGCCGAGGAAGATAAGCCATTACATGTTTATGGTAACAGTATACCTAAGTCCTATTGTTCAGGAAAATCTCCCTTTCTAGATTTGGATGATAAAATTACATTTTTTTGCCTCTTATGGAAATGTTTCGGGTAAAATCAGAAGGTGGTACTAGTTTTCTGCACATGGCTACATAATTTGTAGCATGTCCAGAAGTCGATATTGTGAACAAATTGGAAGAGAACATAAAAGAAATAATGTTATGTACATAGTTGATTTCCAAAGGGGTGGCTACTATCAGAAATGCTACGACCCCGATTGTAGAGGTTATCGATCTCCGGTGCGCCTAGTACCATGGGATGTATTGCCAAACTGTTATGATATAGTGAACCAAAAAGGCAAAACTGTCTAGAAACAATGCATATATCAAATGAAATATCAACTACATAATCCATTCAGCCTACGTTGCAAGATTGTCTGATGGTGTTATTAGGTGACTATTTGTTTAATTACATGACTGATGGTATTGTCTGATATTATTAAAAGAAATAGTTGTTGCCTAAAAGTGTTATTACATGATTGATGTTAATTTCAAAATGATTGGAACAATTGATGGGCACCAAATTACCTTACTGTTTTCTCTGTAATGTACTAATAAAAAAGATAAAATCTTTTATCTTCTTTTTTTCTCTGTAGTTTTAAAATAGTTTTCTCTGTAATGTACTGATAATAAATTACCTTACACCAAATTACCTTACTGATTTGTCTGTAATGTACTTATAATAAAGATAATCTTTTTTTAATCTTTTTTTCTTTTTAGTTTTTTTACTAGTTTTCTCTGTAATGTATCGATAATAAATTACATTACACTAAATTACCTTACTGTTTTCTCTGTAATGTACTGATAATAAAGATAAAATCTTTTATCTCTTTTTTCTCTGTAATGTACAAGTCATCCAGGAACAGGATGAATAGAAGGCACCCTCCTACCGCATCCTAGGAATCACCCTATAGATGAGTAGTGTATTGTGCTTGTAATTCGTAGTTTTCAACCACGAAAGAAACACTGTATATCTCTGGCTGCAAGTCAGAGATTTTAAGTGGTTCTTCCGTTTTATGAAGATCTACAGTCTTCATTGCTCAATCTTTATTCCCTGCAAGTTAGCTTCGAGTGCAACGTTGATTCAAAGTGGTTTTGGGTCAAGTTCCCATCCCGGTATCTTTGAAACAACACGTCAAAAAATCCAGTAGTAACAATTCATTGATAGTCGGGTTTTTAAATATCAATCTCAACAAAATTACCATCTAATCAGATTGACTAAAAAATACGGTCAAGTATATTGGCAACTCAGGTCTTATCATTAAAAATCATTTATTCATAACTCTTAATCGATTCTTAAAAATCATTCTCTCTATTCAGCAAGCACTTCCGTTTTCATTACTTCGGAAACATTTATCATAACTCATCTCTCTAAACAATTGTATTTTTCAAAACCCTTCTTTATAGATATTTACCTTTAAATTATCATTAAACCCACAACCCGTCTTTATATTATTTCCTTTGGAAACATATAATTTGATTTCAGCTATTTAATTTCATTTCCAATTCAAATAACCCTTACCATTTATTTGGAACACTCATCGCCATTCACTTATTACTCAGAATAAGTGTAATTTAAACCAAACTCTTTCTTTTATTTAGAAAACAATACTATTTGAATAACCAAATGATATAAGTAATCTCTATATTTCAACCTGGGCTAAACAATGTAAATTTATACATTGTTTAATATTAAGGCTCAATAATTTAATTATATTCCAAATCTTGCAAATGAGTTGAAAATGTTTTTCTTACGAAAATAATAAACTCATTTCAAACTCCTTATTGTTACAAACAAATACCATCCTTCGATAATAGTGAAGTCATTCAAGTTGAGGTATATTATTTACCTCTCAGACCTTGATCGACAACGTTCTTATCTTCGTAATTCAAACTCGTATTGCTTATAATGTCAAACTGATATTATTTTCTAGTTATATTAAACTATGGTTTTTATAAAGGGTATTGTTATTGACACTCCAACTATTTTTAGGGGGGACCATTTTTTAAAAACACTCCACCCTTTGAAAAAATATGAAGGGGCCACACAAACGTATTATTTCATACTACTTAATATTCTTGGATTGCCCCTTCAGATTATATTAAAAAATACTTATTCGACAAGGGAAACCAAATTAAAATAAGAAATTCGTCACCACTGCACTGAATGCAGCATGTAATCATATATATATATATATATATATATATATATATATATATATATATATTCGACAGTGATATGTTGAAAATTAATAATCATTTCGGTGCATTGCCTCCATAATAATAAAATTCGGCATATTTATGTCGACAAAAAAATAGTTCGATCATACTCCTACGAAAATGCTTATCATTTAGGATTTAAAAAAGTCGATATATGTGAATCGAAAAAAATATTATGGCCCTTGCAGTATTTGTTAAGGTAAAAATTACCTTTATTTGTTAAGATGCTAAATGGGTAATAAAATAAAATTACCTTTCTTTGTTAAGGGGTTACTTTCCTCGTTGGTACTCGCATTAACAATCCTTAAAAGAATCCCCTCCCCCTCTCGTAACAATATATGGAGTGTCTATAACAATGCCCTTTATAAACTATGAGCTTTCTATGGGGAAAACTCGGTTGGTTACCACTATTTTTACTTAATATAAATCTTCTGCTTTGACTTCGTTATACAAATTCCATATATTTTTGGAATCATATTACAACAATCCATTTATCACGTATTTTACCCAAAAATCGTTTACTGTCATATTATAAAACTAAATTCTTAGATTTTATACACAAAAATCCCTTTTTATCAACTTCTTTATCAAAACCATTAATGTCTTTATTATATAATTATTCAAAAAAAATCTTTTATAAAAACCAAGTTATAAATATCGATTTATATTCAACTTCTACTTATATATATATATATATATATATATATATATATATATAATTTAAAATTTTGTCTTAGTTATAAAATAATTTTGTAACTTTTTAATAAGTCAGTTTGCTTGAAGGCAAATCAACATTTTAACAAAAAAAGTGGATTTTAGGCCGTTTACTGCCAATCCCTTAATCGATACCATTTATTGATTAAAATAACAACAACCTTGAATTAAATTTAACGTCAGCATCCAAACAGGTTTTAAATGTCAATTCAAATAGTTTGTACATAAACAATATGAAATTAAACAGCATATAAAATATTTGAGAAATCCGGTTAGATCCCTCCAACCTGTTTTTCCCTGCATCACAGCTCATTATAATATTTGATAATAATATATGAAACAAATATTAAAAAAAAAAAAATCATCCAATATGACATAATATAAATGTCGATAATCGTTAAACAATCAATAAGCAACCAAACCATCCAAACATCCAATTATTACTATTAACGATAAACATTTTTTTATATGACTTTAACACATCATAGAATTCCAGAAAAGTGTGAGAGTTAACTCACCATTTATTTCGATGATTCGATCGATTTATATGATTCCAAAAAACGTCTGAAATTATATAATAATTTAACTACATCTGAATCACTCCGAACTAGTTCAGCGCATAGTGCTTGTTGTCACGATTCCAACGGACTTGATTGTGCTGAATTCTGTTAACGTGTGTAAAAGTTATACGGTTAATAAATTACCGTTTTTAAATTTAAGCACCTTTATTATTAATTTACATTTAATTATTTTATCAATAAATATTAACTGTTGATCACGGTATACCTAATTCATCTTCCCTGTGTAGTCCATGACTCCATGCCAATTGCTTCGCCATCTCTATTTTGTTCGAAACCATACGGTGCAAGCTTCTCTTCATGCTTCTCTATCCTCCAAATAAACAGGCTGCCTACTTCTTCTTTCATTTGAACAGGCCCAGGCGCATCCCGAATCAGCCTACCCACGTCCCCCTTCTTCCTCTTATTTCCAAAATCCTCTTGAAGCCATCTTCGTCCCTTCTCCAAAATCCCAAAAGCGATGTCTATTTTAATTTTTTTATAACTGCGAAGCCCGCTTGCATACCCCAGTCCGCTTCCCTTTACATTCTTCTTCTTCTTAACTACTAACATACTGGCACCTGTAAAATAGTTATGCTGCCACTTCATTGCCCTTAACGGTCACCACACACCATGCAGTTTCCCATTGTCTTCACTGGTCACCCCCTTGGCAAACCGCAGCGGCTCCCCCCAGTCGCCTTAGCTCCGTTCAACTCCACGAAGCCGACCCAGGAAGAAAATCCCAGCTATAGTGCCCTTTTTATTCGTGCGCAGCCATGTCTCCTTGAATCCACTTTTTGCTCCACTATAACAATGTATGCACCAATATATGAACCCATACACTCACCTGAACCGGCTACTTTGTTTGACATTTAACTCCACCATATTACTCTATTCCACCTCCAGATCCGCTAGGACGCTGGCTCACTTCGCCTCTCAAGTCACCAGAAGAACCTCCTTCAATAGCTTTTCGAGCTACAGTGCATCACGCCGCTGTTTTCAGTAGTGCAGTTTATGCAAACAGTAATCTCTATGCATTGTTTTTTTTAAGTACGCCGAAGCCCGTGACTTCCCAACAGCCTGACTCCTCCATTACACGCTGCAAACAAATCATCCACTCACGAAATCTTTACTCCTCTTCCCATTGCAAATACATAACCTGTTGCAAACGTCTTTCCATACAACCACTACAAAAAAATATTGAATTAAAGACTGACAATTACAGTCTTTAAACCGGTATTTCAGTCTTTAAATTATACTTACTGGCTGATCAAAGACTGAAATTTCAGTCTTAGAATTTTTAGTCGCAAAAAATATATTAAGACTGACTTTTTAGTCTCAAAATACAAAGACTGATATTTCAGTCATAAATTTACTTGAAACTGAATTTTAAAGACAGAAATTTTGTCTTTTATCAGTCTTAAATTTACATAATTGAAACGCATAATATCAAAAATAGTAAAATATGAATCATCATAACGCATTTAGTATATCAACACCACAATTTCATACACCTGAAATTACATTCAATATTATAAAAAAATTGTATAGTACCTAACAACAATACGCAAATGAAAAATTAATCAATTTATAATATCACAAGCATTCATCAAAATGTGTGTACATACAACACTTTTACTAGAACGTTAAAATAACAAGTCTGAAACAGATTTCATTAAACAATAATATAATTTTTATTTTTATTTTACTAATAATCTACAACATACATGTAACAAAAGATACATCTATACATGATAAACCATATTGTTCTATGAATTCTTTTTAGAATTGTTAGGTTCTCCCAACAAGAAGAGAGTTATCTTAGCATAGAGTAAAACGCAGTGGTGACGAAATTCCAACACGAGGAAGGCTAGTACCAAGGATCAGGACCGGCTTGGGGAGCATGGTTGCCCTAGGCAAACACAGCTGCACTTTCATGTGTAACTAATATTCAAAACAGTAAAAAAGGTTAAAAAGAAAACTAAATAGGCAAGCATTGTCCGCAGCAGTTAAAAATACATCTACTTAAAAGGATTGAACATCAGACCTCAACTGTAGGAAATTGAAGAATAACCGCCTGGCCTATATTGCTTCTTACACTGTCTCATGATGCAGCTCTTAATATAAAACAAATTATCCTACAACCTGCATTTTCCCTACCATGGCTCCAGCTGTTGCCTTCCTATGGGTGGGTTGCCCTATTCGCGGGCCTAGCTGGCCTAGCCCAATAACCGGGCCTGCCAAGGATAGAGAAGCCACAAAAGGAGGCTTACCATATGTTGTGGGTGACACCCAACAGGAAACAGAAAGTCTAGCATATCCCAGGTTGCATCACGAACAGCTCTAGTTGGATACACGGGACCTCATTGAGATGTAAAGCTGCACAGACGGGCCTTCAGTCTTATGCTTGTTATCATCCTCGGCTCCCATCCTTGAAGGACTCGCATAAGAAAGAGATAATGTAGGTGTACTGGTTTTTATTTTTAACCTTTGTAGCTGATCAGTAAGCTCAATCACAAAGAAATCTGCTGCCCCACCAATAAAGAAAGCACTGTTAAGAGTAGGATATTGTTCAAGGAAAACTTCAAGCATGTGATCTAAACTGTAGAAAAATATGAACCTTGAAAGAACATAAAAGAGGGCACGACGTGTCTGCAAAGTAGCATTATTCAGGCGCTCAGGAACAATCGCCACTTCCTGGAGTAGATAATTGAACAAGGATTAAAAAAGCCTTGTATTTGTCTGGTTATCAATCCAGAATACATTTGTTGTGCCTTTGAGAGAAAATCCATATCTTGAAGCAGCTTCAGTGTTTTCAAGAGGGATTTCAAATAAACACTTGTGAAAAAGAAGAGCAAATACATGTGATGCAAAAGGCAGGCTCCAAAGCTGGACAATCAAATCAAGGATGCACTCCCCATTTTCCGGTACTTTAACATAATGGTTGACAAGAACATCATAGAAGCACATGCTATTTTCAATTTTGTCGCATGCTACTCTGACATCATTTTCGTTGCTATTCAGAAGTATCTCACCAGCTCGATCATCGATCTCCAAAGCAATACCAGCGAATAACTGTTGCAAAATATCAAATCATTGCAACTTTGAAGCCAATGTCTTTTGTAGCTTCCGCTTGATTTCTTGGGTAAGGGCGGTCAAATAAGCTGATCTGTGCGGTAGTGAAGCTACATGCATCCTCTAATTGCATTTGAGTGTAGCTACAATCTGAACAAAAAGATAATTCAACATGTTCACTACATATGTTACTTCTAAAAGAAAAAAGGCTGTTACTAGAAATCACATAAGTTACATCGTAACTGTTAATCATTGTTGTTACTATTATTAGTATTTCAACATAAGTTACATTGTAACTGTTATTGTTTTTACTAGATATTATGTTCGCATGTGCCAATGTAACTTATGTTGTTACTAGATCTTATATTCGCTACTTGGAAGAAAAAAGGTTGTTACTAACAAAAGAAACTTAATTCGTTATGTTCAGCATGTACTTCACGTATATTCATACTAACACAAAATCACTTACAGTGTAACCCTTTCTGATAGTTCATACAATTTCTTGGAGGTTTCCACAAATTTCAAGGAAAATACAAATATTTTGTATTATATTCGAACCTGAGACCTATGCACTTGAACCACAAGCAAAAGATCTTAGCACTTTCCTAGTGAACTTCATGATCTGCATGTTGATTATCAAATTCTACATGATGCCTTTTTTAAATATCAAACTAAATCGAAGCTTACAGCGGATGGTGATTTTTGCAATTGATCAATGCATACGAGGAACTTGTAACTATTAGATCTTACCAATCGAATCATGTTAGAGAACTGTCCCATAGTAAATGGCTAAATGCATTTAGATCAATGCTGCATGACGATATGATGATTGGCACATTCTCTCATTCAACAGCTATTGGGAAATTACGAGAAGATTTGCCTGATGTTCCTAAGAATGCACGCGTTATGTTTCCTCGATATATCTTGAATGAAGCTGCCACCGATGCCCACTATTATTTGAGGCAAAAGCTTATAAGAGAGGAGATTTTTTCAGAAGATAAATGGAAGAAGATGTTGAATGGTGCTTCAAAGTTGTCCCACATCGGGAAATACTGAACTAAGATCCTAGATATAAACTAAGATGTTCCCCATCACATTACCAATTGGTTTTGTGATAATAAGGGGATTAATAAAAAAACTAACATGGTATCAGAGCTCAGGATTTCAGTAGAGTTGAAGAGAAAGTGCTTCAACAATTGAAGGTGATGAGAAAGTGCATCACAAATCGAAGAGAAAGTGCTTCGATCTCAACAACTTTGAAGCAAGGGGGTGTGTTGAATGGTGCTTCAAAGTTGTCCCAGATCGGGAAATACTGAACTAAGATCCTGGATATAAACTAAGATATTCTCCATCACATTGCCAATTGGTTTTGTGATAATAAGGGGATTGTTGAGATTTGTGATACGCAAATCACAAAATTGTAGGCAACAAATTTTCTATGTGGATCCATTTTTGGTGGAGATATTTGTTGCTACTTTTGTGGGATATTTGAAAATGAAGGCAAGGATTATTTGGTGCTTATCCAAATAGATATATTTGAGATATATGAGGATATATTTGAGATATATAAGGATAATTTGGGTGACTAGTTACTCTATAAAAGGCCTACATGATATCTTCATTATGTGGTGGAAAAATTTGCCATTGTTCTTCAATATCTTTCTCCTCAAATTGTTTAGCCATTAGATATTCTCTACCTATTTCTCAATAAGGTTATTGATTCAAGTTGTGTTTGTTTAACGATACTTGAGATCGGTTGTAAACAATATTTTGGTGAATCAATAAAGAGGGTGGTTGGGTGGAATATCATGTGTTCATATTTCCGATATTTTTTGTGTTGTTGTTTGTTATTCAATCACATTCATCTTCAAGTGATTGGGTGAAAAAGATTCATTTTTTTTTGGGTGTTTTGTCAAAACTTCCGCTGCGCACAAAACCCCAACAGTTGGTATCAGAGCTCAGATCACTGCATAGCTTGGAGTGTTTGTTGGATTGAAAAAAAATTGATTTTTTATTTGAAAAAAATTGATTTTTTTGATGTCGGAGATGATGTCGTTGTCGAAGATGGCTATTTTGAATGGGAGGAATTGGGGTATATGGAAGCCGAAGATGGAGGACGTTCTATATCTCAATGATTTGCATGATCCCATTGATGGAAATGGGGAGAAGCCCTCGAATATGGATTAGGGAAAGTGGAAGAAAATGGACAAAAAGGCGATGGCGTTGATTCGCCAATATTTGGATGATTCTTTGTTCCACCATGTGGCTAGTTATGAATCCGCAAAGGCGTTGTGGGACAAATTAGTATCGCTGTATGAGTCAAAGAGTGCTACAAACAAGGCTTTTCTGGTTCGAAAGTTGGTGCAACTTCGATTGGATGAGGAGAAGTCTGTTGCAGAGCATTTGAACGAGTTTCAAGATGTCATCAATCAATTGGCAAACATGAAGGTCAATTTTGATGATGAGTTGCAGGCTCTTTTGTTGATGAGTTCTCTTTCGGAAAGCTGCGAGACTTTGGTTGTTTCATTGAGTAATTCCAATGCTAATGGATCTATCTCTTTGGAAACGGTTCGAAGTAGTCTTTTGAATGAGGAGCTAAGGAGAAAAGGGTCGGAGTTGAAATCGGTTCAAACTGAGGCGATGGTAGCAAGGGACTCAGGTAAAGATACAAGGAAGAAGAAAGGTGCTATCTTTTGTCATTATTGTGGTAAGAAAGGCCACAAGCGCAATGATTGCTATTCATATATACGAGATATGAAGAAGAAGAAGGCGCAAGGTGATAATAATAGTGATGAGGCACAGGAAGGCTTTGCTAAAGGTACCGAAGGCAATTCTTCATGTGATGTCCTACTTAGTGTTGTGGAGCCTTGGAAGATGGATTCAGGAGCCAGTTTTCACATATGTCGAGATGTGAAAAGTTTTTCTTCGTATGAGAAGAGTGTTGGCATGATAAACACGGCCAATGGAGTAGAGCTACCAATTTGTGGAGTTGGAGCTGTTAGGTTTCGGATGCATGATGGAGTGGAGAGAGAAGTTGCCGGTGTGAGGCACATACCCACTTGTTCGCATAACCTCATATCTCTCGGTCAGTTAGATCGCCGCGGTTGCACTTATGAGACTCGAGGTGGAGTTTTAAGAGTGAAGAAGGGTGGTCGTGTGATGATGCGAGGAGTTTTGGAGGAGGGGAACCTATATAGTTTGGTCGGTTCAGTGGTCAACAGTGGAAGGCGGGTGACGGTTGAAGAACCTAGTCCACAGCAAGGTGGAGAGGTTAATATGGTCACTGCTGATGGTCCTAAGGTGGAGGATCATGGTATCGACAAGGGTCTAGATGTTGATGATGCTCGAGGGATCCCGGAGATGAAGAGATCATGTCAAGAGGAAGACGGATGTCGAGTTTTGAAAACCACAAAGATAAGATGGAGGTCTTTGTGGTATTACAAACGCTTTTGAAGATCGCTATTGGTGTGGTGCACGGATGAAGGAGGTGCACCATTAGTCGGCGATGGTGGAGGTTTGTAATGATGTTAATTGAGAAAAGAAGGTTGAAAGTGAGAGCTAAGTTGGCTAGTGTTGAGTGGAGGAGATGTTGTGATTTGTTATCAAGGTGGAGTGTTGAGATTTGTGATACGCAAATCACAAAATTGTAGGCAACAAATTTTCTATGTGGATCCATTTTTGGTGGAGATATTTGTTGCTACTTTTGTGGGATATTTGAAAATGAAGGCAAAGATTATTTGGTGCTTATCCAAATAGATATATTTGAGATATATGAGGATATATTTGAGATATATGAGGATAATTTGGGTGACTAGTTACTCTATAAAAGGCCTACATGATATCTTCATTATATGGTGGAAAAATTTGCCATTGTTCTTCATTATCTTCCTCCACAAATTGTTTAGCCATTAGATATTCTCTACCTATTTCTCAATAAGGTTATTGATTCAAGTTGTGTTTGTTTAATGATAGTTGAGACCGGTTGTAAACAATATTTTGGTGAATCAATAAAGTGGATGGTTGGGTGGAATATCGTGT
Source organism: Allium sativum (assembly GCA_030737875.1). Taxonomy (NCBI): domain Eukaryota; kingdom Viridiplantae; phylum Streptophyta; class Magnoliopsida; order Asparagales; family Amaryllidaceae; genus Allium; species Allium sativum. The sequence continues at coordinate 192,805,810 of CM060922.1, read as the reverse complement.
GTTCATATTTCCGATATTTTTTTGTGTTGTTGTTTGTTATTCAATCACATTCATCTTCAAGTGATTGGGTGAAAAAGATTCGTTTTGTTTTTGGGTGTTTTGTCAAAACTTCCGCTGCGCACAAAACCCCAACAGGGATTAATAAAACTTTAACATGGTATCAGAGCTCAGGATTTCAGTAGAGTTGAAGAGATTGTGCTTCAACAATTGAAGGTGATGAGAAAGTGCATCACAAAATCGAAGAGAAAGTGCTTCGATCTCAACAACATTGAAGCAAGGGCAGTGTTGAATGGTGCTTCAAAGTTGTCCCACATCGGGAAATACTGAACTAAGATTCTGGATATAAACTAAGATGTTCCCCATCACATTACCAATTGGTTTTGTGATAATAAGGGGATTAATAAAAAAAAACTAACAGAAGATATATTACCTGTCTAATGGAAATGGATCAGAAATGAGGTGGTTGTCTCCCTTTATATGATCCATGGTAGAACATTCCTTTTTCAATGGCTCTTCTACTCACCTTAAAGATTTAAAATACAATGATTCAAACAAAATGCCTTGAAGGATTTGGCCTGTTATTCATTCTTAAATTGTCTGGAAATACTGAGGTGCATTGTGTCCTCATTCATGTAACATGTTTTTGCTTTTCATAGATGTTCATTCTTTTGTCTTAGTTTCACATCAGTGCAGCGATATGATAGGAGAAGATGTTACACAATTGCATTGAATTTAGAGTGATGAATAAAATTTTGAAGTCTTGGGCAAAAAAAAACATACATATATACAGCTAATGTCTAACCTATAAGTAGCGACATTACATCTATGTTGCATGGACTAGATTTCACGTTTGGAGCTTGTAACATATGAATATAAATTTCAGTGACAAACTATATAATAAATGTTCACAAGCCACTAAAAGAATATAATGTATAGATCCAAGTCATTTCTAAAGATATAATAATGTGGTATAAATTAGTTAATAAAGAAAAATGATAGGAAAAAAAATTAATTAAAAAAATTATATAGCTCATCCTGGTAGAAGTAAACGTGAATTGATATTATTTTCATCAAAATTTATTACATTTGCTATGACATTATCCTGTTCTAAAAAACTGAAAGCATATCAAGCATAATATTTGAACCAACTATCTATACAAACTAGTTAAGTGCTTCAAGCTTATTTAAAACTGAAAATGTCAAGAAACAAGTAGGTATGATGTTTGATTTTCCATAAACTCGTGACTAAGCAATAGAATACCAGACAAAAGCAGGAAAATAATGTTAATAGAAACTAAATATATCAGACCCTATGATTTTGATTACTCAAAATATATATTGTGGTCGTCATATCTAATGAAGATTAAAACATGTAATTTGTTAGTTGGTCCAGTTACAACTCATCTTTCTGCAAAATGGATATTATTAGGATTGTATATAACATAACTATACAGAATAACTCATATCGGTAGATATATGGAAAACCTACTCATGCTATATAATTTATTAGAATAAGAATATCAAGATGTTGATAAACAATATCTATGCCCAAGATCAGTAGACAATGAATTTTTATTTTTACAAGTCAGATAACCATGTGCTTCAACTAGCTGTCAACTTGGATCTCGACGAACATTTAGAAAGATACGTAATTCTGATCTTCTCCTATTGCTTTAAAAAGGTTAGCTCAATAAATTAGAATAACTATCGTTAATCAGGAAACAATTTTTCCATGCAAGATGCTATATCATGCACCTATATGTAGTTTACCACAAAATTGATTTGGACGATTGGTAGTTCATATACACCATACACAAGCATTTTGGTAAGTCTACAAGTTAGTACATGATGACAATATATCATTGTACTATTTGTTCTCGTCATATTTTAGAGAACAAGTTAATAAGGAAATTGGAGAGTGCATGGTAAAAATAACAAATTAATAACCTCCATTACAAGTCTATAAATATCATCATTTGGTCCAGTTACAAGCTTTTGCAATGAGAAATGATGCTATGATTCATTAGCATCGATTATATTAACACAAATATCAGAGAAATAGATTAAAAAAAAAAAGTAATAGATAATCACTGCATATATGTGATAATATTTATTGCTCTTTCCCATTGCTGACATTTACAGGTACCATGCTACTTCAATCTACAGAAGAAGATTGATCCAAAACAATCCCCTGAATAATGCGGACTTATAATTATCAGAGTTTTTCAAGCTAATATGTGTTACAGATCTAAAGTCTGATGATGTTACAGATCTAAAGGCTGATGATGTTAAGAAGAAAGTCTATCACTGTCGATCGCTCTCCTCTGTGGCACCAATTTTGACACAATGAACCATTTACAATCCTTGGGTTCTGATATGAAAAATAGAACAACCTCAAGAAGGCAGATTGTAACTTCTCTAGTCTCACTTGACATCAAACGATCGCCATCAATACACTTGTTGACATTCTGCTTAAATGACCTCAGACAAATTTTAATAACCATTTGTATCTTCTTTAGTCACAATTTTCTTTTTCTAGTTGCATCTTTTACTTGGTTATTTACTGATGATTTAGCCAACATTCTTGAATGCTATTATACATCTGCAACGTTGATGGATAGATCAAGATCTTCTTCTACATATTTCTTATGACGAGATAAAGAGGGAACTTGCTGATTTATTGGCAAATGAATAGACTCTTTTGCTAAATCATAATCCATTCAATATCAGTTGCAAAATCATAGCAGGTTTTGATGAAACCAGAAAGTTCTTAAAGAAGTTTAGTTCTTTAATTTTTAGAGCAAATGGGTGTTGACCGGAAGAAAAACTAATTGAACGGGTATGGAAAGACATTTTTCAGTTTAAATGCTGAATATTTGGTAATGGTAGGAACTATGACATACCTACGTATATGCGTGTGTACTGAAGACAAACAGGGGGACATGGAGAATATTGGCAGCTTACCTCTTATGTCAACACTTCAAATTTTAATAACATTCAGGGTTTGAATTGCTGCTTCGTATAAACGTAGCAAAAATATTGGAAACAATAACATCCACATGGTTGCTGTTAGTTAATAGCATTTCATAATACTGAATGGGTGAAATTAATTAATATGTAACTTTAAAATCCTAGGATAATATCATTCTATCTTTCTGTTTGACATTCTTGCAAACATAATAACACACACGGATGATTCATGTTTACACACAATATAATATAATTTCTAACGACAAGTCGCTACCAGAGAGGCAAGGACACGCGATATTTATGTGGAATACTACATTATATCTATGTTTTGTGGAGTAGACTACATGTTTTGAACTGGTAAGAAATGGCTATAAAGCTAGCATTCATCAACAAGAGACATACTCTTGGTTCATATTTATAAGCCACCAAAAGAATATTGTATTTTAGTTGCCATTTCTAGCTATATATTGATGCGGAATAAAATAGCTATAAAAGCATAACGACTGGAAAAGAAACAAAATAAAAATATTATATAGCTCATCCTTAAGTCCTAAGAAGCTGTGAGGGATATACAACAACAACAAAATATGAACCAATTATAAACTCAGTGCAAAAAAAAAACTCAACAAATCAATCTAACTTAACTCAAACATTAGAATGAAACTATTTGATTTTCAGGTTACCTGCTGAGAGCTGCAGACGTTAAATGGAGGTCCAAGTCGGAGCTTAAGGGTTGATCAAGGCACTAGGGTTTTAAGGCAGAAGTGAAGTGAAATCTACAGAAATTACAAATGGTAAAAAGACGTTAACCAATATCAACCTCGCTGCTACTCATTTATAAATCAAAAACCCTACACAACAAAGCAAATTTTCGAAAACATAGAAAAAATTACCTCTTGGTTTTAATTCGGAGATGATGAGCGATAGCGGCTGCATAATCGGTGATAACTGAGCCAAGTAAGAATCGTGGGAAGAAGGGGGAAAAAATTTAGCGCGAAAGAAAAGGAATACGTCGTGGATTTTGATCGGAACTGTGCGTTTAAGAGGGGGAACGGATGAGAAATGTTACGGCCCATGTTTTGAAAACCGGACCGGGCCTTAGGTCGGACCTCGATTAGCCGCGGGCCGTTTGCCAACGCGGTCCGGAGGAGCTTCAGGCCGTGAAAAGAAGGAACTGAAGGTCGGATCGTGAAAACCCCCAAAGCCGTTCAGACCGAACCTCAAATAGCTGTTCTTCTTCAACATCTTTCAGCTTTAATTTCGCCAAATCTATACGGCAATCCTAGAGCGGTGGAAGAGCAACATCACAGACCCAACCTCAAATAGCCGTGCTTCTTCAACCTCTTTCAGATTTAATTTCCCCAAATCTATACGGCAATCCTAGAGATTAGGTGCATGTGGTGGAAGAGAATCATCACCGAGGCTACTGAGATTGGAGATATTAAGAGTGCGGATAAATTTTAATTGGGTCAAAAATTCCAAGAATTGATTATATAATATATGATGATTTAGCTTGCGGCTGTTGCTTACAAGTTAAATAGGTTTGATTATTTTGTCATTGCCGATTTGTCCAGGTGTCTCTTGTTCCTAATCAAGATAGGTGTTGCAACTATAATATAATATAAGCTAATTGCAAACAAATTATATTAAACTTAAAATATAATCTGCATTTGTTATATGTATTAATTTTTACCCGAATAATTTCTATATATTTTATATTTAAATGTGTAATTTTTAAAAAAATAAATAGCACGGTTCTAACGGTTCGACTGGTTGAACCGTCAAAACCTCAGACCTTCAGTCGATACGGTTCGAGCGACGACACGGTCATGAAAACTATGGTTACGGCAGTAACGACACTATCAAAGAATGAATGAGAAAGGTTATGGAATTATTAACATAATAAAAAACTAATTAGCATATTTATTTCCGGGTAACAATAATGGTGTCATTTCCAAAACCAAACACGTCAAAAACAGAAATGGATCATTTTATCTCAATTTCTCATTTAAATAATAGTAAAGCATAAGGAATTTAATCTTTCATTAATTTTAGTAGTTATCTCCATTCTTCTTAATTCTCTCTAATTTCAGATATTTTATTTTTAAAATTTATTTTCTATTATTTTACAAATATTTATTAATTAATCTCTTACACTATTTTATATTCAAATAGCTACTTCAAAAAAATTCTGCAACTATTTACAATTGTTTTTCGATTTTTTCCCAATTATTTTGACATAGAGACCCACATATTTAAATTAATTAATTTATCCAAACTTTAAACTAATAGATAAAATTAGTCAACTTCTGTTCCAAAATTTCAATATGCATACTGCACACACGTCAACTAATTGGCTTAAAAATCATTTAGATACAAAAACATATAGATCGCATAACACAAATTATATACATTGATAATAAAAAAAAATTCTTTTACAATAGTTCATTCACAAATTTATCATATATTAAAATGCAGAAACTCATTAGCTTCAACATTTTTTTTACAATTATATTTTCCACTATATATAAGCAATCTCAGGCCTGTCTTAATATTTTACACTAAGTTCGTGTATCTAATTAATTGTGTAAATCTTAAATTTATTAAATATTTGATTGACTGTCATTCAATAATCTATATAATAAATCCTAAAAATACCATAATTTCAATATATGTAATTTTCTTTACAATTAAAAATAATAACAAAATTATTTCTTTAGTCAAATGAATTAACATAAATGTATACTCAAATATAATATAGCTTTTAATTTCCAATTTATTTATCCTGAAAAAAGTTGTTATTTACTGCATTACGTAAATTTATGTTTAGCACCTTTTAAAGACAAAATTATATTTTACAACATTAATGTTAGGAAATCCATTCTACCGTTTCGATGACAACAACTATACAATGAAAATCGTATGTATACACACACACACACACACACACACACACACACACATATATATATATATATATATATATACATATATGCATTTGTGTAGGATATCTACAATATCAACTCAAATTAAGTCATGGTAGCAATGCTCAAGAACAAGCAAAAGAAATACAAGAAGTTACAAATCAATTAGAGCAACAAAGAACATACACAAAATGGACAAACAATAGTTGATACACAATACCTGTAACAACCCAGCTTTTTCGACATTTTAAAATATGTAATTAATTCAGATTTAGTACTGAAATTAATGTTTAATATTGAAATTTATTTAGAATTTAAAATATAGTAGACGTTATTAATATTTTAATGCTATTTGATATGTGTTGTTTGAGAATTTTAAATTTAAATTGAAGATTTATAATTTAGTTTATTTAGATTTGAATTCGGTTTTAAAAATTAATTTAAGCTTGTATTTGAAATGTATAAAATACACACGTATATGTTGTATACTTAGAGTATATTGGAATTGTATACACATTTGTTAAAATAAGGTTTAATAAAATTTGTCGCTTGTTAGGTATGCTGAAAATTGTTTAACACTTGTATAAAGTTATATGAATATTGAAAACAATTGGTTTCATTCCCTTTTATTTATTTTGTCTCCTTCCTCCTTTCATTTCATTCCTTTTCTCGACCAAAAATAAAATCCCTAAATCAATGAAATCATGGCCACTGTTGTAACAACCCATATTTTCAATAACCTGTTATAACGTAAATCGAGGCAGAATTTAATATATAAATCTGAATCAAGGGAAACGGGCTATTTCATTGCGTTCGTCTCGGAAAAATACGCGAAATAGAGTCCGAGTTTTCAAAAATCGGAGTCCGTATGACCCGATTAAGGCCCAATGAAGTTTTCAGAAAATTTCAAGTTCAAAACAGATTTGAATTTCAAGTTCAAATTTCGGATTTCGGGCCTGGAAGGCTAGGCGGGAAATTTCCCGCCAAGCCAACCAAGTCGACAGGCCTGTCGACTTGGCAGTCGACTTGGTTGGACCCAAGTCGACAGCCCTGTCGACTTGGCTGTCGACTTGGTTCAGCCGGGCAGTTTTGCCTGGTGCACCATTTTGGGGTTTTGGTTAGGTTTTGGGGCCAGATTCGGTTTTGAGGGCTAAGATTGGAATTAGGGTTTAATCCTAAGGTTGAAACTAATCCTAATCTCTATAAATAAGCCCCTAACCTAACCCTAAATCATCATTATTCAACCCTACAACTAAACTATGGCAAAAATTTTCCTCTCATGGCCTCCACTCTCTTCATAAAATTCCTAAATAAATTTCTATAAGAGATTTACCATGCATACAAGTGTTTTCAAGCTTGTATGAGCATCATTAGCTTGCATTCAAGTCAAGTTTCCATATTTACATCATAAAGCAAGAGTTTTGATCATTTTGGCTCAAGGGTTTTTCTATTGGAGCTTGCATTTTGGGTTTATTTGATTGCATAAGGGCTTTGTCTCAATCTATATATATATATATATATATATATATATATATATATATATATTTTTGTGTCTTCATAAGCATTGTAAGCCCTTTTCTACTTTCATATTTAAACTCTAAAGTTAAATGAATGATGCAAGTTTGGTTGATCATTATGATATGCAAGTTTGCCATGATATGCAAGTTTATTATGTCATGTTATGCAAGTTTGATATGTTATGATATGCAAGTTTATCATGTTATGTTATGCAAGTTTGCCATGTTATGATATGCAAGTTTATCATGTTATGTTATGTAAGTTTGATATGCAAGTTTGTCATATGATATGCAAGTTATGTTAGGCAAGTTTGGGTTGATCATTTTGTTCATGTTATCATGTTATGCAAGCTTATCTTGGGTTTATGAGCTTAAAGCTTCAAGCTTTATGCTAAAGGTTGCATTTTGGCAACATGTAAGTTATCATATCTCTTATGATAACTTGCATGTGAGGCTAAATGCGAACTTATGGCCATTTCTACATGTCATTTATCACCATGTATCACCAATATGCTAAGTTTGGTTTTATGCATGCTTTTGAGGCCTAAAAATGTAATATGCAAGTATATGAACATATGTACATTTCATATGCCACCATGTTAAACTTGTGGCTTCAACACCTTTATGTCATGATTATGCCAAGTTCCCTCTTTCTATCCTTTATGCGCTATTGCGATATGTAAGCGATGGGATTGCGTTTGGGGTTGGGTAAACTTAAAAGACATAAAAACATAAGATTGGGAATTTACCTATTAAGTTAGGTCTACCCATTGGGAATTTACCTATTAAGTTAGGTCTACCCAAATTCTTGAAAACTTGTAACAAGTTTTGGAAACATGATGGACATGACACTTAGAAAATATAAGTGTGACCAACTTGAGGTTGGGTTGAGTTTGTAGCGTAAACCTACCCGGAACCGACCGGCTTAACTAGTTGCTACAAACAATAGGACCCAATGTGAGATGTTGGTCATGTTGTACCTTGAACCCGAGGTTAGACCAAGTTGTGGTATAAAGCTACCCGGAACCGACCGGCTTAACTAGTAACCGCAACGAAGTCTAATGTGAGAGGTTAAGGCACGTTAATTAATTAATGCCTCATGATTAGGGTTAAGTCATGGTCCACTTAATACTTAACCAATTTGGGCTTGGTAGATTAATCAGGGTTAAGTCGTGAACTCATCGTTACACTTAACCAAGTTAATCCATGATTAGCAAGAGGGTTAAACCGTACTTAACCCACTAGAAAATCCTAATAATGGGGGTCCACTCCAGCAGTAATCCCAAGTTTGTATCATTAAGACCCTAGGGACTAGGCTAGGGTGGGGGCACGATTACTGGACTTGAGGTAAGTGACCAAAAACGACGGCAGAGTGGTACGCCGATGTAGTTCCGGACGGACTATGGTCGTGCACGTAGTCCGTTTTTGGAGAAGTCAAGCATGGGTACTAGCAGATTGAGACTGTGCACTTATGTTTATGGTGTCCAGGGGTTGACACCCTAGGGCTTGATACACCCGACGGGAGACCCGGCACAGTCTGACTACAATTATGTTTGGGCCGTATTGACACCAACACGTGACGAGTTAGGCTTATAGGGAGCCGGTCGACTAGACCGTTTGGTTGGACCTCGTATTATGGTCACTTCAAGTTATTGGACCTCGTATTAGGGTCACTTCATGTTATTGGACCTCGTATTAGGGTCACTTCATGTTATTGGACCTCGTATTAGGGTCACTTCATGTTATTGGACCTCGTATTAGGGTCACTTCATGTTATTGGACCTCGTATTAGGGTCACTTCATGTTATTGGGCCAAAGCTTGGGCCAAGGGATCAATACTTGTTTATTCAAGTCTTGTTAGCTTGCTAGTACACCTGTGGTGCAAAAACCTTAAACCTGATTATGCGATGACACCTTTATCTACCTTGTTGGTTAATCATCATGCTAGTATGTTGTTATTCTTATGTTCATCCCTGCTTCTCATGCCAGTTAACTTTATCAGTTTACATTGATTGTAGTAGGGCTTACTCAGTCTTTTTGACTGACCTGTTTTTCTTTCGCCTCTTTTCTTCCGTTCCCCCCCCCCCAGGTTCTCAGGGTGGGAATATTGGAGCTTAGCTTGGACTTCTGATCGCTTGCTTGTGGGATTTTAGCTCATGTACGGTCTTGACATGAAGCTAGCTATGGTTATCACTTATTTTGGGGATAGTACTTATGTATTTCAGTTTTTCAGTGATGTTGTTTTTATCTAGACTTGTGTATTTGGAAAGTTGACATTATGTGTACCAGACTTGTTTTGAAATAGTTTGAAATCTTCCGCTGTTTTACTTATCTTATTTACTCTGTTTACATATATACGTATGTTCTTGTTCTGCCTTGATATATCATGATGCATGTTTACCTGATTCAAACGCCCCTCCAAAGTCAGAGTGCTTGCAAGAGCCACCCTGGCGGAGACGGGGTGTTACATTTGGTATCAGAGCATATGGTTTACGAGAAGGAACAAAAAGGTTTTTAGAAAACTTTTGGAAAACTATTTTCAAAACCAAGTATAAAGTATTTTCCAAAGAAAAGTCTAGTTTATTTTAAAGGCTATTCCCCAAAAAGCCATTAGCAAAATCCCTTCGTTTTTCTCCATTCTGAATCTATCTTTTTCTTCGTTTTCAGTATGGCCAATAACTTTGCCATTCCGGAGGGAGTACACGTACCTGTTTGGTATAGGAGACTTTTGGAGGCTAGGGGGACCGAAGCCGGCCCCGCAGATGTTCCTCCTCCTCCTCCTCCGGTGGTTAATGTTTCTCCTCCTTCTCCCATAGCTGATGTTTCTCTTCCCCCTCAGCCTCCACAAGCGGATTTTGCGGAAACTTGTAAGAACTTTAAGACGATGGGCGGCAAGAACTTTCAAGGCACTGAGACTTTTGTAGAGGCAAGGAATTGGTTGAAAGAAACCGAAGATCTTTTTGCCTTCTTTGATATAGATGACCGTAGGAAGGTTTTATTGGCAGTGTGGTTGCTAAAGGAAGAAGCTGCACGTTGGTGGGTGGTCACCACCGCTACTAGGCCAATTGAGACTTGGGATGACTTTCGGGGAAAGTTTGGACTAAGGTTCCTATCACTGAAACAAGGGGACATGACTATTAGAGAATACATAGAAAAGTTTAATCAACTGGCTCGAGTCGGTTTAGACTTGGTTAACACAGCTCAGAAGAAGGCCCTATACTTTGCTCTAGGATTAAACGAGCCATTGCATGGTTTAGCCATGTCTCATATACCCTTGGGGGCAACTTTCGAGAGTTTGGTGAATATGGCCCTACTCAATGAAGAGAATAGGAGTGACAAGAAGGAGGAGAAGTCTGAAGATAAGAAGGAAAAGAAGTGCTTTACTTGTGGAAGTTTGACTCATCTAAACAAGGATTGCAGAAAGAGGAAGGGCACTTGCTTTAACTGTGGAGAAATGGGACACTTCACTAGGGATTGCCCGAAGAAGCAAGGGCAAGGCCAGGGTCAGACTCAGCGTGCTGGACCTTCGGGAGGGCAAGTTCATGCTCTCAATGCCGCTCCAGTTCCCGATCGAGGTAGTATTTTTGTTGAAAGTCTTGTTTACATTTCTGATCTTTCTGTTCGTACTTTGTTTGATTCTGGCGCATCGCATAGTTTATTTCATCTGGTTTAGTTGAAAGTTTGCACCTAAGTACTAGTCTAGTTAATAATCCCGTGTGTGTTTCAAATCCAATTGGGGGTTCCGCCCATTTGTCTATTATCTACGTGGATTTGAAAAACTCTATCTTGAGTATAGAATTCTCGCGTGATGCTTATATTCTCGTTTTCATGGGGTATGGGTTGATTTTGGGCATGGATTGGTTGTCCAGTTTTGGAGCCATTCTTGATTTTTGAGCATAGGGTTGAGAGGCTCATGACTCGCCTCGGTAATACCCTAAAAATTTCTAGTAACCCTATGAGTCCCGTCATGTTGTGTTATCTTGAATCCCTCAACTCGTCTATCGATAGTTTGCAATCGGTGAGGGTGGTCCGAGAATATCCTGATATCTTGGGTGAAGCGAAGGGGGTTACCCCTAAACGAGAGATAGATTTCCGCATTTATCTGGTTAATAATGCCAAGATAGTTTCGTGGCCGGTTAGGCACATGGCCCCGCAAGATGAGAGTTAAGAAAGCAAGTCAAGGAGTTGCTTGAGAAGAACTTCATTAGATGAAGTATATCTGAATGGGGAGCGCCTGTAGTATTTACTACCAAGGCAGGTGGTTCTCTTCGACTTTGTGTTGATTATCGTGAGTTAAACAAAGAGAATAGACAACCATTGCCAAGGATCAATGATTTGTTTGATCAGCTTGTAGGAACATCTGTTTTCTCTTGATCTTGCTACTGGATTCCATCAGCTCAGAGTAGCTGAGGATAGTATAGACAAAACTGCGTTCAGAACTCTAGATGGATTCTTAGAATGGCTGGTCATGCCATTCGGTTTGACTAATGCACCCGCCTACTTCGGGGACTTGATGAGTAGGGTGCCTAGGGAGTTCCTGAACAAGTTTGTGGTAATCTTTGTAGAAGATATCCTGACTTTCTTAAAGAACGAGGAAGAGCACGCTAGACATCTCAAGGAGGTGATGGATACGCTTAGAGCGCATCAGTTGAAAGCCAAGTCCTCCAAATGTCATTTTGGAGAAAAAATGAGTTAGATTTCTTGGGCACATAGTTTCTAAGCAAGGCTTAGTGGTGGATCCTGCTAAAGTGGTCGCGGTTCAAAACCGAAAAGCTCCGACGAGGACAATTGAAGTAAGAAGTTCTCTCAGTTTAATTAGTTAGTTAGCGTCCCTTGAGCTTAGACCTACCCTTCTGGATCAAGTAGGGACTTCGCAGAAAGAAGACCCGCAGTTAGTCGAGATCATGGACAAGTTGATTCGAGGCGAGATGGTAAGTCACCTCGCTATAGATGACAAGGGATGGCTAAGACGCGATGAGAGAAAGAAGGTTCTTAAAGATGCACATCACCCGAGGAGGTGGCCGAGTTTGTCCCAAGGTGCATGTTGTGCCAACAGGTTAAAGGCCGACTCATAGAAGCCCGGTGGGCTATTATATCCATTGGAGGTCCCCGCAATGGAAGAGGGAAAAGCGTCACGAAGGATTTCGTGGATGGACTGCCTAGATCAAGAAAGGGAATAAGAGCATGTGGGTCATAGTAGGTAGACTCACGAAGAGCGCTCATTTCACTCCAGTAAAGGGCAAAAGGACTACATCATAGCTAGCGACAGTTTACTTTCAAGAAATAAAGCGGTTGCACGAGGTTCCCTAAAGTATAGTTAGTAACCATGACTCAATCTTCACTAGTCAGTTTTGGGCTAGTCTACGGGAAGTCATGGGCAAGCAACTGAATCTAAGTACGGCCTATCATTCGCAGGCGGATGGTTCATTTCATTCAAGCGTGAGTTATAGAAAATCACGTTAGTAAGAGCAATTGGCAACGTGGATTGGTATTTTCAAGAAAAGTTCTGCTACGTGGAATACTTTATAGTAGGTAAACAAGATCCAGGATTCACTAGTGAATTTTGGAGAGCTTGCATGAAACCATGAGGTCATAGTTATGTTTAAGCCTAGAATGATAGAAGAGTAAGTAAAAGACGGTCAAAGAACAGTGGAGTTAAGCTCAAGGAAATGTGGCTTAGAAGACTGAAGGCTAGATACGCGCATCATATCTCTTTTTAAGAGCATATCCTTGATCCTTGTTTTCCTGTGGAACTTACTCGCATGTTATCTTTTTACGTATATCCTCTCGGTCCCATTCTCGGTCCTATTTCTGTCGGGAGGTATGACTTATTGGCTAGTAATACATGTCAGGGTTTGAAGGGGTCCGTTAGGTTGACTAAACCTTTTGGGCTTTTATAGGATTGGGGTTAAGTTAGGAAGGGATTTCTTGTAATCCAAAAGGAGTATATCTTGCTTATCTTCCCGATCTCTTTGTAGCATATCTTTCTTTTGCTATCCCTGTTTGTCTTGTTTATCTTGTTATCATGTTAATCTTGTCATGAGAACCTTAGGTAGAAACCCTTTGGATGAAACATGTGTTTGAAACATGTTATGCTTGATGTTTGCAAGTGGTTGCAAGTGTTTGCAAGTGGTTACTCGTGGATGCATTATACACATTAGGCACTAGATCGGCTCACACACTCCTCATATTGCATATGCATGAGTGTTTACGCTTATTCATGGATGAAAATTTTTGTGTTATCACATGGATGTTGCATATGGATGTATGTTATGTGCACACATATAGATGCTATACATTATGTTAGGAATTGCATACATATGGATTCATTTCACTAACATAATTTGCATTGATGATATTTGCGTTAGATAAGTACATATACACACACCTTTGCATATGTTCATACAACATTTAGAATCTTGTAAGGACAATGATTGCTCGTGGATGATATTTTGAGTAGATGGATGTTGGATGGTAGGATATGTTCTTCCTAACTTAGAGATTTCGGGGACGAAATCCTTTAAGGAGGGGAGAATGTAACAACCCGTATTTTCAATAACCTGTTATAACGTAAATCGAGGCAGAATTTAATTTATAAATCAGAATCAAGGGAAACGGGCTATGCCATTGCGTTCGTCTCGGAAAAATACGCGAAATAGAGTCCGAGTTTTCGAAAATCGGAGTCCGTATGACCCGATTAAGGCCCAATGAAGTTTTCAGAAAATTTCAAGTTCAAAACAGATTTGAATTTCTAGTTCAAATTTTGGATTTCGGGCCTGGAAGGCTAGGCGGGAAATTTCCCGCTAAGCCAACCAAGTCGACAGGCCTGTCGACTTGGCAGTCGACTTGGTTGGACCCCAGTCGACAGCCCTGTCGACTTGGCTGTCGACTTGGTTCAGCCGGGCAGTTTTGCCTGGTGCACCATTTTGGGGTTTTGGTTAGGTTTTGGGGCCAGATTCGGTTTTGAGGGCTGAGATTGGAATTAGGGTTTAATCCTAAGATTGAAACTAATCCTAATCTCTATAAATAAGCCCCTAACCTAACCCTAAATCATCATTATTCAACCCTACAACTAAACTATGGCAAAAAATTTCCTCTCATGGCCTCCACTCTCTTCATAAAATTCCTAAATAAATTTCTATGAGAGATTTTCCATGCATACAAGTGTTTTCAAGCTTGTATGAGCATCATTAGCTTGCATTCAAGTCAAGTTTCCATATTTACATCATAAAGCAAGAGTTTTGATCATTTTGGCTCAAGGGTTTTTCTATTGGAGCTTGCATTTTGGGTTTATTTGATTGCATAAGGGCTTTGTCTCAATCTATATATATATATATATATATATATATATATATATATATTTTTGTGTCTTCATAAGCATTGTAAGCCCTTTTCTACTTTCATATTTAAACTCTAAAGTTAAATGAATGATGCAAGTTTGGTTGATCATTATGATATGCAAGTTTGCCATGATATGCAAGTTTTTTATGTCATGTTATGCAAGTTTGATATGTTATGATATGCAAGTTTATCATGTTATGTTATGCAAGTTTGCCATGTTATGATATGCAAGTTTATCATGTTATGTTATGCAAGTTTGATATGCAAGTTTGTCATATGATATGCAAGTTATGTTAGGCAAGTTTGGCTTGATCATTTTGTACATGTTATCATGTTATGCAAGCTTATCTTGGTTTTATGAGCTTAAAGCTTCAAGCTTTATGCTAAGTTTGCATTTTGGCAACATGTAAGTTATCATATCTCTTATGATAACTTGCATGTGAGGCTAAATGCGAACTTATGGCCATTTCTACATGTCATTTATCACCATGTATCACCAATATGCTAAGTTTGGTTTTATGCATGCTTTTGAGGCCTAAAAATGTAATATGCAAGTATATGAACATATGTACATTTCATATGCCACCATGTTAAACTTGTGGCTTCAACACCTTTATGTCATGATTATGCCAAGTTCCCTCTTTCTATCCTTTATGCGCTATTGCGATATGTAAGCGATGGGATTGCGTTTGAGGTTGGGTAAACTTAAAAGACATAAAAACATAAGATTGGGAATTTACCTATTAAGTTAGATCTACCCATTGGGAATTTACCTATTAAGTTAGGTCTACCCAAATTCTTGAAAACTTGTAACATGTTTTGGAAACATGATGGACATGAAACTTAGAAAATATAAGTGTGACCAACTCGAGGTTGGGTTGAGTTTGTAGCGTAAACCTACCCGGAACCGACTGGCTTAACTAGTTGCTACAAACAATAGGACCCAATGTGAGAAGTTGGTCATGTTGTACCTTGAACCCGAGGTTAGACCAAGTTGTGGTATAAAGCTACCCGGAACCGACCGGCTTAAGTAGTAACCGCAACGAAGTCTAATGTGAGAGGTTAAGGCACGTTAATTAATTAATGCCTCATGATTAGGGTTAAGTCATGGTCCACTTAATACTTAACCAATTTGGGCTTGGTAGATTAATCAGGGTTAAGTCGTGAACTCATCGTTACACTTAACCAAGTTAATCCATGATTAGCAAGAGGGTTAAACCGTACTTAACCCACTAGAAAATCCTAGCAATGGGGGTTTACTCCAGCAGTAATCCCAAGTTTGTATCATTAAGACCCTAGGGACTAGGCTAGGGTGGGGGCACGATTACTGGACTTGAGGTAAGTGACCAAAAACGACGGCAGAGTGGTACGCCGATGTAGTTACGGACGGACTAAGGTCGTGCACGTAGTCCATATTTGGAGAAGTCAAGCATGGGTACCAGTAGATCGAGACTGTGCACTTATGTTTATGCTGTCCAGGGGTTGACACCCTAGGGCTTGATACACCCGACGGGAGACCCGGCACAGTCTGACTACAATTATGTTTGGGCCGTATTGACACCAACACGTGACGAGTTAGGCTTATAGGGAGCCGATCGACTAGACCGTTTGGTTGGACCTCGTATTATGGTCACTTCATGTTATTGGACCTCGTATTAGGGTCACTTCATGTTATTGGACCTCGTATTAGGGTCACTTCATGTTATTGGACCTCGTATTAGGGTCACTTCATGTTATTGGACCTCGTATTAGGGTCACTTCATGTTATTGGGCCAAAGCTTGGGCCAAGGGATCAATACTTGTTTATTCAAGCCATGTTAACCTGATTATGCGATGACACCTTTATCTACCTTGTTGGTTAATCATCATGCTAGTATGTTGTTATCCTTATGTTCATCCCAGCTTCTCATGCCAGTTAACTTTATCAGTTTACATTGATTGTAGTAGGGCTTACTCAGTCTTTTTGACTGACCTGTTTTTCTTTCGCCTCTTTTCTTCCGTTCCCCCCCCCCCCCCAGGTTCTCAGGGTGGGAATATTGGAGCTTAGCTTGGACTTCTGATCGCTTGCTTGTGGGATTTTAGCTCATGTACGGTCTTGACATGAAGCTAGCTATGGTTATCACTTATTTTGGGGATAGTACTTATGTATTTCAGTTTTTCAGTGATGTTGTTTTTATCTAGACTTGTGTATTTGGAAAGTTGACATTATGTGTACCAGACTTGTTTTGAAATAGTTTGAAATCTTCCACTGTTTTACTTATCTTATTTACTCTGTTTACATATATACATATGTTCTTGTTCTGCCTTGATATATCATGATGCATGTTTACCTGATTCAAACGCCCCTCCAAAGTCAGAGTGCTTGCAAGAGCCACCCTGGCGGAGGCGGGGTGTTACAACCGTCTCGTTCCTCCCTCTATCCAAATGTCCTCAACTTCGTTTGCACCGAGACCGTCGCACCCACGATCTGAGCCTGCTCGGCGTCAAATCTGGCTCCTCATGATTGTGTCTTCCTCATCATCGCGCCACAGCCTCTATCACCACTCCAACAACCGTAATCGAAACCACAACCCAAATCGCCACTACAACTAGAGTCGAGCCACTCCATTTGTCCCTGTTGCCTTGTCGTGCCCCAACACCGGCATCAAGTTTCGAAGCTCCGCTGCCTCCTAATTGCTTCTTCCAACTCGGCTTTAAGGTGAGTTTATTCTCATGCTTGGCTTTATTTCAAGTAGGTTGACATCGGTATTTAGCTGAAATATTATATACGTTTGATTTATTGGTTTGCTTATGCGCTTTAGTTGTGATCAGTCCACTATAGTCATGTTATCACTATTTTGTAGCTGTCATCCCTTTGATGTGTCCTATTTTAACCCCTTCTTGTTGTACCATCTAAAACACTAGAACTTGACACCTTTGATTGTACACTTATGTTGCTGCATTATGTTAGTTCCCTATTGGTGCATGGGTGCAATAGTCTTGAACCTGAAACTTGCATCTTTTACCTTGCCACGTTGAGACCAAGCAACACTGCACATGCATGCATGTTGCCTTATTCATGACACTTGGCTTGCCTGTTTTCATATTTCAATTGTTTGTGGCTTAATACTTGTTGTTGATCATTATTTTGTTCGGTACACTATAGGAAAAGGAGTTATCTACAATTGCAACTCACAGCATTTTGGTCTCCGTGCTGTAGAAATAACGCAGGAGTACTTTGGTTTTATATTAAAACGCTAAGATAAATTTAAGCGGGAATGAATTTTCACTTCCCTCCACTATTACTAAAATCGGCCGCGAATCATAATATTTCCCCAAAATTTTAAATTCTCAATTACAATTTTTCCATCCAATTTTCGTCGTTCGCCTGGTCTCCGTCTCACTTTCGAATCTCCGGTCACTTCGCACTGATGCTCTTGGTCTCTCGGGTGTCATAACGGAAGGCAATCGGTTCCAGTGGAGGAATTTCCATTCCAGTGGAGGTCAGACCCATAGACAGCGTTCTTCGAAACGCTGTAAATTTATATAATAGCGTTTTTTCAACGTTGTCAATGAACATATTTCTTGTAGTGGTAACCTTCTGTGTAGTCATGGTCACTGTATTTTTGTACTTACTTACACGTGAGACTGTTAGAGAACCACAAATTATCACAAAACCAATTGGCAATGTGAAGGGTGAACTCTTAATAGTTATACAGGAATTAGTTTACAAATTCCCCGATGTGGGACTTGTTTCAACACGCCCCCACACGTGTGGCATATCTGAGCCTAAAATATAGATATTATTGGGTGACGTGGATAAGTGTGGCAATGTGCACACGAATTAAACCCGCTCTGATACCATGTTAGAGAACCCCAAGTTATCACAAAACCATTTGGCAATGTGAAGGGTGAACTCTTAATAGTTATACAGGAATTATTTTACAAATTCCTCGATGTGGAACTTATTTCAACAGAGACTATGTTGTTGGTACACTCTTTGGGTTGAACTACATGTTGGCCCTGTTGTATGTGCTGGTAAGCGCATGTCTTCAACCTTGTTACTGCTCCATCATGTATGATTTGTTTGGCCCTATTGTTGGTACATGTCTTGAACTACACATTAAACCCATATAGCCTTGAATTGTGTGTCATAATTCTTGAAACTGAAGCCCATATAATATTGTCATATATGTATTTTTGGACTCACTTGTACCGATTAGTCTTCATGTAGAAATATGCATGCCCTTGTGCCATGTTTTTAAAATCTGAAACCATATATACATTTGCACTTCCCTTGTTTATGCTTGCATGTAATGAAGTGCATGTGCCTTATGTTTATGCACTTCCCCTGTTATGTTATATATGTGCGTGTATTGGAATGCATATTATAAGTTTCTTAAATTAACCCTGTAAAATCTGCTCATGTTGCGTTATAACCTGCTGCACCATTCTTGAAACTTCAAATGTACAAATTTATTTGCCTTATTTGTCAACCTGAACTTGCTGTATTTTACAAACTTGAAGCCTGGCACCAAATGTTCAAATGTATTCACACTACTATAAAAACTACTTTTAGTTACATATATTAGCAGCGTTTGTATACTTAGTGTAACTGAATATATTTAATTCTCTGTTTTCACCCATTTATTTCGATAAAACGCTGGCACTTACCCTCTCGTTTACACTGGGCGGGATAAAACACATATTCTTTTCGTTTCATTTTTCTTTCCCTCCATTTCACGTTCCTCTTTTTTACTTCTCCGCCCACGTAACCGTACGTCTATTTCCATTCCCTTTATATGACGTCTCTCCGTTTACCTCTCCTCTCACAAAACCCTAGGTCCGTAAAATAGAAGCGCTGAGATTGGACCAACTGCCACCGATGCTCGGATCTACAACTAGTCTTTGCTTCGTCCTTTTAGATATGGTGCTACAGAAAGAGATGGACGTATGGATTGGATTGTGCCAAAGAAGTTTCCAGAACTGATCTGATTTAGACATGCCTGTGAGCGTCGTCGTCGGAGGTCATGATGAGTCACTAGTTGATGTCAGATCTGGAATTTGATGTACGTGACTTTGAGCTGCAATGATTTGGTATGTTCTTGATATAAATTCTCAATAATGAAGTTTATGAATTACTGAGTCAATATCTAAGAGCTTCTGTGAATTTTTTTTTGTATCAACTATGTAGTTCATGTCTGAGTGTATAAATTAAGATTTGGATCTAAATCGCAAATTACAATAAGAGATATGATCCGAGCCTTCTGATGGTGGAATAGTGGCATTCTTTTTTTGATAGGGTTGATATAATCTTTTTCCTGAACATAGCATATTTTATTTTGGAGTCCGACAAGGAATAATAAAGATGAGAACCTGTATTTTTTTCTGGTGATATTTGCTTTAATAATTATAAATTTTAAGATATGTTTATTTGAGCAACTCCAATATATTATTCTACTTGCACTGGCTCAATAGCTTGCCGAATAGTAACGAATTGTCCTAATTTTCCACATGCAGTCGACTAGGTCATTCGAGGGAGGCAACTAGAGCTCTACTTATCGCTGCTGTCAGATCCCATCATTCCACGTTGACCTCTACCCGCGAACGTTTCTATGTTTCCAGGTTGCCGTGACTTTCCAGCCTATGAGGCCTACTTTAAGGTAAAACCCCTTCTTATTGTTCATTTTATTTTTCAAATTTAAGAAACCTATTGAACTCGAATCTCCCATTTTCAATGTAGCAATGTTTTTTTTCTTCATGAAATCTATGTCTAGGTGCATGAAACATTGATAACACATAATTTGTCTACTTTCTTACAATTGACAGGGGATTAGGCTAATATGCTATAATGTCATGCCACAAAGACATGAATAATAGGCCTCATTATGATTTATTACACAATGTGAGCTATCTATCATGAGGACAGAGCTAAAAGTTGGATGATTTCTCGAATACTGCTTATTTATTGCTATATACTAAAGAACAGGTTGATATACCTGCAATCTTAATATCAGTTTTTCAATCTTGTAATTTCCTTTCATAACTAAGTTTTAATTTAAATCTACTGAGCTAACACTGTAAAACTACGCAATTACTATTTCTTATATACTATAGAGAAGACGGTCTTTACTTTTGTCTACTAAATCACGTTCAATTTGATTCTCTATCTATTGACTTTGTTTGGGTACCTTTTGCATACCTTTGCACTAATAAAGTCTTTCGTGCATTTCACGATATTTACTCTAGTTCTTTTTTTACTTTATTACAAGTTGTTCAAGATTTTTGCTGAATTGTGCAAGTAATGTACATTATCAAATTTAAACCTAACAGATAGAAATGTTAGTTTGATTTCGACAAAGCATGGATGTTCTTCGTCCAATGTAACAAAAGATATACCTTCAACAATATTATCCTGCATGATATTAGATGGTAGAGCTTCATTTAGGAGCCGAAGATTGTTAATCCCCTTAGAGTTCTCGGGTATGCTATATTCAGCATCATCTAATTTTTATTTTCCTACAGCCACTGTATCCTTTTGAAGGTTGGCATCGATTTGTTCTATTTTACTAATATTAGCAGCGATTATTCGATTCACATTTAGTGTATGGTCAGCTGTTGATTTCCTTCCAAGGGATTTGACGTCCGTTCATACTTCACCTAGTAGAGTTAGTGCGTAACTCATAACACTTCTGTTTCCAGCCCTGCTTCAAACTATTTTTTTTCTGATGATCCGAAGTATGCTGAAATTTTGAAACAGCTGCAACATGTTAGTTTTTCTTACATTTCACAAACTTATAAGTATTCTGCATTGGTGTTAGTTAACAGTCACATTCTGTTTTATCACTTTCTATTTTGGTAAATTATCGTTTCAGTGTGTGACTTCTACTTCATCCTTATTTATCGAAATGGGTTGGTCACTACCTCCAATTCATGTATCGTTAGTGCTAGGATTATTGTCTCCTTGTTTTATGCATCAACAAAGAAAGAAGGGTTTCATATAAGAAATATGTTCCAATTACTCGAAAAAGAATCCGTTCTAGGGTAATATTATCCTACTAGATAAGTACACTAAAAGGCTATTGTGTTGTCAGCCATTCCGTGGTCCATTGATCCACTCTAGAGTATTTTCATCGTCTTAGTACAGCAAAGAGATAAGGTATGCAATTCTTAGTTTTATGCCATTATTCTGTTATTTATCCATGCATTTCTTAGTTTTCTGCAATTCTTATATTTGAAATCAGTATAGCCTTTGTTACGTTCTCATAGAGCAATTGTTTTTGAAACATAGAGGCTGTTCTTTTTAAAGTTAACACAAATATAATAATTTGCTCAAATAGATGATAGAGTGCCTTTTTTATTTTTCTCTTCTACTTTTCTTTTCATATAAATTTAATGTTACTTTATATTAGCATCAAAAGGGTATGATGGAAACACCATTGGATTTCTGATTTCTCTACATATGTTGTGAATGAACTGGATTTGATTTTTTTTCTTGTGATTGAAGATTCTTTCATTTATCTCTTTCCATATTTCTATAACCATAATCTTGAGAATGATCAGGACTCAGGAGTTCAAAAGCTGATGATTGCTTCCACGTAGTTGCCTTATAAATGTTTAACCACTGTAACTTGCTATCCCAACAGGTCGAAATATCCTTCTTTACTCTTAATTTTCTTTCATATAAAATGTGTAAAGCTGCAGTAAAAATGTAAGCGATGAATATCTTCAATTCCCGAACTACAAAATACACAGGAAGTTGAAACGGACATTCCTTTATGCGCCATATTAATAAAAGTATTTAATGCATTTTTAAAAACCTTCCAAAGCATAAAATTAAGCTTTTCAATAGTATGTTGATTCCAAATCTTATGCCGATGAGCTTATTGAGGTCATATGGTATTATTGTGAAGAAATGGAAGAGTAGGGAGGTTCTAGCAGTGCTGTGAGTGATAGTTGTGGAGTATATTGGTAGTTTATTTGAGCAATTCCCTGTTGAATCCCATGTATATTAATCTATTAGTTCATGTCATTTTTTATTTTACTGTTATTTCATTGCACTTGTGTCTGCATGAATTTGTATAATATAAAGTTGGTTTAGGTCTGTAAAACAAAGTTACATTCACTAACAGTTCCTACTTTACTATGCTTAAAGCAGATTGGTGCTACAAATTTGAGATAAGGGACACAAAAGCCTCACAATGATGTAGACCACCAACCGAATGTCTTTTATTCCATTCTTGTGCTGCAGAAGCCGTCCTGCTTTATGCAAACCATGTATATAGGAAGGGAGTGCCACAAGAGTGATGTGCGTGGAACTAGTGGTAAACCGCTTCTTGCGTAAGATGGCTAGGGTGGTTGTTGCAACAGCAATCTTAGAGGCAGCAGCCGGTGTTGGCTCTGATGGTTTAATAAAACTAATGGATGCTTTATGTAGACGTGCTCAGATCCCCCGGCTCTTCCAGATGGCCTATGCCTTGTCAACATTGGCTATTCGAATTTCGATCCTTAGGTTTGTTTTATTCACTGATCATCTTTTTTCGATTGTATTCATTTTACTAGTGCACTATTACTCTAGATTTATTCCTTTGTTTTGTAAGGATTTTTTTTAATGGATGTAACCTGACAAGTATACATTTAGTATTGTAATATGACGTTGTTGATTTTCAAAAAAAAAAATACTGTGATAAAAAGAAAGAGGGTACAGTTAGAAAATGAAAAGCTAGAATATGGAAAATCTCAGCTATAGGTTCATATTCTTTTCTTTGGCAATCTCAATTTTTTAGTCCATATTTTATAGCATGACGTTAATATTAAATATACTAAACAATACTTCCAAGTTGCTTGACATATGAATAACACTTCGAAAACATGTCTTTATACCGTACAAATCTTGAATAAGTTCAGAAAAAAATGTGTGCTTTTCTTAAACCAGTGCTTATGTTGTCTAAAATGACTATTTTAAAGTTGTGTAGGTTGAAAATCATGATAGTTTGAAAAACTAATAAGGTCAGTTAGTTTTTGAATTACTTAGTGGCTGTATTTTATGTGTAATTGTCATAAACTAGTGAATTCCACGGTAAAAGCAAGGATAAAATAGAGTAACAGTCTTAAATCCAAGGACAAATGCTAATGGAAGAAGGGATTTGACCCAGTACAAGTGCAGAAAAATCATTATTGCATTAGAAACTG
The DNA here is from genome assembly GCA_030737875.1 of Allium sativum. Lineage (NCBI taxonomy): Eukaryota > Viridiplantae > Streptophyta > Magnoliopsida > Asparagales > Amaryllidaceae > Allium > Allium sativum. The sequence goes on along the minus strand of CM060922.1, from coordinate 192,781,887 downwards.
CAGATATCAATCTAAAGTTATAATGTCAATTTTATGTTTGAAGTTACAAATTTTGTACATGCAGCTTATAACATTATAATTTTTGTACCTTTTCCTCCATTTTTTGGGACATAGGGACAGGGAAAAAGGGAATAAAAGAAAACTAGAATATCAATTTTAATGCTAAGAACCTTTTTTTTTTGACATAGCAATGCTAAGAACCTTTTTAATATGATATAAGTTAGTTACTAAACTTTATATAAATACTTGTTAATTTACCCAGCCTGCTTTTACTTAAAATAATACTTCATGTTTTTGTTTGTGGTTTCGTCCTTTTCACTAGACCACAAATAGCAGGCCTTACCTCAACTGGTAAAATTATCTGGAATGATAATAATATTATCACAAATGTTAAATATTAGGATGTGTTGCTACAGAAAAAACATGTCCTAAAATTGTTACCTGTATTAGGATGCTTTGATATATGATTCATTATGAATGCAACATCGATAGTATCATAAATTGGCTTGCAATGTACTTTTTAGCCTTGATTCAAATATTATTTATATAGATTAATTTTTGGTTCACGGTCAGAGAACTAATCACAAAAAGAAACATACGAATACATGTTATAAACAACAGAATAGACAAACCAATACAAATACATATTATACTTATAACATACAATGTTAGTTTGAAAAACATGTATTAATATAGATGTCTCTTAAAGCTACTGTAACGAGATACATAAAAGGTTGTAATGCACATATGGCCGGCATAAAACAGTTATTTTAGCTGCCATGTATTATTGTTCAACATCTTATCCCAAATTCCTGCCATATCCATACTTATTCTTTTTGCTTGTTAATTAAGATTCCATAACGAGTTCATCCAGAAATTGTTCTGGTATTTATCAAAGTTAGAGGAATGCCCATCTTTATGGAAAATATGGCTTTTTGGCTTCGACTCATGGTGATATTCTTCGCTACAATAATCACTTCCCACAGCTTCAACATCGAAGAAGCAACAATCAAGGAAATACAGTTCGCCTTCACAAATGGCAGTTTAACTTCTCACCAACTTGTAAAATATTACTTGAACAAAATCCAGTCATACAACCATGTACTCTAGGCAGTGATAGAGGTCAATCCAAATGGATGGAGCGCTCGAGGCGGACAGGGCAAGGTATCCCTGTACATATAATTTGCCAATGCTAGATTAGATGATAATGCTAATTAACAGGAAAATATATGCAGAACCCTTATGTACTGTCTGCAGATCCATATGGATCGAGCAGCGGTTCTGCTATTGCAGTTGCAGCAAACATGGCTGCAGTTTCATTAGGTACTGAGACATCTAGGTCTATCTTATGCCCTGCTTCTGCTAATTCAGTTGTTGGAATCAAACCAACGGTTGGGATTACTAGTAGATATGGTGTGATTCCAATCAGCCCCAGGCAGGACATGATCGGGTAATGAATAGAAATTTAAATGATTTCAAGAAGATATAGAGCATAATATATTTCTCAAGTACTCATCATAATATTGTGTATAGGCCGATTGCTAGAACAGTTAGAGATGCGTGGTGGTTTTGGAAGCAATGGCTGGCTTTGACGAGGGAGATGCTGATTCTACACAAGAAGCATTGAAGTACATAGCCAAAGGAGGATACACGCAGTTCCTTAATGTGTCTGGAATGGAGGGTAAAATTTCAAAATTTCGTTTTTGTTTCGAAAATTCTGGCAGTTCTGTCCTAATTCCGTTTTGCAAATTCCGGTAAGAAAGATACACAAATAATTATGTATTACTGATATAAAGCTATAGTAAATTGTTAGATAAACTTAGGATGAAGCAAACTCGAATTCTTCCACCTTAGCATTGTCGACTGCACTTATATATCCCATTATCAATATTTAGATTGTGTAAAGATGCAAAAAGAAAAAGTAAAATAAAATCCTGTTATCAATATTTAGATTGTGTAGTTTCGTAGCTGCTTGTAACTCTAATTCGTAACTTTCAACCATTGAATTTACAACTTATTTCAACCCAACACATCCAATGGTTAGTCACATTTTTTTCCTCATTTTGTGTACAAATATTCATTGTTAGGTGCGTGTACAGACGTTGTTGACTTTTTATTATTATTAAGATTTCAGTTGATGTTAATCAAAGGTCAATTCAATGATATTTGCATACGTACATCATATATGTATTGGCCAGTAACAATCTGTAATCCTATTCTATCATGTGCGCAATGTTAAATGGAATAACCTGTAATGTGAAATGGTATTCTTGCTTTTGGTAATATCATATTTGCTTTCACGTTAGTGGCACCTGTAAAGTCAATTAACTGCATTTATAACTACCTCTGCAAAACGTTGGGTTGATAGATTAAACGGTGGTATCCTTCCACATTAGCATTGTCGACTGCACTTATATATCCCATTGAAGGGTCAAGCTGGCTAGCTAGGTTTCAAGTTTATATCGAATCAAAGTAGGGTTGATGGACGGAAGGTGCAGCGATGTTTGTCATTGCAAGGTACGGCTATGACCTTGGTTTTGTGTCGTATGGTGGGTTTTGGGAGGCATGATAATCCTGTCATTTTTTATGATAGAAGCAGGGGTTTTGAAAGACAATTTCAGGAGGTGACGAGGTAGTGGCCATGTTAATGAGGAGATGGACGCGAGTTCAGAGGTGATATCTAGTGGATATATGATGTTGTGTGGCATGGTGTTGGATGTATGGTGGAGCGCATTTTCAAGTGCAACAGGTTTTTCAAATTAAACAAGGAGGACGATGATGTAGGAGCGGGCCAAGTCATAAGTGTATTGGGCCGGGCTTGTTTAATGAAGGTGAGTTGCTCGAAGTTTTTATAATATAGTTTACTATACAACGTGATGTTGATTTTAAATTTTCAGTATATTGTTGTATTTTAAACCATTTTGCAAATGGGTTTTTGCGTTGAACTCGTATCAATGAGTATGACGCTATATGATAACTGTTGTTATGTTTGGCACAAGTAGAAATTATGACATGTTAAAAATAGACAAGATTCAAATGGCGTTATTTTTAAATAATGATGTCTTTTGATTAACATACGTTAAAACTATGTTATTATTTGGCCAAATAATATACTGTCAAGATAATTTAAATACTATATATCAGTTTTGGACATCTGTTGAGTAGAATGAAACCCCATTCTGTAAATTTCTCATTTTGGTACTTATTTCTCTCGAACAATGTTTTTTTTTTAGTGTTTGGAAAATAAACGAAATTTTCAACGGATTCTGGTCCGGTCACCGTCGGAACCGGAAAGAGATGTCTGTAATTTCGGCGTGCCTGTCGGAATTTGGAACCTTGGTATTTACCTTTTAAGTAAAACAGGTGAAAAACAATGTGTCTTAAAACATCTAACATATGAAATGGTAATATGAAATTAAACAGGGCGGCAAGTTTTCATACGAGTGGATGTTATAAATAGCTTTAGTTCAATTTTTCTAACTTTCGAAATTAGAAGAGCTACCTGGAGCAGACGCATGAAATTATGGGTATATTTGGCAGTTGCATAGGATATTTCATCGCTTTATACTTAACAACTTTTGGCATATGGACTTTGCAACAAAATAGTGCAACTAGCAGACATGTTATTGTTGTTGGAAACTTTTTTCCAAAATATAAGAATAGCTTTCGGTGACATGATAGTTATGATGAAGTGGTTCTTAATGACTGGGCGAAGGCCTATGCCTGCAGTGGCAGCTGTCGTTGTGCTTTGAGAATGTCTTCTTTATTATTGAATAACATATGCTCCCTTATTTTATCGTACACAGTTAACAAATTCATATACCTGATGCACCATATTGAACTTAGTACACTTCTGTTGTTATTAAATTCTCTAGATGTTCAGACCATTTTAATATTGATAGGTTGATTTCTAAAAACAATAGAAAATAAGATGAATGTCTGGGTGAAGTCAAAATTGGCTTTGTGAACATCTGTAATGATTTTTATGCAAGTGTTAAGACTACCGCCATTAGATTGAAAGAGCCGGTAATTCTTACCGTTATATTTGTATGTAATTTTTACCGTTGATCGTTATACTTCTGTGCAGGTAATTAGATTTTCAAAGTGAAGAACGCCTGCATTAAAGAACCGGTGGTTATTAAGCTATGAAGAAGACTTCAACTATTATTTTGTTTGTATTAGTCGGGTAGACTTGTTTGTAAGCAGTTATGGTATGTGGATTCACTTATTTTGTCGAAATACTACTATTGAGATGATTATGGGTGTTATATTTGATATTGCGAGTAATGTGTTTTTTAAGTATTTAAATATGGCAATTATTGATTTTAGTTTGAAAATGATACTCATATAATTATTTGTTTTAATATTTCTAGTATATATAAGTGATTGATGGAAATATTAGAAGCTATTAACAGTAAATAACCGCAATTAAAATGTGGTGTATATCAGTTAGTTTTAGTAGCGTTGAAAAAGTGCTACAAATGTAATTGACAAAGATATTTTAGCTGAAATGAAATGCAACAAAATACATATAGTAGGATTGAAAAATCGCTACAAAAAAATATAGTAGGACTAGAAATCCGCTAGAAAAAACATATAGTAGGACTGAAAAACCACTACAAAAAAATTAAAAAATGATGCAAGTATCACTTTAGTAGCATTTTTAGGACGCTGCCGAAAAACTTTTTGTAGGGTTTCAGAAACACTATAATATTTACATTTTCGATTGCGTTTACTAAAACGCAACAAAAACTTTTAGACTTTTAGTTGCATGTCGTATAGCAGCGTTTATCGAAACGCTACTACAAGTTATTGTAGCGTTTTTACAATGCTACTAATAGCATTTTCTGGTGTAGTGTCACAGGCCACCTTATTTGTTTGCCAACTTGATTTTATTAGTTGGAATCAACCAAAAACCGTATATACCTACCTTATCTATAAACTTGAACCCATCGTTCACTTGACTCAACACTTGCTGACATGCTACTGCTTTGGGTTTGCTGTTGAGTTGCCTTGTCACTTGGAAATTGCATCTTACTTATCCAATATGCCTGTATGAAACTGTAAACTACCATCTCTTTCTATTGTACTTAAACCCTTCATTATAATTCCCCAATTATTTGATTAGAAATTTATGAAAGAATCATCATCGTCAACTCCATATTTATACCTATCTCTACCCCAATTTCTGTCACTTTTCAACATTCATCCTACCAGTAAAAAAATGATCAGGATATTTTATCATTATTAAAGATTCAAACAATTTCTTTAAATAATGTATAAGATCTAATGTCTTAATTAAATGTCAAAAGTATGGTACGAAATTATTATTACAGAGTTGAAATTTTGATTTTCATTGTTACTTCATATGAAATAAGGAAATCGTTGTAGTTAGCGGTATGGTTGTTGAGATAACCGGTGGTGGACATCAGTGGATGATGTCTTATTTCTAGGGAAGCTAGTTTAAGTTTGCTTAACTGAAATTATGAAGGGTATGATGGAAAGATTAAAAAAACACTTGTATCTACTGAAATATGTCTTATACTATTTCACCCAATATTTAATATACTTTAATTTTTGAATCAACTTGAAAAGTAAACTTATGTACCAGCCACTTCTCGAATTATATGTATCGATTTAGATGATTTAGAAATTGAGTTTTGGTCATATAAATAAACCCCTATTTGTGCTTATTAATAATGTAAAGAAAAACTACTAGTTAGAGATTTTACAGGAATATGGATGAGAGGCTTAATCTTTCGAATCTAATAACTATGGATAAGGTTGTGCTTAAATTTGATTTAGAAACTTTTAAATTGATTAAATATTGACTTTTTTTAAAAGGAGATTCATTTTTATGCTTCTTGACTTCTTTCTTCCCAAAAATATTTTCATAACCACCCAACAATTCTTCAATGTCAGTCCTGGATAAAATACCGGGAGGTGTTCCCATTTCAATTTCACCATTGAACATTTTCTTATCAAAGCTCCACTTGTGTCCTAGGTCTAAAAATTTCCTATGATTCACACATTTTTTACTATGTTTCAAGTAAGTTAAAGAAGTCTCGAAATGGCATACGGGACAAGCTAAATAACCCTTCGTGCTCCAGCCGGATAACATTGCATAGCCCGAAAAGTTGTTGATCGTCCATAACACGCTTGCACGTAATGTGAAATTATCACCAGTGAAGGTATCATAAGTTTTTATGCAAGATCCCATAATTCTTTTAATTATGCGATAAGAGACTGCATGTAGACATTAATGTAATTGTTAGGAGACTCTGGACCAGGGATAAGGGTTGAAAGTATCAAATTCTCTGTCTTCATGCATAACCAAGGTGGAAGGTTATAATTTATCAATACGTTCGACCATGTGCTGTGATGTGTTGTGATGTGTAGTCATTGTACGAAAAGGACTGATCCATCATATGCTACTCCTAACCTGATATTTATGTTTTCTGATGAAAAATGAGGATAATTGGCATCCATAATCTTCCATACCTCGCCATCAGCTCGATGTCGAAGTCTGCCATCATTTTTTCATCCCACTGCATGCCATAACATAAGTTCTGCGTACTCCTTGGACAAGAACATCATTTACAACCTTGGTTTTAGTAGAAAATAACGCATCACTTTTACTAGTACTTTGTGAATCTGCTTCTACGAATCTTTGTCAATAGCCACTTTCTCTTCCGGTACAACCCACCTTGAAAAACCACAACTTTTGTACTTATGTTCCTTTTTCATTTTCTGCCCAATATAACATGAAGTCATTTGGACATGCATGTATTCTTTGGTAATCGTGGCGTAAATCTTTAATGATATTTTTGGTAGCATTGAAAGATAAAGGGATGTGGGCTTGTGGAAAAGCTTCTTTCATCAACTCTAATAAATCGTTGAATGCAGACTCAGTGATTCTATGTAGGCATTTTAAAGAATAAAGCCTGACAATGAAACTTAATCGCGAAAATTTGGTACACTCGGGATATAATGGTTGTTTTCCCTCTTCAACACATTGATGAAATTTTCTAGCATCGACGTCTATTCCATTTTACCCATCAGAAGATCCATCTTCATTGTTCTGCATATTTCCACAAGTACGTTGCAACATCTCATCCAGATTGTCTCCAAAATTTATTCATGCTTCACAATCCATATTGTTATCGCTCCTTTTAGGATCTAAACAGGGAACCTCACAAATCCATTTCATGTACAAATTCATATGGACCATTCCAAATTAGATGGTTGTAGACTACTTCTTGACAACGCCACTTACGATTATGACAATTTTTGCAATGGCATGTAATTTCATCACCTACCGCAAATCTAGAAAAAGTACTTCTAATAAAAAGTTTCACACCACTGATGTACCATTCACTGAACTTAAGTTCTGCCAATAGTTTTTCCTTGTCATTCATTGAGTGATACCTCAAAGCAGAAAATTAGGCACAAGTAAAGCAGGACATTACGCAGCACATTAATCAAATAAAAAAATTGAAATATACATTGAGTGATACCTGAAGCAACAGATTAAATCGAAGCCCTAACTGAAATCTGAAACCCAAACGAACCCCAATTGAAGACCTAATTGAAACACCGAAGCCCTAACTGAACTTGAACTCGAACCTGCCCTAATCGAACCCTAATTAAGCTTGTAAATTTGAACTTTTAGCCCTAATTGATCCTGAGAGTGAATGTTTGAGAGGTTGAGCAGCAGAGTATTTTGTTAAATTTCGATTGAAACTTTCAATATTTTGTTAGTTTTCCCCCTTTGTTTTTGCTTCCCTTCGTAAACATTATTTCATGCGCAGATTGCTAACCTGGACTAAACATTATTTCACGCGGATCGCTAACCTGGACCGTTGGATCGTGTTGACGCGGATTGTTAATTTTATTCACACGGCTACTACAACACATGTTGATATATGTGCTAACACATTTAAGCGTGCGTTGCAATAGACAAAAAACAACATAGCAACGACAACATTGTAGCTGGCAACACCATGGATTTTCGTTGTGATAGGCCATCAATGGCGTAGTGTATATTGGATAGTTAGTAGAATCGTAGCTATTTTTATGTGGAAGAGTGGAAGGAGAAGATATGTCTTTAACATATATAGAAAGAGATAAGTAGAAAATATTTATGTGGTCTTATGCTTATACGATAGGTTTGAGCATTATCCTACTAGGCTTGAGCTAACCAACGTTGAATACAACATGAATTCTGTTTATAAGGACGGTAATATTACATATATATATGAATTCTGTTTATAAGGACGGTAATATTACATATATACATATATATATATATATATATATATATATATATATATATATATATATATATATATATAATGCAAATACTTCCCTCTTTGAAGCCTTTTTTTGAACTGCCGAAAAAGTCCTCATTAGATTATTATGGAATCCATATGAAACAAGGGTATATTTGTCCTCTAAGCACCCACTACGCTCCTGATTCGGTTCGCAGTCCATGTTCTCCCCCACGTTCCCAGTATACCTCACAAACCTGCGAAAATGGGGAGAATAAGGGACGCAAATCAGGTCAAAAATAAAAATTTGAAGCAATTGATAATTTCCATCGCAGATCATTCATTGATTCTTTCTCTCTAATCCCATGTCGATTTCGTGTCCTTCAAAATCCATGATAATTGGGGACTAATTACTCTTGCGGAGAGGCAATCGCTGTAATACGACCATCGTTTCAACCGCTCGCGCCATACACGACCTCTTAGGTCTGTCCGTTCTTCTCAGCTGTGTGTCCCCAGTCTTGCTTTTTTACCATAGTATTTGAGGACTAAAGGTGAAACCGTCGGTTTTTTGTTTTCTTTTTTCGAATTACTTAAAAGTGCACTATTTTTTATTGATTTCACGCTTACAGTCTCATTTTGATGATGCTTCATTTATCTCAGATTGGCATTCCACCGTAGCTGTGCAATTCCTTTTAGAGTTTTGAAACCAGACACTATCTGCTTATACAATTCCAGTTAGGTTTGAATTTGTATCATTGATATTCTCATATTAAACCATGGTTTTCAAATTCCATTAAATGCTATATGTATGCCTATTTGGTAATTATTATTAGCATATTCCAGTTGATAGTGTAACCAAAGTTTATTTTGTAAAATGTATAATAATTATATAACTTTGTGATATTAATGGACAGTGTTGGTAGTCAACTCTTTCTACAATAGACTTTAGATGTGGGGTTCAGGGTCTTTTGATGCAAGTGTATGTAGGAGCTAAGCTATGAAGGAATTAAATAGGCATGTATAATTATATAATTCTCAGCCCTCACTTTCATGGAAGGAAAACTATCCCGCGTTTGATAGGGTTAGTCATAGTGATTTGTGGTTTTCAGAAAATTAGGTAGCGTTTGGTTTATTTTATGTTTTGCATTTTTAGTTTTCGGCATTAATTATGAAAGTTGTGAAGATTTGAAGTGTAGCGGTGGTGATGGATCAAAGGAAAATGGGGTGACGGAGGGGACCGCGGGAATGGTGGATAGATGGATTTGTTATTGTCATTCCCTTGTTTCTTAAAATATGAAAAATAATAAAATGTTGTTTTCGGTTTTGTGTGTTAACTCTGTTTTGTAAAACGGCCATTTTTCACGATATATGTGCATTGCTGGTATTTTTGTATGTATGAAAACTCAAAATTGAAAAATCTAAACCAAACGCTACCTTAGTTTTTGTAATTTAATTTCCTTGGATAGTGACAGAATTTTTGCTTCTCAAAGCTTCTTTTAGTGATGATTTTACTTATGTTCTGTTATTAGTTGTGATTATTCAGGTTCTTTTTCACTTCATCGATTTAATGTTCTCAGGTAACCTAATTCTCCATTTGCTGACGTTTTGGGAAAGGCAGTAAGGCACTATGTCTCTTCTCTACGTTTCTCACTTTATAAACTGCAAGTGAACCTCTTTCTCTTATTATTTTCTTAGGTAACCTAATTTTTAATTTCAAGTCACTGTATGAACTATCAACATTTTTTTTTCTTTCAAGAGCTAATTTGATCAATAACATATTTATATTGTTTGTTTTCAATTTCAACACAGAAGAAGCTGCATACACTTTTCCTTATGGCTGTCGAATTTATGATGGGTCAAGTAAGAGGAGAAAAAAAAAAGGTTTATTGATGCTTTTACGAAGATGGTGTAGCTTTTAATCAAGGTCAGTACATAAAAGATGAATCCCAATTTTGACTTCGTAAACATTTTCTCCCCTTTGTATATGTAAATTGAAATTAATTACAGTTAACAAAGGTTTATTCGTGAATATCATGCTTAAACCATTTCAATGCATTAGGCATTTATTTCCATTTAGTTGGTTTGATTATATTTGGATATTTAGTTAGTAATGGAGTGAATACTCAGTACTCTATCTATTTCACTTTAACTGCTTGATTATTAAATTAGTCTTAAAATGATGTGAAGTAAACAAACACAAAAATAATGTTATAATATATTTGGTTTGGTGTTGCCATCAGAATTTCATTTCTTTTTGTTTTATTCCCTCATCCAGTAATAATTTTTGCTCACTATATCTTGCATATAGCAATCCATTTGGTAAAATATTAATTAGTCTACTACAATTTGATAATGATATCCAAAATATCCAGTGTGGATAGTTGATAGTAAGCAAATTCAAATTGTCTAATGTTCTTCTAATATAATGCATCATGGCTAAGTTTCAAAATATTTTTATGTGCTTATTTTTTTTCCATTTTGTCATGTATAACAAATCACCATGATGAAAGCTGTGCCGACATCCCCGAATAAGTTAAAGCTGTCAAAATTACCATGATGAAAGCTTGGTCCAGATTGCTATAGAGACTCAGGTAATTTCTTCTTCTTTGCATTTTGATAGCTCTGGCAGTTTCGTCACTGAATTTTAGACTATTTACTATAACAAGGATTAGTCTACGCCTCTTCCGCTACTTCTCCTTTTCATATACAAAGCTTTTTCTCTTCTACTTTACGCTCACCGTTCTCCTCTTCATATCGCTCCTTTCCTCTTTGATTTTGAGGAATAGTTTCACCTCTGTAAGTCCATTTGTACACAGGCTCTCTCAACTTACGGTTGAGTAGTCAATTTTCTTTTAAGAGGTATTTTATAGGTGTAAATGATGGGTATACTGAAGATTGTTTCAGCTAGATAGCAGCTCTTTCTTTGTTTCACATTATCCTACATTTGATTGTTAGGCTAAGAACACACCACATGTTAAGGTGAGGGTCCTTATGAGTAGCCTCGCTTTATCAAAATACAACAATAAAGAATGTGTTTAAGAATTACGGTGAACCTTTATTTTAAGGGTCGGAGTTAATCTGAACCATGGTTCCTGTATACTACATAGTAGACAGTACCTCATAACAATAGATTTCTATAAAAATTATTTGAAATCAATTTGACATCTTAGTATAAAAGGAGAGTAAATAAAAAGAAGATATCTGAAGAAGCTGACCTCACCTACCGCTGTAATAGGGGTTGATTCAAAGTAGTCATTCAATGAGGATAACCGTTACAAGCACAAAACGATCTGCAGTAGGTGTTGCTATGTCATTATTTTGATGACGTATTAATTTTATTTGCCGAGTAAAGACAAGAAGGAATTTTATGATTCTTTTCATTATATTGAGTTGTTACATACACACACACAGAGAGATTCATAAATGCGAGTATGCCATTTTGACAAACATATGACTAAATATCAAATATGTTTACGGATGGTATGCAACAACATTTAAGGAGTTATTTATAGGAATTATTTTATAAAAATCATGCAAACTTGGCAGTTTACCAATATTACTAAATTTTTGGTGTAGGTTTCATTCTTTTAAAATAGGCGCTTCTAGCTAGAAGGATCAGAATCTAGAGGCATAGGAATATGGATGGTTGACAGGTACTCTTATGCATAAAGGTAATCTCTTTTAGTGACCACTGTCATAGGTTTTTGTACATAAATTTCGTGACCACATGATGGTATAAGTTTATTTTAATCATGGTATTCTAGAATAAAAGAAAATTTTAAACTTACATCAATATGAAATTGCTTTGCATCCCCTTCTCCTTTTGTTCCCCACTATTTTGTATTAATTTTCTTAATCAATATTGATCCCAGTTTATTCTTAGATTTTGCAGATGCCCACTGTTTGCACATGTTTTTTCCTTTTGGTTGGTTTAATCGTTGGAAGAAATCCTCTTCTCAAGCAAACAGTTACAATATTTGATAGTTTCATGAAGCAGCACCACTTCATTTTCTAAAAGCTCTACCACCACTTTATAAGCAGTGTTTTTTCAAGCATGCTCAAGTATTATCTTTCAAGTTCTGGAATTGATAGGCACAGCATAACAAGGTTTGAAGGGTTACTAAAGAACCGAGTGAAGGAAAACAGTTGTTTAAAAGAGCTTATAGTCAAAATATACAAAATATTTTTTGTATAATTATAGGTCTGTTACAGTATGTAACAATTTGCATGCATGTGTACTAATTATAGCATCTATTTATCCTATTATGTGTCATTCATTTAGTGTTTGTGATGTTGTGGTTGTTTGATAAAAGTATAATCTGATACTTTTTTAAAAACTGAAATATGTATGTATAGGGTTTGTACTTCTATTTTTAATTATCCATTTAAATTCTGACGTATTTGCATACGTTGAGTGTTGTCATATAATAGGCAACTAGGACCTAAAATACATATGGAATGTGTGACCTCATTCATTTGCAATTTAGGGGTTTATTTTAGCCTTAACATGTGGTAGGATTTTTCCATGGTTTGAATGTTCGGCTTATACATTTGCATGCAAAAGAAGCCATGCTAATTTTGCAAATGAGTTGATCAGGTTTTTTTGACTTTTTTTTTCTTTTTTATTTTTTTGATACATTTGAAAACATCACATGCTCAAATAACTTAAAAACTTGACTCCGAATCAAAATACATCTGAATTGCTAAGGCAAATACTCAGAAAACTCAATCTGAAGCAAATGAAACAAGCCAAAATAGCAACTAAGTAACAACCAACTGTAGAAGAACAACATCAAAAGAAGACAGAGCTCTAGACAAGTCAGATTTTGCTCGAGGGTAGGAGGGACCTCTGCCATCCAAAAACCAATGCCAAAATCTGAGATAGAGCAACCTAGACTGCTGCGTTAACCCATCCCCATGCCAACTCAAGATGATACACCCGATATGCTAACTCAAGACGAAGTTTCAACTATCACATATCAATGATATCATCACCACAACAATCGCAGCTTCCCGATCCAGTATAGTACCTTTATAAGAGTTTTATCAACTCAAGTTATCTAAAAATTAGAAGTTCTATGCTTATATGTGTGTGTTTTCTTTCTTTCCTTTTTGCACTACTACATCACAGTCTACACGAGCACACTTGCCTCAACAATCGAACCGATTCATGATTTCTTTCATGCAATTAGAAGGCGAGGATTGAAGATTTTCATCATTTCATCAAGGAAGGAATATTTAAGGGACGTCACAGTTAAAAATTTATTAACTGCTGGATACCATGGGTAGAAATGCCTCGTGTTAAGGTAGGCTTCTTTAAATTAGTGCGCTTTAACTACCATATAAAAATTAAAATACCTTTTTTATGACATATTAGGAGCAACTATGACGGGTTTGATAGAGTGAGGGAATACAAGTCAGAACAAAGGAACAAACTGATAAGCCAAGGGTACAGGCTTTGGGAAATAGTTGGTGATCAATGAATGGAGCAACGTTTCAGGGGCACCCTCACACCAAAAGAGCTTTCAAAGTTCCTAATCCTATGTACTATGTTTCTTAATTTACTCATTTGATGTTTGATGAACAGTTCACTTTGTCGTGTTCGTTCAATAAATGTAATCGTTAGTAGTGCATGCACACAGTTTACCTCGCATATGATTAACTAAATGTGGTTTGTTACAGTAGTGTTGGAAGAATCACGCTTCTCATTCTTACCAGTTGCAACTCAAAAATGCAGTAATTATGGTTAGCCAGTCTGTGTATTATAAATACAGCCACTGTGTTTGCATTTGCTTTCTGTGAAGCTTACGTATTTCAATTTTTATGATTCTCATGTTCTCTATGATGGTGAGGTTAATTACCATGCTGTGTTTTATGGTCCTGACCTTATGGTACGATAAATTTACGATGATTACGAAACCATCTACTTAATAGCACACCATATTTGAGGTTCAGCGTTTCACGGCGAAGCGTGTGCCTTTACCACGCGCGAAGCGCTTGCCGTTACGCTCGTGTGTGTGTGTGTGTATATATATATATGGAAAGTGCACAATGACACCCCAAAATTCCAACACCCCTTTATCCCCCTTAAATCCACCTCTTGTATATATTAATAAGGGTAGTGGAGGGTGAGAGAGAGTTAGTGAAGGGAGAGAGAAATCGATTGTGTGGTGAAAAAGAGGGAGGTCAAAGGGGTGCTGTACTGTTTGAGGTGTCATTGAACGTGCATATATATATATATATATATATATATATATATACATATATATAAGGCTGGTTTAGTGGTACCTCAAACAGTGGAGCACCCCCAATAGCTTCCCTCTTTTCCATCACATATTCTCCCTCTCTCCTCCAAATCACTCTCTCATCTTCCACTAGCTTAAACTATTATAAATGAAAGGTGAAATTCAAGGGGGCTATTGGGATGCTGCATTTTTGAGGTGTCATTGAACGCTAGCCTATACACACACACACATGAATTGAGTTGTTATGTAAACTCTAACAAGTTTTAACCGCATTCACATGAATTACCAACATTAATAATTAGATTTGCTTAGTTAAGATATTAACATTGAATGTTTAATCAATTTAAGACTTCTTAGATACCAAATTAAAAACCGAAATAAAGACTGCAGTTTGGTCTCTAAGCAGTCTTAATAGCTATAAACCGATTTGGGACTAAATGTCAGTCTTTAATATAAAATTTTAAAGACTATTTTTTTCCAGTTTGTATTAATCAGTCTCTATTTAAAGACTGAGTAATTTCAGTCTTTATTTTTCAGTCTTTATATGGATGTTTTTTTGTAGTGAACACACAGAGTCGTTTCTTCCCATGCAACACACGTACTCCAACTTTCCAGTATAAGATGCGTTAAAAATATCTCCCGACCCCAAACAAATACCACCGGAGAGAAGGGAAAGTCCGTGTGAATGCAGCGGAGAAAAAATTACATGTTTTGGTATAACTTTGGATTTTATATTAGTTTGAGACGAATTCGAATGGGAAGGAAGGCGCTGTGAAAGTTTCGAATGAAGTTGAGGCTCTTTGAATAAATAGAACGAGGCGGCTATTATGTTTATTTTCGAATTAGAGTGGAAAAAAATGTAAGTTTTTTCTTCAAAAAGAGTGTTTCATTTGTTTCGAATATTGGAAGAAGACGGTATGTATATTTATAGTGGTAGAAGGCTTGATTACCACAGAAACGATACCAAAGGTTCCGAACATCGTTTTGAAAATTTCCTCATACCGAAAAGGCGTTTGCAGACGTATTTAATGCGAGTCAACTAACGATATTTTTATATGGTGACCGACGATATTTTTACGAAAACGACTAACGATATCTTTAACGTATAACTGTTGATGTTCGCGGTTCATACAAATCCATATAAACTTTGATCATAACGAAATTGGAAATCACACAGTAATTTAATTTTTTTCGGATATAATGGAACTGATATAATATACATTGATTTTAATATAAACGAATCTATAAATAATAAATTATTATTAACATAAATATTCAAATAGAATTGTGTATAATTTGAACATATACTAGTTTAGATTTTAAACTCAATGTATCAAATTCTAAATTAAAACGATATTAAAAATATTTAAAACCCTTTTACTTTATAAAATAATCCTTATAATTTATAAACGAATTGCATAACGACTTTTTGAAATTTTGATTTGGATATAAAACAAAATCTACAATATGACAAATCGATTTTTCTCTTTTATTAGAAAACTATTGTCTAATTGATTCAAACATTTCTTATTTCAAAGAAATCCGTCTTATTTTGGATCATGTATAATCAACTGAGGTACAAAACGTAATATTACGACCTACGCCGATGTTACAAGCTCTTTTATAATCAAAGTATATATGATACGTTCAAACATCGTTTAATAACTGAATACGCTAGTATAATTCATCTATATACTAAATTAAACCCTTTTAAATTACCAATTCACAAAATCTGCAATTACCACATTTACCCAAATATTGTAGAATAAATTTATTATTCTATTATTTATTATTAAAATATTCAAAACCATTAAATTCAAGTCATTAACCTCCATATAATCATTTAAAACCAAAATTTAAATATTTAATTAAACTGTTAAAAATCTGGGCCGATACAATTCAGATATAACTGCTGAAAAATTGGACTCATCCACTTACATGTTGTCCACTACGTTTACCTCTGAGTTGCATTGCTTCTTGTGCCTGAAAAATTGGACCCAACATTAGCTTCTTGGTTTGTTTGTTGTCTTTGGATTTGTTTTCTAGCGCTTTTCTTTTTTGAGGTAATTTCTTCTTCTTGTTTTTGTTGAAATGCCCTTTTTCTTTGACTTTTCTGGAACAAATGCCTCTTCGCTTTGTTTGGTCACTCCACGATTATTACCTCAATTTTTAGTCTAACAATAAGATCTTCTAAGGAAATCTCCTTTTTCTTATGTTTCAGATAGTTGCGGTAGTCTTTCCAGGATGGTAGTAATTTCCCTGTTATTACTTTAACAAGGAATGATTCTCCGACTTAATGTCCTTTTGCTTCAAGTTCATGAATTATGAGTTGGAGTTCCTACAGTTGAATGGTTGTGGATTTGGAGTCCACCATTTTGTTATCCATAAGCTTGTCTATGGTGAACTTCTTCAAACTGACATTCTGCGTTTTGTATTTATGTGCAAGTTCAGTCCATATAGATTTTGCTGTCAGGTGCGGTTGGAGCACTTTATATAGTACTATATTCAGACAATTCAAAATGTAGTTTTGGCATAGGAAGTTTTGATGCTTCCATGAATCAAATTGAAAAAAAAACAGTCGCGCCTTTTTCTCTAGTTTGTTCATATTTAGGCTTTGGTACATCCTCCTCGATGCAATTCGGCATCCCTAACGTGGTGAGATAAAACAACATTTGATTTTGCCATGTTGTGAAATCATCACCATCTCCTTTGAACAGATCAAGCCTGTTGTGCGTATTAGCCTTTGTTGATAATTCATCTATTGTCATCTCTGGTTTAGATTAAAAAAGTAAAAATCTTAAGATGTTATACATCTAGTATACCAAATCAAAGAATAATAAATTATAAACTCATCGCATAAGTTTATAAATCAAATTCACTACTCTGGAATTCAATATTAGCTAATGACAGCAATAAGTATGCTGTAATCAATTTACAACAACAACATTATACTATTTTAAGAAAGGTAATTTTTATTCTAATCCACAGTTTTAATAAGTTAATCCACAATTTTACTTTAATAAGTTAATCCACAACTATTTTGTAAGTTAATCCACGAGTGGATTAACTTACAGATTTCACCCTATTATATATCTAACAATCGATTTTGTGCTTCGTGTTTCACAATTCTGCGTTATTTCATAATTCTCATATCAGATTAATAATAATAATCTAACTAGCCTAAAATCAAGATCTCATACCGGATAATTATGTGAAAAAAATTACACATTATAAATCTACTGTATGCAACATGTTTCTTATATAAATTATACCGACATGTCAATTATAATATTTTCGTTTGGTATTCAAGTTCTCTTGCTGTATATGTTAACTTGTGCAGCCACTCATACTAGTCATTCATACATGCTAGTATATGTATGCTGTATGCATTAAAATCCAAATGACGTATGAGGGACAAACAAGAAATCTTTGATATAAATTAACATATCATGGAGGAAAACATCAATAGGTTGAATTACTATCAATTTTTCAAGATTCAGAAAATAACCAACTACAATTATATTTGATAATGGTGATATTAAAAACAAATACAATTTTGTATACAATTAATCAACTTCAAAAAAAAAAAAAATAATAAACAAACTACTTACTATTAAATTTTAGAATTATATTTTGTATACAATTAATCAACTAGGATTCCAAAACCGAGAAGACGACGGAAAAAACAAGGAAGAAGAAAACGCACAAAAGAAGAAAACGCAAAAGATTGAGAAGAGGAGAATACGCATGCTTTTCTTTTTTTGGTGGATGTACTGATTAAAATTTAAATTTTAGTAAAAGTCAAAGATCCTATTAAATTGGGTGGATTAACTTACTAATATGGTGGATTAGAATAAAAATTACCTTTAAGAAATAGCACAACATAGAGAATGAAAAAATTATAGAGTAATGTATATAAATATACAAATAAAATATAAATCTAACCGGATAATGTATGAGGATTTTCATAACAATTTCCTTAAGAATATTATTTCAAAATTCTCCCAACATACGACGAACCTATTCTACACGAGATAGTAATGTTTATGTCACTTTATGAGTAATTTATAATATAGACAACATCTATTTGAAGAGAAGAGAATATTCGGAATTTTCTGAATGAACGAATGTGCTTGTTATTCATCCATATTTATAGTTGTTCTGCACCTCTTCCAAACGATTGCATCTATCTAACGGGTCAAACCCGTTACCGTTCATTGCTACTAATTTCCAAAAGGTTGCTTCTCCTTCTGTTCGTTGCTGCCGTTCGCCAAAAATAAAGTTGTGCGCCTGACTTCTGCTAATGAGTCGCATCTGTTTGCTGTGTGCCTACCTTCTTCGAAAAGTCGTGTCTCTTCAGGTTCGCACCTGCCAGTTTCTGAACAGTCTGCACCTCTTCAGCGTCCGCATCCAGGCCCGACCTAATTTATGTTTGAAGCCCGAAACTGTTAAAGAATGACTCGGTAAAATTAAGGTCATATTAGACTCGTACCCGAACCCGATCCGGCCCGATTCGGTCGGACAGACGTACGACGATGACGTGCGCATATGCGGTGGTGAAGCATGACTTCCCTCCTCACAATGAAGAAAACATTTGGGTGCCCCAACCTCCTTGTAACGTCCCGTATTGTAGTCAAGTATTTAATATATTTGATTATATTAAACATTGATTTGGGATTATAAATGGATTATAATACATAATCCGTTTAGATAACAGAGTTTGAACGTATGATTTATATATATAATTTTAAAACAAACTCGAAACATCGCGATAGTTCGTAATTTACGGTTTTAACTTCAATTGAGGATACAAAATCCGATATAAGTCGGATTTCTGTGAAACAAGAAACATTTGAATCGATTTGATTATAATTTTCTATTGTAAGGTAAAATTGAAGATTTCATATTATAGATTGTTAGTTATATCCAATTCAAATTTTCGAATAGTCGTTATGGAATTCGTTAATAAATGATAACGTTTATTATATAAATTAAATATGGTTTTTAATATAATTTGGATAGCTTTTAACCTGAAACTATAGAATTTTGGGTTTAAAATCTATAATGATTTATTTTGAAGCTGTATGAGATTCAATTGGCAATATATAATTATAATAATTTATTTTTATTCAAATTAAATTGGTTTGAAATTTAATTATGTTTTATTGTTATTATATAGGGCTTAGAAGTAGCTTTCGTTTCAAACGACCTCCGTTTTCGACGAAACGAATTTTATTGGAATGCACATAGCTAATTATTGCTAGACTTTCAGTTTAGAGCCAATCTGAGTTGGTTTATCATTATGTGCAATTCAAAGGTAAACTGATAAATAAATTCGAAATTAAATTAACACCATTGTACAAACGGAGTCAGTTTTCAATGAAACAAATTTCATTAGGAACGAAATGTCAAGGCGTAGAGGTGTGTCTATTTCCATTATGTTTAGAGTTCGTGTGTATTGATGCGATTTTAACGATCGATGTAATATAGTGGTATCCTGTAAAATTTAAACTACCTTATGTTTTGTCTACCTATTTATTGCCTTCCCCAGTATAACCCGCTGCCATATTCCCTCTCACCTACCTAAATAAAAACACTGCGCGCCTACTCATCCAAAAATGTGTACACAACCCTACTACTTCATGTTTAAGTAATGAAATATTGCGCACAACTACTCTACTGTATTCTCTCCTACGTTCTAAAATAACCTACGCTGTAATTACACTATCACCAGATTGTTTTTCATCCATCGCCTCTGCAGACCTCCCCAAAGATAGTGCAACTACCATATTTTAGTAATACACGTAGGTGACCTAAACTAGTTCTCACGGTACCCAAAAGCCAAAACACACATGCCATATATATAAAAAGAAAATAAAAATCAAAGAGTTGGATGAATACTGACACCAGAATGAGTTAATAGTTTACATTAATACTCGGCAAGCATATCAACATGGATTTAAAACCCAAAGCTTTTGGATTAACTAAACCCATGAATAATTAGTTAATGAAGAAATATCTGAGAGTATCTAAGATTAATTCGAAGCTAAGTATTCACACACTAGGATATCAAATCCTACCGTTTCATTTCCTTCAGCTACTCTGATCCGAACATGTTATAAGGAAAACATACGCACGCAAATCAACGTCGCAAGGAATGAAAACTCAACGCAGGTCACGCAGGCCTAAATTTAACTAGCTAGCTGGATGATTTAACTTGGATCCTATCTTCTTTCTACTATAAGTACACCCACGCCACTTCTGCTGTAGTTATAATTCAACGCAAGCTTCTTTGGTAAAAAAATACAAATAAAGAAAAGAAAGGAAACCCGCGCACATGTAAATATGGAAGGGAGAGTATGAAGCAGCTTTTCGAAAATATACAGTAGTGGTTTTTGAAGACAGACAATGCATGGGCGAGGAATAAATGGTGTGGGTGAGGTGGGTGAAGCGGGGAGAGTAACAGGGCGACATAAGGCTCCGTAGAAAAAGAAAAAAAGAAAAAGAAATGGAGGGATGGTACCATAAACGGTGAAGAAAATGGAGGGGAGTCTTGGCGCTTGGGGGGTTCTATGCGTAACAGCAAGGAAGAAGGTGGGCCGCGTTACTGGGAAGAGGGTGGGTTGCGAAGTGGAGTAGTATGTTTCTGAAAAGAGATAGTATAAAACGAAGAGGAAGGACGCGTGGGGAGGTCGGAGCATGGACAGGGTTCGGCGGTGGAAGGCCGGAGCTCAGGTGGTGTCACTGTGGAGAACAAAAGCATATGGTATGGGGTTTCAAGCATGGAGAGTGGAGTTCAAAAGTTAGGGAAAAGGAAGAGACAACGTGGGGTTGGGGAAGTAAAATGGTTATTGTTACGTAAGAAAGGGTGCATGCAAAAAGTTGGGTTCGAAATATAGAAAGAGGAGGGGGACGTAAATATTCTGAAGCTTCTAAGGTGAGAGATAAACAATAGTTTCCAATTTAATAATATATATTAAAAAATATTTATGACGTGGCCATGATATATGTAGCAAATGAGAAGGAAGGTTTTTGCCTAATGAACTAACATGCCTAACCCAGTGCTTAACCGTAACATACATGGACCTATTTTTATTATAACCTGCTCGAAAAAAAAAAATAGTTTATTTTATCTATAACATGTAAACTGGACAAGTTGTGAGGCAACGTGAGAAGACCCACGGTGTGCTCCTATATTGAAAACTGTAACATACCGCTTCATTTTGATCTAAACTTAGTTTGTTATATCTTTATTCAGATTGAATCTTCGTTTTAAGGTTACTGTAATGGAGTCAGTGAAGGGTTCGGCCTGTTTAAGTATCAATTTGTACTAATAAACTTATTTAGTTTTATAATTTAATAATTAAGAAATTAATTAATATAATTATATAGTGTTTGCTTAAAATATTAATGACACGATCATGTGTTATCAGAATCGGGAAAACCATGTGGCGATGACATCGTCTTGACGAGCGCTTCATTCTAGAACAGTTTTGGATATGTTTGGATGCAGCTGGAATTTCCAGTTAAATTAAACGTGTGTTTAATTTAACTAAAATCAGTCGTTATCTCTATGAATGGAAACCCAATGTGAGTTTACTCACTCAGTTTTTATCCCACTTATATTTTATATAAGTTGGATTTAAATATTTGTGTGTTATGATTGTTAATTGATTGATGGATGCTGAATATATATTCATATGTGTTGACCGAACTGATTAAATTAAACGTTCGTTTAATTTAATTTAAACCAATCGTTATTTTAACGATTATTTTCAATTGATGTAACTTACCTCGTTGGTTACGTTTATAATAATATAAACGTATTAAATTGAAATGTGGATGTTTGGGTTACTGTTACTATTTGTGTTAACCCTCTTTTTGGCAAGAGTCTCAACGAGCCAGACCAAAGCCCAAACGCGCAAATGGATATAAACCACGCTTCAGGAAGCCCAACAGGCGCATGGTCCGAAGCAGTCACATATCGATCCAAGTCCAGCCTAGTCAATCAACAGCTCACTCCGGAAGAATCACTCTCCCAGTCGACCGAGTATCTCGCTTCCGTGAAAGGCGCGTCGACTGATCATCTCGGGCCAGCATGGAAATCTTCTACATAGCCATTCCACCGTATATCCCGATTTCCAAGGCAATAAAAGCGGTCAAACCATATCCGGACAAAGCTCTACTTTTGATATACCTCTCCGTGGAGGCCACGTTAGCCGCAACTTCCGAGAATACTATTTATGAATAGCGGAATCGGTCTCCCACCGCTATTCAAACCAACTGATGGGTTCCACGTGTCCAGCCTTTCCCGGAATGGCAAGACCATATTGCAACAGCCCAAGCTGCACTTTCCTCCTATAAATATCCCCAAGCTAAAAGAGTAAAAGGGACTTCTCTTCCACCAACTTCTTTTGCACTTCGATTCTGGAGTTCATTCCTCTTAAAACTCTCTCAAAAAGGAGAAGGGAAAAGAGCCATCTTCTCTTTCTTCTTCAAACAGAAAAAGCATTGTATTCATAATAAAAAAAGAGAAATAATATATAAAGTGGACGTAGGCATCGTCTTTGCCGAACCACTATAAAAATTTTGTGTGCGCTAGCCGATCTTTTTGCTTTTACTCATGTGTTGATCGCATTATTGGGGGTTGATTGTCAACAGTGACCAACTTTTGACGTCAACACTTTTGGCGCGCCAGGTAGGGGTCAGCGTACCGACATCGCCATCGAGCTTCTGTTTATCTCAGGCCATGGCGAATAAACGAAAGAAAGATGCAACGTCCTCTCGTCCCGCAAACACTGATACAGCCGATACAGATGCTGCTGAAGCATGTCACGAAGTTTCATCTCATGACGCTATGTCTCGATTCCTTACTCGGGATGACATGGATAAAATCATGGTCGAGTTCAGGGACCATATGACATCTCAGGATAAACTCCTCGAACGACAGCAGTAGTTGATGGATCACCTTCTCGGTCGACTAGAGACAGGATTGAACGCTTTAACATCAATTCCTCCACCGGCGGAGACTGGGATAACAACTAATCTTCGGTCTGCACAGAATCAGGCCACTGATCAGGCTACACCTATTTTTCATCCTGGTTTGGTCCCACCAACCAATCCTTCACAACCAGGAGTATCACTTTCAGCAACCAGCGCAGGTGCAGCAGCAGAATCTCAAGAGGCAGGCGATCGAAATCTAGGTCATCTGGCAAATTTTCCCCTACTCTTGGGAGCAAGTCGACCTATCGAACCAGTCGAGCTACCTCCGGGACTCTCAGAATCAATGACATTCCCATTACAACTCGGAATCTTATCGCAGACCAGTCTAACCATTCTTCACCTTCAACGAAGAGCTGGTGCAGCCTTCCCTTCGAACGAGGGAAGCCACCCCACTATTCCAGTCCTCACAGCGACAGAAGAGAATGCTACAGTAAAAACTCCTAACCTCGCTCCAAACGGGGGCAACCCCTAGCTCCGAACATCACATGCTATGCTGGATCAACCTAGACCCTTTGTTACAGGCGTGGTTCGACCCACAACTCATTAGGTTCCAGAGGGGTCATTCTACCTAAAACCACCTACTGTGGCTCACCTTCCCTCACACCTTCCCTCAACTCTCGGAAGCCGAGCCCCAACAACGGCCACCCTTCCGAGCATGCTTTTGCTAGATCCCCGCACAGAAGCTCTTCCAAATGCAGAGTTAAATTCATGGTAATGACTCCTCGGAGATGGGGGCCAGCTTGCAAGCATTATTCGACGTTTCACTCGGGGTAACTCTTCGCAGCAAGACATAGACAATGTCAATCGCAGCCCCTTCACTAGGGAAATCAGAAATTCTCAAAACCCTCCAGACTTCAAGTTCCCAGCTATCGAGCCATACAACGGTCGCACTGACCCGACCATTCACCTCATGCGATACATGCGACATATGGAAGTACTTGGTGCATCGACCAACGTCATGGCTAAGTGCTTTCCCCTCTTTCTCAAAGATATAGCCGGCATATGGTTTCAGCAGCTAACAACGGAGTCGATCAGCAGTTGGAACACCCTGGTCACCCTCTTCATCGAACAATTCCGAGTGCATATCTCCCGACCAAAAAGTGTTATGTTCTTGTCTACCATCAAGTAGCGATCCGGAGAAACGCTCACACTAGTACAAAAAGCACCTGTTGCTTCTCCTCGTTTGCTTCAGATGTGCTTGCAACAGAAGCAAATAATATTATTTGCTTCTGTTCATCATTACATTAGAAGCAATAAGTACAGGGAGTACAGCAGAAAATCCAATTATTAAATTTTGCTTCTGTTGTTGTAGGAACGGAAGCAATAGAAAGGAAGCCAATTTAGTTTTTTGCTTCTGATCCTTACATATCAGAAGCAATTTCGTTTTATTTGCATCCGGTTCTCAAGTATTAGATGCTAATTATATTGGACGGTCCACAAAACCAAATCTCCCCGCCACAAACAACCCTACCGCGCCCAAATTTCTATCTAACACGTCAATTTCTATCAACACGTCATTATTTATCAAAGGAAAAAAAAGTAAACCTCCTTTATTGACAGAAATTGTTCATCAACAAAAAAAAGAAGGTAATCAGCATAAATCGTTTCTCCACATCGATCTTCATTGACTCGTCAAGGGTGAATTCAACGCTAATTTGGATCTGCGTGATTTACCGATTCGCTGGTTTGGATTGCTTCAGATATTAACCGATTTATGAATTCCCTTGTTTGTGATTCCCTAAATTTTTGTTATGCGTTTTGAGTTTAGCGAAGAGTTCAAAGATTGGTTATACGTTTAAGCGAAGTTAGAAATCTCAATAATGTACAAGAAGTAGAGCTTTGGTATGCATCTCGATAATGTACTAGCAAAGTTTAGCGAAGAGTTTTCTTGACATACTGTTTGGCAAGTTAAATAGCGTAGTTGGTTGATTTGAGGCATCTGGTTTTAATTATCTTTTATATATTTTTGTAGTCTTGGAAACAATAGTGCATATAAGTTGTTTGTTTTAATTCCACTGTGGTTCTTCGGTCGTTTATCTCCAATACATATGTGAAAATAGAGAAAATGGTTACAATAAATCAATTGAAAATGGTGAACCAGAACGCAAGTACGTGAATTGTCAAGAAATTAACACTTTTGGTCAATTAGCAGGAAATATTAACCACGAACTCGTACTTCAAAATTTGGAAAAAAGATGCTATGAAACTGCTGCTAGTGTTGAATTTGAAGATGTAATCATAAATGCCGATGTAAATTGTAAAGATATAAGCTTTTTATTACCAGAAAGTGAAGAATAGACCTATGAAACCGAAAGATTCAAAGCTTTAAAATATGGATATTAGAGAAAAAACTGATGCTTCTGATAAAAATGAAAATCTTAATTCGGGTAAAAGGGAAGGAAATGAATATTTAGTATTCCTATTTGTAATAGCAACGTACATCAGAAATATTCTTGCACTTATTTCTATTTTAAGCATCCAAGTATCAGCTAAGAAGCAATGATATGCTATCTTGAACCAAATACACGCTAACCAGTGTACAAAACAATGTGAAAGTAACTCCCTTCACTTGCAGCATATCACAAAATAGCTATAATACTTTATTATTCATAAGACAGAGCGATTAAAATGTAAGTAAACATGAGGAAACTGAAGTCCTAAGTACATTGAAATGATTCAGTAGATTCGATCTTCAAAGCAATCAATATCACAGTTAGTTCTCTGACGCAATGCTTGAGTATATGCAACATTAATCGTTTTGGAGAGTGGGTATTTACGAATACAAACATGATCGAAGAAATATCAGTAAGGTTCTCTAAAAGCATTTTAGATGTCCATCATATAGTATACAATCTGTTTATGTTTGTTTTTGTATTTATGGTAGCCTAAATTGTAATGAATATGTCTGGTTGTTTCATGTTTGTCTGCCTAGTGATTAAACGTTGGTCCATGATTATTTAATTTAACTAAATTTGTTTTTACCCTAGTTAAATTTTTGGATAATCTAATATAACAAGTAGACCGCACAATCATAAGCATAAGCAATTATATTATAATTCTGGTTGATTACCGTGTTACGGTTGATGGTAATGACGAAAGACGTGCTCGGAAATGGTATGGAAAAAAAGAAAAAAAAGGCTAAATGCATCAGTACTCTGAACTATTTGAAGCCAATCATCCAACTTGGTCGATTTGAGCAAATAATCCAACCATGTGGTGTGGAAAAACCCCACTATCATAGTAGCATTGAATGATAGCTAAGTGACGTATCATAAAAAATAAACAGTGAAAATGAAAAGGTGGCAAAACAAAAAGTCAGGAGAAAGAAAATTCCGCCGCAGGAATATTCCGTCCTCCGTCAACAACGACGGTCTGCAAGCACCAAATGTGTCGCTTTTGTGGGCCCTTTCTCCTGACGGGGCCATCTGTCGGTGAAGGTGCAATTATTCGCTTCTTTATTTGGATTTATTATCTGTCGCCGAATATTACACGCTAGCATTTTTATTGTTCGTAATATGCATTCAGTTATTAAGTCGTGATACTACTGCGACATTGACCGATCGCTGAAGACTATCCGTCTAGTCATATACATTTTGTTTGCTTTTAGGTACGATTCTGTCGCAACATTGACCGGTCGCTGAAGACTATCCGTTAAATCTCACCGCTGGTTATACTTGTCAACTGATTGGATGCGTGTGATTTAGCGGAAGATGGAAACCTTGCCTTCCTTTAACCTGGCCCAACATATCGTATTGTCAGCTGTGCATCCAACTTTGCAGGCGGGTTTATAATTGGACTTGTGTTAGCTAAGATGATTATTACGGCGTATGGGCGCTGGTTGTCAGTACTCTATTAAGTACGACAACATCAAGAGGATGCTCTTTTGGGTTGTGATTTAGTTGAATTCGAAAATTCTTTCAGTTTTTTTGTTTCTACATGGTTTATTTGATATAAATACTGTCGAATTTGTGCATTACATACTAATATCTAATTGGTATGATACTAATTTTTGTTTATTTGAGGTATATAAAGGAACACTATGTTTTCATAAAATATAATAGATAATGTGCAACCATAAAAGTGCACTGCATGGAGAGTGTTTGCTGGTGAGTAATGCAGAGTTTATTTGAAATGCCTCCATGAGTGAGCCTTTTATACCATTAGAAATATTAGTGGTTTAATTTTGGGTATTTCGCAAATGAGATATGATATTTATTAAAACCGCATAGAAAAATTCAAGTAGTAACATTAAAATGATGAAATAAAAAGTAAGTTATTGTTACTGCAATAAGTTTTGACAAAAATAAGCCGTTGATTGGAATTAATTTGTTTTAGCGGATTCCTTTTACAACTTTAAAGAAATTTTCAACAATACAGTCTTACATAATGTTTGTGTTATTAATGGGAAACTATGAATTACTTTCTTCCAGAAAAGGTAAATGAACCTTTTCCTGTTTTTTAAGAACCACGTTTTACCACACCCTTAATGTGATGGCCGGAATGCATGATTTTAGAAAGAGAATTGAACAAAGTTGCATTAATGTTTTGAGAGGTAATTCTTTGAGAGGTATTAACAGCACGCTTTCACATTAATGTACAAGAAGTATTAATGTTTTGAGAGGTATGAACAAAGTATTAAATACCTCTTTGAGAGGTGTTAATACCTCATCAAAGTATTCTTTTGAGAGGCATTAACAGCACACTTTCAAAGACTTTGAGATGTAAGGATAAGATGTATTAATGTTTTGAGAGTTATTTCCTGTGAAACGACACACTTTCACACGAATAAACAAGATGTACTATTTAATACGAATGGAAAGTATTAGACCCTTCCATTATCAGTTTCGACGGACAAAACGGTTTGGAGAAGCCACATTTTCATTATCAATTTTTAATATATTAATTAAAATCATGGAATTAAGGGGAAGGGATGATTTTGAAATGAGAGGATGTTGGTGATGCCCAGGACAACCAAGTAAGTCATACTTACTGCACACCTATTAGGAACAACAGGTATTCAAAGTCACCACCAAAAATCATATATTGCAAGCAAAACAAAAGGATAATTCAAATTAAATAAGTATTAAAGTACACCATGTTAGGAAACTCAAATTGATGTGGCATTGAAGTATTATTGTTTTAATCAAATAATTGTCGCTTATATTTCTGGTCTCCTTCCATGAAGCATGCATTCCTTACGAAGTAAAAAAGAACTGAAATTACCTAAAAATTGAGCATGTAAAAATTTCTAAGAAGAACTAAAATAAATGTCTGATTGTTCTTTTTTCCCAATATCTAGCAGCAGTAAAATATAATTTATTGGCAAAATTATGCAAAAGATGTTAAACATGAAAGCAAACTTAAACAATCTAAAAGTGAAAATTCAACCAAAATATCAGTAAAAGCATGTCTGAAATATGTAGGTTGTATGACCATCCTTTTTTTATAGCCTGCAGGATAGCTTACAGTATATTAAATTTTTTCTTATGTACTTATTTCATTAATAACCACTAAAAATAATAACAGCAAGGAAGAGTGACCATGAGTGTGAAGTTGTTATATATCGAACAATTTCTAAACTATTGCCTTGTTAAAAACAAAACTGAAATAAAAAAAAGTTACTGATTAGGTAGAAGTATTCTTAAATCAATGTAATTCATTAGTAATATGCATACTTGGCTTCAGTGTAAGACTCATCTGAACCTACATATATTAATTGATCCAAATCCGAGATACGTATCTTTTCCAAAATCAAAAGATCTGTAGTAGTTGAGAAAAATTAAGTAAATAACCTACAAAGTAGGAACTAAACCAATTAGAATGGGAATCGCCATTCTATGACTAAAATAGTGGATACCGATTATGCAGCAGTAAGGATAACTAAGAATAGACTGTGGCATTTAATCTTCAGTTACCATAATCAAATTAGGGATATAGGAAGAGGAACGACCGACGTTTGCTTTTGAAAAGATGTTAGAATTAGGAAAGATAACTATTACATCTAAATGAAAATAAACGAAAATAGAAAGGCATGGAACATGAGATGTGTTGGAAACAATGGTTCGGCTGAGTCGTGGATTAGGTCACTTTCTTGAAGACGTTTCGGCAATCTACTCAAGGTGCAAAGTAGTTCGTACTGTTCGCCGCCGCCTCTGGGATAAAACAGCCTCCTCCTTGTTTTTCTTTCTATATTGGATCATTTGCACATATGAATCCGATTCAGTTTGCACTCAAAAATAAATTATTGCTCAAGTTTATTTTTCTTTCTTATTTTTTTTTTTGTAAAAGAATAGTGGAGGAGAAGATAGAAAAAAATATAAATTTTTTCTTTCTATGGAAGAGGAAAGAGGGAGTTTCTTTTGATCAGAAGAGAGCAAAGAAAAAGATTGTTTTTTTTTTCTGATGGTCTTTCCTATTCTTTATATAGACTATAAAGGAAAGTAACATAAACTACGTTAATGGGGGGGATGAATGGACCATAACCAATGCCATTATTAAAATAAAAGAAACGTTCAAAAAGTTGCAATTTTTAACATGTAAATTGCGTACGTTTCAAATGAAATGAATGACAATAGATATTGATTTATTATCATTCAATGCAATATTCAAATACCATTTCTTTTCCTTTTTATAACAGGTCTATAAAAAATAAAAGGTCACATGCATGTATGACCATTGCTGTTGAATTATAGTAATGGCTCATAAATACATTTACATATATGTAAATATATTACCATTAGAGAATTTCAATGGCTCTATTACATTAATTGCATTACAATAATGGATCAAATATATGTTACCGTTATTAACTTAATATGGCTCAATTTGTATTTATTCTTAATTAATTTTTTTTAATAATTTCATAAAATGTTCCAACAATCCCCCACTTGAATTTCTTAAAAAATAATTTTGAGCAGTTCATTAAAAATACATAAGATTGTGCATAAGCAAAGGTGTCATCCGACTTGAACCTTTGCATAGTGAATAAGATTCAGTTTTTACTAGAGTGACACATAGTCTTGAACTCTATTCCTGACATCAAACCACACACAACCTTTCTAGAGTGCTGTCAAATAAGCCCGTGTATTTATGGCCATGCACGTCTATCCCAGTTTAGTGAACGCTCTAGGAATCTTGCCCAAAACTTCATAGGAAACGGCCATATTTCCACATTCACATAGGTGAGTCTATCAAGAGTACTCCTGAAGGTATGTACTCCACTCCAAATAGAGTATAAATCTCATTAAGAGTTTCTATTAACTCATCCTCTAATCACTTCAGGAATACATGCTTCTTAATATATAAATTTAGCATGTTCATCTACTATCACTACACAACTTGTTTTTACCCATTGAACCTAGTTCTTGGGATCTCCAGTCATTTAGGTCGGGTTACCATTGTGTGTGATTCCACAATCTCAGGGCAATAGTCCCATTCTTTTAGAATCATTAAGGACTTTCTTTCTCGTCAGTCCTTTCGCCAAAGGATCTGCCAAATTATCATCAGTTCATATGTGATGTTCTCTAACAATACTGTGCATACAACTGTTATTTCTTACCGTTGTAATATCGGTTCTGTCCTTCTTTCAATAGTCGTCAAATTTTCATCACTATGTATGTGATGTTCTCTTATAGTATTGTACTTATGACTGTCGTCTTATACCGTTGTAATAACGGTTCTGAAATTTTTGCAATAGCCGCGGAACTATCGCAATAGATTACACCACGGTGTCAGTTTTTCCATAAGGAGATCTCCACTAGCAGATTTCTTTAGTTCTCTGCTTCTTCACTAGTTGTGGCTAGTGCTATTATCTCAGTCTCTATATAGCATACTGAGTCAAAATAATATGTTTCCTTGATATTTTTTCAAGAAACAACTACTCCAGCAATGCTAAATATATATATAGCCACTGGTCGCTTTTGAATCATCAAATTAAGTATTCCAGTCTACATCGAAATATCCTTCAAGTATAGCTGGAAACTTTTCACAATGTAATCCAATGTTCATGATTTATTTTAGTTGTAATCCAAGGCTCATGGTTTATTTTAGGTATCTCATGACCCTCTCAATAACATGTTAATGCTCTATACTAGGTCTACTGATAAACCTGCATAATAATACCACGACATTGGCAGTGTCGAGTCTAATACAATCATTGGAAAACCGAAGGCTGTCAATGATGCTCTCATAGTCATACTGTCTTACACCTTCACTAGTGTTTTTAAATAGCTTCACACTAGGATCATATGGTGTTCATTCAGGTTTACAGTCGAAGTAATTGTATTTCTTTAGAATCTTCTCAAAATAATGAGATTGATCCAAAGAAAGTCCTTTTTGAATCTAGTAATCATAATACCATGGATTCCATTCGTCTAACTTAGATCTTTTATATCGATGTTGACACTTAGTAAGGATTTATCAATGTTTATGGCATGAATGTTTGACCCAAAAATAAATAGGTCATCTACATA
The DNA here is from genome assembly GCA_030737875.1 of Allium sativum. Classification (NCBI taxonomy): domain Eukaryota; kingdom Viridiplantae; phylum Streptophyta; class Magnoliopsida; order Asparagales; family Amaryllidaceae; genus Allium; species Allium sativum. Next base: position 192,749,898 of record CM060922.1, on the reverse strand, counting down.
TAAACATATAATAGTACAAATGTCATTTTCAGATTTATAATAAATGCATTTGTCACTTTCATTAACTTTAAATCCATGTGGGATTATGAAGTTATAAAAATTTTCATGCCATTTCTTATGTGTTAGTTTTAAACCATATAATGATTTATCTAATTCGCAAATTTTACGTTCTTGACCATGAACTATAAATTATTCAAATTGGCCCATATAAATTTCCTGTTTCAATTCATCATCTAAAAAATGCAATTCTTACATCCATTTTTTTTTTTAATTTCGAAATTATGCAAGTGAAGTAATGCTCAAATGGATGTAGTTCCAATTACAGGAGAAATGATGCCAATAAATTATATATCTTTCCTTACATCATGTACCTATTAAATAGGCTACATATTTATCAATTGTGCCTTCATATTTTAATTTCCTTTTAAGCACTCGTTTATTTTTTTCTAGATTTACACCAAGTGATAAATTCACTAAATGTCAAGTCTTATTAGATTCGAAAGAATCTAACTCATCATTTATAGCCTCTTGCCAAAGAATTGGCATTTAAGTAAGATAGGCCTCTTGGAGGTTTTAGGGGATTCTATATTAGAGTAAAATAACAAAAAATATGAATCAAGATCTTTTGCCTTTCTTTCTCTTTCTAGATTCATCATTAAGAAAAATTAACAACTATTTAGGGCGTTACAAAAACAGGAAATTTGCAAGTCAAATTAATACCTAAATAAATGATATTCTCGAATAGTTGAAAGCAACCCCCACTATTAAAAGAAACCCTCACTATTAAGAGAAACCCCCACTATTTTTCTCAAATAAAAAACTATACTATATGATTCTTCATCTATACATTCATCCAAAGTCATTTGATTACATGACTACTTAATGAATGTTCGTTATTCATTCAATAATTTTTTTCATTTAATGACATCTTTAAAAATGTATATGCATTTATTGTTAAATAAATGTCATTCAATTAATGTTAGTTCCTGTAACATTTTCTAAATTTGCATTTAATTAATGTCAACTTTTATTAGTGACATTTTTTAAATTTATGCATATAAAGTATGTCAAAATATTTTGATGCAAAAACTTGTTCATCAAATTAATGTCAATTCTCAATGACATTATCAAATAACATACACATTTTATTAATGTCAAATATTTAGTGACATTTCCAAATAATATATGCGTTCTATTAATGTCAATTCTTACTTACATTTTTCAAATAACATACGCATTCTATTAATGTCAAATTTTTAATGACATTTTTAAATAATATATGCATCAATTTATTTTGACATTTCCAAATAAATATATGCATTTCAGTAATGTCAAAATTTTACTGACATTTTCCAAATAAGTATGCACTTAATTAATGTCAATTTATAATAAAGACATTTTCAAAATTTGCATTCAATTAGTGCTTATTCTAATGACACTTTCAAAACAAATTCCCTTTAATTACTATTGTTCATAAGTTGTAAATAACAACATCGGAACAATCATCAATAAATGTAATATGATACTGATTTTGTGTATAAGCTCATTACTTCAATTAGCTCTCACATGAAATAAATCTGAAATTCAGATTTTGTAATAAAAAGAAATCTTCCAAAATCATCATATATGATCAAAAGTAAACAATTAATCTTATACCAATATTTAAAGTCTATTACAACTTTAAATTCACTAATTGAGTTTTACTATAATGTTAATCACCGATCAAATGTGATTACTCTCATTCGTTATATCATTAAATGTTGTTTAATAACATTTATCATACAATTAAATGTTCAATTACAAACATTTTATTGCCTCATTTAAAATTCTCTAAACAAGAAGGACAAATTTCTAAATGTATGCTTCTTGTAAAAGTTTTTTCCTTTTACTAATTTTACTGATTAGTAAACTATTAATATGCACCTTAATAAATCATACAAGCACTTTCACACGGTTCTCTAAAACAGTTGTTTTAGCTTAACATGAATGAATATAGCATCACAATCTTTAGTTAACAATATAATTACATTTATATTGTTTTCTTAATCTTAATCAATCTTTGCCCAAATTTATTCCATTCAAAATCAATTTCAGGACTTATAAGATTAACTATAGTTTTCCAATAGTCTCCTAATTGATTTTTCTTAATTAGCAAGTCGATGCATAATCCAAAATAATAATAATAATAGACAAATTCTTTTCAAACTCAGAGCAGTTTCTCAATTATAACAACAATATAACTGTTCATATAAAGTCATACCTTTGGAGATGATCTCAAAAGCTATTTCAAAGCTTATGTGATACATCTCTACTAACCATTGAAAAATTGAAACCTGGATGACGGGGCAGCATCGTCAAGATTTGCAGTCGAAGCCATTGTTTTTCAGGTAACGTCTTCAAATTGTTGGAAACAATGGTTCGGCTAAATCGTGGACTAGGTCACTTTCTTGAAGACGTTTCGGCGATCTACTCAAGGTGCAAAGTAGTTCGTACTGTTCGCCGTCGCCTCTGGGATAAAACAGCATCCTCCTTGTTTTTCTTTCTATATCGGATCATTTGCACAGCAGCACATATGAATCCGATTCAGTTTGCACTCAAAAAAAAAAAAATGCTCGAGTTTATTTTTCTTTCTTATTTTTTTTTTGTAAAAGAATAGTGGAGGAGAAGATAGAAAAAAATATAAATTTTTTCTTCCTATGGAAGAGGAAAGAGGGAGTTTCTTTTGATCAGAAGAGAGCAAAGAAAAAGATTGTTTTTTTTTTCTGATGGTCTTTCCTATTCTTTATATAGACTATAAAGGAAAGTAACATAAACTGCGTTAATGGGGGGGGGGGGGATGAATGGACCATAACCAATGCCATTATTAAAATAAAAGAAACGTTCAAAAAGTTGCAATTTTTAACATGTAAATTGCGTACGTTTCAAATGAAATGAATGACAATAGATGTTGATTTATTATCATTCAATGCAATATTCAAATACCATTTCTTTTCCTTTTTGTAACAGGTCTATAAAAAATAAAAGGTCACATGCATGTATGACCGTTGTTGTTCAATTATAGTAATGGCTCATAAATACATTTACATATATGTAAATATATTACCATTAGAGAATTTCAACGGCTCTATTACATTAATTGCATTACAATAATGGATCAAATATATGTTACCGTTATTAACTTACAATGACTCAATTTGTATTTATTCTTATTTTTTTTTAATAAATTCATAAAATGTTCCAACAAGATATGTAACTCAAACAGTTCGAGATTTCTTTAACAATTCTGGATCATACATTAATACACTTACATCATTATTTTTATTCATAGCTGAAACCTACAAATTATATATGAGTATATATGGATAAATTCATAAAAAGACATACTTGTCTCTTGTAGGGTACATATTACTTACACGCTACTGTTTATACTTTTATGTGATGCATCTTCCCTGCAGTTTTGCTTATTGTATCCATATTTTATACTAACTACAACTGAGTTTGCACTGCAACTCAGTTGCAAACTGAGTTTGCACTGCAACTCAGTTGCAAACTGAGTTTGCACTGCAACTCAGTTGCAAAATGAGTTTGCATTGCAAACTCAGTCTGCCACTGAGTTGTGCAACTCAAAACTGAGTTGCAACTCAGTTTGCTGAGACAATAATTTTGTTTTTAAATTTCATTAATCGGGTAAAAGATTATAGGTTAATGGGGTTATGTGTCTTCTTCCTCTTTTTTTTTTTTTTTTTTTTTTTTTTTTTTGCATATGATTAGCACAAATCCAACAATGGCATTTTAGATATTTTTTTCATATCTAACATTGTGTAAAAGCCGCACATCATCTTTTTTTTTTTGGGCATATGATTAGCATAAATCCAATTTTGCATGTGGTACCGACTAATTAATTCATATCTAACACTGTTGTACTTTTCTACTTGCAGTCAGCTGAAGCGTATAGAAATATTTCAATCGTAGCCGACAATCAAAGAGCAGCATGTTTGAAGAAACCGAAGAGAAACTACGTTCCCCTCAAAGAGTTGTATTTTGTAAAAGCCGCACATCATCTTAAAACTGTGATTTTATAATTAGTAAGTTGTAGTTTTAAGTTCGTACTTGGTTTTTTCTTGTGTTAAGACCGGATTATTAACAATATTACTAAATTATTTTGTTTTCTGTTATGTTGTTGCTCTTAAGTGTATGAATTATAATACGATCAATGAAATTGTGATATTCAATTGTCCAATTTATATTGTTATATGTTTCAATTATATAATTGTAAAAGATAATTATCTGTGATATATATCAATTGCTTGTTTGAGAAATATAATGATTTGAAAGGGGTATATTTTATTATTAAATGTAGTTTTTTGCTTCTGATGTAAGCATAACAGAAGCAACAAATAAGGTCCAGCTATCCCTTTTTTGCTTCTACAGTAGGGAACGGAAGCAAAAAAAAAAAAAAAAATCTTGCTTTTGTTGTACGCCAGAAGCAACAAATTTGGATCTATTTGTGTCTTCTTCATTTGCTTCTAATGTTGAACAGAAGCAACATGGGGTAGGAAATCGAGGCAAAAAGTATTTTTTGCTTCTAACGTTGAATAGAAGCAACAAGGAGGTAAGAAACCGAAGCAAAAGATATTTTTTGCTTCTGTTCCCAAGCAGAAGCAACAAGTTTTAGTTTATTGCTTCGGCTGCAGTTGCTTTTGTTGTTGAACAGAAGAAAAAGGTGTTTGACAACAGAAGCAACAGACCAGTTTTGTAGTAGTGTCAGGTCCTTCCTTGAAAGATTCAACGCGGCCGTAGCATCTGTTGATCGGCCCAAGCCATCGATGATACTCATGGCCGCCATCGCAGGAGTTCAAAATCGATCTGAATTCTCAATCTCTTTAACCAGATATCCTCCTAAGGATATAGACGACTTTTACTCAGTGGCCGAAAGATTCCTCCGACAAGAAGATGCCAGCCTTGAAATGGAGATCCTCGAGGTTTTAGTAGCCAAACAACAAGGTCCATTCAATGGTAACGGCCAGAATAAAGGAAGAGGAAAGGCCCTGGAAAAAACCGAGCACAATGTGCGACCTCGAAATGAAAATAAATAGGATTAGTACAACGAGCTCAATTCCTCTTTGCTCGATATCTATCTCGACATACGCGAGTCCTTACCAACTCCAAGACCACATCGACGAGAGCTGACCCAGATGGAATTTGATTCTGGCAAGCATTGTATATTCCACAATGTAGCAGGACATAATACAAATACATGCCGACATCTGCGCGATCTCATCGAAGGGCGAGTCAGAAAAGGAGAGCTCCCCAAATATGTCAAAGATCGCGCCCCGGCCATGCCGCCGCGGCCTTCTGCCCAAGCTCCTTAGGTCGTTCCTCGAGCTCCTAGGAACGGAAAGGACCCTGAGACTAGCACTCGCGGCATTAGCATTAATTAGATTTCTCTTATTTTGATGTATTCCTTTCAATAATAAGGACACCTTGATGTACACATGTATGGGGTTAGGATTTAGCTCCTAGGCATGCTTTGAGGTCAACTGATGTCCCCTTAGAATTTCTTTTCTTTGTAATAGTTATTTAACAGTTATGAATTTTATTTTGCAAGCATAGATCATGTTTGAAAACCTCTAAGCCGAGCATGAATAACGCTCGCCCCTTGTTTTATGTGGTCAGCGCGAAAGCCCGCCACCCTTTCTTTTCTTCTAAACGCCTACTCCCTTAATCGAGTGAGGCCATGTTTTCTAAATACGAAGTATAGATTATACTCCCTCTTTTCTTTTTACACCACGAGCATTCATAGCTCGCTGGACAAGCTAACTTAACATGAGTCAAACATTAAAAACGCACTTGCCCTAAGCCAAGTCTGGTTAATACTCGCCTCCTCTCTAAGCCGAACATGGTTAGTGTTCGCCACTAAGCCGAGCATGGTTAATGCTCGCCATTAAGCCAAACCTGGTTAAGCGTTCGCCATTAAGTCGAACATGGTTAATATTCGCCATTAAGCCGAGCGTGGTTAATGCTCTCCACCCTTCAAAGCCAAGTGAAATAAAATGCTTGACCCATTAGCCTTCTCCAAAACAAGAATGGTTTATTTTGTATTTGCAGGAACTAACTCTCATACAAATAGCGATCGTCATCTCAGCCTTAATACGGTTTTCGATCGTTGTCAGTTTTCCGGCCTTAATACGACCTGTTATGGTCATCATTTTTCTGACCTTAATACAACATCGGAACCGTTGGTTTTATGGCCTTAATATGGTCCAGCGTGACCATAGATGCTCGTGCATTTGTGCTTCGGTTCAAACTTCAGAACACACCTCCCTCTACCGATGAAGATGCATTCTGAGGGGCAAAGTGTTAACCCTATTTTTCACAAGAGTCTCAACGAGTCAAACCAAAGCCCAAACGCGCAAATGGACATAAACCGCGCTTCAAGAAGCCCAGCAGATGCACGGTCCGAAGCAGTCACATATCGGCCCAAGTCCAGCCTAGTCAATCAACAGCTCTCTCCGGAAGAACAGCTCTCCCAATCGACCGAGTATCTCGCTTCTGTGAAAGGCGCGTCGACCGATTATCTCGGGCCAGCATGGAAATCTTCTACAGAGCCATTCCACCGTATATCCCGATTTCCAAGGCAATAAAAGCGGTCAAACCATATCCGGACAAAGCTCTACTTTTGATATACCTCTCCGTGGAGGCCACGTCAGCCGCAACTTCCGAGGATACTATTTATGAACAGTGGAATCAGTCTCCCGCCGCTATTCAAACCAACTGATGGGTTCCACATGTCCAGGCTTTCCTGGAATGGCCAGACCATATTGCAACAGCCCAAGCTGCACTTTCATCCTATAAATACCCCCAAGCTAAAAGAGGAATAGGGACTTCTCTTCCGCCAACTTCTTTTGCACTTCGGTTTTGGAGTTCATTCCTCTTAAAACTCTCTCAAAAAGGATAAGGGAAAAGAGCCATTTTCTCTTTCTTCTTCAAACAGAAAAAGCATTGTATTTGTAATAAACAAAGAGAAATAATATACAAAGTGGACGTAGGCATCGTCTTTGTCGAACCACTATAAAAATTCTGTGTGTGCTCCCCATTCTTTTTGCTTTTACTGCATTTTATAATCTTTACTCGTGTGTTGATTGTCAACAGTGACCAACTTTTGACATCAACAATTTGACTATGAATATTATATCTGATTATTGAAATAGATGATTCTGTTTGAGGTAACGTATTTGGATGTAGGGAAAAACAGGTTGGAGGGATCCAACTGGATTCCTCAACTATATTAAATGTTATTTATTTTCATATTACCATTATATGAGTTGTTCTGATTGGATGATTGATTTGGTTGTTGATCGTTGATTGAAAATTCAACGATTGTTTTGTTTTAGCTAATAGACAATATTGGTTAGGTAATTGGCAGCAGTTGGCCTAAAAATCAATCGTTTTATAAATGGTGATTTACCGTCAGGTGAATCGATAGAAATGAAGTTATAAAATTTATTTTAAAACTAAAAAATGGATTTTTAAATCTGTTATGTTAAATTAAAGTATATTAAAAAGGAAATAAATGTACAAATATTTATTATTTAAGTTATATGTAATTATGAAATGATTTTATAAAGCAAATTTTCTATCTTAATAAGATTCATAAGTAAATGAGTAGAGATTAATGTAATGGTTAAAGAGTTGGGTTAATTGTTTCTAAAAACAATTAAATGGAATTATTTAATTAATTATATTATTAAATAATTTGAAGGAGGGATTAATTGGAATTGGTTAAAAATAACCGTAATTGGAGTTGACTAAGTCAACCATATTAGTTAGGATTGATTATTACATTAGTTGTTGTAAATTTATCTAATGAAATGATTTAACGAATATTTGGTTAATTATTAATAAGGATTTAAAAAGGAATTTAATATTTATTTTAGTAAGTGAGGAAGTAAATTATTAATTTAATTAATAATTTAAGGATTACTTTTCTTAAATGGAATTCATTTAAGAAATCGAAGATGAAATGAAATGTAGATGAATTCTGATAAAAGTTATTGAATGAGATTTGTATTAAATATGAGTTTTTATAATGAAGTTATAAAATGATTTGCAAGCAAATAAGATGGTTGAAATAAATGTTTATATAACATTTGAATTAAGTAAGATGAAATCGAGGTAAAAGGGTTTTATACATAAAAATCGAGATTTATAAATAAGGTTTCTAAAAGATTAGTGAAGTTAAAATGATGATTTTGAGTTGGATATACTCAATAATGAAATTAAGTAAATTGAATGAGATTGAATCGAGATTTGAAAGTGGAAAATGGCTTAAGAGAAAACATTTTGCAGATTTGAATGGAGTTAGAAAATTAGAAACTGATTGGAGATTGGTTGAGTTGAATGACTTCTTAGGTGTCGATTTGATGTTGGTTTCGGCTTTCGGGGTTGATATTTAGGGAGTTGTTCTCTTACAAGTTTTCGGTCAGGAACTAATGAATATTAAAGTAACAGGAATAGAAAGAGAATTTGAGAATGTAACGATATTTTGAAGATTTAAGGAATTAATGAGATGATTTGAATAAGTTTATTGAAAAGGGAAGTGTAGTTATCTTTTTTGAGAAATGAAATGAAAGAGATTTTGTAACGATGTTTTACGTGATATCTATTAAACAAAATGTAACAACCCATATTTTTGAAACCAATTTAAAATTTATTTTTAACTGATTTTCATTGAAATTAAATATTTTAGATGAATTATTTTCAGAATAAGCGACTTTATTTTTTTTAATCGAAGTTAAAACGTATAAATTTAAAGTTTAATTAAAATAATGTTCAAATGGCGCGGTAGTTTGAAAATTCGATTTTAAAACTTGGAATGAATGTATAGAATTCAATATAAATCAGAATTTGATAAAACTAGAAACAATGGAATATTTTGAATTGTAATTTTCTAACGATGTACGAAATAGAGATTTCACTTTATAAATTGTAAGTCATGTCTAAATTAAAATTAGAATAGTCGCTATGGAATATATATATTAATATTATATATAGCCCTTAAAAATCACCATTTTGCAAACAACCTCTGTTTTTAATGAAACCACTTCCATTGGGTTCAAAATGCCGTTTGCATGTTCAAAGACTATAAACATCGATACCTTTTGGGTTATAAAAATTTGGCCTTTTTCATGGGATGTATGACCAAAATCTCACTTTTTACATATGGACGAATTTGGACTCGAAACCATTTCCGTTGAGTTCAAAATGTCGTTTGCGTGTTCGAAAACTATAAACTTCGATATATTCCGAGCTTCGAAGTTTTGGCACTTGGGTAGGGTCTTGGTTTGGCTAAACCCAGCCTATCTTATAACCCCCAAATCAGCCCTCTCTTTTCATTCATTCATTTACACTTCAAAGAAATAGAAGATGGGGATAGGGAATGGGAAATTAAAACTCCCAAATTCCTAATTGATTCTAGGAGCTCCAATCTTGTAGAAATCAAGTGCAATATCAAAGAAGAAGCTTAGGTAAGCTCCATCTTCATCTTCTCCCTCTCAATTTCACTTCAGTTCATCATAATTCCTATGACCTAACTCTTAGGAAGCACGTTCATATGATCATTGGTTGTTGATTCTAGTGTTTTTTTTAATCAAAGAGAGGTTGTTTTAGCTTGCTATTGGATCGATTCTTTGTTTTTAAACAAGGAAAGGTGAGTTCTTCATGAACTCACATCTATGCCACAAGTTATTGGCTTGTAAAAGTGTAGTTTAGTGTTCATTTAGGTTTACATATGCATATGAATTGGTTAGATAAGTATACACTTTCCGATTCATTAGTTTATGTTCCATTGAATTGAAAATTATGATTAGAATTGTCCACACAATCTAATTCATATGCTACTAGTTGATTTGGCGATATTGTGAAGCTTCGTTGTCGCACCGGCAAGTTCTGAGACTTCACAATTCGCTTGAATCGTATTTGATTGCCTTGGTTAGAGAATTTAGTCGTTTTGGAGTTTATAATCGAAATCATTGCAATCTTATGTAGATATGGTTGTGCATGTGTTCTTGAGCGGTTTCAGTGAGCTAAAGTGGCTTCATTTTAGCCTATGAAAATGTTATAAGCTCTCACCATTGATCCGAGATCGTCCGAGAACCAATTGAACATTCATTGTCTAGACAAACATTTGCCCAGGGTTCAACTCAAACGTTTGACAAAATTGGTCAAATGTTTGTCAAAACTCTCGGGAAATCTTACGTTGCAAGATCAGACATCTATGCATTTTATGTTAGACGTATGACCTATGCAGAAATTCACAATTTGTCTTATGCATCTTATATTATGAGATTTATTGATCTAACTTCTTCCCAATTGAATGTGGTGTTATAAGTTGTTTTGGAGAGGCTTAGGGGCCTCATTGGCACTTAGGAATCATCATAAACCATCAAAATTGATCCGAGATCTTCTGAGAACCGATTGTACATCATTACATAGGAAAAGTATTGCACTTGCGTCAGTTCAGACGCCTGACCGATGCAACAGACGTCTGTCAAAGCTCTCATGAACTTGTTTCCTACAATTTGCTTCAGTTCAGATGTCTGAACCGAAGCAACAGACGTTTGTTAAAGCTCTCTGGAAAGAAATAATTATTTGCTTCAGTTCAGACGTCTGAACTGAAGCAACAGACGTTTGTCAAAGTTTTTTGGAAATAATTATTTGCTTCAGTTCAGACGACTAAACCGAAGCAATAGACGTCTGTTAGAGGGCAAAATAATTAGTTTTTTTAAAACGATCATAACCTTTTCATATGTTGTTGGAAATTAGTGAAATCAGATCCGTTGGAGCCGTATCAACGAGATCTTTACATGAAATTGATTTCGAGTGATTTGGAGCTCATGGTAATTTTTGGCGAAGATAAAACGTTCGATGTGAACAATCGAATGTTTATCGTTATTTAACGATTTCAGAACCGATTAAGGTGAGAACTCTCTCGTTCAAATATTTTGTACAGTTATTCATTTTTATAACTGAATATGTATTGATTGATGTGATTGCAATATTTGTTTAGTGATTGATGGATGTTTACAGTTTTAATGCTGGTATTAATAAAATGTTTATATATATATACGTTGTCAAATAAAACGTTTATATTATGAATTATTCTGGGATGAAAATTTACCCACCCATCTCCCAAATAATAGATAAATTCACATGGAATGTGATGTAAACCCCACACGGGTATTGTGACGATAATTTTACACATCGCCCAAGTATACAAATAATAATATTTGTTTGATGGTTGAAACCCCACACGGGTCTGGGGATGATAACTAAATCACATCTCCCTTGAATGTAATAGTATGTCAACCGGTTGATGGACAGATTGTTATCAGCGTTATTTAATTGTTTAATGCTTATGAAGTTGCAAATTGCACTCTGGACGTGAATTGAATGTTTAATAGTTGTTTATCACTATTTTTGAATATATGCGATGTATGGAATCCATATAAATAAAATTAGACGGTAATTGATTGAGTCTGATTCCAATTCAAAAAATAACGAATATTTTTAAATAATATTTAGTGAAGAATCAAAATATGATTTTGTTATCCGATTTTGGATGGACATGAAAATATTGAAATAATTTTGGATGAAATACTCTAAATTTGAAAAGATAAAAGTTTTTTATCTGAATGAAATGGTAAACAACTAGAATAAAGAATTGATATGGTTTTAATATAACTTGAATTTTTCCAACGTATGAATTGGAAAGGATTTGCATGGAAATAATCTTCGAAATATTTCAATATTGGATTCCGTGATTATACGGATGTTGTTGAGGAATTTGGAAGATATATATCGTTATTCCCAATATGATATTTGTTAGTTTCAGAATTTGATATTGATTTCTATTCAGAGCCTTGTATTTAATGTCAAATTGGATTTTGAGTTTGTCGTGAATGGTATCTTTAATTATACTGTACTTAAACCTATTTGAGAATTGAGTGAATCTTTTCATTAAGATTTAAAGAGATTTATATTTAATGAATATAATTGGAATTAAATGAAAGTGGATTTTGGGTTCTTTGTGAACGATGTTTTAAATGACATTAGTTCTTAAATCCAATTAACGGTGAAGTTATGATTTGGAATTTATAATCTTTTAATTAAGATTAATAGAATTTTTTGAAAGTAAAGTTTTCCAATTTAATATATTAAATTGGAATTGAGTGGAACTCGGTTTAGTGATAATCGAAATGAGCTTCTATGAAGGAAGACCGTTACTATATATGAAATTTAAAAGGCCTTGTCATTGTTCCACTTATAGTATTAGTCTAATATAGAAATTTATATCGATTATATACTGTTATGATTCCCGTGAAAGTTCCATTTTAATGGAAGATGATTTTGGGTTTATCGTTAATTGTGTTTTAAATGACATTGGTTCTTTAACCCAAGTAAAGACAGGATTTATTTCCTAAATTTGAATAATCATTAAGTAATGATTTTTGAGATTAAAACTGAGTGTAGATTTAACGAATCTTTAATTAGACTAAAATGAGAATAAGGTAATTAATTTTACCGAATTCAAGAAATGTTCGAGAATGAAGTACCACCAGTTTTACTCCATGCGATAGTAAAATCTTTAATTAGATTTGAATGTTAAGTGGTAATAGAATTTACCGATAACACCATGGGTGTAAGATGTGGTGTACTACCAGTTTTGCTCCATGCGATGAATATGTTGGGATTGGGATAATAAAATAAATGGTTACTTAGGTAAGGCTCATAAATCCCGACTGTATGACAAACCTTAATTTGGTTTAAGTTTGTTAAAAGATAGCATAAAATCTTTTGTAATGGTTTTCAATGAAAATTTAAACAAGTGGTTTAAATGAATCAAATCTTTGATAAGATTTATGGGAATGATTCCCAATGTAATGAATATTTGAATAAAAGAATATTCTAGATTGGAATGAGGCGTATGATGTGTTTATACGTCACATGATTATAAGTTACGCGAGTTATTCGGAAAGTTCGGGTCTAACCCATTCCGAATAACTGATACGACAACTAAAACTCGAATATTTGAAGACGGTGGTTGAAGACCGGAGATCTTCACATCATTTGGATTATTACTGATGTCTAGATTGGGCTATACACCTAAGACGAGGTAATAAGTGGTGATCGTCTAGACGTACTTGGAGATCGACCAGATATGTGAGGGCCTCACTCCTATATTGGACATATGGGACGAGGAATAAGGTGCCTCCAGTTTCGTTCGGACCCATATCGAACTTGTAAATGGATTATGTCTGACATGGTATTTCATTCTATATTGACTGATTTCTCTTAAATATGTATCTGTTTGGTGGCGGAGAATTTTTTCTCCTGCTTAACACCCTTCTCTGAGACATATGAGCTTAGAGGTTATATATTGATAGATTTCAGTTGTATGGCATGAATTGACAATGTGGCATGTTAAGATGCAAATGATCAAGTCTTTTGTTGAAAAGCAGGGCCTTGTGGATGATGATCAAAGCACAGCTTTATGCAGCACATCTTTGTGTATAACGTTAATTCGCGAGCCTCACAACTTCGCATGAGTCAAAAACGGGATGAGGACCTCAGGGAGGACGGGTGTTTCTTTCTAGCTATGTATTAGATCCAAAAATGGCTCTAACACACAAATTATCTGAATATGCAAAGGTTAATATCTAGAAATGAGAGAAAACACAGAAAACACACAAGATTTATAGTGGTTCGGCGTTAGCGAGCCTATGTCCACTTTATATATTTTTAATTATACGTAGAATGCAAGTACAATCAATGATCTCTCTCAATATCACGAGTACAATGATAATTCAGTCAATAATTTCGTAATAATACTAATCAGAAATAATGGAGAAGCAACATTGGTGATAACAACACTCATAATTGCCAAAAGATCCTGAAAAAGCCAAGCGTTGGGCTATTTATAGGTGATATCTGCAGGAGGTTCGTGGTCATACGCAGCACAAATTCCAAGGATCTCGGACTGATTTGTCAGTAGGTAAAGAAATGGTCAATATGGCGGTTATGGACAGATGTCGCAGGATCCTTAACTTGCGGGTCGTGGAAGACCTAGTCGTGGCTACTATTTCCCATCTTTGAGGTCGGATCGTGTAGAGCTGGCGCGAGGCGGGTCGTCGTAATGGTTCTGTTCGTTAGGGATTATCACGAGCGGATCGTGATGACAATAGCATGAACCGAGGATGTTGGGTGACCATGACCGGGCTTGTACGGCTCCTACGAGCGAGTCTTCATATTGAACCTATGTGTGAATCTCGGTGGCTTGATCCAGAAGCTAATCAACATTTTACCCCCTCGAAGTATGTTTCATCAGATATGGAACATGCTTCGAAATTACCGAGCTATCTTTTCATGAAGCGATGTGAACCAAGAGTCGTATTTGTTTGTAATGTCGCTTTGCTTCAAAAGGTTGTGTTCTCTGACGGATATAATTATCAGATTGAACCTTCGATCATTTCTTCATTTATCAGCTGATTTCCATCTCTTAGATTCTAGAAGATATTACGATCAACCTGTCAGGTAAGTTTTTAAATTTTACCAGTATTTCCATATTTGATATTAGACGATCATGCTCGAGCTCGAGTCATCGAGGCACCGTGCGGCTTGCATATCTGGACCTGAATCGTGACATGGAGGGTGAGCAGGATCCATGCGAGCCGCAATGGGCTTTCCTAGATACCCCCAGTCCACCTATCTTGGCGAAAGGGGCTATATCATAAGCTGCTATGGGCTTCCCTCTTGTGGCCCATTGGTTTCCACAGACCCGAATAGGACAAACATGGGATGTTCAAGAGCCAACCTATTATCTATATAAATCGGGTCCTTTCTACTACTCTTCTCCTTCCTCTTTCTTTAATGCCGCCGCCCAGCTCCATATAACTGAAACCCCAGCTTTCCAAATCGATTTGCTTCACAAATCTAAGCTTAATTCAACTAGGTAAAAACGATTTTAGTTATTGTCTTTAATTGAAGCATGGGGTTTATCATTGGTTCCATTTCTTTTGAGACCCCCTTTAAACATCCGGTGGACCTCGTGGTGTTGAGGGCTGAAAGTGGAGGTTGCGTAATGGGTTTAGTTAAGAGGAGAGAAATGACGAGGAAGAAGGAGCAGGTTGGTTCATAAATTGGGCTTTGGTTCGGATCGTGACAACAGTGAGATGGAGGGAATAGAGAGGAAGTCGTAGTGTTAATCTGGACAACGGATCGGGTCGTGGTATTGGGGGAGTATTGGTCCGTGGAAATAAGGAGCGGAACAGATCGTGGCGGATCTCCCGCAAGCCGTTCGGGTAAGGAAGAGTTGGTCACGAGCTAGATTGTTCCGCGGTCTGAAGCTTATCTTACGAGCCATTGTTCTTTCACAACCGTGACTTATTGGCGATCCATTATCCATGACCCAACCTTTGTTCCATGATCCGACATCTATACCACGGCCTGAGTCCTAAGACTTTAACGAGCCAGCTTTGCTAACGATCTGATACACATGTTGACTAAACCAATCATAATATATCAATGGATAGTTAGGTTAGGGCCTTCGAGATCAATTTCCTGGATTGAACAACGACATAACTTATCGACATACAGTGACCATTTTTACGCTTATCCAATTCACTTTGCGTCTCTATTTTTCCAGTATTATGCACACTTGCACACACCAATACTTGCACATGCATAGGGTTCACAGGTAATTACATCCTAATCTTTCAGTTTACTCGCCAAAATAGCCATGTCAGATAGACGCTCCTCAAGAATATCTGAAATGAGGGCAGATCCAGAGCCCTTGAAATATCACAATCCTGACGTACTCCCGTCAGGCTCAAACTGGAGTAATTCTGGATCTGAGTATGAAACAGATACGGAATCGATTTCTTCTGAGAGTACATCGCTTGAAGAAGAGGAAGAAGAAGAAGATGATCAGGCTACTGATGAGATCCCAGGTGTTAAGGAAGTAGACAAAGAGAAGCTCACTAATTCTCTGGCTTCCAAATTGGATGATATAAAGCTTAAGAAGGTATGCTTAAGACATGGGATTTCTTGGGACGATGTGAAAACTCCAGAAGATGAAGATAGCCTCATTCTGCCCCAGAATTTTACATGACTTTCAGCTGGCTCATGTGCTGGATAGGCGCTATTACTCCATTTCCTCCAATTGTAGTTGATCTTTTAAGAAGACCACACATTGCCCCCACGCAACTCCATCCTAACGCTTACGCGGCTTTGTATACCCAATACGTTGCGTATGCAGAGGTTCTACAGACCGAGCTCGTTTTCAAGGATATGAAATTCTATTACCATTTCAAACACCATTCCATAGGGACTCCGAATTTCTCTTTCTTCGAATCAATTTCCGGCAAAAAGGTTTTATCGGATGGCCATAGCAACATAGGGGATGCCAAATCTAATTGGTTTTACATAAAGTATCAACCCAGATGTGCGAGGAAGTGGCTACAAGCAAGTATGCTTTAAATCTTTCAACGTATGCTCTGATTGCATAATTAGAGTGCTAATATGTCCCTTTGTTCTGTGCAGATCACAATTTTGCAAAAACAGAAGGTTCGATATATGAAGACCGACTATCCCGCCTCCTCAAAAGTAAATTAGATTTTTTAAGAATCAAGAAGTGTATCACCGACGAGAATCTTCACAAACACCGTCTTCTGGATATGAGATTCAGGCTTGGCGCGGGTGGCAAGCCTTACAAGTATGTGCCCCTGGCTGAGGGAGTAGGGATCTCGGGGCCTACAAAAGCAACCAAATTTTGCAAGAGTCCTTCACCGATGATCGACAAAGATGACGAGGACTTGAATGTATATATGGGAGATGAAACCCGAGTCGAGGAGCCACAGGAGGCTTCAGTTTCCAAAGAACAGTCTCCTCCGAGGACTCCACCTCCAGTTGATCCTCCTGCTAATGACGAATTAATGGAGGAGCAAATACTTGGGGAGTTGAGCAAGATTCCCTTACCAGATAACTTCTACACATTTAAAGATTTTGGAGTGGAGTCATTCTTTCCCATCTCTGAGGAAGAAAATGCTCCAGTTAAAGAAAAAGATACCACACAGACGAGCCAATCTCTGGGTCCTTGTCTGTTGGGGGGATCACACGGGATACATGAATCACATGCACCACTCACCACAACGCTAGTATATTGTTTGTATTCAAGATTCTTATATCTGTTTGTTTTTTATTGCAGAAAAAATGCCTTGGAGATACACCTACTCTCATCGTTAGCTTCGTGAGAACACACCTAGATTCATCTCCACATCTGAGCATGATCGTAGTGACAGTCGGGTGAGAGATAGCCAATGACCTCATGATCCTTATCAGCCTCACCCAACACGGTCTCGCTCTCCTTCGAAGCAAGATTCTAGGAAATATCATAGCCGTCAACTTCTACCGGTAGGGGGTAAGAAACTTCCTAAAGATCTGACACCCCCAAAAAGTACACTGTCTTATAGTAAATCCTCCAAAAAAAACATGATGAATCCAAAGACAAAGGTACAAGAAAGAGTTCTGGAGCAGACACGACAGCTCTCGTTCTAACTGCTCAGCAAAAGTCAGGCACCGCCATTGTACAAGATGTTGCTCTTACTCCTGATAACAAGGCAAAGCTGGAGCGTTTGCGAAAATGATTTCCTGACCTTCACTTTGAAAGAATGATGTTCTCCCCAGATCTTGAACCGGTACCTGAGGAGTGGGATACCGAGGTTATAGGGAAGGCGAGTCACGTGGCCAATCAGTATAGGGTGATGAAAAAGCATGCCATGAAGCTTTCAGAGTTTATCCGTCATATGGAAATGGATGTAGCCAGGGCTAGAGTGAAGATTGATAATGCTGGTAGGGCCAGGGGTAAAATAGAAAAGGAACTCGAGGATGCGCAATCCCAAATCGCTTTAGCCCAGCGAGATGCGGGAAATTACAGGACAGAGCTGGAGGATGCCAAGGAACGATTCCATCTTGAACTTGATTCTCATAGCCAAGAGCGTATGGCTCTAAAAAAGGAAATTGAAGATCTCAAGATGACCAATATTGAATTAAAAGCGGCACAGGCCCGTTTTGCTGTTGAGAAAGCTACTTGGGAAAAAGAGAAGGTGAGTTTAAAAAACAATCTTACTCTTGCCGAGAAAGAAAATGCAAGCTTAAATGATAGGCTCTCTCATGCTGCGGAATGGGCGGCTCTTGACGAAAGCAACGCTGATGTGGCCTTTAAATCGGCCTCCACCACTACTGATAAACTTGTTGCAGCTGAACGGGAGATAGAACGGTTTAATGAGCTGCTAATGGACTTCTTTGGTCAGGTCATAAAGATTTGAGAAATCTCCTAGATCTAGAACTGCCAGACCACTCTTGCCAACGTATGGGACATGATTGTTGAGGGAGAGAAACAATGCTTAAATATTGAGAATATTGATGAGGCTCAGCTCATGCAGACCTATCTCAAAGGAGGAGAACCTGAGGATTTGGCAGAGGGTAGACGCCAGATTCAAGAGATTATGGAGAAGGAAAGAGCCAAACTCAAAGGCAAGGATAAGATGGACGAAGGGTCAGGCTCAGCGACGGAGCCCAAGGCCTCTGAGGTCGAGAAGTATAACCCTGATGATCCATTGATTCCTGTAGTTCCAACCCTTCCAACTGCAGGAGCTTCTACTGCAGGTTCAGGCGAGGCGTCGACGAAAGGTATCTCTATATTTTCTCCACAACTCATCAAAGCCTTCGTAACTTGCCTTCGTGTTGTGGGGCAAACAATTGAAAGGATCACATTTTCTCCAAAACCTATAACAATTGCTTCTCTTAACATAGGTGTCAGGGTGATAGAGAAAGTTGTAGAGAAATCAGCCGAAGTTGAGAAGATTGCAGGGAAGCAAGCTGAGGTCGAGAAGGTCTATGTGCCCCCAACTACTGAGATCATCCCCGAAGATCCAAAGCAAACTAAGGTTGAGACAACTAAGGAGGCTACTGGGGTATCAAGCACAGATGCTCCAAAATATGCTGAAATTATAGGAGCCCTTGACGATACCGATGACGGCCACGAGGACGAAGAGGAAGATGTAGACATCATAGGGGAGACCAAAAATGATGACAGTGAGACTCTGGCTGAAATCAAGGCAAAGAGGAATAAGCAGTTTTCCCTGAAAATAGAGGAACTACAACCTCTAGATGTACCACCGATCTCTGCAGCTGCTCCCGGCTCTTGGGTGATCATAAAGATGTCCAGTAAATCGATAACCACGCAGCTTTCAGCCCAGTCTGCCAATCTTCCAGTGGATCTTCCTTCTGACAAGAAGAAGAGGAAACAGGATAAAACTGATGTCGATAAGGAGGAGACGGGGAAGAAAAAGAAGGAGAAGAGACTAAGGTCGTCTCCAAATCCCAAGTAGTGCTATTTTAGTTATGCTTTTCTTTTCATTATCATCACTGGCCTTATGATGTAGCTGCGAGTATGGCCCTCGCCTTTTGCTTAGCTTTATATTGTAAACCCGAACTTAGTGAATGAAATCCTGTTTCTTTTTGCATCATTGCATACCTGCGAGTTTATCATTTACAAGTTTATCATATCTGCAAATTTATCATTCTAAGTCATAGATATTAAATATAATCGTAACTAAATTAAAGCCATATGTGACCAACATTAAAAATCACTGCACTACATAAATTTGTAATGTTGTATGAGTATGCCCCCAACCAATCATTAATATAAGGTGTGGCCAGGGCTTATTGAGGATTGATTAGAGTCATATGTATGCTACCCCCTAAACTCGAGGATGACGGGTTTGGTTTTAGCTTTCAATCTGCTCCCCGATCCTTCAGCGGGGTAAGAGTTCTTTGGTGGCGCTAAGTCTCTAACACCTTTATAGTATCCCGTCGAATGTCAAGGGTAGAGTGTTATCGAGACGGTCTTTTAATCATGTTGCACCCTCACGTCTCGCGGACAATTCTTTGTCCTTCGTATTCCTTCTCAGATCATGAGAATCAGAGCATTGACGGTAGTGTCATTTATTTCACTGTACTCTTGGACTCAGATCATGTGAGCCTTGGCCTCTTGATTTAATGGAGGGCATCCTTGAATTACATGTTTCAAGATCGTCGTAGGATTTCATATTATTTCATAATGGTGATAGTTCATACAAATAAAAGGTAGCAAAATATATATGCAGTACGGTAAAAGTAAATGACACACGATATTTTTATAGTGGTTCGGTCGAATCATGATCTACGTCCACTTTATAATCTCTTGTTTAAATAACCAGACTGTTCTAGGCAAGTCGTGCCTTTTTACATGGTACTAAAAACAAAAGAATAAATTATCAATTTTATGTCAAGTAATGCCACAGATGCCGGGCATTCCACACTCTGGGGATTTCATCTCCATCCACGGTCGCCAACTTGAAATTTCCATTCTCAAGCCTCCGGAGGATGGCGTACGGTCCCTCCCACTTTGGGCCCAGATGTGCTGGGGGTGGAAAGACGTGTTTCAGAACCAAGTCTCGAGGTTCAATGGTTCGAGCTTGAAATCTTTGTTGTAATATCGGGCAACCTACTGCTTATGCCTCAAAGCGCGGAGGTCAGCTTCGTCCCTCTTCTCTTCAACCATGTCCAGGGACTCGAGGAGCAGTTTGTTATTAGTCATCGGGTCATAGTAAGTGGTTCTATGAGAGGGTACTTCTAATTCAACCTGGATGACTGCTTCTGCTCCGAAAGAGAGGGAGAAAGGTGTGTGGCCCATCGCCAACTTGTAGATTGTCCTGTAGGCCCACAGAACCAAGGGTAGCTCATCAACCCACATGGCTTTGGCCCGCTTCAGTCTTTTCTTCAGAATGGATTTAATCACTTTATTTGCCACTTCGACCTACCTGGTTGATTGCGGATATGCCACAGAGGTGTACCTTTTCTCGATGTGGTACTTCTGGAAAAAGTCTCTGAATTCTACACTATCAAATTGGGTTCCGTTATCTGTTATGACGACCTTCGGAATCCCGAATCGGCATATGATGTTTCTGACGACGACGTTAATTACTTGCTTGGTCGTGATTGTGGTCAATGGTTCCTCTTCGACCCACTTTGTAAAGTAATCCATGGCCACAATGGCGAACTTTGCCCCACCCTTTACTATGGGGAGACTTCCAGTAATGTCAATCCCCCACACAGCGAAAGGCCACGGGTTCATCATCGTCTTCAACTGACTAGGGGGTACCCTAGGGATATTAGAAAATCTTTGACATGCATCACATCACCGTGCATATTTAGCTGCGTCATTGGTTATGGTAGGCCAAAAATAGCCATCCCGTAATATTTTCTTTGCTAGCGTTTGTCCTCCAGTATGGTCACCACATTCACCTTCGTGCACTTCTTTCAGTACACGCTTGATGTCATCATTGGTTATGCACCGGAGGAGGGGCATCGAGAATCCCTGCCTATATAGGGTTTCGCCCTGCATGATATATCTGGAGGCTTTTCAGATAACAGCACACCTCTCACTCTTCTTGGTCGGAAGCGTTCCATTCATTAGAAAGTTCTTCAAGGGTGTCATCCACGACTCCCTTTCTAGTTCAATTTCCAATACGGGATCAACTTCCATCTGATCAACGCTTGGAGATTGCAATACTTCAATTGGGACTAGCTCGATGTCTACAGGACAGTCGGAACTAGCCATCTTTGCCAACTTGTCTTCTTTTTTATTCCCCTCTCGAGGGATATGGGATATGCTGTAATGATCAAGATTGTCCAACAATTTCCTCACTTCTTTCAAATATGATATCAGTCTTGGACTCTTGGCCTAAAATTCCTCGTTAACCTGGTTCAAAACTAACTTGGAGTTGCAAAAGATATCTAGCTTCGTTATCTCCAACTCCTTTGCAAGCTTCAGCCCGGCAATCAGGGCTTCATACTCGGAATCATTACTCGTGGCATGAAACTCCAATCTGAGGGCATAATATATCGATCGGTCTTCAGGAGTTACAAGCACAAATCCAGCGCCAGATCGTCTATCATTCTTGGCGCCGTCATTATATAATTTCCAGGCGTTGGGGTCAAGAAGTCGTTTCGGAGAATTAGCTTCTTCACTCACTACATCAACCTCCGGGATAGTGAACTCTGCTATAAAGTCTGCTAGTACTTTCCCTCTTATCGATCATCGGGGCTGAAAATTCAATTCAAATTGACTTAACTCAATATTCCACTTGAGTAGTCTTCTTGATGCTTTTGGACTTTGTAGAACTTGTCTAACCGGGTGGCCAGTGTACACGGTGATGGGATAAGCTTGAAATTAGCGGCAAAGCTTCCTGGAAGCAATTAGTAAACTGTACGCGAGCTTTTGTATTCTTGGGTAGTTTTGCTCGGTTGCCGCCAACTTCTTACTCGCATAGTACACTGACCTCTTAACCTTATCTTCTTCCCTAACCAGAGCTGAACTTATCGCATGGGACGATACAGCTAAGTACACGAACAAGTCTTCGTGGTCGAATGGTTTGGATAGTATCGGGGGTCTCTCGAGATGGTTCAGAAGGTTTTGGAATGCTTCTACGCAATCAGGAGTCCATTCGAAATTGCGTTTTCCTCGCTTTATCAACTCAGAGAACGGAATACACTTGTCCGTAGCCTTGGAAATGAATCTACTCAATGTTGCTACTATTCCTGTGAGGCTTGGCACATCTTTGATTTGCCTGGGTTTCTTAATGTTTCTGATTGCTGTAATTTGGTCTGGGTTGATTTCAATTCCTCGTGAACTGACGATAAATCCTAAGAACTTCCCAGAGGCAACCCCAAATTAACACTTCATAGGATTGAGTTTCATCCCGTATCTTCGGAGGATATCAAACATTTCAGCTAAGTCAGCAGTGTGGTTGGATGATTTTCTGGACTTTACTAACATATCGTCAACATACACCTTCATCGTCTTCCCGATTTGGTTATAGAACATTCTATTCACCAATCGTTGGTAGGTAGCATCGGCGTTCTTCAAACCGAATGGCATCACTACATAGTAATATAACCCTAGATCCGTGATAAAGCTGGTATGCTCTTGGTCCGGAACATGCATAGGGATTTGGTTATATCCTGAGTAGGCGTCCATGAAGGAGAGGAGCTCATGACCTACCGTTGAACCCACCAGTTGATCAATTCTTGGTAGCGGAAAACTATCTTTAGGACAGGCTTTGTTTAGATCTGATAAATCGATACAAGTGTGCCACTTCCCGTTAGCTTTCTTTACCAAGACTGGATTTGAAATCCACTCTGGATAGGTTGAGTCCCCGATAAACCCATTACTTCTCAGCTTCTCCACTTCTTCCTTCAGGGCAGCAGACCTCTTTGGGCCAAGCATTCGCCTTTTCTGTTTGACGGGTGGATGTTTTGGATTGATGCTTAATGATTGGCTCATAATCGAGGGGGATATTCCACACATGTCAGCGTGGGTCCAGGCAAACACATCTAAATTAGGCTTCAAGAAATTCGTCAATTCTCTTCTTCGAAGGGGGTCCAACTGGGATCCAATCTTCAGGACCTTCTCTGGGTCACTATCATTGATTGGTACATCCACAGTCGTTTCATTAGGAGTCGCCATTCTGCCCCCAGGTTCATCGTCCTCTTTGGGATTTATGTCCTCGGGCAGTCCTCTGGCCGACTCTCCCAAAGTTATCTTCTTTAGTTGCTATGACGTTTCCTCCCTTGCAAAGGTGGAAGCGCCCTATGTTTCTACATCTCTTCCTTTACGCAGCAACTTGAGTTCTGCTATGTAGCATGCTCGTGCAACGACTTGATCTCCTCTGATTATTCCTACACCGGCATCTGTTGAGAACTTCGACAACAAACACCAAGGTGCAATGCAAGCCCTTAACTCTACTAGGGTCGGTCGGCCCAAAAAGTCATTGTATGGTGACTCAATATCCAAAATGACAAAAGGAAGGATTCTGACTCTCCGACATTGTCCTTCCCCAAGGGTGGCCGACAGTTCTACATATCACATTGGAGAAGTTGAGGCTCCGTCAAAGCCACGTAACCATCCCTCGCAAGGCTTCAAATCCTTTGGTTCAAGTTTCATCTGATCGAATGTCTTTTTGAACAGAATGTTAACTGAACTTCCGTTATCTACTAAGACTGTATGGACTATAGCCGGACCAATAGTGACCGTGATCACTAATGGGTCTTCAGTTGGGGAATGGACTCCAGTACTCTCTCTACTGCGGAATATAACGTCGTTGGACATTGTCTTCTGTTGTTTGATTGGAGTAGAATCGTCAGGGTTACTGCATTCTCAAACTTCAAGGTGTTGTTTGGCCGCGTTGACATACTGATCCAATGCCCTGAAGCCGTGTCCTGCCAAATGAACCCCTCCGACTATGGTGTTGATTACAATATTCTTCCCTTTCTGCTGAGGGGTAGGTCTAGCAACAAGTTGGTTTTGGTTCGGGGCTTGTCCAGCTTGCCCCCGATCTCTTGGAGCCACCTTATACTCATCTAGTTTTCCTTCTCATAGTAGCTTTTCAACCACATCTCTCAAATGGCGACACTCGTTAGTGGAATGACCATGTACCTGGTGGAAGATGCAAAACTTGCCAATTTCGCGTTCTTTCTCTGTTGAATCCCTCGGGGAGGCCTCTTGTATTGGATAACATTATAAGTATCCATAAAGATGTTCTCAAGCGTATGATTTAACGGTGTGAAGTTTTCGAATGGCCTGGATCGAGGCCTTCTCTGGGAATAATTCCCCCGGTTCCTCTTTTGACTGTTATTTCCCGACTGGCGACCATTTTTATTTCTGACATTTACCTCTACTTTCCCTGAGATGTCTCCTGTCTGCTTAATGGATACATTGCTCTATATATCTTCTTTGTCGGCAGCCTTCCTTTTCTGGTTGGCATATATTTCTTCCTGACGCAGGCAAATATTAGCTTTTCCATAGAATATCTCTCTAGTCAGTGGTGGTTTGCCAGCTAGGTACCTTCCAAATTCTATTTCTTTATCCACCCCATTGATTAAGGCCATCAAGACAGTATGTTAGTGAGGGTCTTTGACCTCTGTGATAGCTAAGTTGAAACGATCCAGGTACGACCTCAGAGTTTTGTCAGGATGTTGTTTAATAAGGGATAACTCCATGACATTTTTAGATCTCTAAGCGTTAAGCCGAAACTGGTTCACGAATTTTTCACTTAATTCCCTAAAACTAGATATTGATCGTGCTGGCAAGCGGGTGAACCACAATAATGCCACATCTTCCTGGAATATCGAGAACCCTTGACACTTTACGGTATCGGAGGCTGCAGCGGCATTCATGGACCACGAGTACCAAATCAGGTGTTGAACTGGGTCTGTCCTGCTGGCATAACGATTCATAGTTGGCATGTTGAAACGCCTCAGGAATGCAACTTCCAATATATCAACAGTGAAGGGCGTATGGCTGCGTTCTATACCCCAATCTTCATTTCTTTGTC
The DNA here is from genome assembly GCA_030737875.1 of Allium sativum. Classification (NCBI taxonomy): domain Eukaryota; kingdom Viridiplantae; phylum Streptophyta; class Magnoliopsida; order Asparagales; family Amaryllidaceae; genus Allium; species Allium sativum. Next base: position 192,724,402 of record CM060922.1, on the reverse strand, counting down.
CATGGCTATCCACCATGATCTGCTTAATCATTGCTTCAACATTAGCATGAGTCACTGTAAATTCAGGATCAGCACTTCTTGCCCTGCGGTTGCCTCCGTCGTTCCTTCGACGGGCTGCCACGAAGTCTGGAGCCTGAGCAGAGCTTCGTTGCCCCCTGTTGCCACGGTCAATCACGCGGCGAGGGGGTTGTGGTGGTCGATTATCAACTGGATCATTAACGACCTGTGCTCTAGGAAGTGCTGCAGGATTATTCAAATTATGGTCGACGGGTCCTAGGTGAAGTGCTGCCTCTTCTAAGGAGGGAAGCGATCCAAATCGAAGTTGTTCTATATTTTCAACCCTTTCCAATGGTCGCCGTGGGGGTCTTGGAGATTCCCCAGACGAAGATGAGTACTCTAGAGTCAAAGGACGAGCTGGCGGAGGTGTCCTCTACCTTTGGAGATCATCAATGCGCCTGTCCAATGTAGTGAGGTTTTGTCGCAACAGAGAGCTCTCTTATCTTTAGGTTACCAATTCGTCATTCGTTCTTCCCAACATATCAAGGATGCGGGAAAGATCTCCTTCAGTAGCTAGAGCAGAAGGATTGAATTGATCATCAACATTCTCTGTTATATGTAAGGAACTCGAGCCAGGTCGAGCAGAAGTACCGGCACGAGCAGAATGAGCATTAATCTCCTTTTCAGGTCGAGTTGTAGTCTGGTTGTCAGTTCGGGTCATGTCCCTCCTCTGTTGATGGCTCGTGGCACCTTCTTGATGTCGGCTCGTGGTGGCCCCCTAGAGAAGCTTCGTAGTGGTATGAGCAGGATGACTCGTGCCATTGTCTTGAGATCGAGTCATAACACCTTCTGCAGGTCGGGTCGTGATACCATCATCGGGCCGGATCGCCCCCTCATCCTCACGAGACGGAGACTCCACCTCGACCTGCTCTTGAACGCTTTCAATGGTTTCATTTGTAGCTTCATTTGCTTGCAAAGCTCGTGCATCTTTGGATTTATTTCCAGCCATAACGTCTTGATTTTACAAAAATCTTCAGAAACTGAGACAGTGGAGAGTCGGACTGTTCTCTTCGGACTTGAACATCCAAACAATAAAGTAATAATCCGATATGCTGAGACTTCAATTCTCAGTGAAAGCACCAAAATGTTAGATCCAAATATGGCTCTAGCACCCAAATTATCTGAATATGCAGAGGTTAATATCTAGAAATGAGAGAAAACACAGAAAACACACAAGATTTATAGTGGTTCGGCATTAACGAGCCTACATCCACTTTATATATTTTTGATTATACGTAGAATGCAAGTACAATCAGTGATCTCTCTCAATATCATGAGTACAATGATAATTCACTTAGTAATTTCGTAATAATACTAATCAGAAATAATGGAAAAGCAACAATGGTGATAACAACACTCATAATTGCCAAAAGATCCTGAAAAATGCCAAGCGTTGGGCTATTTATAGGTGATATCTGCAGGCGGTTCACGGTCATACATGGCACAAATCCCGAAGATCTCGGACTGATTTGTGAGTAGGTAAAGAAATGGTCAATATGGCGGTTATGGACAGATGTTGCAGGATCCTTAACTTGCGGGTCGTGGAAGACCTAGTCGTGGCTATTATTTCCCATCTTTGAGGTCGGATCGTGGAGAGCTAGCGCGAGGCGGGTCGTCGTAATGGTTCTGTTCGTTGGAGATTACCACGAGCGGATCGTGATGACAGTAGCACGAACCGAGGATGATTAGGTGAGCACGACCGGGCTTGTATGGCTCCTACGAGCTAGTCTTCATATTGAACCTACGTGTGAATCTCGGTGGCTTGATCCAGAAGCTAGCCAACACTATTTCTTATGTCCTTGTTGCCCAGACACTTTTACTTATGTGGTTGATGGATTGCGAGGCGCCTCAGATATGATTGGTTGCCAATGGCCAAGTGATAGGTCCGATAGGACCGGTAAACGTATTGTTCAGGAATAAATAATCTACAAACTTAGGTATGGACCGGCCCTGACGCTAACCAATGGCTCACCAGAGTATGAGTCTTAAGGCATTTGCCAGAGTGTCTCGAAACCGGTGAGGAAGATCCCTTGCCTCGACTCATAGATGGAAATCCAATTTCCAATACACGACCTTTCGGTTTTAGTTGTAAAACTATGTATGGCGACATAATATATGGTACCTATGCGTCTATGATTGATACATTTATATTTGAAGTTGTTTTTGACACTATGCACTTATAGTAATAACAAAATGATTTGTTTTAAAGCGTACCAAGCATGTTTGGCTATTATAAGGTAAAACTCTATCCCTTTGATTACGTTGCATTTTGTGATGGGACCTAATTCTTATAATAGCGTCATTGTTTCAAAAGGCATTGCGTTGTTTATAAATTGTTTTATTTCAGAATATTCATGGAAGTACCCCCGTTCCGTGCCATACGGCATGGTCCTGTGATTTACCCTATTTTAAAGTAAAAGTTTAATAACTATTTTGAGTTATCACACTAGTCCCATGACTAACTTGGAGTTTATTGTTTCTACTTAAATTCTGGGTGCCCATATTTTCCATATGAGCAGCTAGTAGTTTCGGTTTTGCGGATTTCTATTTAGCAGGATCCTGTTTCACTGTTGGAGCGATATTCGGAGAGCTTTGTATCCGTGTATCTCTTTCATATGTGGTAGTTGATGTTTTCCACTACATATTATGTTTATGTATTTAAATGTATTATAAATATCTGATATTGTTTTTCCGCTATGTAATATTTATTCATACTCTAATATATTCTTGTACTCTTATGTAAATTATTGCTAAAGCAATGAAATGTTCTCATGTTTGTGTTATGATGCGTCGTATTCTCATTACAATCCACGTTCTTTCGTTTCTTCGGAGGCCAGGAGAATTCAGGGCGTGATAGTTTCGTATCAGAGCTTTGGTTTACAAAGCTCGAGAACAAGACACGTTAGAACCAAACAAAAGAATTCATCGGAGATAGGATTAGTAATATCCTATAAGAGAAACTTGTTAGAGATAGGGTTAGTAATTCCCTAGAATGATTTTGAAGAGAGTTATTTATAAAAATGAATTTAGATTTGAAAATTATATCTTATTATGAAATTTTGAGTATTTTATTTGATATTGATTTTGGACTATCGTGTATACGAAGATTTTGGATATACACGTCATGAACGTATATTCAAAGTCTCAAATATACTGGATATATATGGAATCACACTCTAGTCACCCAGAGATGATTCTGATGATTGTCATGACATCATCAACATTTATGTTCGACTTTCGAAAATCGGATATCTATATGATTCCAATTGACTGGTGTGAGTACTAAAAACTTAGTTAGGGTTTATGTTGTGACTTGGTATTGGAAATATGATTTTGTGTATATATAAAAGATATATATTTGGAAAGCTAATTAACTAATTGATTGCTGCCTGTGATGTGTGATTATTAGTTTGACTAGTTAAAATATTGGAATAATAAAACCAATGTGAAAAAGTAAAATTTAGCCAAATCGAATTTAATATTGAACTGAACTGAAAATTAGTTCGAATCAGGTATATATATATACATGTATATATATGTTGTGCAGGTTATTGCGTGGAAGCTAAGAAGAGGAAACTACAACAAAATGACCCTATTACAACGGTGGAACACCGCTGTAATATACATTTTACAACGGTGGGCAAACCGTCATGTATTAAGAAGTTGTAATAGACTAATATCTTTTACAACTTTTTTGCACTGTTGCAACATTGTTGTAATATGTATATTTTACAACTTTTTTCCACCGTTGTAATAAACTTTATTACAACAGTTATGCACTGTTGTAATAAAATCAACTACAACTGTTATGCACCATTGTGATTGACATTTGGGTTTAAAAAAATAGACATCTTTTGCAACTGAAAAGAATAATACACTAAATATGGCAATACTCCATAAGCAAATCCGATATTACAGTTATTTGCAAACTAATTTATAAAAATACTCAAATATTCAGTATTACAAACGATAAGTTTTAGACAACATTTCGTACATTATTACATACTTGACCGTTACAAAGCAACTTAGTACAAGCACAATTTATCCAAAAAAAAATGCATATCCTATGGGAGTACACTAGTCGAAGACATGGAAATCTTTATGCCATTTATCTTTTTGGTGCAAGTTCACTGCAGTGATCAAACCTATTGCATTAGAATATGTCTGTTGTTAGAAAATAGAACAAAACGTGTTTTTTAAGCCAACAATACCAAAACTTAACAATAATGCTTAACGTACCTAATAACATGAACTGCATGTGGTCCAAAGCCCCTTTTTAAACAATTGGATGTTGCACAACTTCTAAAAAAGGAGCATCTGCATGTTTACTGCATATAACAAATTCAAAATTTAATACAATAAGATATGTTTGTTTACATGCATGTTTACTGCATATAACAAAGATCTCTTCTCAATAATCGTTCTACAAATTGTGCATTTTAATGCCACGCAGAAAATATAGAATATGATTGTTGTGAAATGTTATAGAAGACTGCTAATTAATATTTATGAAACTGAGAGTGACTCAATACATGTTCGAATGATCATATTGAGTTCAGATTTATGTAAGAAAACCATATATACCGGAACAGTGGTATGATATTTAATATTTAATAAGAAAGCTACAAATCCAATGTGAATAAGTAATACAAGGTAGATGCATACCTTTTTGAAGGGTTCGTTGTCAATGCTTGGTTGTTCACCTTCACATGTCCTATGTGTTTCCTGTTCAAAATAGATCCCCAAATTGTTGAAGATTTTGAATCAATACTTGTTTACATTAACATCTAAGTTATCAGACATTGTAAGCAGAATCAAAATCTCCAGCTATAGGAAGGGGATTTTTTGAATAAGCATTTATGCAAAAACTTCTTATGCAACCAACATAAACATCTAAGCCACAGGAAATTTTGACAACTTCATTACATCCAACCGCCCGGACGTTGTCACTGCCTTTACCATTATAATTCAACACATCCAATAGATCACTAAGATGTATTCTTAAAAAGAAAACAAAAGGAAACAACGAAATGTAATTCATAAAAGAACCAAATGGAAAGAAAAAAAACAGCAGCAATGTTATTCTGAAAAGCCACTAGCTTTTACACAAACACACCCAACGTAATGTAATTTTGAAACGAACTAGCAATAAAAGTGATAAAAGGACTCACCTTCAAATCCTCAAGAAAGTAGCCGAAGCCTTTCTGCATCGATTTGGATGTGTGGTCAGTGGCTCAGGCGTAGGTTTAAGATGTGTGGTGGGTTTAGGCGAGGGGAAGCTAAGGAGCGAAGGCGGCTTGCTTTTTGGTGCAGATCTGTTGTGAGGAGGAACAAAGCAGCAGGAGGAGCAATGGAAGACGCAACGTAGGGCTGAGAAAAGGGTGTTCATTGGCGGAGGGAGAAGCCAGTCGGAGGCTTAATCCGAAGGTGGAGCTCTGATTTTCAAGTGATGGGGCTGGCTTGATGGAGAATTTTCGATGAGGAAGAAGAAGGAATACGAAGAAACGTAAATTTAGGGAAAGTTAATTTTGACTAAGGAGATAAGCGGTAAACATATGTTAATGTTTGGGTTTGGCACTGAAAAATTACGTTTGCCGCTAAAATTTTTGTTTTGGAGCCAAAAACGAGGTTTTGTTTTGGAGTCAAAAGCATCTTTTACCACTAACAATAAAAAGTTGTAACATTTCATTGTTTTCTGATCGGTAAACACTCTCAACATTCAAAGCTAAAATGTATATTAAAAAAAATTCGGGTACGATCTATTTTTTTTAAAAATGGCATAAAAAAAAATTTCGGGGCCGATGACCCCGAACCAGTGCCGCGGCGCAGTGGCCAACAATGATCATCAAGGCTTGATAGTAAAGATTCGACGGTTAGTCCAAAAATTCCGACAACTAAATGATGACGAGTGGGATAATTTGAAAAGGGGCAATGACCAGTTTACAAACTTTATCCAATGCATGAAGTCTAATTATTCGTTAATTGTTATGTATATATTACCAATTATCAATCATTAAATATTTAATAGTAATAATTAAAAGCTAATTACTATTCATTAATAATTATATTTAGAATTAATTATTTAATATTTCAAATTAATTATTATTATTTAGTAGCCAAAATTGTTATTAGTTGTCAAAATTATATTTATTAAAATTTCTGAAATAGTTACTACCAAATCAAATATTACTTATTAATAATAGTTATTATTTAAATTTTACTTATTTCTACTTAGATATAATAGATTAATAATTATTAAAGGCTTATAATGTATGTTACTAATTATTGATTAATAAGCAGTTAACATACATTAACTATTAAAAATAAATTACTAGTTACTAAATATTAATTATTTAATAATAATTAATAATATTATTAGTTCCTAAGTTTATTATTAATTATTATTAAATATTAATATAATTAGTTATTAAATATAGGTATTATAAACATGAAGTTTGTAATAGACATCTATTACAACTAAAAAAATAAAAAGTTGTTAAAAAAACGTTTATTACAACTTTAGGGAATTGACAGTTGTAAAAAACATTTATTACAACGGTGCTTTTACCACCGTTGTAAAATTAAAGTTGTAATATGGTGTTTTTGTTGTAGTGGAATAAAATTGTATGCTCGACCAACAGGTACATGTTTACTATATTGATTGGAATTGATGATTTTATGAGTCGATTGGCTAGCCGCTTTGCTTTTGGATTTTCTTTTGATATGTGAGAGCCTATAGAGGCCATTTGTAGTTGTACCGATCAACCCGTACAAAGGAGGTTATGGCGAATTTTTTCAAAAATTTAAGGCGTTAGCCAAATTTTGCGAAACTAGAAAGTTCTTAGAAGCTGAAAAGTTGAAGAACTTGAGTTAAGCGAAGGTTGAGTTGGTTAAGTAAACGACCTTCAGTTCCTTCTCCCTTTTCGGGAACAAAAAGATTTTAAGTGGGGGAGACTGTAACAACCCGTATTTTTTAAACCAATTTAAAATTTATTTTTAATATATTTCATAGAAATTAAATATTTTAGATGAATTATTTTGAGAATAAACGACTTTAACTTTATTTTAATCGAAGTTAGAACGTATAAATTTAAAGTTTAGTTAAAACGATCTTGAAATGGTGTGGTAGCTTGAAAATTCAATTTTAAAACTTGGAATGAATGTATAGAATTCAATATAAATCAGAATTTGACAAAACAAGAAACACTGGAATATTTTGAATTGTAATTTTCTAACGAATGTAAGAAATAGAGATTTCACTTTATAAATTGTAAGTTATGTCTAAATTAAAATTTAGAATAGTCGCTATGGAATGTATATATATTTTTTAATATTATACATAGCCCTTAAAAATCACCATTTTGCAAACGACCTCCATTTTCAACGAAACCACTTCCAGTGGGTTCAAAATGCCGTTTGTGTGTTCGAAGTCTATAAACATCGATACCTTTTGAGTTAGAGAAATTTGGTCTTTTTCAGGGGATGTATGACTAAAATATCACTTTTTACATACAGATGAATTTGGAATCGAAACCACTTCCATTGAGTTCAAAATGTCGTTTACGTGTTCGAAAACTATGAACTTCGATATATTCCGAGCTTCAAAGTTTTGGCACTTGGGTTGGGTCTTGGTTTGGCTAAACCTAGCCTGCCTTATAACCCCCAAATCATCCTTCCCCTTTCATTCACTCATTTCAACTTCAAAGAAATAAAAAATGGGGATAAGGAATGGGAGATTAAAATTCCCTAAACCCAAATTGATACTAGGAGCTCCAATTTTGTAGGAATCAAGTGCAAAATCAAAGAAGAAGCTTAGGTAAGCTCCATCTTCATCTTCTCTATCTCAATTCTACTTCAATTCATCATAATTCCTATGACCTAATTTTAAGGAAATACGTTCATATGATTGTAGGTTGTTGATTCTAGTGTTTTTATCAAAGAGAGGTTGTTCTAGCTTGCTATTGGATCGATTCTTTGTTTCTAAACAGGCAAAGGTGAGTTCTTCATGAACTTACATCTATGCCACAAGCTGTTGGCTTGTAAAAGTGTAGTTTAGTGTTCATTTGGGTTTACATATGCATATGAATTGGTTAGATAAGTATACACTTTCAGGTTCATTAGTTTATGTTCCATTGAACTGAAAATTATGATTAGAATTGTCCGCACAATCTAATTCATATGCTACTAGTTGATTTGGCGATATTGTGAAGCTCCATTGTCGCACCAGCAAGTTCTAAGACTTCACAATTCGCTTGAATCATATTTGATTGCCTTGGTTAGAGAATTTAGTCATTTTGGAGTTTATAACCGAAATCATTGCAATCTTATGTAGATACGATTGTGCATGTGTTCTTAAACGGTTTCGGTGAGCTAAAGTGGCTTCATTTTAGCCTATGAAAATGTTATAAGCCATCACCATTGATCCGAGATCGTTCGAGAACCAATTGCACATTCATTGTCTAGGCAAACATTTGCCCAGGGTTCAGCTCAGACGTCTGACCAAATTGGTCAAACGTCTGTCAAAACTCTGGGGAAATCTTACCCTGTAAGATCAGACGTCTGTGCATTTTATGTCAGGCTTCTAACCTATGCAGAAATGCACAATTCATCTTATGCATCTTATATTAAGAGATTTATTGATCTAACTTCTTCCGAATTGAATGAGGTGTTATAAGTTGGTTTGGAGAGCCTTATGGGCCTCATTGGCACTACAAGAAAATGGGGTCTTTACCTACTAATTATAAGCATAGGTAAAACTAACATAATGGTAGGTAATATATTTTTGCTACCAATATTGAATTGGTAGAAATTGGTAGGTATATGTTAGTAGAGAAAGAGTTTTTACTTACACTTATTGATATTGGTAAGTAAAAGAATCAATGGTTCCCACTACATTATGACTCAAATGACGAGTGATCAGCTGATGTGTCATCCTACATGACTGCTGATATGGCAGATGATGTGTCATCCTGCATGGTTGCTGACATAGTTGTCGTAGAAGTATACACATGGCATATATTAAAGCCGACACTTGGCATTTAATGGTTGGTTCGTGTATTAAACAATAATTTGTCCATGTGTCATCATTTGATTAGTGCACATGACGTTATTTTTTAGGCACATGGCATTATTTGATTAGTCCATGTGGAATTATCTGATTTGCCACGCGGCATTATGTCATTGGTCTATATTATATAACGTTATATTTTAAAGAAGCTTTGCTATTTTTGATTTAGCAATGGTTTATGGCCGTTGCGAATTTGCATATTTAAAAAAAAAAAATTAACTTTTTGACTATTTTACAACACCGAATTCATTTAATTTTCATACTCAATATAAAAATTTGCAAATTTAACATAATATCACAACAGAAAGATCATTAAACCAAATATTTTTGTATAGATACAACACAAAGACCAAAGTTAACATGTTTTGAAATTACAACGGTATGTTACACTTCAAAGTTCAACAGCAATAGCAAAAATAATATTACAAAATACATTACATAGTTCACAAGCATATTAATCTATACATAACATACTAAGTACATAGTCCAATGAAAGATCTATCCTTAATCGATACATAGTTCATTGCTTCGAAGGCTTCCTCCATATTGGCTCTTGCTTTCATCATTTCTTTTGCATCAACTGCTTTCAATAACTAGAGTATTCATTTCTCCAACCGCTGCAAAGAAAAAAATAAATAAATAAAACTTGAGTATTCATGATAACTTTTTTTTTTACAGAACATCGTTATTTTATAATTGAAATGGTGACGTAGATACAATAAACCTCCGGTTATAATTGATATAATACAACGAATTCTTACTCTGCTCATACAAACAAAACAACAACAAAATTCATGAAATATATATAACACTTCGGGAAACACTACTAGTCATTTTAAGCATTCCAAATTACTCCATAATGTATCACCGAGCATAGTGATGAGAATGGACCTTAGTTTTTCATTTCAAATTATAAGTAAAAACCTCTATAATGTCTGCCAAAAAAAGATATTGCAAAAAATTGTGAAAGTCGCATTAAGGAAAGAAAAAATATATGCAAGTAACCATATGTTGAATCATATGGATCATCTAGGATCAAAGAAGGGAAAAAAACTCTTTAAAAAGACCTGAAAGATGAAACTCACCATAATTGATGACTTGAATACGGAGTAAAAAATGGATGTGCAGTTTTCATTGTAGATTGAGGGGTAGGTGGTTGAGTTATAGCTAATGATTTTTTTGGAGCATGTAAACAAAATTTTCGATCTATTTTTCTCTCCATTTTTTCCTTTTTTTTTCTTGTGTAGTGGAGGAGAGGAAGAACAATGATTTGGAGTGGGGAAACGAATACGAACAATTGGTTATTGCATATATTAGCGAACGATTGGAATACCGATTCTATTTCCTTTATTATATTATTCACCTAATATATGACAGCATGTCAATGATTCACATTATCATTTTTTTTTACCAAAATTAGACCCATCAAATCTACACCTCAATGTTTATACAACAATGAAAAGGTACATGAATTAAAGCTTAATTTCATTATACTGTCATATATGAATATTCAATAATTAATAACATTCTTTATTTTCATATGTGAAGATTATAGTTTCTATGTTTATACAATTTCTTATTTAATTAGTTACCAAAATTTTTAGAGTGGGGATGTGGTTGAAAATCTAAACCCATATATGACTCAATGTTACTATTAGTATTTTGATTCATTCACTTTGTTTCCCAATTTATCATACTCAGCTTTTGTTTTCAACTGCTGATTCATATTACATTTTTTTACCAAAATTATATACATCAAATTAACACACCAAGGATTATATATTGGTGGAAAGGTATAAAAATTAAATCTCAAATTCATTAATACTGCCATAAGGAATTTTGGGGTAATTAGTAACATATTTGGTTATTTTAATACATTTTTTTAAAATTCCTGTAATAGCTGATATGTAATAAATACACGATGTTTGATTATGGTTTAAACTTTTATACATTTTCACATTTAGTTTCCAAAATTTATGCATTGAAGATGTTGAAAAGGTAAGAACATTGTAACTCAAATTGTTACCGTAAATAATTACTACCTTAATCTCATATATTAAATAACAAAAATGTAAATTTTGGTGGTTTACTACCTTAATGTAATCGAGAAGTAATTATGAGAAATCATGCATTATTTGTACATTACTACCTTAATGTGTGACCTCTCTGTCAAGGTATTCCTTTCCTTGGATCCCACTTTATAATGTTAATAACTTACCATTTTAATCATTTTTTCTATTTGGGAATAAAATGATACAATATTTATTAATCTAATTACTAGAATATGAATATGTATGCAATTATAAAATAGATCCAGATAATATGAATATGTATGCAATTATAAAATAGATCCAGATAATATGAATATGTATGCAATTATAAAATAGTTCCAGATCCGATACACCGTTAGTAGTTCAATTTGTACACCAAAAATTGCTAAACATACACCAAGATAATAACAAACTACTATACAACATATATTACTTTACGCACACGTTGTCTTTTACTAAATTACCCATATTTTCATCTTTTATCTTACCCTTTCAAACTTAAATACATTTACCCAAAATTAGAAATTTTAACATTAATAAAATTGAGTAAAATTTAATAAAATGAACTTTATTTCTAACATTAATATTATAGCTTTTTTAAATATATCAAAATTTTATAAATTTCAACAAAGTTACTCCAATTTTAGAAAATAATCAACATTTCTAAGTTTAGATCATTATTTCTGAATGTTCTTTTAACTGAAATTTTAAGTTTTTTGATGAAATAATTTATTAACTTCCTTATTAATGTATTTAGGTTGCATCAAATTTTAGCACTTTGATGCTAATTTGATTGATTATATCCAAAAGTTTAAAAGAAGCAACAATGAGAAAAGGGTATTTTTGTAATAGATTTTTATAGAAAAATAATGGTGTATGTTAAGTGATTTTTGGTGTACGAACATAATTTGCCATTTGAATATGTATGCAATTACAATAAAGGCAAATTCCGTTCAAACACCAAAATCACTTAACATACACCGTTTCTTTCCTACAAAAATCCATTATTAAAACACCATTTTTCCTTCGTTTCTTTTGTATTTTTTTACACAAAATCCATGAAACTTACCATAAAATAATGAAATTTGGTTAAAACTACATATTTCAATTAAAAGAGACTATAATAAATAGTTGTCATCAAGATTATTGCTGTTTATTCGTAGCGGCAGTCTTTGTGGTTTATATTGTAGCCAATCAAAAGAGACTACGTGGATCCACAAAGGAGATCACATGGACTAAAATTTGTACCGTTATATTTGATTTAAAATAAGATGTTAAATTTATAGCCGGAGAGGATGATACGGATTGCATCTCTGCAATAAACTAGAGAAAATACGTTAGTCATTTGAGATGATGACATATTAGTGTGGAATTGTGAAATATTTTAGAAAAATTTAAAGTTAAATTTTACTGCCAATTGTTTGGAAAATTATAACAATGTATGATAAATTATTAATGAATGATTATTTAATATTAATTATTTAAAATTTAATTACTGTTTATCAATTCATTAACTATTAACTATTTCATATTTTAAAATAATTATTAATAATTAATAAAGAAATGATTTTACAAAAAACACTGCTAAAATATGTAAACGAAATCTTCAATTCAAAAAAACTACTAGAATATTTTTTTTGACATATCATCACACAACCCAGCATTATTTTTAACCAAATGTTAAAATGATATGACAAAAATATAGGGGCTAATCGCAAAAAACTTCCCCTTCTATATATGTGTAGATAATACATTTTACCTACCTATAAATTTTTGTAGATAATCGTCCTTTAAAATTTTTATAACATTGACAATATTTACCTACCAATAAATTTTACCACTGAATATTGGTAGATAAAGGTTCTCTTTACCTACCCATATTTATTGGTAGGTAAAGGTCAAATTTCTTAGTGTGGCACTTAGGAATCATCATAAACCATCACAATTGATCCGAGATCGTCTGATAACTAATTGCACATCGTTACATAGGTAAAAGATTGCATTTGCATCAGTTCAGACATCTGACCGACGCAACAGACGTCAGTCAAAGCACTCTGGAACTTGTTTCCTGCAATTTGCATCAGTTCGGACATCTGACCGACGCAACAGACGTCTATCGAAGCTCTCTGGAAATAATTATTTTCTTCACTTCAGACATCTGAAATGAAGCAACAGATGTCTGTTAGAGGGCAAAATAATTTATTTTTTTTAAAACGATCATAACTTTTTCATACATTGTCGGAATTCAGCGAAATCAGATCCATTAGAACCGTATCGACGAGAGCTTTACAATGAAATGGATTTGGAGTAGTTTGGAGCTCATGGCAATTTTTTCCGGAGATAAAACGTCCGATGTAAATAATCAAACGTTTATCTTACTTAACGATTTCAAAACCGGTCAATGTGAGAACTCTCTCACTCAAATCTTTCGTACAGTTATTTATTTTTATAACAGAATATGTATTGATTTCCTGTGATTGCAATATTTGTTTAGTGATTGATGGATGTTTACAATTTTAATGCTAGTATTAATAAACTGTTTATATATATGCGTTGTCAAATAAAACGTTTATATTGTGAATTATTCTGGGATGACAATTTACCTACCCGTCTCCCAAATAATAGATAAATTCACATGGATTGTGATGTAAACCCCACACGCGTATTAGGACGATAGTTTTACACATCGCCCAAGTATACAAATAATAATATTTGTTTCATGGTTGAAACCCCACACGAGTCTGGGGATGATACTTAATTCACTTCTCCCTTGAATTTATTTATATACCAACCGATTGATTGACAACCTGTAATAAGTGTTATTTAATTGTTTAATGCTTATGCAGTAGCAAATTGCACTCTGGATGTGAGTTGAATGTTTAATAGTTGTTTATCACTGAATACATGCGATGTATAGAATCCATATAAATAAAATTATATGATAATTGATTGAGTCTTATTCTAATTCAGAAAATAACGAATATTTTTAAATAATATTCAGTGAAGAATCAAAATATGATTTTGATGTCCAATTTTTGATGGACACGAAAATATTGAAATAATTTTGGATGAAATACTCCAAGTTTGAAAAGATAAATGATATTTTTATTTGAATGAAATGGTTAATAACTAGAATAAATAATTGATATGATTTTAATTTAACCAAAAAATTTCCAACGTTTGAATTTGAAAGGACTTGCATGGAAATATTCTTCGGAATATTTCGATATTAAATTCCATGAATATACAGATATTGTTGAGGAATTTGGAAGATATATATATCGTTATTCCCAATACGATATCTATTAGTTTCATAATTTGATACTGAGTATAAGTCGATATTATTTTTATTCAGAGCCTTGTATTTAATAACAAATCGGATTTTGGGTTTAATGTGAATGGTATCTTTAATAATACTGTTCTAAAACCCATTTGAGAATAGAGTGAATCTTTTCATTAAGATTTAAAGAGATTTTCCAATCAATGAATATAATTGGAACTAAACGAAAGTGGATTTTGGGTTCATTGTGAACGATGTTTTAAATGAGATTAGTTCAGAAACCCAATTAACGATGAAGTTATGATTTGGAATTTATAATTTTTAGTTAAGATTAATAGAATTTTTCCAAAAGTAAAGTTTTCCAATTTAATATATTAAATTGGAACTGAGTGGAACTCGATTTAGTGATAATTGAAATGAGCTTCTGTGAAGGAAGACCGTTACTATATATGGAATTTAAAAGGCCTTGCTGTTATTCCACTTATAGTATTAGTCTGATACAAAAAATTAAATCGATTATATATTGTTATGATTCCCGTGATGGTTCAATTTTAATGGAAGATGATTTTGGGTTTATCGCGAACTGTGTTTTAAATAACATTGGTTCTTTAACCCAAGTAAAGACAATATTTATTTCCTAAATTTGAATAATCATTAAGTAATGATTTTTGAGATTAAAACTAAGTGGAGTTTTAACAGATCTTTAATTAGAATGAAATGTAAATAAGGTAATTAATTTTACCGAATTAAAGAAATGTTCGAGATTGGAGTACCACCAGTTTTACTCCATGCGATAGTTAAATCTTTAATTAGATTGGAACGTTAAGTGGAAATTGAATTTACCGATAACACCATGGGTGTTAGATATGGAGTATTGCCAGTTTTGCTCCATGGGATGAATAGGTTGGGATTGGGATAATAAAATAAATGGTTACTTCGGTAAGGATCGTAAATCCCGGATAGTTTGATAAACCATAATTTGGTTAAGTTTGTTAAAAGATAATATAAAATCTTTTGCAATGGCTTTTAAATAAAAATTTAAACAAGTGGTTTAAATGAATTAAATCTTTGATAAGATTTATGAGAATGATTCCCAATGTAATGAATATTTGAATAAAAGAATGTTCTGGATTGGGATAAGGTGTATGATGTGTTTATACTTCACATGAATACAAGTTACGCGAGTTATTCGGAAAGTCCGGGTCTAACCAATTCTGAATAAATGATAAGACGTCTAAAAGTCGAAGATTTGAAGACGGTGGTTGAAGACCGGAGATCTTCACATCGTTTGGATGATTACTGATGTCTTGATTGGGCTGTACACCCAAGACGAGGTAATAAGTAGTGATTGTCCGGACGTACTTGGAGATCGATCGGATATGCGAGGGCCTCTCTCCTGTATTCGACATATGGGACGAGGAAGACGGTGCCTCCGGTTTCGTTCAGACCCAGAATGAACTTGTAAATGGTTTATGTCTAACATGGTATTTCGTTCTATATTGATTGATTTCTATTAAATATGTATTGGTTTGGTGGCAGAGAATTTATTCTCTTACTTAACACCCTTCTCTGAGACGTATGAGCTTAGAGATTATATATTGATAGATATCAGTTGTATGGCACGAATTGATAATGTGGCATGTTAATATGCAAATGATCAAGGCTTTTGTTGAAAAGCATGGCCTTGTGGATGATGATCAAAGAACGACTTTAAGTAGCATAGCCTTGTGTATAGCATCAATTCGTGAGCCTTTCACCTCAGTATGAGTCAAAAACAGGATGAGGGCCTCAGGGAGGACAAGTTTTTCTTTCTAGCTATAGGTGATGTCATCGTATGGAGCTCAAAAACTTTTACTTATGTGGTTGACAGATTGCGTGGCACCTCGGATATAATTGGTCGCCAATGGCCAAGTGTTAGGTCCAATAGGACCGGGAAATGTAGTGTTCAGGAATAAATAATCCACAAACATAGGTGTGGAACGGCCTTGATGCTAACCAAGGGCCCATCAGAGTCTGAGCCTTGAGGCATTTGCTAGCTTGTCTGAAACTGTTGAGGAAGATCCCTTGCCTCGACTCATAGATGGAAATCGAATTTCCAATACGAGACCTTTCGGTTTTAGTTGTAAAACTATGTATGGCGACATAATATATGGTACCTATGCCATCTATGATTGATACATTTATATTTGAAGTTGTTTTTGACACTATACACTTATAGTAATAACAAAATGATTTGTTTTAAAGCGTACCAAGCATGTTTGGCTATTATAAGGTAAAACTCTATCCTCCGGCTTGCGTTGCATTGTGTGATGGGACAAGAGTCTTATAATAGCTTCATTTTTCAAAAAGCATTGCGTTGTTTATAAATTGTTTTATTTCAGAGTATTCATGGGAGTAAACTTGTTCTGTGTCATACTGCGTGGTCCCTTGGTTTATCCTATTTTAAAGTAAAAGTTTGATAATTATTTTGAGTTCTCACACCAGTCCCATGACTGACTTGGAGTTTATTATTTCTACCAAAACAATGGGTACCCATATTTTCCACATGGGCAGCTAGTAGTTTCGATTTTCCGGATTTCTATTTAGTAGGATCCTGGTTTACAACTGGAGCGATATTCGGAAAGCTTTGTATCTGTGTATCTCTTTCAGTTGTGGTAGTTGATGTTTTCCGCTGCGTAATATGTTTATGTATTTAAATGTAATTTAAATATCTGATATTGTTTTTCCGCCATGTAATATTTATTCATACTCTGATATATTCTTGTACTCTAATATTAATTGTTGTAATAGCATTTAAATGTTCTCATGTTTATGTTCTGATGCATCGTGTTCTCATTACAATCCCCGTTCTTACGTCTCTTTGGAGGCGGGGCGAATTCTGGGCATCACACCCAAAGTTGGAAATATATATATATATATATATGATTAAATTCTAAAGTGTTTAGATGATTTTGAAATATTCTTATATTTAAGTAAGAAACGAAAAGTGATATTCATGATATTGAAAGATTTAAGAGTTTTTTTAATTAACCTACGTTAATTATTATTTATTTTAAAAGGCCAAGGGATGCTAAGTGCTGAATCGATAAACTCATTTTATTTTCATGATTGAATGGTTGTTTTATTTGACAGTTAAATAACTGACTTTCAAATCTTACCCATACGATTGTTAATACAGAAATACCGAGATAGGATTTAAATTCGAAAACCATTCCGATCTAACAAATACAAAATCGTAAAAGATGCAGAGAATGTAGCAGTGAAGACCGTGGTTCATAAATGGAAGGGCTACTTGATAAATTACTCTTATTTGTAACCAGAGTATTTTGATGGTAATTCGGTCATGATAAAATCTGCGGATTTGCAAGGACTACTCGCTACTGATCCACAGGGTAATTCAAGGATGTAGTAGGAGAGTGCCTTCGGTTTGTCCAGTCCCAGGGAAACTTGTATGGACGGATGTCTGACAGAGTTTTTCCAAAGGGATCACGTACGTTGACTTCTTCAAACATACCATAGTTGTGGCGGAGAATGGCCGTTCTCTTAGCTTAACAGCTAGAGTATTTTTGGGGATGCTAATTAGCGATTTTCTGGCGGATCTGACGATGTGGCATTCAAAGTGAACGGTGGCCAGATGTTCAAAGAGATGATTTTAACATCATGCCCCACAACCGGGAAATGACAAAAATCGGGCAGGCAGCATGGCTAAGTGGGTCGCTCCCAATAGGGTTTATAATCACCTATCTAGAAAAAAATCATTTCCTTCTTTATTCTATTCGATGTTGTTCCATTCGGGAAACGGTTGTTGATCCCAACCGTTGGTGATATACATTCGATACACTCAAGCGAAACGAGTGGTCGTTCATGTGTGGTCGGGTAACAAGATGTTCTTGTTGAACCCATTGTATTCCCCTCTAGAGATACACTATCGGCAGGTGGTTCCATACCTTATCATAGTCGGAATCCAATCTCTAATAAGTGCCCGCGGTTTTGATTGTATACTATATATATGGAGGGTGAGATGCAAGCATTCCGCTAGATTGCTATTTATTTTTATTTAGACATTATTACAATATTAGAATAAGATATTGATTTCAAAATGTTTTGGGTTATCGTAATGTAAAAACCATTCGTGTTTATGCGTGGATTGGTCTTACGATTACTATTTTCTTTTGAAAAGAATTGGTCTGAATTAAAATCAAGTTGGATGATATTATAAAATTAGCGGGTTTCTCATTCTGGTTCACCAGACTGATCCAGCATTTGTAATGCTCGGGTTAGCCCGGGTTTCGCAGGTATAGGTTATTGGACACTACGAATTTCAAAAGACGTGCTGGAGAAGTTCAGACGTTTTAGTATTTATTCCGATGTGTGTTGTATATAAGGACAGTATTTTATAACTGCCTAGGTATGTTGATGTACTTTGATAATTTGTAAGCTTTTATATCAAGCTCTCAATAAAGATTATTTCTATATTATATTTTGTTCCGCTGTGATGTGAGACTCTGGGTCATGTTGGTTCTTCTCCTTATATTCTAATATTCCTTTCTTTCTTATCTCACCCTCTAATTTCTTTCTATTAACTATCTGGTGATTTCGATACTTGGGTTTTCGCAAGTGATACGGGTTTCATATATTATTGTCAAAATTCGAGCATCGAACCCGCTAAGTTGTTACAGTGGTATCAGAGCTATTGGTTTAGGAATAACCTTTGCTCTCTGGCGTATCTCGATAGAGATGGGGTAAGTAATACCCTAGATTGAGTTGGAGTATGTATATATATATGAGAGTGTATTTGTAAATTTTATATAAAAAAATTGTATTGTATTTTTATTATTTTCAGTTTCAAATTGAAAAACCCCTCAGTATATAAACCAATATGGATGATAGAAATGTAATAGGTACAGAAATGGTTTGTTCAATAAATTTCTAAATTAATTATATTATGAAATATGATCAACTGTACCAAGATCATTGAAAATTTTCAATTATCACTAATTCTAAATAATAGTATAACCATAATTCCATCACAAATATTTTCACTATTTATTCAAGATGATTTTTTTAAAATATTAAACTCTCCATATTAATATAAAAAACATGATGGATGGCAGAATGATGATAGATAAAGGAGATGGTCATGAAATAATTGCCAATTCAAAGATATTATAATAATTGTTTAACCATCATGAAACTCTAAATAAAATCTCCTCTTGTTGTGAAATATACTGCAATCACAATTCATCACAATTTCAAAATCTAATAACAATTTTGATGAATTATAAATATAGTTCAATTTGGATATTGATTTCAATTTCTTAATGAACAATCAATTAATAATTTTAAACTTCAAAATCAATTACAAGAGGAATTTAGAGAGATATATACAAGATATATATATATATATATAGAGAGAGAGAGAGAGAGAATGAGAATAAGATCGATAAAGAATTTCAGCACATCCTAATCTGATACCACTTGTTGTCTCTGCAAATGGGGATTTTAATAATGACATTGGAGACAAACAAAGATATCTCAGACAACAAGATCTTAATCACAAAGCCTAAGCAGACACGATTAACAAATTAAGCAAATTAATTTCATCTATCAGAGCATGGTGTATATTTGATACCAAAACAAGAGGTCACTAAAAAATATTTTCAAGAACAATATCTAAGCAGCACAAAAATCATTTTCAAAGTAGACTTGTTCAGGAGATGTTTCAAAGATATTTCTGTTGGACACAAAAGATGATTCATGATCCATGATTTAAAATACGTTTATTTGAAATCATTTGAGGAATATGAAAAACTCAAGATTCAATGAATCGATCACACCAGATTATTAACTTCAGATTCAAGATATGTGTGAGACTAAATAAATCAATAATTTCAAATGATTTTAAACAAACATATATTCAAATCAAATAATCATGAAATGACAGTGATTTTCAAAAACCATTTTTCAAAAGAATTTCTCAAGATATTTCTGACAAGTATAAGGGAAATTTCAGATCATTTACATCAAGTTTGAAAGGTATTCATGATCCCGAAAAATTTAAAAAGTTATTTGAAATCACTTAAATCAATGTCAAGTTTTGAGATATGATGAATCAGCCATACAAGATTGATAGCTTCAAATTTAAGGGGTGTGTGACATTCAAAATATCAAGAATTTCAGATGATTTCAAAAAAACAAATTTCAACAATAATGATCATGAATAAAATTGAATTTCAAGATGTATCACTGATTCAATGCAATTCAAAGTATCCAAGCCAATCTGAAAAATAATGAAATTATCACAACTGATAAATAGCAGAGTGCTGTAATGAGTACAAATTTCAGGTCTTTCCAAAATGAATTAGAAGAGACTCAAAACAACAGAGGTGAGTGAAATTTCATTAAACTTTCAGATCTTCAAAATATATAGAATTCAAATCAACAGTGTTCATGATATGACAAGAATACATCAACACTGTTATGAATTCAGAAAACTGAAAATAATCAAAACAATTGCAAATTTTTACAAATTTAAATTCAAGATCTGGAAAAGATTAAACCATCGGAATTCTATTTAAATGAAGTGAATTTCCAGAAAAATATGAATTCTGCAATTTGAATTTAATGAAGCTCAGAGAAGAAAAACAAAAATACATGGCAATGTCAAATCAAAACAGAAGTGATAAAGTAAATAAACAGAGGGGGTAGAAGGAGGTATAAACAAAAATAAAAATAGAGAATATTTACAAAGATGATTTTAGAGATCATATCAGATTTGCAGTAGATGTTGTGGACCTCCAACCTAGTAGACTTGGCTAAGGAACTCTAAATAAATCAAAGATGTGGAATAACTTGAATTCAAAATTTCTTTTCCAAAGCAGTTCCTCAGAAATCACTGGTACCTAGCAGTTGAGAGGGTTAAGTGGTCTAACAAAATTTGTAAAACCACTCTCAATTGTTTTCTTACGTTTTGGTACCCAAATCTGTTTATATAACAATCCATCTGAATCTATTTTCGTACCTTTGGGAACCCAGATTTGTTTGAATTTAACAAAGTCTGTATTATATTCTTTCGAGATCCAAGATTTTTCAAAAGGTTTGTTATAAAACAAATTAACATCTCGTTTGTGATTCAAAAACCTTTTAGAGTTTAATTTTCAGAACGACTCTTGGCAAAGCAGTTTGAGGGATTTTTAAAATTGCATGAATTCAAATTTTCAAAAGCATTTGTTTCCCCCAAACCAAGACCTCGTTTATGTCCAAATGAAAATTGGTTTTGTAACAGCATATTCAACAATTTTTCCATATTAGAAAATTTATCCAAAGTTGATTCTAATCATTGAATTTTGGATTTAAGATCATCATTTTCTTTTATTAAATTTGAACAATGATTATTAGTGATCTTTCTCTCAGTATCAAATTGTTTCAAAACCAAATTCTCATTTTCAAGCAAAGTAATTTTGTTTTGGGACTTAGAAATAAGAAATTTAAAATGTTTTTGCTTTTCAAACTCAAGTCTTTCAAATTCTTCATATTTTCAATTTCATTTTCTAAATCTTTCAAAATCAAATCAGTTTTCAATAAACTCTCTTTATCACTAATTTCATGTTTGGAATTTTTGCTAGTCTTAAAATTTTCAAATTACTTTTGTAGAAGATTGTTCGAACTAAATAACTCAATCTCATTCTTTTTTTAAAATCAGAAATTCGTTTTCAAGATTTTGAATATTTTATTGAGATGAACGAGATCGGTTTTCAATTTCAAACAGTTTTCACAAACAAAATTTTCTAATTTCATGACATTTGAAAGTTTGATTCTAAACAATTAATTTTGCTGTTCAATTCATAGATTTCAAAGATTTATTTTTCAGTTGGAGTTTATCAATAGATTTGGTTAAATCAACACAAAAATAAACCAGATCTTCATATGAAAATTTTCTCACTTTCATCATCTGTTGAATCTCCATCAACTGATCCATCTGAATTTTCATCTGTAAGGCCAGTTAAACATAAATCTAAATCTGAGTTAACATTTCGGGGTTTTGAGCTGTTGTTGTCAATTTGTCCATACTTCATATTGAGAGTATTCCAGATTTCCTGCACAGTCAAACAATGAGAGATAAGATCAAGCTGATTATTACTGAGATAAGAATAGAGAATATGCATAACACGAGCATTGACAACTTTATTTTTCTTATATAACATATCTCCCATATTTTCAATAATATTCCAGTATTCAAAACTAATAGATTTTAAATATAATTCGAAATTGGATTTCTAAATTGAAAAATCTGTTCCACTGAAAATAATTGGAATATCACTGGACTGACTCTTTGAAGACTAACAACTAGGATCCATGATTCTAGGGTTAATGAAATTACCAGGCTCCGATACCACTTGTTGGATCTAGATTAACCCTAGAGGGGTGGGGGTGAATAGGGTTTACTGAAATTTTCGCGAGATATTAAAATATTCACAGACCACAGAATATAGCAGTAGTAGAAATGCAGAAAGTAAATGACACAAGATATACCCAGCTTCGGAAAATCCCTACCTACTGCTGCATTCCTAAGGTTTCTACTAGGTGTTAATAACAGATCCCGCTTACAGACCCTGTAAACTTGCGAACCCCTCGCTCCTGTCCTAAGCCTACGCTCAAAACCCTAGACTGACCTATATCCCCTAGGTCAGATTTTCCTCGAATTACAAACCCATAATCCGTAAACCTTAGTTTTACAAATAAAACTAGAACACGCGTAGTTTTACAGACGAAACTAGTAAACCACTAGTTTTACGGACAAAACTAAAAAACCAATTTGACGATTACAAATTAAAAAAAACAATACAAAAAAAAAATTTGAACTCTAAAAACCCTAGAAATAAAAAACAAGGGTTATCCCCTTTAGAAAATATGGCCGGCCTATCTTCAATTGTCAAGCCCGATTTCTTTTGCTCTGAAAAATAAAAAATTAGTGGCTGCCGATCTAGGGTTTTTCAGAAATCCAAATCGAATCGCAATTACTACAAATTAATGCTTTGGATAATCTTTGAAGCTTCGAATCTATGGATGGCTTTGTCACTTCGATTTGGGATTGTTGCGATCAAAACACTTGTGAAAAAATTGTGAGTTGTCTGTATTATCTCTTCGAATTTCTTTTGAGTTGTTTGTGCTTTCAATGCCGAAAATGCCTGTGATGAATGCAGTGTTAAAATAGGATTAGAAAATCCTAATTTTTCTCTCTGATTTCTTGCATATGACATGAATTGATTGTCCCTTGATTTGTGCAGTTTCCTCTTCTTATTTTCTCTGCTTTGGAAACAAATTTGAATTTGTTGCCTTTATAAAACATATTTTCCCTTTTGAAAATAAAATGCTCGGCTTTGGTAATTCTGGAAAGATTTATTTCTGGCCCCTTGCACGATAAAATCTCGAGAATTCATTGTAGATTTTGTCTACGCTCCAATTTGTATTGAAATGATATTTGATTCAAAACTGGAAACCCTTCAATTTCTTGATACCCTATGTGAACAAATTAAGCTGCAATCATGCTCTTTACTGATGACACATCTTTACTGATTTGTGAGATGAAAATACTGGAAAGATTTGATTTGTTGCCCCTTAAAAAAATTCCAAAAAAATGCTTGCTGATTTGTTACTTGTTTCCATATATGTTGAAATGAATTCGAACCACAAGGAAAGGCTTGCCAATAAACAATCACTCTATTTGAATTAGGAAATATATTCTTGCCAAAAATGATGTTTGTGAAAATCAGAAAACTTTCTTTTTAAAAAAAACTAAATGCCACTTGCATTTCTGGAAATTCGAATCAAATGATTCTCTTGTCATTCAAAAATTGCTTAAGAAACAAACCATGATTTCTGGAAAGATTTGTGGCCATGTTTGATGAAATGTTTCCCTGTGCATCATTTATATTTTTGGAAATCGAAATTAAAAGTTTTTACGTTGAGCCCATGCTTGCTTAAATTAGAGTCCACCTGATTTTGTAGCACCACTTACACATTGATGCATTTAAGCATATACATGAACCTAAATTGTTGAGTGTACTCTTGCTACACTTGTTCGAACCCAGCATGTATGAAGACCCAGCCCAAGACCTAGGCAACGGAGACTAACACCTAGGGCAATACAGATGCAAGGGGCAATAAAAAAAATATCATGCGGTATTCACAAACGGCGGAAACGAAAACCTCGCGAGCCACCACCAGAAGCTCTTGGTCACAACCAGAAGTTCCAGCATGCCACGAGGAATGAAAGCCACGCCTCGTCTTGGCTCTCGCGCTCACTGAAATTGCAGCCCCAATTTTGCCATAATTTTTTTTGTAGCGACTGCTTTGTGTTGATGCCGTTTATCTCTGCTGCAGCGTTGCCCCAATTGCTTTCGATGATTCTAAATGAAGGTTTTTTTAGTATTCAATTTTAAGTATGGTTGTTGTAATTAATTTTATGCTTCTTTCAACAATATGGTTACTGCGGTCTTGAAAATGGGTGCTTTTTTGATTTGTTTTCGGCTGGTTTCGTTCAATACGTTTGCTTGCTGTTACAGTGTTATGGATCCAAACATAACTGTTGTAGTATTGATTAAAATTGAGTTGATTCAGTCCTTTTTCCAAATGAATAATTTTGCTGAAAATGAACAACACCATTTTCATTCTTTTTGTCAATAAATTATATTGATTTGATTGTTTGTTTGAACGAGCTAAATCACGATTGGTCGCTATAATTAAGTTTAGAAGAGGTAATATGGGTGAAATACTAATATTTTTTAATAAATAATAATTGTGTTTTGTTTCAATTTAAGAAAGGATTCAAAAATAAAACTTCAGCTTCAAAGATAAGAAGATAAAACAATGCAAAGATGAAGAAGAAAAATCATTAGTGGATTCGATCTCAAATTTAATTAAAGCAAAACAAAACGAACGATTAAGAAAGATTCTACCATCGAAAGTAGATAAATCCATAAATATTTTAAATTTTTTGAGGTCTTATAAGGATGTAAGTGGATTTTTAGATGTTTGAGTTACTTATCGAATTTTATTGACCATTGTTGCTTCGTTGGAAGTAAGTTTCTCAAAATTGAAATCGTAAAAGTATTTCTTCAACTACTGTATACGTTTTAAGAAAGGTTAAGGGGACTATCAATGATTTTAATTGAAAATGAGTACTTGGATATGCTTAACCATGAAGAGATAATAGATGAGTTGTTTTTAAGGATGCAATAAGGAGATGTTTTGTTAATTTTATTGGTATATTATGATATTATGCGGACATTTTGGTTTTTGATATATACAACTACGATTAATAGTTTGTGATTAATGTTCAATATATGAAGTAGTTTTTGTTTTATTTTCTACAGTTAAAAATTTTATTTTGTCTCTACATTCAAAATTATAGCTTTTTGTAACAAAAAAGAATGCAAAAGAGAAATGTAAAGGCTCGTCTAAGGCACAAACGTCCTTGGGCCGGCCCTGCATGTATACATGAACCATCTTGCTTCTTTATACTTGTTTGAACTGAATAATTTTTGGACTTGCTGTTGCCACTATGTGCTCGACCCTTGTTCATGTATATGAAGTTGCACCTTTCATGTTGCACTACAAATTTGTAAATGCTGCTCATTAACAACCTTTTGTTCACCATGAAGTTGCTGATTCATGTATATGTTAACATTGTATATATGAGGTTGTGAACACATTTTCTCGACTTGTATCCATTGATGAACCACTCTGTTGCACTATCACTTGCTCATACATATGATGACATTATGTTTTCCTGAAACTGTGTTGGGCTATCTTGATGGATTGAGTATTCTTGAACCTTTGCTTTACTAATGCCATCCAGTATTGCACTTGTACTCGGTTCTGTTTCACCCATGCACCATGTATATTTTCTTGGTAGCTGAAATGAGACCATGTACATGCTCTACCTAGGTTGATTTGAAATTATATAGCATTCCCATGTTACCATGAACCAAGTCTGTGTTCCTAAGATGATCATTTGTGTTTTTTTGTCTATTTTCCATGTTGTTGCTGTGTATATTGGAGTTATACCCTGACCATGCTGAAACACTTGCCATGCCATGCTTCATGATGCTACTTGTATATTTGTTGTGTCTTCATCATGGCTTGGCCATGCATAACCTAGTCATGATAACTAGTCCAAATGCTTGTCCATATATCACTTGTTCACTTGCATTCTTGTATGCTTGGCATTTGACCTATACTGATATGTTACTTACTACACCCTTGGTTGTGCTCGTGCTTGATCATTTAGCTGTTCTGGTTTGAACTTCACTAATTTGTGTGCATGAACTGACTTTGATCGTGTTCTTGGTTTTACTCGACCACATTTCTGAACAATACATTATTGTCACTTTATCCAGTTATGGATATGTTGAGACTCGACCATTTTGTGATACGTTGAGTTGTCTCCACAACATTTAATATTGTTACATTGAGTCGAGATGGTCCACGGGGCTACTCCTCAGTTGCACACTGGATTGGCGAGGTAGTGCACACGTGTATATATACACGTGTGTATATGCAGTCATCCAGAAAATATTCTTTTCCCTGCACAGAAATATTTTGTATATACACTGACTGCCTTGTGGTATTTTCAGTGTATCACTGTGAATATCACAAGCTATCTGGACACAGATTGATGGATTAATAAATCAGATCAAATCAGATCAGGTCATAAAAAATGATGAGAAACACAAGAAAACTAAGGCAAATAAAAATTTTATAATAAAAATTATATCTACTAGAATGTGAAATTATTTCTGTTCCAGATACTCTGTGTGTGTTTCTATATATGACAGGTAAGGATGACTGGACTGACTGTAAGCTTGTGAAGATAGAAGACTGAAGATGACAGAGAAAAGTATATAAGAATATCTGTGTATGAGTGAGTGTGTATGTATAACTGAGTGTGAGTGTTGTAGAGAGGAACTGTGTACTGAAATGTCTTGAAATGTATATGAAATTGTATATCAGTGAATATATACAAATAGTGGAGTTGTAAATCCGTACTATTTTAAATATTGAAATAAAATATTATATTTAAACAAAGTACTGTGTAGATATTTGAATTTCTGTATAGATGTATTCTGTTTAAATAAATATTATATTCCTGTCTGTGATGAATATATGAAACAGTACAATAACAAACACATTTAATAATAAAATATATTTGGTTGTTATCATCAAACAAAAATCATATAATTGTGTATACAACTGCGTTATATACAAGAATCTCCCCCTTAAATGATGACAAACAAATATCAAGATTTTGAAAAATAAATGTGTTAGACAGTGGAGAACTGAACTCCCCCTATTTGAATGCTCCCCCTACAACAGAAACCCCCCCTATAATTGTGCATGAGTGAAAAAAATGAAAAATGAAATTTTAAAAATAAAAATTATTTATAAAATATTCACTCATAAATCAAAATCTCAACCTATTCTCCCCCTTTTGTTATCATCAAAAGGATATAGAATTTAAAATATAGAGGAAAATGACTAACAAATACAATGTCAGCTTAAGAGGAAGAACGACCATCATAAATCTCAATCAGTCAAACAAAAATCACAATATTCTGAGAATAGGTGGCATATTTCACATTGTAGAGAATGACGGATTTACGATGAATTTTACATAAAATGGAGAGAGTTACAAAAATATGATTTCCAATTATTTTCAAAAGATTTTTGTAAAAATGAGCACAAAAACAGTGATGGATTTGGACTATAATTATAGATTCAATTTAAGTGACTCAATCAAATAGTCTCAAATCCCGGTAGCTATCAATCAATAAATCATAATACATCATAAGATATATTTCATAGATTTGAAGGATGGATTGATAGGCTGGTTTTTAAACACCAAGGAGAATTTCATATAAAACTTTATTTTATTCAAATCATTTTCTTTTCTTTTTCTTTTAATTTAAGAGCACACTAACCACGCATAACCAAATCTTGGATTTTTAAATGAGATCAGTTGCAGCTTAAATATAAGTAATCTCATAACCATGCATAACCAGAGCTTGGATTTTTAAATGAGGTTAGAGAAACACTTATGAATTAATTGTATTTTTATTATTTTCAGTTTCAAAATGAAAAAATACTCAGTATAAAAACCAATATGGATGATAGAAATGTGATAGGTGTAGAAATGGTTTGTGAAATAAATTTCTAAATTAATTATATTATGAAATATGATCAACTGTACCAAGATCGTTGAAATTTTTTAATTATCACTAATTCTGAATAATAGTATAACCACAATTCCATCACAAATATTTTCACTGTTTATTCAAGATGATTTTTAAAAATATATTAAATTCTCCATATTAATATAAAAAACATGATGGATGTCAGAATGATGATAGATAAAGGAGATGGTCGTGAAATAATTGCCAATTCAAAGATATTATAATAATTGTTCAACCATCATGAAACTCTAAATAATATCTCCTCTTGTTGTGAAATATACGACAGTCACAATTCATCACAATTTCAAAATCTAATAATAATTTTGATGAATTATAAATATAGTTCAATTTGGATATTGATTTCAATTTATGAATGAATAATCAATTAATAATTTTAAACTTCAAAATCAATTACAAGAGGTATTTAGAGAGATATATACAAGATATATATATATATATATATATATACACAGAATGAGAATAAGATCGATAAATAATTTCAGCACATCCTAATCTGATACTACTTTTTGTCTCTGCAAACGGGGATTTTAATAATGACATTGGAGACGAACAAAGATATCTCAGACAAAAAAATCTTAATCACAAAGCCAAAGCAGACACGGTTAACAAATCAAGCAAATTAATTTCATCTATCAGAGCATGGTATATATTTGATACCAAAACAAGCAGTCACCAAAAAATATTTTCAACAACAATATCTGAGGAGCACAAAATCGTTTTCAAAGCAGACTTGTTCAGGAGATGTTTCAAAGATATTTCTGATGGTCACAAAAGATGATTTATGATCCATGATTTAAAATACGTTTATTTGAAATCATTTGAGGAATATGAAATACTCAAGATTCAAAGAATCGATCACACTAGAGTATTAACTTCAGATTCAAGATATGTGTGAGATTCAATAAATCAATAATTTCAAGCGATTTTAAACAAACATGTATTCAAATAAAATAATCATGAAATAACAGTGATTTACAAAGACCATTTTTCAAAAGAATTTCTCAAGATATTTCTGACAAGTATAAGGGAAATTTCAGATCATTTACATCAAGTTTGAAAGGTATTCTTGATCGAGAAAAATCAAAAAAATTATTTGAAATCACTTGAATCAATGTCAAGTTTTGAGATATGATGAATCAGCCACACAAGATTGATAACTTCAAATTTAAGAGGTGTGTGACATTCAAAATATCAAGAATTTTAGATGAATTCAAACAACCAAATTTCAACAATAATGATCATGAATAAAAATGAATTTCAAGTGTTTCACCGATTCAATACAATTCTAAGTATCCAAGCCAATCTGAAAAATAATGAAATTATCACAACTGATAAATAGCAGAGTGCTGTAATGAGTACAAATTTCAGGTCTTTCCAAAATAAATTAGAAGAGACTCAAAACAACAGAGGTGAGTGAAATTTCAATAAACTTTCAGATCTTCAAAATATATAGAATTCAAATCAACAGTGTTCAAGATATGACAAGAATACATCAACACTGTTATGAATTCAGAAAACAGAAAGTAAACTTCAAAACAATAGCTGATTTTTACAAATTTAAATTCAAGATCTGGAAAAGACTAAAACATCGGAGTTCTATTTAAATGAAGTGAATATCCAAAAAAATATGAATTCTACAATTTGAATTTAATGAAGCTCAGAGAAGAAAAACAAAAATATATGGCAGTGTCAAATCAAAACAGAAGTGATAAAGTAAATAAACAGAGGGGGGTGGAAGGAGGAATAAATATAAATAGAAATAGAGAATATTTACAAAGATGAGTTTAGAGATCATAATAGATTTGCAGTAGATGTTGTGGACCTCCAACCCAGTAGACTTAGCTAAGGAACTCTAAATAAATCAAAGATGTGGAATAACTTGAATTCAAATTTTCTTTTCCAAAGCAGTTCCTTAGCCATCACTGGTACCTAGCAGTTGAGAGGGTTAAGTGGTCTAACAAAATTTGTAAGACCACTCTCAATTGTTTTCTTATGTTTTGGTACCCAAATCTGTTTATATAACAATCCATCTGAATCTATTTTCGTACCTTTGGGAACCCAGATCTGTTTAAATTTAACAAAGTCTGTATAATTTTCTTTCAGGATCCAAGGTTGTTCAAAAGGTTTGTTATAAAACAAATTAACATCTCGTTTGTGATTCAAAAACCTTTTAGAGTTTAATTTTCAGAACGACTCTTTGCAAAGCAGTTTGAGGGATTTTTAAAATCAAATGAATTCAAATTTTCAAAGCATTTGTTTCCCCAAAACCAAGACCTCGTTTATGTCCAAATGAAAATTGGTTTTGTAACAGCATATTCAACGATTTTCCCCATTAGAAAATTTATCCAAAGTTGATTCTAATCGTTGAATTTTGGATTTAAGATCATCATTTTCTTTTATTAAATTTGAACAACGATTATTAATGATCTTTCTCCCAGTATCAAATTGTTTCATAACCAAATTCTCATTTTCAAGCAAAGTAATTTTGGTTTGGGACTCAAAAATAACAAATTTAAAAAGATTTTGCTTATCAAACTCAAGTCTTTCAAACTCTTCATATTTTTCAATTTCATTTTCTAAATCTTTCAAAATGAAATTAGTTTTCAATAAACTCTCTTTATCACTAGTTTCATGTTTGTAATTTTTGCTAGTCATAAAATTTTCAAATTCCTTTTGCAGAAGATTGTTCGAACTTAATAACTCAATCTCGTTCTTTTTTAAGATCAGAATTTCATTCTCAACATTCTGAATATTTTTATTGAGATGACTGAGATCGGTTTTCAATTTCAAATAGTTTTCACAATCAGAATTTTCTAATTTCATGACATTTGAAAGTTTTGATTCCAAACAACTAATTTTGCTGGTCAACTCATGATTTATATATTTCAAAGATTTATTTTTCAGTTGGAGTTTATCCACAGATTTGGTTAAATCAACACAAAAATAAACCAGATCTTCATATGAAAAATTTCTCATTTTCATCGTCTGTTGAATCTCCGTCAACTGATCCATCTCAATTTTCATCTATAAGACCAGTTAAGCATAGATCTGAATCTGAGTTAACATTTCGGGGTTTTGAGCTGCTATTGTCAATTTGTCCATACTTCGTATTGAGAGTATTCCAGATTTCCTGCGCCGTCAAACAATGAGAGATAAGATCAAGCTGATTATTACTGAGATAAGAATAGAGAATATGCATAACACGAGCATTGACAACTTTATTTTTCTTATCAAACATATCTACTATACTTTCAATAATATTCCAATATTCAAAACTAATAGATTTTAAATATAATTCAAAATTTGATTTCCAAATTGAAAAATCTGTTCCATTGAAAATAATTGGAATATCAGTGGACTGACTCTCTGAAGATGGACAACTAGGATCCATGATTCTAGGTTAATGAAATTACCAGGCTCCAATACCACTTGTTGTATCTAGATTAACCCTAGAGGGGGGGGGATGAATAGGGTTTACTGAAATTTTCGCGGGATATTAAAATATTCACAGACCACAGAATATAGCAGAAATAGAAATGCAGAAATTAAATGACACAAGATATACCCAGCTTCCACAAAAACCTGCCTACTGCTGCATTCCTAAGGTTTCTACTAGGTGTTAATAACAGATCCCGCTTACAGACCTTGTAAACTTGCGAACCCCTCGCTCCTGTCCTAACCCTACGCTCAAAACCCTAGACTGACCTATATCCCCAAGGTCAAATTTTCCTCGAATTACAAACCCGTAATCCGTAAACCCTAGTTTTATAGACAAAACTAGAACACCCCTAGTTCTACACACAAAACTAGTAAACCACTAGTTTTACGGACAAAACTAGAAAACCAGTTTGACATTTACAAATAAAAAAAAAACAATACAAAAAAATTGAACTCTAAAAACCCTAGAAATAAAAAACAAGTGTTATCCCCTTTAGAAAATATGGCCGGCCCACCTTCAAT
The DNA here is from genome assembly GCA_030737875.1 of Allium sativum. NCBI lineage: Eukaryota > Viridiplantae > Streptophyta > Magnoliopsida > Asparagales > Amaryllidaceae > Allium > Allium sativum. Next base: position 192,691,732 of record CM060922.1, on the reverse strand, counting down.
TGTCAAGCCCGATTTCTTTTGCACTGAGAAATAAAAAAATGGTGGCTAGCGATCTAGGGTTTTTCAGAAATCCAAATCGAATCGCAATTACTACAAATTGATGCTTTGGATAATCTTTGAAGCTTCGAATCTATGGATGGCTTTATCACTTCGATTTGGGATTGTTGCGATCGAAACATTCATGAAAAAATTGTGAGTTATTTGTATTATCTCTTCAAATTTCTTTTGAGTTGTTTGTGCTTTCAATGCCGGAAATGCCTGTGATGAATGCGGTGTTAAAATAGGATTAGAAAATCCTAATTTTGCTCTCTGATTTCTTGCATATGACTTGAATTTGATTGTCCCTTGATTTGTGCGGTTTCCTCTTCTTATTTTCTCTGCTTTGGAAACGAATTTGAATTTTTTGCCTTTATAAAACATATTTTCTCTTTGAAAATAAAATGCTCAGCTTTGTTAATTATGGAAAGATTTATTTCTGGCCCCGTGCATGATAAAATCCCGGGAATTCGTTGTAGATTTTGTCTACGCTCCAATTTGTATTGAAACGATATTTGATTCAAAACTGGAAACCCTTCAATTTCCTGATACCATATGTGAACAAATTAAGCTTCAGTCATGCTCTTTACTGATGACACATCTTTATTGATTTGTGAGATGAAAATTGAAGCGACCCGAACTTCCCCGGTCTCCGAAGAGATGAGAAAGAACGAATTACTGTGAGGACAAGACAAAATAGAACGCAGACGGAAGTACATTTCATTGTATATTACAACAATTCCATCAGAATACAAGAATATACAGAGTATAGATGAATAAATATTACACCGAAATATCAGAAATTTAAATTAAATTTTAATACATCGCAGCGGAAATAATACAAAACACAACTAGAAGGAGATATACAGATACAAAGCTTTCCGGATATCGTTCCAGCTGTAAGTCAGGATCCTGTGAATATAAATCTGCAAAACCAAAACTACTAGCTGCCCGTGTCAAAATAAGGGCCCCCAGAGTTTAGGTTAAAACAATAAACTCCAGGTCAATCGTGGGACTGGTGTGAGAACTAAAACAGTTATTAATCTTTATTTTAAAGTTAGGTAAATCAAGGGACCACGCCCTATAACACGGAACAGGTTTCCTCCCAAGAATACCAGTGCATAAGACAATAGCGCAATGCTAAATAAAGAAAAATGAAGCTATTATAAGACCCAGGTCCTATCACACAACGCAACGCAAGCCGGGGGATAGGGTTTTCCCTTATAATAGCCAAACATGCTTAGTACGTTTAAACAAATCATTTGATACTATTATAAGTGCATAGTATATAAAACAACTTCAAATCATAAGTATCAATCATAGGCGGCATGGGTACGATATATCATGTCGCCATACTAGTACTACAATTAAAACCGCAAAATCACGTATTTGGAAATTGGATTTCCGTCTATGAACTGAGGCCAGGGATCATCCTCAATCGATTCGAGCCTGTCTAGTCCGAGTCTCAGGCAAGCGCGCAGACAAGCCTTGGATCGTCAGGGCCGGACCACCGATGTGGATTATTATGCCTGAACAATACGTCTCTCCGCCCTATGGGGCGTAAATGAGCCAACAAATGACTCCATCGGACCCGGATCGTCCGATCAAACCGAGGCGCCTCGCAACAGCAACAACCACATAAGTCAAACTCGTCAGGGCGTGTAAAACCACTGACGCCACTTCTAACTAGAAAGAAACGCATGTCCTCCCTGAGGTCCGTCTCCCGTTTTTGGTTCACACCCAGGTGTGAGGCTCGCGAATCAACGCTACACAAAGCGATGCCACAAAGGCCGTGCTTTGATCATCGACCACAAGACTCTCCTTTTCAACAGAAGCCTTGATCATTTGCATCTTAGCATGCCACATAGGCAAACCATTCTATGCAACCGATATCAGTCACACAGAATTAAATCCAATGTCATACACACAGTCCATTTACAAGTTCGTTCTGGGTCTGAACGAAACCGGAGGCACCTAGTACCCCGCATATCCATCGATCTCCAAGTACGTCTGGACGATCACCAACTGTTTCCATCTTCTTGGGTGTACATCCCAATCAAGATCGTCAGTAATCACCCAAACGATGTGAAGACCTCTGGTTTTCGACCACCGTCTTCATCTTTGACTTATCGTCGTATCAGTTATTCAGAATGGGATAAACCCGGTCTTTCCGAATAACTCGCGTATATTATAAACAAGTGTTACACAAACACAACATACGCCTCATTTCAATTCATCAATCACTAACCGTAAATTAACAAGAGAATAATTCCCCAAATATTAACCCCGAAGGCCGAAACCAACATCAGATCAATATCCAGAAAACCATTCTGCTTAGCTAACCGACAGTTAATTTCTAAATTTCACATTCATAGGGATAGGTTCCCCTTAATTTTATCAAAGATAAATCCCTTGAATTTATTCTTTAATCTTCTTTTGAATTTCGATTCAACTAGTCGGGATTAACGAACCTTACCGAAGTAATCATTTGTTTTAACTTCCCAATCCCAACCTATTCATCCCATGAAGTAAAACTGGTTATACTTCATATCTAACACCACTGTGTTATCGGTAAATTCAATTACCATTTCACGTTCAAATCTAATTAAAGATTTAACTAACGCCTGGAGCAAAACTGGTGATACTCCATCCTCGATCATTTCAATCTAATTAAAGACTCATTAAAACTCCACTTAGTCTTAATCTGTGACTAGGTTAAAGAATCAGTGTCATTTAAAACATGGTTCACGATAAACCCAAAATCACATCACATTTCAATCAGTCCCTAACCGTAAATTAGCAAGTGAGCAGTTCCCTAAGTATTAACCCCGAAGGCCGAAACCAACATCAGATCAATACCTCAGAAACCATTCAACTTAACTAATCTCCAGTTAGTTTCTGATTTTCTTAACTCCTTTGGGTCTCAGAACGGTATTATTGAAGATACCGTTCACGACAACCCAAAATCACATTTCATTAATTATCGGGTTAAAGAACAAGTGTTATATAAAACACTGTTCACGATAAACCCAAGAATCAATTCGAATTCAATTCTAATTAAATATTATTTAATTGGTTCACTTCATTAAATCTAGCTAAAAAGATTTAATCATTTTCTCAACTGGGCTTAAGAAAAGTGTTAATGAAGACACCATTCACGACAAACCCAAATCACATTTGATATTAAATACAAGGGTCTGAATAGAAAATATATCGGCTTATATTCAATATCAAATTCTACGACCAACAAATATCGTATTGGAAATAACGATATAAATATATCTTTCAAATTTCCATAACAATATCTGTGTAATCACAAAATCCAATATCAAAATAATCCAAAGACAATTTTGATTCAAATCCATTCCAATTCAATTATTGGAAATTCTGGTTATTTTTAAAACCCTTTTCAAATTCAATTTATTTATTTAAAAATAAATAGAATTTCAATTCTAGTTCAAAACTAGTTCATTTCGATAAAAATCTATTTTTATCTTTTCAAATATGGAGTTTTTCATCCCAATTCTTCACAAATCATTTCTTATGATTTTACACAAATTATTACTATTTTTAATAATTTTATCAAGGCCCGTACAGTCGATTTCCATCAACGGCCATCGAACTGCGCTTACAACGACCTTTTCCAAATTTGATTTGGATATAATTCCAAATCCAACCATTAGATTTCTAATTTCTAATATTCGTTAGAAAGCTCTTTTCGATACGAACCCAACGGTTCCAGTTTTAGGAGAATCTGACGGTCGGATCTCCCGTAGTATCCATTCGAAGTCAATAGTCGAAATTCGCGAACTGCCGCGGCGCGGCGCGTTCTATTCAGGCCATTATATTCTATATATAATATATATAATATATACTTCGTCGATTTCCTTTTAAAACGTATTTTATAAATCGTTTTAAATTCGTTTTCAAAACAATTTTAACTTCTATTTCAAATTCAAATCAAAATCGAATTTTTCAATCTTAAATTCATTTTAATTTCATTTCAAATCGATTCAATTCAAATTGATTTCTAATTCAATTTCAGTTCGTTTTCAATTCAATTCAATTTCAATTCAAATTCATTTCTATTCGATTTCAATTCGAATTCATTTCTATTAAGTTTCAGTTCGAATTTCAATTCTTTTCAAAATATCAAATTTTGAAATCACTTTTGATATTCATTATAAAATGAATAAAATCGATATAAATATCGTTCACGTCAAAATGGCGTAAATCTAATCAACACGGCTTCATATATTTCTATTTTCAAATATTCTATTTCAAATATTTCTTTTTCAAATATTTCTCTTTCAAATATTTTTATTTCAAATATTTCTTTTTAAAACTGGAATGAGGCCCAATCAATTACCATATAATGTTAATTATATGGATTTTCTACAACACATGTATACAATAACAACGATGAATAATCAACCATCATCCAAAGTGCATTCTACACTATATAAACATCAAATGTAAATATTTAACGCTTATAACAGTCTGTCAATCAATCGATCGACATACGACTAATTATTGGGATTAGTGTATGTCATATATCACCCCAATACCCATGTGGGGTTTTCAAACAATCAAACAAAGATTTTATTTGTGCAGTTGGGTGATGTGTAAAATTTATCGACCCAATCAATATTAGTCAAATGTGTGTATATAAACAAATCATTCGATTTGTTTATATTACTTTATTTCATTTCATATATACGTTAAAAATTCTATTTTTAACTATAAAAATATTTTTTTAACTATATAAATTTTTTTTTTTTTTCACATCACACAATCAACTACACATCAAAATCAAACAAACAAGCATACAAGCCGTCCATGGTCTGTGGACGACGGGTGTCGGGTGCTACTAAACACCGTCTGCATCCTAGTATATATTTTAACAAGAAAAACAAAATTAAAAGGTGAGAAGTTCTCACTGATTAGCTAATCCAAACCCATGACTCTTCTTAGTTAGAAATCTTCGTCGTTCTCTCCTCTTGTCACTTTCTTTGCCCGTATTCTCTACATATGTAAAAATCACATTTTTACTTCGCTATTCGATATATAAAAATCGAATTTTTTACTCTGCTATTCAATATATAAAAATCGAATTTTTACTTTGCTATTCAATATATAAAAATCGAATTTTTACTTTGCTAAATAACTAACCTTTCCTTTAAAAAGATCAGATTTTTATCTATTTAAAAATCACACTTTTATACGAATAAAAATATGAACTTTCTTCACTATTCAAACAAATAAAAAACCATATTTTTATTTGCTATTTGCATAATTAAAAATCGTTCCTTTATCTCACTAGTACATACATAAAAATTGAATTTTTATTGTATAACTAGGTAAATAATAAAACTTACATACGGATGAAGGGGTTGGTGGAGTTGCTGACGATCGGTAGCGGGCTGTGGAGGCAGGCGGCGCGCTGGTTTCTCGGGTGGTAGGTTGGAGCTGAAGAGGGGGGGGGGGTGCGCGTCGCTCAGGAGGATGAGGGGGGGTCGCATCGCTCAGCAGGAGGAGGGGTGGGGGGGGTCGCGTCGCTCAGTAGGAGGAGGGGGTGCGCGCGCGTCGCTCAGGAGGGGGGTGCGGAATCGCGACGGCGCCGCCTTGGGGGGGGGGGGTCGCGATCGATTAGGTTTTTTTTTCTTATCTGAGATGAAATGAACGTGGGTAGGGGGGCAAGGAATAGGAGAGGGAAAGGGGATTTTATTTTTAATTATTTTAATTATTTAATTTCTGAAAGTTGACTTTTTCATACGACCTCTAAACGAGGCCCACCGCCTGTCGTCCATAGCTAATTACCCCCCATTCCGAACACAATGGGATATATATCGCAGGCTGATTAGACTGTTTCGATCAGTTTTCGTCAAAATCAAAATATAACTCTATATATTGAATTTGAACGTGTATTTTAATTTACCGAGGCCACATACTAACTCGAAAAATTCCAGGAAAATATTTTCGAGCTTCGTATTGACGATACGGTCCTAACAAAACTAGTTTCATCGAATTTTGAGATCGTTTGAAAAATGACCAATTTCCAGTCGATTAAAATCAACTAAAACTGGTCAAACGCGTTTTCCTTTGCCACGCTCACATATTGATTCGAAAAATAATGAAATTTAGAATCTAGCAATAACTTGACATCATGGATCCAACAAAAGTGGTTTCGTAGAAATCCGAGGTCGTTTGCAAAATTTCCATTTTTAAGGGCCTGAATTCCATAACGACTATTCAGAACTTTCAACTGGACATATCTTTTGATCCCCGCTATGAAATTTCAATTTTTCGGATTCGTTGGAAAGATATTTTCAATTAGATTCAAATATTTTGGGTTTCACTAAAATCCGGTTTATTTTGCACCCGGTATATTCAAAATAAATTCCTCGTCGATATTATTTAAAATAATTCATTTTAAATAATCAAAATTCGTTAAAATTGCCAAAATAAAAATTTTAAACTGGCCCATATTTCCGGGTTATTACAATCTCCCCCACTTAAAACTTTTCGTCCCCGAAAAGGAACGAAGCCGAAAGTTGTTTTAGATACCAACTCAAGTTTCATTATTTTTATTATGGCTTAAGTTCTTCAACTTTTCAGTTTCTAAGAACTTTTCAAATATTTCAAAAATTTGGCTAACACCCTAAATTTTCGAAAAATTCCGCCATAACCTCCCCTGCACCGGGAGCACGGGAAAATCCCAAAATTGCCATACAGGCCCTCTGATCTCAAAAAGAAAAAGAAAAAGCCAAGCGGCTAGCCAATCGGCTCATAAATTCATCATCACCCAAACAAAACAGTAAATTATAGTAAACATGTACCTATTTGTCGGGCAAACAATTTTATTCTTCTGCTCTAGCCTCTTTTCTATGACCTGTTCAATGTAAGTACAAATATATGCAAGCAAATGCGACAAATTTTAAATACAACTCACTTTTTGGTACAATTTGACTAAATGGTTCAAATTTTAATTAATCCAACAATAATCAAACAACACAACCATCAATCAATTAGTTGATTAGCATTTCAAACACATAATTTTATTATATAGTCAAAAATCAGATTTTTGATGCCAAATCACAACAATAAGCCCTATTTAGTTTCGGTTCTCACACCAGTCAATTGGAAATTTATAGAAATCTCACTTTCGAAACTCGAAAATTAATACTGGCGATGGTGCCCCCTCACCAGAAATATCCCTGGGCACTAGAGGGATTCTATAACTATCCAATACATTAAAACTTCGAATACACGTTTGCAAGACATATATGCAAAATCTTTATATACTGGATTGCCCAAATTCATATAAATAAATAATCAAATACGAATAATTGATTTAAATTTTCAAAACAGAACTTGTTTTCATTTTAAAAATATACTCTTCCCACTCGTTCTAGGATACTACTGATCCCATCTCTAACGAGTCATTCTCATTGGATATTACTAATCCAATTTCTGATGAATTCTTTCGTTCGGTTCTAGTGTGTCCTGTTCTCTGAGCTTTGTAAACCAAAGCTCTGATACCAAATGAAGCGACCCGAACTTCCCCGGTCTCCGAAGAGATGAGAAAGAACGAATTACTGTAAGGACAAGACAAAATAGAACGCAGACGGAAGAACATTTCATTGTATATTACAACAATTCCATCAGAATACAAGAATATATAGAGCATAAATGTGTAACAACCCGTATTTTGAATAACATGTTATAACTTAAATCAAGGCAGAATTAAAAGTTAAAATCTGACAAGGGAAACGGGCTGTACCATTGTGTTCGTCTCGGAAAAATACGCGAAATATAGTCCGAGTTTTCGAAAATCGGAGTCCGTATGACCAAGTTATGGCCCGTCAAAGTTTTCAGAAAATTTCAAGTTCAAAAACAGTTCAAATTTGAATTTAGAATTCAAATTCAGCCAAGCAGACAGGCGAGAAAATTCCGGCCAGCCCCAAGTCAACTGGGGAGTCGACTTGGGAGTCGACACACCCCAGGTGGTGTCGATTGCCCAGTCGACACCCCTGTCGACTTGGGTGGTTGGCCAGTTTGGCCTGGTGCACCTGTTTTGGCTCCTGGGTCATGTTTTGTTGGCTAGTGACGTGATTTGATGGCTCAGATCTGAATTAGGGTTAATCCTATGGCCTAAACTAACCTAATCTTCTATAAAAAGACCCTAAGACCTAGCCTAAACCCACACAAATCAATCCTACAACTAAATTATGCCAAAATGCTTCCTAATCATGGCCTCCATCTTCTTCATGAAAACTTGAGTGTTCTAAGCTAGTAAAAGAGCCATCTTTCTTCATACAAATCAAAGGAGCTTATATTCATTTGGGGATTTCTAGTGTGGCTTCGTCTCAATCTTGTTTTATTTTGTTCTAGTCTTCATAGCCAAGCGTTGTAAGCCCTATTCTACTCTTAGATTTAAACTATGAAGTTAATATGATCATGTAGCAAGTTGAAATGAGACTTTTGGGTATAATGCTTGTCTTTGGGCTATATTTGTATGACTAGATCCATGTATGACTCTTTTGATCTATGATTGTGGCACTATCATGAACCTAGTATCATTTACCTTGATTTTTGGGTAGAAAGCTATGAGCTTTATTTGATGGTTATGCATAATGCAACATAGAACTTGGTAGTTATGCATAATGCAACATAGAACTTGGTAGTTATGCATAATGCAACATAGAACCTCTCATGATCTTTATGTTAACTTGCCTATGATGTTGTGTACTATATGTTAATCACAAGTTATCACCCTATGTTAACTATGACCATGTTATCACCTATTTGCTAAGTAGATGTCATACATGTTTTGAGGCCAATAATGCCATATGCTAGTTGTGATGAACACCTTTGCCTCATATATCACCATGTTAAATTTGTGATAGACTTTGCCACTTTATGCCCAACTTATCATATCATTATGTTCCCACTTTTGATCTATTTGTGTTGATGCGAACTTACGTGCGATGGGGTTACGTTATGGGTAAACTTAAATGACTTGAAAATATGACATGTGATTATGCTTGAAACATGAATGTGGACATGACATGTAGAAAACATGAAAGTGGCCAACTCGAGGTTGGGTTGAGTTTGTAGCATAAAACTACCCGGAACCGACCGGCTTAACTACTGGCTACAAACAATAGGACCCAATGTGAGTAGTTGGTCATATCGCACTTAAAACCTGAGGTTAGACTAGGTTGTGGTGTAAAGCTACCCGGACCTGCCCGACTTAACTAGTAACCACAACAAAGTCTAATGTGAGAGATTGGGGTGCATTATGTTAAATAATGCCGCATGGTAGGGTTAAGTCATGGACCACTTGAATACTTAACCAATTGAACACGATGGGTTGGATGGGGTTAAGTCATGAACCACTTGGGTACACTTAACCAACTTGATACATGATGGGATAGGGTTAACCATACTTAACCCGTTAGAAACCCTAGTTACGCGGTCCTTTTCAGAAGTAACCCTCTTGGATGTATCAACGATACCCTAGGGACTAGGCAAGGGTGGGGCACGATTACTGGGCTGATTGTAAGCGACCAGAACGACGGCTGGGTTGGTGCGCCGGTGTAGGTTCAGGTGGACTATGGTCGTGCATATAGTCCGGAGTTGAAAAAGCAGGCAAGGGCACCAGTAGGTTTAGACTGTGCGTGCTTGATTCGTGTCAGTGGTTGGCACCCTAGGACTTGATACACCTAGGGTGGACCTAGCACAGTATGTCTACATTCCGTGATTGGGTCGTATGACACCGACACTTGACGAGTTAGGCTTATAGGGAGCCGATCGACTAGACCGTGTAGTTGGGCCCGACTTGGGCCATCTCATGATATTGGGCCAAGGGATCATTTCTTGTTTATACTTGACATGGGTTGGATTACTAGTAATTTTGGTGCAAAACTTAACCTTGTATATGCGATGCCACACTTGATCTATCTTGTTAACTTTTCACCATGCCAGTTGTCATCCTATGTTTCATCTCTGTTTTACATGTCCAGTTAACTTTATTAGTTTTTATACTAATAGTTTATAGGACTTACCAGTCTTTTTGACTGACCCATTTTCTTTTGCCTCTTTTCTTCCGCTTCCCCCCCCCCCCCCCCAGGTTCTCAAGGTGGGAACACTAGCACCTAGCTTGGATCTTTAGCTAGCTTTATGGATAGCTCATGTACGGTTTGGACTTGAGCTCGCTATGGCTTTACCACTTCTACGTTGGGGATAGTTTACTTTATGTTATTTCCAGTTTTCAGTTTATGTTTCTAGACTTGTAGTAGTTGGAAAATAATGACTAAGTACTTTGATGTAACTTGACTATGGTTTTGAAATAGTAGTTTTATCCGCTGCTTTACTTACTCTGTTTTACTTATATGTTCTGTCTTGTGATATCTTTATGCATGTTTACCTTGTCCAACACCCCTCCAAAGCCAGTGTACTTGCAAGAGTGACCCTGGCGGAGGTGGGGTGTTACATTTGGTATCAGAGCATAAGGTTTACAAGATTTGAGCAAAAGTTTTGAAAAACTATTTTCAAAACCGATTATATAGAAGCATTTTCCAAGAAAAGTCTAGTTTATTTTAAAAGGCTATTCCCCAAAAGCCATTAGCACTATTCTTTGTTTCCTCGTTCTAAATCTATCTTTTCCTTTTTCAGCATGGCCGATCTTAACCTTCCCGAGGGAGTACCCATACCCAGATGGTTTCGGAGGTACTTGGAAGCTAGGGAAAACGACGCGGGCCCAACAAACACTCCCACCGTACCTGAGGTTCCTCCTCCTCCTCCTCAACATCCACAAGCGGATTTCTCAAAGATTTGCAAAGACTTTAAGGCGATGGGTGGCAAGAATTTTGTTGGGACAGAGATTTATGTGGAGGCAAGAAACTGGTTAAAAGAAACTGAAGACCTCTTTGCCATCTTTGATGTGGAAGACCGTAGAAAAGTTCTGTTGGCAGTATGGCTATTGAAAGAGGAAGCTGCTTATTGGTGGGAGGTCACCAATGCTACTAGGCCTATAGAGACTTGGGCCGACTTTAGGATGAGGTTTGGGCTTAAGTTTCTATCATCTGCTGAGGAAAATCTGCAAATGGAGAAGTTTATATCTTTGAAGCAAGGGGACATGATAGTGAGGGAGTATGTGAATAAGTTTAACTAGCTTGCTCGATTCGGTTTGGACATGGTTAACACACCCCAGAAGAAGGCTCTACGCTTTGCACGAGGATTGAATGAGCCATTACAAGGTCTAGCCATGTCTCATATACCCATGGGGGCCACTTTTGAGAGATTACTGGATATGGCCTTGCTTCAGGGAGATGATAAGAATGGCAAGAAAGAAGTCAAGCCTAATGAGGCTCAAACCAAGAAGGCAGACTCCAAGTGGGGAGGAAATCAGAGCAACCAGAGTAATCAGAACAACAAGGGCAACAAGAACAACAAGGGTAACAAGGCCAACAACAACAAGGCAAAGGACCCAAGAAAGTGCAACTTCTGTGGGATTGTTGGACACATAGCCAAAGATTGTAGGAAGAAGAAGAGGAAGTTGGGAGAATGCTTTCATTGCGGAGAGTCTGGACACTTCAGCAAGGATTGCCCGAAGAAGCAAGGGCAGGGGAAAGGACAGACTTAGAGAGCAGGACCTTCTGGAGGGCAGATGCATGCTCTCAACACTACTCCAGCTCCGGACCGAGGTAGTATTTCTGTAAAAAGCCTTGTTTACATTTCTGGTTTTCCTGTTCGAACTTTATTTGATTCTGGCGCATCGCATACCTTTATTTCCTCTGACATTGTTGAAAGTTTGCACCTAAGTACTAGTCTCGTTGAGGATCCCGCTAGTGTTTCAAATCCAATTGGGTGTTCCGCCCATCTATCAATGATTTGTATGGATTTGAGGATTTCTATCTTGACCGTAGAATTCACATGTAATGCTTATGTTCTCGGGTTCATGGGATACGGGTTGATTTTGGGCATGAATTGGTTGTCCAGTTACGGAGCCATTCTCGATTGTGAGCATAGGGTAGTGAGGCTTATGACTCGCCTTGGCAATACTCTAGAGATTTCTTGTAACCCTCTAGATCCCGTCATGTTATGTTATCTTGAATCTCTTGACTCGTCCATTGACGATCTGCAATCTGTAAGGGTAGTCCGAGAATATCCCGATGTCTTTGATGACGTTAAGGGGTTACCCCCTAAGCGAGAGATAGATTTCCGCATTTATCTTGTTGATAATGCCAAGCCAGTTTCATTGCCTGTTAGGCACATGGCCCCACGAGAAATGTAATAACCCGGAAAATGTGAACCAGTTTAAAATTTTTAAATTAGGTTATTAACAAGAAATTTGAATGATTAAAATAGCCTATTTCCATAAAATATAGAATTGTGTATAATATGGCCGAATGAATTTTCAGAAGAGTCGGTATATAGAATATATAGGCCTGGAAAAGGGATATTTTGCATATGGCATCGGAATTCGATGAAACCACTTTTGTTGGGTCCGGGATGTCAAACTATTGCTAGGTTTCAAATTTCATAATTTTTCAAATCAATATGTGAGCGTGGCAAAATAAAACTCGTTTGACCAGTTTCTGTTGAATTTAATCGACTGGAAATTGGCCATTTTTCAAACGGTCTCAGAATTCGACGAAACTAGTTTTGTTAGGACCGTATCGTCAATACGAAACTAGAAAATATTTTTCTGGAATTTTTCTAGTTAGTATGTGACCCCGGTAATTTGAAATGTACGTTTAAAATTCAATATAAGGATTTAAAATGTAATTTCAACGGAAACTGATTGTAACGATCAAACCAGCTTACGATACATATCCCATTGTGTTCGGAATGGGGGTAAAACGCTATGGACGACAGGAGGTGGGCCTCGTTTCGAGGTCGGAAATAAAAGTCAACCCTTGTGCATAATTAAATAATTAAATAATAAAATAAAATAAAATAAAAAAACATACTTTCCCCCTTTTTCTGCTTCATTGGCCCCCCACCCCGATCATTTATCAGAAAGAGAAAAAAAAAAAGGAAAAACCTAATAACTAAATCGAGCCGCCTGACCCTCAACCCGCCGACGAACCCTTCGCCGAACCCCCACCGCACGACCTCCTCCTTCCATCGAAGCAGCGCCTCCTCCCTCCAGACATCCTCGACAAATCGAAGCAGCCCCCAGCCGAAGCCTCCGAACCTCGACGCGACACCTCCCTGGACCACCGACCGCCACCCTGCATCGCCGAGCCGCCCTCTTCTTTTTCCCTCCTCCACTTCGAAATCTAGGTGAGCTTTTAGGTTATTTTGTTTTAGTTTTTATTTTGGTTTTGCAGTGAATTAAAAACTGGTTTTTAAGGAAAAAAAACTAATTTGTTAAAGCTTTAAAAACTGAATTTTTTGAAATATATAAACTGATTTTTTTTTGAGATTTAAAAACTGTTTTTTTTAAAAATAAAAACTGAATTTTTAAAAAAGTTAAAAACAGATTTTATAAAAGGCAAGAACTGATTTGTTAGAACTTTAAAAACTGTTTTTTTTAAATAATAAAAACAGAATTTTTAAAAGGATTATAAAAACTGTTTTAAAGAAACTAAAAACCGAATTTTTAAAAGATATTGAAAACTGTTTTTTTTATATAATAATTTAAAAACTGTTTTGTTTTTAAAGAGTTAAAAACTGATATAAAAAGAAGATTTTAAAAACTGTTTTGTTTTTAAAGAGTTAAAACTGAATTTTTTAAAAAGAAAATAAAAAAACTGAATTTTTAAAGTTGCAAAAACTGATTTATTTTGAACTTTAAAATAGGAAAAAGGTTTAATCTTTTACAAGAAAAAGGTTTAATCTTTTAATAGGAAAAGATTTGAACTTGCAAAAAAAAAAAAAAAAGATCATATTTTTAAAAATAGAAAAGATGGAATTTTTGTTAAGTAGAAGAAGTAAGGTATGATTCTTATATTTTTAAAGCAATAAAAATATAATTGTTACATCATAAGAATCATAAAAATATAATATTTATATTTAATAGCGAAGTCAAAATGCAATCTTTATATATTGAATAACATAGTAAAAATTCGATTTTTACCTATGTAGAGAATACAGGCAACGAAAGCAACAAATAGGCGAAGATTTCTATTGAGGAAGAATCGTGTTAGTGGATAGCTATTGGTGAGGATCTCTCACTTTTCAATTTCGATTTTAAAATAAACATATATGAGTTGAAAATGAAAGTGAATTGCTATATATAAATATCTATATCTATATATATATATATATATATATATATATACGCCCCTCGTCCACAAACCATGGACGATATTTATTGGTTGAAATTGTTGTGAAAATTGATTGATAGTTTGGGATTGTTTGTGATTGATATTGGTTGATTGCGGTTGAAAGATACCCATTTGTGGTTGAGAAATATTTGGTTGAAACCACATAGGATTAGTTTGTGGAAATGAAATAAATATATACATGCCGCCTACGTGCGAACTAGATGCATGATTCCCATTGTCAAAAACCGCGAGGTTTTAAGGTAGAGCGAGGAGCCGTACTAGGGACGGTGCCGGTGTAACTACCCTGCCGTTATGCTACCGAAATTTTGAATAATATTCTTGTGTTTGAATTATTTTCATATGCTTAAACTATATTTATTCATTGTATAGAAAACATTCATGTGTTGAATTGATATTCATTCGTTGTTTAGAAATTCATGTGTTGAATGCTATTCATATTTTGAAATAAACCGTTCGATAATAAAAATCACATTTTTATCTATATATAGAAACTATAGAAAACATTCATGTGTTGAATTGATATTCATTCGTTGTTTAGAAATTCATGTGTTGAATGATATTCATATTTTGAAATAAACCGTTCGATAATAAAAATCACATTTTTATCTATATATAGAAAGTATAGAAAACATTCATGTGTTGAATTGATATTCATTCGTTGTTTAGAAATTCATGTGTTGAATGATATTCATATTTTGAAATAAACCGTTCGATAATAAAAATCACATTTTTATCTATATATAGAAACTATAGAAAACATTCATGTGTTGAATTGATATTCATTCGTTGTTTAGAAATTCATGTGTTGAATGATATTCATATTTTGAAATAAACCGTTCGATAATAAAAATCACATTTTTATCTATATATAGAAACTATAGAAAACATTCATGTGTTGAATTGATATTCATTCGTTGTTTAGAAATTCATGTGTTGAATGATATTCATATTTTGAAATAAACCGTTCGATAATAAAAATCACATTTTTATCTATATATAGAAACTATAGAAAACATTCATGTGTTGAATTGATATTCATTCGTTGTTTAGAAATTCATGTGTTGAATGATATTCATATTTTGAATTAAACCGTTCAATAATAAAAATCACATTTTTATCTATATATAGAAACTATAGAAAACATTCATGTGTTGAATTGATATTCATTCGTTGTTTAGAAATTCATGTGTTGAATGATATTCATATTTTGAAATAAACCGTTCGATAATAAAAATCACATTTTTATCTATATATAGAAACTATAGAAAACATTCATGTGTTGAATTGATATTCATTCGTTGTTTAGAAATTCATGTGTTGAATGATATTCATATTTTGAAATAAACCGTTCGATAATAAAAATCACATTTTTATCTATATATAGAAACTATAGAAAACATTCATGTGTTGAATTGACATTCATTCGTTGTTTAGAAATTCATGTGTTGAATGATATTCATATTTTGAAATAAACCGTTCGATAATAAAAATCACATTTTTATCTATATATAGAAACTATAGAAAACATTCATGTGTTGAATTGATATTCATTCGTTGATTAGAAATTCATGTGTTGAATGGTATTCATATTTTGAAATAAATTGTTTTATGATAAAAATCCCATTTTATCACCAACTAGAACTATATAGAAAAACAGTGTTGTGAAATGAATTGTTGTACAATAAAAATCACATTTTTATTGTATGCATAAATCGTTGAAAAGTGAAGTGTTAAAAATAGCTACTTGTTTTAAATAAACATATATGAGATGAAATATTCATTAATTTGCTAATGAAAGGATTTGCACCTATGTATGTAACATTAGAATAAATGGTGTCCTTAAACCCAACGGGAATCAAATGTGAAGTTGAATAGATGATGATAAATGATAAGAACTGTATATATATGTACCTGCATATTTATTGAACAGGTTATAGCAAAGGGGCTAGAGAAGAGGAATAAAATTTGTGCCCGACAAATAGGTACACATTTACTGATTTGTTTGGGTGATGATTTTGAGCCTGTTGGCTAGCCGCTTGGCTTTTTCTTTTTGAGATTAGAAGGACCGGGAACGCTATTTGCGATTTCCCGATGCTCCCGGTGCAGGGGAGGTTATGGCGAAATTTTTCCAAAATTTAAGGTGTTAGAAAAATATTTGAAGTGAAAAACGATATAGAAATCATCGAATGAACTATATTTATATAAATATATAAATATAAATAAAATTAAAACGAAACGAGGCCGTGCAGTTCGTATTTTGAAACCGTGATTTCAAACGACTAGTGCGGGAAATCCGACCATTGGATTTTCCCGAAACCTCAACCGTCGGGTTCGCCTTGGAATAATCTTTCAAACGGCACCAACCTTGTAAAAATCCAACGGTTGGATTGTCTGGAATGTTTAATTCAAAATTAAGGAAAAACAGCGCCAGGAATCGTTTATATTTATATATATATAAATATAATTAAATTTAATCGAATAACGACGCTGTAGTTCGTAAATTGAAATCGTAACTTCAAACGACTAGTGTGGAAGATCCGACCGTCGGATTCTCACGAAACTGGAACCGTTGGGTTCGCTTTGGGAATATCTTCCCACTGACATAGACTTTGTAGAAATCCAACGGTTAGATTTTCCGATATGTGTAAAACAAATTTAGGGAAAAACAGCGCCAGTGACACGAAACGACCTGAAACGTCGTTTAATTAAATATGGCCATTTTTAAATAAATAAAAATGGCGAAAAATTGTTATAAAATATTATAAGCAACATAGGCTGCAAATAAACCAATTGGGCTTGAATTGTTTGATATTTGATGGTTGTATGTGTATGACATGAAAATAACACTAAATAACTGAAAGATGGATGTCGAATAATATAACCATATAAAGAATCGATTTAAATTCTAATGACGTGAGTTATTTGAAAAGGCCGAGCTAACCCTCATTTCAAATAATTCATCGAGCGATTCGAATTGGAAAATGCAAAGACGATTCAAGACCGACGATCTTCGTATCGGTTGGATGGACGCTACTGAGGTTCCTAACCGGAGTAGTTACCGGAAAGGGACGGAAGTAGTAGCCGTCTGAACGTATATGTTGATTGGACGGATATACGAGGAATTTGACGCCTCCGGTTTCGTTCAGACCCAGGACGGACTTGTAAATGGACTGTGTGTCTGACATTGGATTTTGTTCTATACTGAGTGATCTCTGTTAAATATATATCTGTTTGGCGGCGGAGAATTTATTCTTTTGCTTAACGCCCTTCTCTGAGACGTACGAGCTTAGAGGTTATATATCGATGGAAATCAATCGTATGGAGTGGACTGCCTATGTGACATGCTAAGATGTTGTGAACAAGGCTTCTGTTGCAAAGCAAAGTCTTGTGGATGATGATCGAAGCAAGGCCTACGTGGCCTAGCTTTGTGTATTTCGTAGATTCGCGAACCTCACACCCCGGTATGAGTTAAAAACGGGATACGGACTGCAGGGAGAGCACGACGTTTCTTTCTAGCTATGGTGGTGTCAGTGACTTACCAGCCCTGACATATTTATCTACTTTTCACCTTTGTGGTTGTTGGAATGTGAGGCGCCTCGATATTAGGTCTGTAAGGACCGGGAAACGTGTGTTCAGGAATACTAATCCTCTAACGTAAGTGAGGACCGGCCCTGAAGCATCCAGGGGTTACCCAGTGTGCGTAATCCTGAGGCATTTGCTAGAGTGTCTCGAAGCGGAGAGGAGCTTGCCCCTTGCCTCGACTCATGACGGAAATCCAATTTCCAATACGAGATAACGGCTTCGATTGTAACTTATATATGGCGACATAGTGGCATGGGACGCTCATGTCGCCTATGATTGATATTTATGATGCTATTCGTTTTTGAAACATATATGCACTAGTAATAATATCAAGTGATTTTGCTTTATACGTATCAAGCATATTTGGCTATTATAAGGTAAAACTCTATCCTCCGGCTTGCGTTGCATTGTGTGATGGGACTTGAGTCTTATAATAGCTTCATTCTTTCTAAAAGCATTGCGATTGTTTTAAAAGAATTTACTCTATTTTAAATGCACTAGCAATCACTGGAGTAAACCCGTTCCGCGAAAGTGGCATGGTCCTATGATTTGCTATTACTATTGTTTAACTGTTAAATGGATTCCTCATACCAGTCCCCATGACTGACTCGTTGTTTGTTTCACTTTGCAAACGCGGGTGCCCTTATTTTCACACGGGCAGCCTAGTACACAGGTGACAGGTGGTTTTTGGTTCTGCACAGCTGCTTAGCGTGCACTTTTGGCTCATGGCGAGGCTGACTTCATAGAGATGACTTAGATATTTTCCGCCATTACTGTGTTTATATTATGTATTCCGCCACTGGCGATGCCGACTGATTTACTTTCTGTATTTCTCACTATATGTATATGTATTCCGCCTTCGGCGATGTAGACTGGTACTCTTATTATGTCACTGCATGTATGTATTCCGCCTCTGGCGATGATGACTGATCACTTCCCTTTCTTTTTACTAAGTATATCCCACGTTATGCTATTCTGATATTCCTACATGTTGTGATTCCGCTGTCATATTCATGTAAAATTATTTTATTTATTGTTTCTGCTCTTATCTGTACTCTGCTATGATGATTAATGTGTTATTTCCTAATGATTATCCTTAATACCACCCCTCGGATTTTGGGATCGTCACAGTTGGTATCAGAGCTTTGGTTAACCTTAGCTCAGGGATCTAACACATTAAACACCTTGTCAGAATAGAATCAGTAGTGTTCTAATGCGAGTAGCTCATTAGAGATAGGATTAGCAATGTCCTAGAATGAGCTAAGCAGATTAGCAAAACAATTTGATCAGTACATCATCATTATATTTCCTTGTATTTCCTTGCTTTATCATTTATGAAAATTATCAAATCTGTGAGCTTGACTCTTTTCTTGCTTATACAGTACTCTTAGATGGCTACCCGTGGAGCAGCAGCTAGAGGAGGCCGTGGAGGCCGAGGAGATGCAGCAGGAGGACGGGGGAATATCCCCGTAGCTGCAAAGATCCCTATTATTCAGGCACCAGCACCAGAAGACTTTGAGTTGGATAAAGTGGCAAAGAGATACCGAAATCTTGGAGGGAAACCTTTTACTGGCACAGGCACAGTGACCGAAGCTATCGCTTGGCTGAAAACCTGTGAGAAAATCTTCGAAGGTATGGGCATGGGAACTAACAACAAAGCCCGACTTGGCATTTGGCTTCTTCAGGAAGAGGCAGAGCTGTGGTGGGATGCCATTACTTCTGGAGATACAGCTGGTACTATCCGAACTTGGGAACAGTTCAAGACTTTATTCAATGAGAAGTTTGTGCCAGAACAAGCTCTTGAGAGGATGCGGGAGCAATTTGCTAATCTCCAGCAGGGAGACCTCTCTATTCAAGACTATCTGAATAAGTTCACTCAGCTATCGCGCTATGCTCCAGAGTTGGTTTTGACCGACAAAGCGAAGAATAAGATATTCATTTTTGGTCTGAAGCGCAAATACCATGATAGAGCTATGAGCAACATCAAACTTTCTTTTACAGAACTCGTAGAGATGGCTTGCAACTATGAGGACATGGATGAGAGACATGCTAGCCAAGACCGCGCTAAGAGCCAAGCAGGGATTAAGCGCAAGACCTCAACTGACCAACCTGAATCTAGCATCACCGCGGCCGCTACTCAAAAACCCGCAAAGATCCCGAAAGGAAACTGCTACAATTGCGGAAAGCCCGGTCATTTCTCTAATGTATGCAAAGCCCCAAAGAAGCCAAGGGCCAGTGACTCAGCTGAATGCTACAATTGCCACAAGAAGGGGCACTATAGCAAGAATTGTCCTTTGAAGAAGAGCGCACAAGTGGCCCATGTTTACGACGGGAATACCCCGCCAGCTATCACCGACGGATCAGGTAAACCCGATGTCTTGGGAGGTACCCTTACTATTAAAAATATTCCTGTTTCTGTACTTTTTGATACCGGTGCATCTCGTAGCTTCATTTCTGGTAATATTGTTCATAAGTTAAAATTGAATCCAAGGAAGCTTAAAGAACAAATTAAAGTTCAAAATCCGATAGGAGGGTCTACTATTCTCGGCTCATATTGTAATGTACCCGCCTCATATTCATGTTATCGATTCCCTTTTAAAGTAATTGTCATGGACCTTTCCGAATTTGATGTTATTCTGGGACTTGATTGGTTGACAAAATATAAGGCCGAAGTTAGATGTGCCGAAAGAATCGTTAAAGTTGAAACGAAGCTTGGACCTATATATATACCATGCCATGGCTCAGAAATTAATAGAACCGAATTTTGGTCTTCTTTAGAAATTACTCCCCCTTCATTAAAAAAGATACCGGTCGTGAAAAATTATGCGGATGTGTTTGAAGAAGTAGAGAACTTACCGCCGCAAAGAGAAATTGAGTTTAGAATTGATCTAATTCCGAACGCCCGACCAGTAGTACATCCAATAAGAAGAATGGCCCCGAAAGAAAAAGAAGAGCTAAGTAGCCAAACCCGAGAATTACTTTGGAAAGGTCTGATCAGACCAAGCTTTTCAGCATGGGGAGCCGCAGTAGTATTTGTCCCTAAATCAGACGGTACTCTAAGACTTTACGTTGATTACCGGGATCTCAATAAACAAACACTGAAGAACAAATATCCTTTGCCCCGAATAGACGATCTGTTAGATCAATTAAATGGAGCAACCGTATTCTCCAGAATGGACCTAGCTACAGGTTTCCACCAATTGCGTATAGCCGAAGACTGTGTTCCTTTGACAGCCTTCAGGGGTCCCGATTTATTCTACGAATGGTTAGTAATGCCGTTCGGTTTGTGCAACGCTCCGGCATACTTCGTTGATCTTATGAACAGAGTGTTCCGTGGTGTGTTGAATAAATTTGTTCTAGTCTTCATCGATGACATTCTAATCTACTCTAAGTCGGAAGAAGAACATGCAAAACATTTAGAACAAGTGTTGAAAATTCTAAGAAGAAATGTCTTGAAAGCTAAATTTTCTAAGTGTGTCTTCTGGCAGAATGAAGTTAAATTCCTTGGCCACGTCGTATCAAAGGAAGGAATTGCTGTAGACCCAAGCAAAATTACAGCGATTCAGAACTGGAAACAACCTACTACACCCGCTGAAGTTCGAAGTTTCCTGGGATTAGCTAGTTACTATCGGAAATTCGTTCAGGATTTTTCAAAGATATCAGGAGTTTTGACAAAGCTTACAAAGAAGCATGAGAAATTCAAATGGACTCCCGAATGTGAAGAAGCTTTCCAGGAGCTGAAACAGAAATTGACAACCGCTCCGGTATTGACAATAATAGAAGGTAACCAAGACTTGACAGTATGGACAGATGCTTCTATTAGAGGGCTAGGAGCAGTGTTAATGCAAAAAGGCCAAGTGATCGCATATGCCAGCCGTCAACTAAAGCCGCATGAAAGAAACTGTGCTACTCATGATCTTGAGTTATTAGCTATCGTGTTCGCTTTAAGAATCCGGAGGCATTATTTATTAGGCGAGAAATTCGAACTATTTACCGATCATCAATCCTTGAAATACCTTTTCACCCAGAAAGATCTAAACTTGAGACAACAGCGTTGGTTAGAATTCCTTGCAGCATACGATTTTGAAATTATATACACTCCAGGGAAAGCCAATGTTGTAGCAGATGCGCTCAGCAGAAAAAATGAAATCATCGCCAGTTTTATCATTACTTCTTCCTTGCAAGATAAGATAATTATTCTTCAGAAGGACGATGAATTCATTAAAAGGATTAGCCAGCGGATCCAAGAAGGAAAACCCTCAGATTTTAGCCTCGATAGCCAAGGGGTCCTAAGGTTAAAAGGGAGAATTTGTGTGCCTGGAATTCCAGAGCTCAGAAGAGAAATACTTGATGAGTGCCACAAATCCAAGTTAAGTATCTATCCCGGTGTGAGCAAAATGTATAACGATGTCAAGCGCACATTCTGGTGGAAGGCGATGAAAAGAGATATCTCATTATATGTTAGCAGATGCCCCACTTGTCAACTAGTCAAGAGTGATCAGCAGAAATTGGCTGGATTATTACAACCATTAGAAATTCCAGGTTGGAAGTGGGAACAAATCTCGATGGACTTCATCGATGGCTTGCCTCGGACTAGAAAAGGAAACGACAATATATGGGTAATCGTAGATCGCTTCACGAAGACTGCCCATTTCATACCTGTCCGATCCAACAGAACGGCTCAAAGTCTGGCACAGATTTACTTCAAAGAAATTGTTAAACTTCATGGAGTACCGCTCAATATAGTCAGCGATAGAGATCCCCTGTTCACTAGCAAATTCTGGGAAGCATTCCAAGAAGAATTGGAACCAAATTAAATCTAAGCACCGCTTATCACCCTCAGACAGACGGCCAAACTGAACGGGTGAATAGAATCTTAGAGGATTTGCTGCGGGCTTGCGTTATTGATTTTGGAGGCTCATGGGAAGATCATTTACATTTAGCAGAATTCTCTTACAACAATAGCTATCAAGCAAGTTTGGGAATGTCCCCATTTGAAGCACTATACGGTAGACCGTGCAGATCTCCAGCATGTTGGGTAGAACCTGGCAACAGACTTGTGTTAGGGCCCGATATGATTCAAGAAGCATCGGATAAAGTCGATTCCATTAAGAAGCGATTAAAAACCGCACAGAGCCGACAGAAAAGTTATGCTGATGCGAGAAGAAGGGATATATCGTTTGCCGTTGGCGATTATGTTTATTTAAGAGTTTCTCCCATGCGAGGGGTAATCAGATTTGGCAAGACTGGGAAGTTGGCACCGAGATTTATTGGTCCCTTTCCTATACTTGAACGGATTGGAACTCTTGCATATAGGGTATCATTACCTGATTGGTTGCCTGGTGTACATAATGTGTTCCACGTATCTCAACTCAGAAAACATGTTCATGATCCAGATCTTGTTGTGGAAGAAGCAGCACAACAGGATATTGACATAACTCCAGAATTAGCACTCAAAAGAGATCCATTAAAGATAGTTGGCAAGGAAACCAGAGAGCTAAGGAGGAAAAAGATCCATTTAGTCAAAGTGCAGTGGAGTAGTGATCCTAGAGACTGTACTTGGGAAACTGAGGAAAGCATTAAACAAGCCTATCCCAAATGCAGAGTGGATATCTCTGACTAACTCCGGTGCAAGGTACCTTTACAATACTTTGCATTTACATTTTATTTCCTGCTTAACTATTATTTCCTTTTCGAGGACGAAAAGTTTTAAGTGGGGGAGATTGTAATAACCCGGAAAATGTGAACCAGTTTAAAATTTTTAAATTAGGTTATTAACAAGAAATTTGAATGATTAAAATAGCCTATTTCCATAAAATATAGAATTGTGTATAATATGGCCGAATGAATTTTCAGAAGAGTCGCTATATAGAATATATAGGCATGGAAAAGGGATATTTTGCATATGGCATCGGAATTCGACGAAACCACTTTTGTTGGGTCCGGGATGTCAAACTATTGCTAGGTTTCAAATTTCATAATTTTTCAAATCAATATGTGAGCGTGGAAAAAGAAAACGCGTTTGACCAGTTTCTGTTGAATTTAATCGACTGGAAATTGGCCATTTTTCAAACGGTCTCAGAATTCGACGAAACTAGTTTTGTTAGGACCGTATCGTCAATACGAAACTAGAAAATATTTTTCTGGAATTTTTCTAGTTAGTATGTGACCCCGGTAATTTGAAATGTACGTTTAAAATTCAATATAAGGATTTAAAATGTAATTTCAACGGAAACTGATTGTAACGATCAAACCAGCTTACGATACATATCCCATTGTGTTCGGAATGGGGGTAAAACGCTATGGACGACAGGAGGTGGGCCTCGTTTCGAGGTCGGAAATAAAAGTCAACCCTTGTGCATAATTAAATAATTAAATAATAAAATAAAATAAAAAAACATACTTTCCCCCTTTTTCTCCTTCATTGGCCCCCCCGATCATTTATCAGAAAGAGAAAAAAAAAAGGAAAAACCTAATAACTAAATCGAGCCGCCTGACCCTCAACCCGCCGACGAACCCTTCGCCGAACCCCCACCGCACGACCTCCTCCTTCCATCGAAGCAGCGCCTCCTCCCTCCAGACATCCTCGACAAATCGAAGCAGCCCCCAGTCGAAGCCTCCGAACCTCGACGCGACACCTCCCTGGACCACCGACCGCCACCCTGCATCGCCGAGCCGCCCTCTTCTTTTTCCCTCCTCCACTTCGAAATCTAGGTGAGCTTTTAGGTTATTTTGTTTTAGTTTTTATTTTGGTTTTGCAGTGAATTAAGAACTGGTTTTTAAGGAAAAAAAACTAATTTGTTAAAGCTTTAAAAACTGAATTTTTTGAAATATATAAACTGATTTTTTTTTGAGATTTAAAAACTGTTTTTTTTTTAAATAAAAACTGAATTTTTAAAAAAGTTAAAAACAGATTTTATAAAAGGCAAGAACTGATTTATTAGAACTTTAAAAACTGTTTTTTTTTAAATAATAAAAACAGAATTTTTAAAAGGATTATAAAAACTGTTTTAAAGAAACTAAAAACCGAATTTTTAAAAGATATTGAAAACTGTTTTTTTTATATAATAATTTAAAAACTGTTTTGTTTTTAAAGAGTTAAAAACTGATATAAAAAGAAGATTTTAAAAACTGTTTTGTTTTTAAAGAGTTAAAACTGAATTTTTTAAAAAGAAAATTAAAAAAACTGAATTTTTAAAGTTGCAAAAACTGATTTATTTTGAACTTTAAAATAGGAAAAAGGTTTAATCTTTTACAAGAAAAAGGTTTAATCTTTTAATAGGAAAAGATTTGAACTTGCAAAAAAAAAAAAAAAAAGATCATATTTTTAAAAATAGAAAAGATGGAATTTTTGTTAAGTAGAAGAAGTAAGGTATGATTCTTATATTTTTAAAGCAATAAAAATATAATTGTTACATCATAAGAATCATAAAAATATAATCTTTATATTTAATAGCGAAGTCAAAATGCAATCTTTATATATTGAATAACATAGTAAAAATTCGATTTTTACCTATGTAGAGAATACAGGCAACGAAAGCAACAAATAGGCGAAGATTTCTATTGAGGAAGAATCGTGTTAGTAGATAGCTATTGGTGAGGATCTCTGACTTTTCAATTTCGATTTTAAAATAAACATATATGAGTTGAAAATGAAAGTGAATTGCTATATATAAATATCTCTATATATATATATATACGCACCTCGTCCACAAACCATGGACGATATTTATTGGTTGAAATTGTTGTGAAAATTGATTGATAGTTTGGGATTGTTTGTGATTGATATTGGTTGATTGCAGTTGAAAGATACCCATTTGTGGTTGAGAAATATTTGGTTGAAACCACATAGGATTAGTTTGTGGAAATGAAATAAATATATACATGCCGCCTGCGTGCGAACTAGATGCATGATTCCCATTGTCAAAAACCGCAAGGTTTTAAGGTAGAGCGAGGAGCCGTACTAGGGACGGTGCCGGTGTAACTACCCTGCCGTTATGTTGCCGAAATTTTGAATAATATTCTTGTGTTTGAATTATTTTCATATGCTTAAACTATATTTATTCATTGTATAGAAAACATTCATGTGTTGAATTGATATTCATTCGTTGTTTAGAAATTCATGTGTTGAATGCTATTCATATTTTGAAATAAACCGTTCGATAATAAAAATCACATTTTTATCTATATATAGAAACTATAGAAAACATTCATGTGTTGAATTGATATTCATTCGTTGTTTAGAAATTCATGTGTTGAATGATATTCATATTTTGAAATAAACCGTTCGATAATAAAAATCACATTTTTATCTATATATAGAAAGTATAGAAAACATTCATGTGTTGAATTGATATTCATTCGTTGTTTAGAAATTCATGTGTTGAATGATATTCATATTTTGAAATAAACCGTTCGATAATAAAAATCACATTTTTATCTATATATAGAAAACATTCATGTGTTGAATTGATATTCATTCGTTGTTTAGAAATTCATGTGTTGAATGATATTCATATTTTGAAATAAACCGTTCGATAATAAAAATCACATTTTTATCTATATATAGAAACTATAGAAAACATTCATGTGTTGAATTGATATTCATTCGTTGTTTAGAAATTCATGTGTTGAATGATATTCATATTTTGAAATAAACCGTTCGATAATAAAAATCACATTTTTATCTATATATAGAAACTATAGAAAACATTCATGTGTTGAATTGATATTCATTCGTTGTTTAGAAATTCATGTGTTGAATGATATTCATATTTTGAAATAAACCGTTCGATAATAAAAATCACATTTTTATCTATATATAGAAACTATAGAAAACATTCATGTGTTGAATTGATATTCATTCGTTGTTTAGAAATTCATGTGTTGAATGATATTCATATTTTGAAATAAACCGTTCGATAATAAAAATCACATTTTTATCTATATATAGAAACTATAGAAAACATTCATGTGTTGAATTGATATTCATTCGTTGTTTAGAAATTCATGTGTTGAATGATATTCATATTTTGAAATAAACCGTTCGATAATAAAAATCACATTTTTATCTATATATAGAAACTATAGAAAACATTCATGTGTTGAATTGACATTCATTCGTTGTTTAGAAATTCATGTGTTGAATGATATTCATATTTTGAAATAAACCGTTCGATAATAAAAATCACATTTTTATCTATATATAGAAACTATAGAAAACATTCATGTGTTGAATTGATATTCATTCGTTGATTAGAAATTCATGTGTTGAATGGTATTCATATTTTGAAATAAATTGTTTTATGATAAAAATCCCATTTTATCACCAACTAGAACTATATAGAAAAACATTGTTGTGAAATGAATTGTTGTACAATAAAAATCACATTTTTATTGTATGCATAAATCGTTGAAAAGTGAAGTGTTAAAAATAGCCACTTGTTCAAAATAAACATATATGAGATGAAATATTCATTAATTTGCTAATGAAAGGATTTGCACCTATGTATGTAACATTAGAATAAATGGTGTCCATAAACCCAACGGGAATCAAATGTGAAGTTGAATAGATGATGATAAATGATAAGAACTGTATATATATGTACCTGCATATTTATTGAACAGGTTATAGCAAAGGGGCTAGAGAAGAGGAATAAAATTTGTGCCCGACAAATAGGTACACATTTACTGATTTGTTTGGGTGATGATTTTGAGCCTATTGGCTAGCCGCTTGGCTTTTTCTTTTTCTTTTTGAGATTAGAAGGACCGGGAACGCTATTTGCGATTTCCCGATGCTCCCGGTGCAGGGGAGGTTATGGCGAAATTTTTCCAAAATTTAAGGTGTTAGAAAAATATTTGAAGTGAAAAACGATATAGAAATCATCGAATGAACTATATTTATATAAATATATAAATATAAATAAAATTAAAACGAAACGAGGCCGCGCAGTTCGTATTTTGAAACCGTGATTTCAAACGACTAGTGCGGGAAATCCGACCATTGGATTTTCCCGAAACCTCAACCGTCGGGTTCGCCTTGGAATAATCTTTCCAACGGCACCAACCTTGTAAAAATCCAACGGTTGGATTGTCTGGAATGTTTAATTCAAAATTAAGGAAAAACAGCACCAGGAATCGTTTATATTTATATATATATATAAATATAATTAAATTTAATCGAATAACGACGCTGCAGTTCGTAAATTGAAATCGTAACTTCAAACGACTAGTGTGGAAGATCCGACCGTCGGATTCTCACGAAACTGGAACCGTTGGGTTCGCTTTGTGAATATCTTCCCACTGACATAGACTTTGTAGAAATCCAACGGTTAGATTTTCCGATATGTGTAAAACAAATTTAGGGAAAAACAGCGCCAGTGACACGAAACGACCTGAAACGTCGTTTAATTAAATATGGCCATTTTTAAATAAATAAAAATGGCGAAAAATTGTTATAAAATATTATAAGCAACATAGGTTGCAAATAAACCAATTGGGCTTGAATTGTTTGATATTTGATGGTTGTATGTGTATGACATGAAAATAACACTAAATAACTGAAAGATGGATGTCGAATAATATAACCATATAAAGAATCGATTTAAATTCTAATGACGTGAGTTATTTGAAAAGGCCGAGCTAACCCTCATTTCAAATAATTCATCGAGCGATTCGAATTGGAAAATGCAAAGACGATTCAAGACCGACGATCTTCGTATCGGTTGGATGGGCGCTACTGAGGTTCCTAACCGGAGTAGCTACCGGAAAGGGACGGAAGTAGTAGCCGTCTGAACGTATATGTTGATTGGACGGATATACGAGGAATTTGACGCCTCCGGTTTCCTTCAGACCCAGGACGGACTTGTAAATGGACTGTGTGTCTGACATTGGATTTTGTTCTATACTGAGTGATCTCTGTTAAATATATATCTGTTTGGCGGCGGAGAATTTATTCTTTTGCTTAACGCCCTTCTCTGAGACGTACGAGCTTAGAGGTTATATATCGATGGAAATCAATCGTATGGAGTGGACTGCCTATGTGGCATGCTAAGATGCTATGAACAAGGCTTCTGTTGCAAAGCAAAGTCTTGTGGATGATGATCGAAGCAAGGCCTACGTGGCCTAGCTTTGTGTATTTCGTATATTCGCGAACCTCACACCCCGGTATGAGTTAAAAACGGGATACGGACTGCAGGGAGAGCACGACGTTTCTTTCTAGCTATGGTGGTGTCAGTGACTTACCAGCCCTGACATATTTATCTACTTTTCACCTTTGTGGTTGTTGGAATGCGAGGCGCCTCGATATTAGGTCTGTAAGGACCGGGAAACGTGTGTTCAGGAATACTAATCCTCTAACGTAAGTGAGGACCGACCCTGAAGCATCCAGGGGTTACCCAGTGTGCGTAATCCTGAGGCATTTGCTAGAGTGTCTCGAAGCGGAGAGGAGCTTACCCCTTGCCTCGACTCATGACGGAAATCCAATTTCCAATACGAGATAACGGCTTCGATTGTAACTTATATATGGCGACATAGTGGCATGGGACGCTCATGTCGCCTATGATTGATATTTATGATGCTATTCGTTTTTGAAACATATATGCACTAGTAATAATATCAAGTGATTTTGCTTTATACGTATCAAGCATATTTGGCTATTATAAGGTAAAACTCTATCCTCCGGCTTGCGTTGCATTGTGTGATGGGACTTGAGTCTTATAATAGCTTCATTCTTTCTAAAAGCATTGCGATTGTTTTAAAAGAATTTACTCTATTTTAAATGCACTAGCAATCACTGGAGTAAACCCGTTCCGCGAAAGTGGCGTGGTCCTATGATTTGCTATTACTATTGTTTAACTGTTAAATGGATTCCTCATACCAGTCCCCATGACTGACTCGTTGTTTGTTTCACTTTGCAAACGCGGGTGCCCTTATTTTCACACGGGCAGCCTAGTACACAGGTGACAGGTGGTTTTTGGTTCTGCACAGCTGCTTAGCGTGCACTTTTGGCTCATGGCGAGGCTGACTTCATAGAGATGACTTAGATATTTTCCGCCATTACTGTGTTTATATTATGTATTCCGCCACTGGCGATGCCGACTGATTTACTTTCTGTATTTCTCACTATATGTATATGTATTCCGCCTTCGGCGATGTAGACTGGTACTCTTATTATGTCACTGCATGTATGTATTCCGCCTCTGGCGATGATGACTGATCACTTCCCTTTCTTTTTACTAAGTATATCCCACGTTATGCTATTCTGATATTCCTACATGTTGTGATTCCGCTGTCATATTCATGTAAAATTATTTTATTTATTGTTTCTGCTCTTATCTGTACTCTGCTATGATGATTAATGTGTTATTTCCTAATGATTATTTTTAATACCGCCCCTCGGATTTTGGGATCGTCACAAGAAAGAAGAGAGCTTAGCAAGCAAATCAAGGAGTTGCTTGAGAAAAATTTCATTAGGCGAAGCATTTCAGAATGGGGTGCTCCGGTGGTATTCGCTACTAAGGCGGATGGTTCGCTTCGTCTATATGTTGATTATCGTGAGTTGAACAAGCTGACAAAGAAGAATAGACACCCATTACCGAGGATTGATGATCTCTTTGACCAGGTTGTTGGTGCTTCTGTTTTCTCTCAGCTCGATCTAGCCACCGGATTCCATCAGCTTAGAGTGGCTGAGGATAGTATTGATAAGACTGCGTTTAGGACTCCAGATGGATTCTTTGAATGGCTAGTCATGCCGTTCAGTTTGACTAATGCACCCGCATACTTTGTTGATTTGATGAGTAGAGTGTTCAGGGAGTTCCTTAACAAGTTTGTGGTTGTCTTCGTGGATGATATTCTGGTCTTCTCTAAGGACGAGGAAGAGCATGCTACACACCTCAAGGAGGTTATGGATACGCTTAGAGCTCATCAGTTGAAAGCCAAGTTCTCTAAATGCCATTTCTGGAGAAAGGAAGTTCGATTCCTTGGGCATATAGTTTCTAAGCAAGGCATAGTTGTGGATCCCGCTAAAGTGATGGCGGTACAAGACTGGAAAGTTCCAAAGAATGCCACTGAAGTGAGAAGCTTTCTCGGTCTGGCAGGATATTATAGGAAGTTCATTAAGGACTTCGCTAGGATTTCATCCCCTCTTACTAAGTTAACGAAGAAGAACTTAGTCTTTGCATGGGACTTAGAGTGTGAGCTTGCTTTTCAAAGGATCAAGAAAGCCCTCACCACAGCTCCAGTTCTAGCATTACCTGATGGAGGGAAGTTATTTACCGTGTACACCGATGCATGTGGCACAGGATTAGGCACTGTCCTGATGAAAGAAGGGAGAGTGATATGCTTTGGGGGTAGGCAACTCAAAGTTCATGAGAAGAACTATCCCACTCATGATTTGGAGTTGGCGGCGATCGTCTTTGCACTCAAATCCTGGCGCCGCTATCTTCTAGGCGAAAGGTTTGAGTTATATACTGATCACAAGTCGCTCAAGTACCTCTTCTCGCAGAAAGATTTGAATCTAAGGCAGCAAAGGTGGATGCAATTCTTGGCATCATATGACTTCGAGATAGCTTATACCCCTGGCAAGGGTAATGTTGTAGCGGATGCGCTAAGCAGAAGAAGGTTGACTTTGAGTCCCTTTTTTGTTGAGATGAAGAGCCTAGAGTTCTTGGCAACCTTTGACTTTGCACCTGCTGTTGGATCGATGACTGGTTCGTTAGCATCCCTCGAGCTTAGACCTACACTTCTTGATCAAGTTGGGGCTTCACAGAGGGAAGACCCGCAGATAGTCGAGATTATGGACAAGTTGATTTGGAGTGAGACGTCAAGTCACCTCGCTAGATATACTATTGATGATAAGGGATGGCTAAGGCGTGATGGAAGACTACGTGTCCCACGAGTGGGAGACTTAGTAAATAAAGTTCTTGAGGAGGCGCATCACTCGAGGATGACCATACATCCTGGAGGGGATAAGATGTACTGGGATATGAAGCGCATTTTCTTTTGGGATGGGATGAAAAAGGATGTGGTAGAGTTTGTTTCTAGATGCATGGTGTGCCAACAAGTGAAAGCCGAGTCGAAGAAACCTAGTGGGCTATTACATCCATTGGAGGTCCCGCAATGGAAGTGGGAAAGAATCTCGATGGATTTCGTGGATGGATTGCCTAGGTCAAGGAAGGGAAATACGAGCATATGGGTCATAGTTGATAGACTTACGAAGAGTGCTCATTTTATTCCGGTGAAGAGCAAGAGGACCGCATCATGTCTAGCATCTGTTTATCTTCAAGAGATAGTGCGATTGCATGGAATTCCTTCTAGCATAGTCAGCGATCGTGACCCAATCTTCACTAGCCAGTTCTAGAATAGTTTGCAAGAAGCGATGGGTACGCGATTAAATCTAAGTACAACCTATCACCCACAGAAGGATGGCCAGACCGAAAGGGTGAATAGGGTACTAGAAGATCTGTTGAGGCTATGCATTCTTGACTTTGGTGGCACTTGGGAAGACCACGTTCCTCTCGTAGAGTTTTCTTACAATAACAGCTACCAAGCAAGCATAGGGATGGCACCATTCGAAGATTTATATGGGAGGCCGTGCAAGTCACCAACATGTTGGTGGGAGACGACGGATAAGCTTATACTTGGGCCCGACATGATAAGGGACACATCCGAGAAGGTTGAGTTGATTCGAAAGCGAATGAAAACGGCCCAAGACAGGCAGAAATCCTATGCGGACAAGCGAAGGACAGACTTAGAGTTTGAAGTTGGAGATATGGTCTTTGTGAAGGTTTCTCCTTTTCGAAATGTGGTTCGTTTTGGAGCAGTTGGGAAGCTGGTACCAAGGTTCGTAGGACCCTTCCCTATCATAGAGAGGATTGGGAAGATGGCTTATAAGGTGGAATTGCCCGAGAAGCTGGCTGGAGTGCACAATGTTTTTCATGTCTCGCATCTCCGAAAGTGCCTACATGAGTCAGCCG
This sequence comes from Allium sativum, assembly GCA_030737875.1. Classification (NCBI taxonomy): domain Eukaryota; kingdom Viridiplantae; phylum Streptophyta; class Magnoliopsida; order Asparagales; family Amaryllidaceae; genus Allium; species Allium sativum. The sequence continues at coordinate 192,658,836 of CM060922.1, read as the reverse complement.
AGGTGGTTGAACCTAGCATTCTTGAAGATGTGGAGGTAGAGAAAGAGGCAACTTTGAGGCGAGCTCCAATCCGTATCTTGGGAACGGAGATCAAGGAGCTGAGGAATCGAGAAGTCAAGTTGGTAAAGGTTCAGTGGAGTGAAGCCGAGGAAGACGCAACTTGGGAAACCGATGAGAAGATGCATGGGCTTTATCCATTTCTTTTTGAGGGTACATTCTCAATCTCTTTTCCTAGTTAGCATATCTTTCTTTTGCTATCCATGTTTATCTTGTTATCTCGTTAACCTTGTCATGAGAACCTTAGGTAGAAACCCTTTGGATGAAACATGTATTTGAAACATGTTATGCTTGATGTTTGCAAATGGTTGCAAGTGTTTGCAAGGGGATACTCGTGGATGCATGATACACATTAGGCACTAAGATCGGCTCACACACTTTCATATTGCATATGCATGGGTGCTTATACTTATTCATGGCTGAAACTTGTTATGCTATCACGTGGATGTTGCATATGGATGGATGTTATGTGCACTCATGTAGAGACTATGAATTATGTTAGCAATTTGCATACATATGGACTCATTTCACTAACATACTTTGCATTAAGTAGGTTTACTGAATCAGTAACCGCCTGATTTTCGCATTAGATAAGTACATATACACACACCTTTCGCATATAATCATACAGCATTTAGAATCTTTTAAGGACAATGACTGCTCGTGGATGATGTTTTGAGTAGATGGATGATGGATGGCAGGATACGTTCTTCCAAACTTGAATATTTCGGGGACGAAATCCTTTAAGGTTGGGAGAATGTAACAACCCGTATTTTGAATAACATGTTATAACGTAAATCAAGGAAGAATTAAATGTTAAATTCTGAATCAAGGGAAACGAGCTGTGCCATTGCGTTTGTCTCGGAAAAATACGCGTAATAGAGTCCAAGTTTTCGAAAATCGGAGTCCGTATGGCCAAGTTATGGCCCGTCAAAGTTTTCAGAAAATTTCAAGTTCAAAAACAGTTCAAATTTGAATTCAGAATTCAAATTCAGCCAAGCAGGACAGGCAGGAAAATTCCCGCCAGCCCCAAGTCGACTGGGGAGTCGACTTGGGAGTCGACACACCCCAGGTGGTGTCGACTGCCCAGTCGACACCCCTGTCGACTTGGGTGGTCGGCCAGTTTGGCCTGGTGCACCTGTTTTGGCTCTTGGGTCTTGTTTTGATGGCTAGTGACGTGATTTGATGGCTCAGATCTGAATTAGGGTTAATCCTATGGCCTAAACTAACCTAATCTTCTATAAAAAGACCCTGAGACCTAGCCTAAACCCACACAAATCAATCCTACAACTAAATTATGCCAAAATGCTTCCTAATCATGGCCTCCACCTTCATATCATGGCCTCCATCTTCTTCATGAAAACTTGAGTGATCTAATCTAGTAAAAGAGCCATCTTTCTTCATATAAATAAAAGGAGCTTATATTCATTTGGGGATTTCTAGTGTGGCTTCGTCTCAATCTTGTTTTATTTTGTTCTAGTCTTCATAGCCAAGCGTTGTAAGCCCTATTCTACTCTTAGATTTAAACTATGAAGTTAATATGATCATGTAGCAAGTTGAAATGAGACTTTTGGGTATAATGCTTGTCTTTGGGCTATATTTGTTTGCCTAGATCCATGTATGACTCTTTTGATCTATGATTGTGGCACTATCATGAACCTAGTATCATTCACCTTGATTTTTGGGTAGAAAGCTACGTGCTTTATTTGATGGTTATGCATAATGCAACATAGAACTTGGTAGTTATACATAATGCAACATAGAACTTGGTAGTTATGCATAATGCAACATAGAACCTCTCATGATCTTTATGTTAACTTGCCTATGATGTTATGAACTATATGTTAATCACAAGTTATCACCCTATGTTAACTATGACCATGTTATCACCTATTTGCTAAGTAGATGTCATACATGTTTTGAGGCCAATAATGGCATATGCTAGTTGTGATGAACAACTTTGCCTCATATATCACCATGTTAAACTTGTGATAGACTTTGCCACTTTATGCCCAACTTATCATATCATTATGTTCCCCCTTTTGATCTATTTGTGTTGATGCGAACTTACGTGCGATGGGGTTACGTTATGGGTAAACTTAAATGTCAGGAAACATGACTTGAAAATATGACATGTGATTATGCTTGAAACATGAATGTGGACATGACATGTAGAAAACATGAAAGTGGCCAACTCGAGGTTGGGTTGAGTTTGTAGCATAAAACTACCCGGAACCGACCGGCTTAACTAGTGGCTACAAACAATAGGACCCAATGTGAGTAGTTGGTCATATCGCACTTAAAACCCGAGGTTAGACTAGGTTGTGGTGTAAAGCTACCCGGACCCGCCCGGCTTAACTAGTAACCACAACAAAGTCTAATGTGAGAGGTTGGGGTGCATTAAATTAATTAATGCCACATGGTAGGGTTAAGTCAGGGACCACTTGAATACTTAACCAATTGAACACGATGGGTTGGATGGGGTTAAGTCATGAACCACTTGGGTACACTTAACCAACTTGATACATGATGGGATAGGGTTAACCACACTTAACCCGTTAGAAACCCGAGTTACGCGGTCCTTTTCAGCAGTAACCCTCTTGGATGTATCAACGATACCCTTGGGACTAGGCTAGGGTGGGGCACGATTACTGGGATGATTGTAAGCGACCAGAACGACTGTTGAGTTGGTGCGCCGGTGTAGGTTCAGGCGGACTATGGTCGTGCACATAGTCCGGAGTTGAAAAAGCAGGCACGGGCACCAGTAGGTTTAGACTGTGCGTGCTTGATTCGTGTCAGTGGTTGGCACCCTAGGACTTGATACACCCTAGGGTGGACCTAGCACAGTATGACTACATTCCGTGATTGGGCCGTATGACACCGACACTTGACGAGTTAGACTTATAGGGAGCTGATCGACTAGACCGTGTAGTTGGGCCCGACTTGGGCCATCTCATGATATTGGGCCAAGGGATCATTTCTTGTTTATACTTGACATGGGTTGGATTACTAGTACTTTTGGTGCAAAACTTAACCTTGTATATGCGATGCCACACTTGATCTATCTTGTTAACTTTTCACTATGCCAGTTGTCATCCTATGTTTCATCTCTGTTTTACATGTCCAGTTAACTTTATTAGTTTTTATACTAATAGTAGATAGGACTTACCAGTCTTTTTGACTGATCCGTTTTCTTTCGCCTCTTCTCTTCCATTCCCCCTAGGTTCTCAAGGTGGGAACACTAGCACCTAGCTTGGATCTTTAGCTTGCTTTCTGGATAGCTCATGTACGGTTTGGACTTGAGCTCGCTATGGCTTTACCACTTCTACGTTGGGGATAGTTTACTTTATGTTATTTCCAGTTTTCAGTTTATGTTTCTAGACGTGTAGTAGTTGGAAAATAACGACTAAGTACTTTGATGTAACTTGACTATGGTTTTGAAATAGTAGTTTTATCCGCTGCTTTACTTACTCTGTTTTACTTATATGTTCTGTCTTGTGATATCTTTATGCATGTTTACCCTGTCCAACACCCCTCCAAAGCCAGTGTACTTGCAAGAGTGACCCTGGCGGAGGTGGGGTGTTACAAAATGATAAATATTACAAAGAAATATCAGAGATTTAAATTACATTTAAATACATCGCAGCGGAAATAATACAAAATACAACTAGAAGGAGATATACGGATACAAAGCTTTCCGGATATCGCTCCAGCTGTAAGTTAGGATCCTGTGAATATAAATCTGCAACTAGCTACCCGTGTCAAAATAAGGGCACCCAGAGTTTTGGTTAAAACAATAAACTCCAGGTCAGTCGTGGGACTGGTGGGAGAACTAAAACATTTATTAATCTTTATTTTAAAGTTAGGTAAATCAAGGGACCACGCCGTATAACACGGAACGGGTTTCCTCCCAAGAATGCCAGTGCATAAGACAACAACGCAATGCTAAATAAAGAAAAATGAAGCTATTATAAGACCCAGGTCCTATCACACAATGCAATGCAAGCCGGGGGATAGGGTTTTCCCTTATAATAGCCAAACATGCTTAGTACGTTTAAACAAATCATTTGATACTATTATAAGTGCATAGTATATAAAACAACTTCAAATAATAAGTATCAATCATAGGCGGCATGGGTACCTTATATCATGTCTCCATACTAGTTCTACAATTAAAACCGCAAAATCTAGTATTTGGAAATTGGATTTCCGTCTATGAACTGAGGCCAGGGATCGTCCTCAACCGATTCGAGACTATCTAGTCCGAGTCTCAGGCAAGCGCGCAGACAAGCCTTGGATCGTCAGGGCCGGTCCACCGATGTGGATTATTATGCCTGAATAATACGTTTCTCCGCCCTATGGGGCGTAAATGAGCCATCAAATGACTCCATCGGACCCGGATCGTCCGATCAAACCGAGGCGCCTCGCAACAGCAAGAACCACATAAGTCAAACTCGTCAGGGCGTGTAAAACCACTGACGCCACTTCTAACTAGAAAGAAACACATGTCCTCCCTGAGGTCCGTCTCCCGTTTTTGGTTCACACCGGGGTGTGAGGCTCGCGAATCAACGTTACACAAAGCGATGCCACAAAGGCCGTGCTTTGATCATCGACCACAAGACTCTGCTTTTCAACAGAAGCCTTGATCATTTGCATCTTAGCATGCCACACAGGCAAACCATTCTATGCAACCGATATCAGTCACACAGAATGAAATCCAATGTCAGACAAACAGTCCATTTACAAGTCCGTTCTGGGTCTGAACGAAACCGGAGGCACCCAATACCCCGCATATCCATCGATCTCCAAGTACGTCTGGACGATCACCAACTGTTTCCATCTTCTTGGGTGTACATCCCAATCAAGATCGTCAGTAATCACCCAAACGACGTGAAGACCTCCGGTCTTCGACCACCGTCTTCATCTTTGACTTATCGTCATATCAGTTATTCAGAATGGGATAAACCCGGTCTTTCCGAATAACTCGCGTATATTATAAACAAGTGTTACACAAACACAACATACGCCTCATTTCAATTCATCAGTCACTAACCGTAAATTAAAAAGAGAATAATTCCCCAAATATTAACCCCGAAGGCTGAAACCAACATCAGATCAATATCCAGAAAACCATTCTGCTTAGCTAACCGACAGTTAATTTATAAATTTCACATTCACTGGAAAGGTTCCCCTTAATTTTATCAAAGATAAATCCCTTGAATTTATTCTTTAATCTTCTTTTGAATTTCGATTCAACTAGTCGGGATTAACGAACCTTACCGAAGTAATCATTTGTTTTAATTTCCCAATCCCAACCTATTCATCCCATGAAGTAAAACTGGTTATACTTCATATCTAACACCACGGTGTTATCGGTAAATTCAATTACCGTTTCACGTTCAAATCTAATTAAAGATTTAACTAACGCCTGGAGCAAAACTAGTGATACTCCATCCTCGATCATTTCAATCTAATTAAAGATTCATTAAACTCCACTTAGTTTTAATCTTTGACTAGGTTAAAGAATCAGTGTCATTTAAAACACGGTTCACGATAAACCCAATATCACATCACATTTCAATCAGTCCCTAATCGTAAATTAGCAAGTGAGCAGTTCCCTAAGTATTAACCCCGAAGGCCGAAACCAACATCAGATCAATACCTCAGAAACCATTCAACTTAACTAATCTCCGGTTAGTTTCTGATTTTCTTAACTCCTTTGGGTCTAAGAACAGTATTATTGAAGATACCGTTCACGACAACCCAAAATCACATTTCATTAATTATCGGGTTAAAGAACAAGTGTTATATAAAACACTGTTCACGATAAACCCAAGAATCAATTCGAATTCAATTCCAATTAAATATTATTTAATTGGTACACTTCATTAAATCTAGTTAAAAAAATTTAATCATTTTCTCAACTGGGCTTAAGAACAGTGTTAATGAAGACACCATTCACGACAAACCCAAATCACATTTGATATTAAATACAAGGCTCTGAATAGAAAATATATCGGCTTATATTCAATATCAAATTCTACGACCAACAAATATCGTATTGGAAATAACGATATAAATATATCTTTCAAATTTCCATAACAATACCTGTGCAATCACGAAATCCAACATCGAAATAATCCAAAGACAATTTCGATTCAAATCCATTCCAATTCAATTATTGGAAATTCTGGTTATTTTTAAAACCCTTTTCAAATTCAATTTATTTATTTAAAAATAAATAGAATTTTAATTCTAGTTCAAAACTAGTTCATTTCGATAAAAATCTATTTTTATCTTTTAAAATTTGGAGTTTTTCATCCTAATTCTTCACAAATCATTTCTTATTATTTTACACATATTATTACTATTTTTAATAATTTATCAAGGCCCGTACAGTCGATTTCCATCAACGGCCATCGAACTGCACTTACAGCGACCTTTTCCAAATTTGATTTGGACATAATTCCAAATCCAACCGTTAGATTTCTAATTTCTAATATTCCTTAGAAAGCTCTTTTCGATACGAACCCAACGGTTCTCATTTTAGGAGAATCCGACGGTCGGATCTCCCGTAATATCCATTCGAAGTCAACAGTCGAAATTCGCGAACTACCGCGGCGCGACGCGTTCTTTTCAGGCCATTATATTATATATAATATATATACTTCGTCGATTTCCTTTTAAAACGTATTTTATAAATCGTTTTGAATTCGGTTTCAAAACAATTTCAACTTCTATTTCAAATTCAAATCAAAATCGAATTTTTCAATCATAAATTCATTTTAATTTCATTTCAAATCGATTCAATTCAAATTGATTTCTAATTCAATTTCAGTTCGTTTTCAATTCAATTCAATTTCAATTCGAATTCATTTCTATTCGATTTTAATTCGAATTCATTTCTATTTAGTTTCAGTTCGAATTTCAATTCTTTTCAAAATATCATATTTTGAAATCACTTTCGATATTCATTATAAAATGAATAAAATCGATATAAATATCGTTCACGTCAAAATGGCGTCAATCTAATCAACACGGCTTCATATATTTCTATTTTCAAATATTCTATTTCAAATATTTCTTTTTCAAATATTTCTCTTTCAAATATTTTTATTTCAAATATTTCTTTTTAAAACTGGAATGAGGCCCAATCAATTACCATATAATGTTAATTATATGGATTTTCTACAACACATGTATACAATAACAACGATGAATAATCAACCATCATCCAAAGTGCATTCTACACTGTATAAGCATCAAATATAAATATTTAACGCTTATAACAGTCTGTCAATCAATCGATCGACATACGACTAATTATTGGGATTAGTGTATGTCATATATCACCCCAATACCCGTGTGGGGTTTTCAAACAATCAAACGCAGATTTTATTTGTTCAGTTGGGCGATATGTAAAATTTATCGACCCAACTAATATCAGTCAAATGTGTGTATATAAACAAATCATTCGATTTGTTTATATTAATTTATTCCATTTCATATATACGTTAAAAATTCTATTTTTAGCTATACAAATATTTTTTTTTTAACTATATAAATATTTTTTTTCATTTCACATCACATCACACAATCAATTACGCATCAAAATCAAACAAACAAGCATACAAGCCGTTCATAGTCTGTGGACGACGGGTGTTACTAAACACCGTCTGCATCCTAGTATATATTTTAACTAGAAACACAAAATTAAAAGGTGAGAAGTTCTCACTGATTAGCTAATCCAATCCCACGACTCTTCTTAGTTAGAAATCTTCGTCGTTCTCGCCTCTTGTCACTTTCTTTGCCCGTATTCTCTACATATGTAAAAATCACATTTTTACTTCGCTATTCGATATATAAAAATCGAATTTTTTACTCTGCTATTCAATATATAAAAATCGAATTTTTTACTTTGCTATTCAATATATAAAAATCAAATTTTTACTTCACTATTCAATATATAAAACTTACATACGGATGAAGGGGTCGGTGGAGTTGCTGACAATCGGTAGCGGGCTGTGGAGGCGGGCAGCGCGCTGGTTACTCGAGTGGGAGGTTGGAGTTGAAGAGGGGGGGGTGCGCGTCGCTCAGCAGGAGGAGGGGGGTCGCGTCGCTCAGCAGGGGGAGGGGAGGGGGTGTCGCGTCGCTCAACAGGAGGAGGGGAGGGGGGTTGCGTCGCTCAGCAGGAGGAGGGGGGTGCGCGTGCGTCGCTTATGAGGGGGGGGTGCGCGCGCGTCGCTCAGGAGGGGGGTGCGGAATCGCGGCGGCGCCGCTTGGGGGATGGGGTCGCGATCGATTAGGTTTTTTTTTCTTTTCTTATCTGAGATGAAATGAACGTGGGGGGGGGGGGGGGGCAAGTTATAGGAGAGGGAAAGGGGATTTTATTTTTAATTATTTAATTTCTGAAAGTTGACTTTTTCATACGACCTCTAAACGAGGCCCACCGCCTGTCGTCCATAGCTAATTACCCCCATTCCGAACACAATGGGATATATATCGCAGGCTGATTCGACTGTTTCGATCAGTTTTCATCAAAATCAAAATATAACTCTATATATTGAATTTGAACGTGTATTTCAATTTACCGAGGCCACATACTAACTCGAAAAATTCCAGGAAAATATTTTCTAGCTTCGTATTGACGATACGATCCTAACAAAACTAGTTTCGTTGAATTCTGAGATCGTTTGAAAAACGACCAATTTCCAGTCGATTAAAATCAACTAAAACTGGTCAAACGCGTTTTCCTTTGCCAAGCTCACATATTGATTCGAAAAATTATGAAATTTGGAATCTGGCAATAACTTGACATCACGGATCCAACAAAAGTGGTTTCGTAGAAATCCGAGGTCGTTTGCAAAATTTCCATTTTTAAGGGCCTGAATTCCATAGCGACTATTCAGAACTTTCAACGGGACATATCTTTTGGTCCCCACTATGAAATTTCAATTTTTCGGATTCGTTGGAAAGATATTTTCAATTAGATTCAAATATTTTGGGTTTCACTAAAATCCGGTTTATTTTGCACCTGGTATATTCAAAATAAATTCCTCGTCGATATTATTTAAAATAATTCATTTTAAATAATCAAAATTCGCTAAAATTGCCGAAATAAAATTTTAAACTGGCCCAGATTTCCGGGTTATTACAAAAATACTGGAAAGATTTGATTTGTTTCCCCTTAAAAAAATCCAAACAAATGCTTGCTGATTTGTTACTTGTTTCCATATATGTTGAGATAAATTCGAACCACAAGGAAAGGCTTGCCAATAAACAATCACTCTGTTTGAATAAGGAAATATATTCTTGCCAAAAATGATGTTTGTGAAAATCAGAAAACTCTCTTTTAAAAAAACATAAATTCGACTTGCATTTCTGGAAATTCAAATCAAATGATTTTCTTGTCATTCAAAAATTGCTTAAGAAACAAACCATGATTTCTTGAAAGATTTGTGTCCATGTTTAATGAAATGTTTCCCTATGCATCATTTATATTTCTGGAAATCAAAATTAAATATTTTTATTTTGTGCTCATGCTTGCTTAAATTAGAGTCCACCTGATTTTGTAGCACCACTTAAATATTGATGCATTTAAACATATACATGAACCTGAATTGTTGAGTGTACTCTTGCTACACTTGTTCGAACCCAGCATGTATAAATGAACCATCTTGCTTCTTTGTATTTATTTGAACTAAATAACTTTTGGACTTGCTTTTGCCACCATGTGCTCGACCCTTGTTCATGTATATGAAGTTGCACCTTTCATGTTGCACTACAAATTTGTAAATGCTGCACATTAACATCCTTTTGTTCACCATGAAGTTGCTGATTCATGTATATGTTAATATTGTATATATGAGGTTGTGAACACATTTGCCTGACTTGTATCCATTGATGAACCACTCTGTTGCACTATCACTTGCTCATACATATGCTGAAAGTATGTTTCTCTGAAACTGTGTTGAGCTATCTTGATGGCTTGAGTATTCTTAAACCTTTGCTTTACTGATGCCATGCAGTATTGCATTAGTACTCGGTTCTGTTTCACCATGCACCATGTATATTTTCTTGGCAGTTGAAATGAGACCATGTACATGCTCCACCAAGGCTGATTTGAAATTATATAGCATTCCCATGTTACCATGAACCAAGTCTTTGTTCCTGAGATGATCATTTTTGTTGTTTTGTCTATTTGCCATGTTGTTGCTGTGTATATTGGAGTTATACCCTGACCATGCTGAAACACTTGCCATGCCATGCCATGCTTCATGATGCTACTTGTATATTTGCTGTGTCTTCATCATGGCTTGGCATGCATAACCCAGTCACGATTACTAGTCCAAATGCTTGCCCATATATCACTTGTTCACTTGCATTCTTTTATGCTTGGCATTTGACCTATACTGATATGTTACTTACTACACCCTTGGTTGTGCTTGTGCTTTATCATTTAGCTGGTTTGGTTTGAACTTCACTGATTTGTGTGCATGAACTGACTTTGATCGTGTTCTTGGTTGTGCTTGACCACATTTCTGAACATTGCATTTGTGTCACTTTATCCAGTTATAAATATGTTGAGACTCGACCATTTTGTGATATGTTGAGTTGTCTCGACAACATTTAATATTGTTGCACTGAGTCGAGATGGTCCACGTGACTACTCCTCAGTTGCACACTGGATTGGGGAGGCAGTGCACACATGTATATATATACACGTGTGTATATGCAGTCATCCGGAAAATATTCTTGTCCCTGCACAGAAATATTTTGTATATACGCTGACTGCCTTGTGGTATTTTTGGGTTATCACTGTGAATATCACAAGCTGTCTGGACACAGATTGGTGGATTAATAAATCAGAACAAGTCATGAAAAATGATGAGAAACACACCAGAAAACTGAGGCAAATAAAAATTTTGAAATAAAAATTATATCTACTAGAATGTGAAATTATTTCTATTTTAGATACTCTGTGTGTGTTTCTGTATATAACAGGTACGGATGACTGGATTGACTGTAAGCTTGTGAAGACAGAAGACTGAAGATGACAGAGAAAAATATATAATAATATCTGTGTATGAGTGGATGTGTATGTATAACTGAGTGTGAGTGTTGTAGAGAGGGTCTGTACTGAAATGTATTGAAATGTATATGAAATTGTATATCAGTGAATGTATACAAATAGTGGAGTTGTAAATCTGTATTGTTTTAAATATTGAAAAAAATTATTGTATTTAAACAAAATACTGTGTAGATATTTGAATTTCTGTATAGACGTATTCTTTTTAAATAAATATTATATTCTTGTCTGTGATGAATATATGAAACAGTATAATAACAAACACATTTAATAATAAAATATATTTGGTTGTTATCATCAAACAAAAATCATATAATTGTGTATACAACTGCGTTATATACAACAGAAATGAATCAGGGATTGGATTTGAAAAGGAAATAAACTAATTTGAAAATCAATAAGTTAATCGAATATGGAAATAGAACTTAACTGGGTTGAATAAAGTTAAGAATGGATATTGGAATCAGATAAAATAAATTTGGAATTTGGAAACTAAGTAAAATATAAATTGATTGGTTTAGTTATGTTAATTGTGTATTAAATATTGTTGTGCGTTGTTTGTGTAATTGGATGGTTAATTGGTTGAATAAAAATTCATCAATGGTTTAATAGATTCTAATCAATTGGTTTTCGATTTATAATAAACTGGATTTTTGAAATGATAATGGGATCTGTAACATCTTTTCTACCTTACTAATTTCGGGGACGAAATTATTTTAAGGAGGAAAGAATGTAATGTCTCGTACTTTTTATAGTCAACTATTTAATATATTTTATTATATTACATATTGATTTAGGATTATAAATGGATTATAATACGTAATTCGCTTATATAACGAAGTTTGAACGTATAGTTTATATATATAATTTTAAATTGAACATGAAATGTTGTGGTAGTTCGTAATTTATGATTTGAACTTCAATCGAGTATACAAAATCCGATATAAGTCGGATATCTATGAGACAAGAATCGTTTGAATCGATTTGATTATAATTTTCTATTGTAAGATAAAATTGAAGATTTCATATTATAGATTATTTGTTATATCCAATTCAAATTTTTGAATAGTCGTTGTGGAATTCGTTAATAAACGATATTGTTTATTATATAAATTAAATATGTTTTTTAATATAATTTGGATATCTTTTAACCTGAAACTATAGAATTTTGGGTTTAAAATCTATAATGATTTATTTTGAAGCTGTATGAGATTCATTTGGAGATATACGATTATAATAACATATTTTTATTCAAATTAAATTGGTTTGTAATTTAATTATATTTTTAATCACTATTATATAGGCGGCCTTAGAAGTAGCTTTCGTTCCAAACGACCTCTGTTTTCGACAGAACGAATTTTATAAGAATACGCATAGCTAATTATTGCTAGACTTACATTTTGGAGCCAATCTGAGTTGTTTTATCGGTACGTGCAATTTAACGGTAAACTGATAAATAAATTCGAAATTAAATTAACACGATTGTACAAACGGAGTCAATTTTCAATGAAACAAATTTCATTAGGACTGGAATGTCAAGGCGTAGCGGTGTGTGTATTTCCATTATGTTTTGAGTTCGTGTGTATCGATGCAATTTTAACAGTCGTGTAATATAGTAGTTCCCTGTAAAATTTAAACTACCTTATATTTTGTCTACATATTTCTTGCCTTCCCAAGTATAACCCACTGCCCTATTCCCTCTCTCCTACCTAAATACAAACATTGCATGCCTACTCATCCAAAAATGGGTACACAACCCTACTACTTCATGTTTAAGTAATGAAATATTGCGCACGGCTACTCTACTGTATTCTCTCCTATGTCCTGAAATAACCTACGTTGTAATTACACTATTACCAGACTATTTTACATCCATCACCTCTGCAGACCTCCCCAAAGATAATGCAGCTACCCTATTTTAGTAATACACACAGGCTACCTAAACTAGTTCTCACGGTACCCAAAAGCCAAAACACACATGCCGTATATACGAAAAGAAAATAAAAATCAAAGAGTTGAATTAATACAGACACTAGAATGAGTTTTGGAATAGTTTACGTTAATCCTCGGTAAGCATATCAACATGGATTTAAAACCCAAAGCTTTTGGATGAACTAAATCCATGAATAATTAGTTAAATGAAGAAACATCTGAGAGTATCTAAGATTAATTCGAAGCTAAGTACTCACACACTAGGTTACCAACTCCTACAGTTTCATTTCCTTCAGCTACTATGATCCGAACATGCTGAAAGGAAAACATGCGCAGGTAGGCAAAACAACATAGAATGGAATGAAAACTCAACGCAAGTCACGCATGCCTAAATTTAACTAGCTAGCGGGATGATTTAACTTGGATCATGTTAATCCCTCAAAAATCCATATGCATAATGAGTTATAAGATCTGAAGAACGGACACCTTCAGGTGTCGTTCGTACACAATGTTGTTCGAAACACTTAAACGACTCATGATGGATAGGACGCAACTGTGCAGAACGAGATCCAAACATCGAACCCAAGACAAGTTAATCGTCCAGTACGACTAAGAATAATGGCACGACATATTATGAGTAGTGCGGCTCAATAAAGATAAAGGGCATGAGTCAAGGTCGCACATATATTTAACATCTGCTTGTGAATTGCAACTCCTATCGCTCATGTATTCCTGCTAGTCGAACACCAACACTTTGATCAGATACCACCTATCGGTCGGTCATACACCGGTTATTAGAAAGAGCGTGCTTACATCTAAAATGCAAGCCTTAGCCAGTCACCTTCAGGATAAAAGGATCGTCGCCCGCTTACTCCGGATCATACATAACCACATTAGGGAACTATGATCGGTTGCCCGCTCGCTTCACCATCAAGCGAATCAGATACCCACTCATCATTTGCCAAAAATAGTCGCGCCAAAGAACACCGACTAAAGTCGCCCACTCAACTACTCAAAATGTTCGCTCTTATGGAACTACTCACGCATGACAACTAGGTACAACTAAGGACAGATGGCTACAACTAGGCGGTGGCATAAGTGTTATTGATGGAATGAGCGACTTGTAACCTGTACATACAGATTTCAAATAATTTCTTGAGGAGAGCTCACCTATAAATACGTCATGGCTACCAACATAAAGGGGATCCAATCCTTGAAACCACAAAGTGCTACTAAATTCTGTCCTCGATCACTCCTTAAACATTCTGGAAAGTAATGATCATTTCTACGACTGGAAGCTCCATCACTCATCTCGCCATGGCGTCAAGCATAGTCTTGTATTGGAAGACGAAGACATCTTCCTTCTCAATCACTTATCCATCCTTCTCCTCCTCAACTTCCATCATTCTCTTGTAATTAGTATGAATGAGAATATTTTGAGTGAATATAGAAATAGGTGAAAAAAGAGAGTTTATGTATTTGTATTCCTCATTATAAGAATGCAAACTATCTTCCTAGTGGACGTAGGCCTAATTTACGGCTGAACCACTCTAAATCTCATCTCGATTTTATCTTCCTCGCATTTTCATTTTCAATTGTTGTTCAATACTGTGATGGTCCGCAAATCCATAATATCAGAGTTGAGTACACACACCATACATCCAACCCGAATATCACGAAAATACGAATCATTTTTTTAGAAGAAAAAGGTAGAAGAAGAACATAAATAACAACACAGAATCTCACATCGCAGCGGTACAAAATATAATATATCATAACTTTTGAAATACAAACTTCAACTGTATAACATACACTTATCAGAGTACAACACTTACAACACAGCGGAACAAAACTCTATATAACTAACGCTGAAGCCTCCTGCTCGAAGCTCCTTTAGATAGATCTGTAAAATCCTGAACTACTTGACTACCCGTACAAATTTAGGCACCCAAGAGTTTAGGTAGAACAAAACAAAATAAACTCCGAGTCAGTCATGGGACTGGTATGAGTAATCAATTTAAAACAGTTTCAGAAACTAAATGATATCTCATAAGACCACGCCGTATAACACGGAACGGGTTTTTCCCTTATGAGAATCCAAACACTTGATTTAACTTTCAAATCCTCTTTGAAAGAAACGGTAATCTTTATATCAAAACTCTTTTGATATTATAATAATGTCTGAATCAAGTAAATAACAATCTAGTGGAACGTTTGCATCTCACGTTCACATATAATATACAATCATAAACCGCGGGAACTTATTGGATATTTGATTTCCAACTATGACAAGGTATGGAACCACATGCCGCTGGTATATCTCTAGAGGAGAATACACCGAGTTCAACAAGAACATCTTGCAACTCAGCCACACATGACCAACCACTCATTTCGCTTGAGCGTATCGAATGTATATCACCAACGGTTGGGATCAGCAACAGTTTTCCCAAATGGGACAGCATCGAATAGAATAAGAAATTAAATGAATCTCTAGATAGGTGATGATGCACCCTAATGGAAGCTACCCACATAGCCATGTTTCCTGCCCGATTTTTGTCACTTCCCGGTTGTTGAGGCCAGAGGCTATGATTACTTTTCATTCATTGATAACACGATCACTTTGAACGCCACATTATCAGATCCGTTAATCACTAATTGGTTTACACAAATATTCTAGATGTTGTGCTAAGGGAATAAATCCGTTGCAACCATATATATTTATACAGACCAACCCATTCGATCATTGGAAATATTATGTCAGACACTCGTCCACATACGTTCGTTCTGGGACTGAACGAAACCGAAGGCACTATTCAGTACATCCATCTTAGGCAATCTCTACCTAGGACTTATACAACAGCCCTTGCATTTTACTCCATCTTCAATTTTCTTTGGCATATATAATTCGCAAAGCTTATGCCAATACGGAGTGGTTCTTTGGATAAGAATCCAACCAGTCTCTCCATATTGACAACGATGGTTAAAAACTTCGATAGTCTGTGATTTAATGATCGAATAAAAACAAGTGTTTCGATAGTCGATGATTTAACAATCGAAGAAAACAGGTGTTCGTCCAAACATCAAACAATCAATGAGCCCTTAAATTAATATTTCATTAATTAAATCACTTCTCTATTTCTTTATCAATATTTGTTAACCAAATGTTTTCAATAACCATATTGGCCTTTTACGTTATTTGGAAAACATTTCCTAATATCACGTTCCTTTATTTTCCAATTTAGAAAAATATATACTATTTATAATTGGAAAATATTCCAATTACTTATCTCTTTTTCGATCTCGTTTATTTCTATACTTAGGAAATATTTATTATTCTACTTCCAAGCTCACACTTATTTGGGTTAAAATGGATGTTGTGTAAAACATCGTTACGACAACCCAAAAACTATATTCAACTAACTCTTATCCAACATTGATCTTCGAGCCTGAAATCTTACTATTTATTTGTTAATAATGAAATCAATCAAGTTGGGGTATAACTACCTCTCAGACCTAGAATGAATAACATTTATAACGTCAAAACAGATATGACTACTTACTCGAATAATCAATACCATACAACTACTTATTCACTTTTAAACACGTATACACTTTCTCTTTCTATTCTTATGAGATTTTATTTCTAGTCTTCCTTTTTGATTACACTATTCTATTTTTAAGTTCGTTTTCTTATCGACTTCTATATACATTGATATATAGATTCTAGTTATCAAATTTCTTAAAAATATTCTAATTCCTTAAATTTTCGGAAAAATTCGCCATAACCTCCGTTGTACCGAAGCATCGGGATATTTTAAATAGCCTCCCATGGCCCTCACTAATCCAAAAGAAAAAGAAAAAGCCAAGCGGCTTGCCGATACGGCGCATAAAATATCATATATGAATTAAATATGTACCTTTTTGTCGGGCATTCTATATATATACCTTCATTATCCTTATCCCAAACATGTCTCCTGTATGTCTATACCTGCCCAATTTATTTCAACTATACCTGATGGTTTTAACTCAATTCGTAAATTAACTCTTTAATTAACTCTTTGCCTATTTCACTAATTTATTTGAACATATCACATTCAAATATATTTTAATCTACTTATGAACCAAATCTAATTCTATTTTCAACTCGAGTTATATATTTGATTTCGAATATGAATTCTCAATCTCTTTCACTTATCCAAAACCCAATTCTGATTCAAATTTCCTTTAACTAATTTCTTCAATTAGTTAACTCTATTCAAAAATTCAAATTATGATTTTTGTCCCGAAAATCATTTCATTTACACAGCTTGAGCTCGTATTTATTTCCCAACTCAATTCTGGATTTTTCAAATGGAAACTCGGATTTTATTTGTTTAAAATCCTTATATTTATTTAAATAAACCCTTATAGAAATTTGATTTTGACATATCACAAAATCTATTCGACGAAATCCAGATTTTTCTCTTTTATTAAAAAAACAATTATCTAACTGGTCCTGACGGTTCTAGTTTCAAAGAATTCCGACTTAATTTGACTTCTATAGACTCAATTGATGTTCGAATCGCCAATTTACGAACTGCAGCGCTGCGGCGAGTTCGTTTTAAATTATATATATATATATAAACGTTTTAACTTCGTTTATAATAAATTCAACTCCATTCTGATATATTTTTAATATATATCAAATCCAATTTTCCAATTCAACATAATATTTCCGATCTTCTAAAATTGTCGATTTTCCCTAACTTGGAAATAAATTTATTTATACTTCGATCTTCTATATTCAAATTCTATTTCAATTCAAATTGAATTTCCTATATTCAAATTCCATTTTCAATTCTATTTGAATTTCCTACATTCAAATTTATTTTCAAACTTCATTTGAATTTCTATATTCAAATTCAATTTTAACTTTATTTGAATCCTATATTCAAATTCAATTTTTAACTTTATTTGAATTTCTATATTCAAATTCTATTTTAATCATATATTCAAATTCCCATTTCAACTCAATTTGAATTCTATTTTCAAATTCACATTTCAAATTCTATTTTGAAATTCTATTTTCAAATTCCATTTCAATCTATTTGAATTCTATATTCAAATTCCATATTTAAACTATTTGAATTCTATATTCAAATTCCATATTTAAAATTTCTTTATTCAAATTCCATTTCACTTTCAATATTCAAATTCTACATTTGAATTCCCTTTATATTTTCTATATTCAAATTCTATATTTGAGTTCCATTTGAATTTCTATATTCAAACTCTATTTGAATTTCTATATTAAATTTCTATTTGAATTTTCTTTATTCAAAATCTATTTCAAACTTTCTTTATTCATTCTTTAAACAAGTCTCGATTTAAATTCCTTTTGAAATCGATATTTCTACTTTTGGAAAATAGATTTCCCTTTTCAATTTCACACTTGTATTTTTATTTCTGAATTATCCAATGAAAATTCTTTTCACTTCATTTATAAACTTCGTTTATAAAAGAACTATTTATAAACTTCATTTATAAAAGAACTACTTGTTGAACTACTTGTTTTATTTCTTGTAAAACAAGTTAATATTTCAAATCTATTTAAAAATTCAAATTCTATTTTAGAAAAATAGAATTTCCCTTTCAAATCTCAAAATACCCCTTTAAGGGTATTTTTTTTATAAATTGACAATTAGGCCCAGTGATATTTAAACACCAAACAACCAATTATTTATTTCAGGTTTTCTAACACATCATATATGACAGTATATATGCAAACAAATAAACAAACAGATAATATATTTTTGAGGAATCCAGTTGGATTCCTCCAACCTGTTTTCCTACATCCACAGACGTTAGTCAACATAGTAATACCCATCCTGCTTCGAGGCAGGATATCGCGGTATGAAGGTCATCCACTAATATATATTTGTGGGGCACATAGAGAAATCATCCACTATGAAACTGCGGGCATCCGCTAATGAGACTGCGGGAATCAATCCAACCATCAACCCAATATATATATAATAGTCAACCCTAAATAACTAATATATTTCAAACAAATCAGAAAGCATTCAACAAGCAACAAACAATTATTTTTAACGACATAAAAATAATTCTAAATAAAAGGTGAGTGAGATTTACTCACCGTGATTTTAATTTGATCCATTTTGATTCTCATTTCAATTTTATTTCGAAGATGACGATTTTTTCCATGATCGTAACGCAACCGATGATGTTCGATTTGAACCTAAAAGGGATACGATATATTATTTATCTATTTATTGTGCAAGTTTGAATATAATTTCTCGTCTTCAACTAACATAACTAATAATAAATTACCTTTAAGTCTAAGCAAAACCCTTCCTTTCCCAATTACAAATTCGAGCCCTTTTGCCACTGTACAAGACATTGTCAAATCTCACTCCTCCACTACTTGTCCTCCCTATCAATTGCCATATTTAGTTTACCCAGTCCATCGTGACCTTACTTCCATTTCCTCTTGCAAACAAATCGTCTCTAATTCACCATCAACCCTTCGAACTATCGATGAAACTTACCTCTGAACAATCCCAGAAACTGCCTTCAGCCCTTAAAAACTGCATCGACTCAATATGACATTTCATCAACTACCTTGCAGGCAATTTCCACCATTGTTGTCGTACCATTTCATTGATGAAACTGAACAAAAACTCATAGTCGAAACAAAAGCATAACGTAACTCAACAGCAGCTTCAACTTCCCCATCCTATTGACCTCGACCCCTCACCAAAAGCGACAGGCTTTTTTCCCCTTTTTCCGCCACTGTCCGACCCCTGAAGCGAGGTCATCGCCACAGACTAACCCAGCTTCGAATTCTCTCAGCATCGTTCTTCCCATTGTTGTCGAACTCGCACCCTTCCAGTCTACCAAGTTTATCGCCGACGCGCTGCTACCCACCCAAGCACCCAAATCGACTTTACATCTGTTATCGCACACTACAGAAACCCAAAACTCAATCAATCTGAACTCTATCCTAATCGCGATTTCCATACCTAGAACCAATGAACTCACGATCGAACTTGGATTGAGTTCTGAGAACTCGCGATGGTGAATCGAATGATGAGACCAAATTTTCATTTTGATTTCAAAAACACGAGCGACCCCTTTTCTGCGGAGGCTTCGAATTGTTTTTGAGGCATGGAGTGGATTTGTAATCGTTTTCTGCGTGTATTCGTTTTAACAGAGGAGGGGCCATTTTATTTGTGGTGCTGAACGAGAGTATCAGCCATTTTAATTTATAAAGGGGATTCTCGGTTTTGAGAGGAGGAAGAGAGGGCCACGTTTGTTTAACTGTGTGGTGAGGGAAGGGGGTATGTGTTTTAATAAGGGACACTATTTTTATTTGTTTTTATTTTAGTTTGAATTAACCGATGCGATTTAAATAAATTAAATTATCCTGTTTTTTTAGAACTCCTATTCGAACCCAACACTGACATTCTTAGGGTAATACTACCATTCTGGACACACTGGAATGAGCTATGAAGTCTAATTTTATCATCTGAAGGGGATATTAATTTAAACCAATATCAATAGAATTTCAAAACAAGTTAAATTCTTCGAAAATAAATTATTCTTATCGAATTCTATTTAAATTGAAATTCCTATAAATTATCTAAATTATTTTAACACTGTTTTAAATTTGAATTGAATTATTTCAAATTTCTCGTATTTCGATAATTATAAATATTCGAAATAAATCGTATTTCGATTATAAAATCAATAACTCAATATAAATAAAAATTTATATTGTCAACTCAATATTTAAAACCATATTAAATATTTAAAATTAACCGACCAAAATTATGGGTCATTACATTCTTCCCCACTTAAAAGAATTTCGTCCCCAAAAATACTAAGGTAGGAAAAATACTATGAACCCATTACTTTACAAAAACCCACTGATGTTGAAACTCAAACCTTTCTTATTTCAACAATTTTAATTCTACCAAAACTTTTGATTCTCGATTATATTGCATCTCATATATACTCACATTCATTTAATCTAAAAGATTTACAATCAATTCATATTCCATTCAAATTGGTTCTGATCAATTTATTTACTTTGATCCATTTAACTTACTTAAGTTAAATTTAATTTCAATCATTTAACTCCTGGGTTCTTATTTCAAATCTCCCTTGAAATAATATAAATATATACATATATTTATCTCTATCTCAAATTCAAAACATTTGAATTTTCAAACTAACTTGTTTTCTTTTCAAAATAATTCCCTTCAAAAACTTTTCAAAGGCAGCAATCCCTCACTTAGAAACTCGAAAATGAACACCGATGATGGTCGACTCATCACCAGAATTATTTCCAAGCTACTGAATGGGTTCAGTGCTATATTATTTGATATTCATTTAAAAAATATTTTTCCAAATACCCAGGATTTTAAATTCTGAATTCTGGTTTGAATTCAATTCTAATTCATCTCATTTGTATATCTTATTTCTATACAAATTCCACTTGGTTATATATAATCATTTCATTTCTTATAATCTTATTCGATTATAATCCTTACAATCAACTCAACCATTTAAAACAATATCGTGTCCAATCTTCTGTTCAAGTGTTTATAAACTCCCATCTACATCGTGGCGTCCCACGATTCGATCAGAATTCATAATCCACTCAACAGACTAGTCAACACAATATAAAACAGTTTTTATATCAATTAACAAATACGCTCTCTCGTATATATATACACTCAACTCATTCTAGGGTACTACTGACCCTATCTCTAATGAGCACAATTCCACAAAGCCTAGGTGTTCGCTCAACCTAAGCTCTGATACCAACTGTAACAGCCCGCAAATCCGTAATATCAGAGTTGCTACACACACCATACATCCAACCCAAATATCATGAAAATACGAATCATTTTTTTAGAAGAAAAAGGTAGAAGAAGAACAGAAATAACAACACAGAATCTCACATCGCGGCGGAACAAAATATAATATATCATAACTTTTGAAATACAAACTTCAACTGTATAACATACACTTATCAGAGTACAACACTTACAACACAGCGGAACAAAACTCTATATAACTAACGCTGAAGCCTCCTGCTCCAAGCTCCTTTAGATAGATCTGTAAAATCCTGAACTACTTGATTGCCCGTACAAATTTAGGCACCAAAGAGTTAAGGTAGAACAAAAAAATAAACTCCGGGTCAGTCATGGGACTGGTATGAGTAATCAATTTAAAACAGTTTCAGAAACTAAATGATATCTCATAAGACCATGCCGTATAACACGGAACGGGTTTTTCCCTTATGAGAATCCAAACACTTGGTTTAACTTTCAAATCCTCTTTGAAAGAAACAGTAATCTTTATATCAAAACTCTTTTGATATTATAATAATGTCTAAATCAAGTAAATAACAATCTAGTGGAACGTTTGCATCTCACGTTCCACATATAATATACAATCATAAACCGCGAGCACTTATTGGATCTTTGATTTCCAACTATGACAAGGTGTGGAACCACCTGCCACTGGTATATCTCTAGAGGAGAATACACCAAGTTCAACAAGAACATCTTGCAACTCATCCACACATGACCGACCACTCATTTCGCTTGACCGTATCGAATGTATATCACCAACGGTTGGGATCAGCAACCGTTTTCCCGAATGGGACAACATCGAATATAATAAGGAACTAAATGAATCTCTGGATAGGTGATGATACACCCTAATGGAAGCTACCCACATAGATATGCTGCCTGCCCGATTTTTGTCACTTCCCGGTTGTTGATGCCAGAGGCTACGATTACTTTTCATTCATTGATAACACGATCACTTTGAATGCCACATTATCAGATCCGCTAATCACTAATTGGTTTACATAAATATTCTAGATGTTATGCTAAGGGAATAAATCCGTTGCAACCATATATATTTATACAGACCAACCCATTCGATCATTAGAAATATTCTGTCAGACACTCGTCCATATACGTTCGTTCAGGGACTGAACGAAACCGAAGGCACTATTCAGTACATCCATCCTAGGCAATCTCTACCTAGGACTTATACAACAGCCCTTGCACTTTACTCTGTCTTCAATTTTCTTTGGCATATATGATTCGCAACGCTTATGCCAATACATAGTGGTTCTTTGGATAAGAATCCAACCGGTCTCTCCATATAGACAACGATGGTTAAAAACTTCGTTAGTCTGTGATTTAACGATCGAATAAAAACAAGTGTTTCGATAGTCGATGATTTAACTATCAAAGAAAATAAGTGTTAATCCAAACATCAAACAATCACTGAGCCCTTAATTAATATTCCATTTATTAAATCACTTCTCTATTTCTTTATCAATATTTGTTAACCAAATATTTTCAATAACCATATTGGCCTTTTACGTTATTTGGAAAACATTTCCGAATATCACGTTCCTTTATTTTCCAATTTAGAAAAATAAATACTATTTATAATTGGAAAATATTCCAATTACTTATCTCTTTTCCGATCACGTTTATTTCTATACTTAGGAAATATTTATTATTCTACTTCCAAGCTCACACTTGTTTGGGTTAAAACGGATATTGTGCAAAACATCGTTACGACAACCCAAATACTATATTCAACTAACTATTATCCAACATTGGTCTTCGAGCCTGAAATCTTACTATTTATTTGTTAATAATGAAATCAATCAAGTTGGGGTATAACTACCTCTCAGACCTTGACTTAATAACATTTATAACGTCAAAACAGATATGACTACTTACTCGAATAATCAATACCATACAACTACTTATTCACTTTTAAACACGTATACACTTTCTCTTTCTATTCTTATGAAAATTTTTTCCTAGTCTTCCTTTTTGATTACACTATTCTATTTTTAAGTTCGTTTTCTTATCGACTTCTATATATATTGATATATATATTCTAGTTATCAAATTTCTTAAAAATATTCTAACTCCTTAAATTTTTGGAAAAATTCGCCATAACCTCCTTTGTACCGAGAGCATCGGGATATTTCAAATAGCCTCCCATGGCCCTCACTAATCCAAAAGAAAAAGAAAAAGCCAAGCAGCTTGCCGATACGGCGCATAAAATCTCATATATGAATTAAATACATACCTTTTTGTCGGGCATTCTATATATATACCTTCATTATCCTTATCCCATACATGTCTCCTGTATGTCTATACCTGTCCAATTTATTTCAACTATACCTGATCGTTTTAACTCAATTCGTAAATTAACTCTTTAATTAACTCTTTGCATATTTCACTAATTTATTTGAACATATCACATTCAAATATATTTTAATCTACTTATGAACCAAATCTAATTCTATTTTCAACTCGAGTCATATATTCGATTTCGAATATAAATTCTCAATCTCTTTCACTTATCCAAAACCCAATTCTGATTCAAATTTCCTTTAACTAATTTCTTCAATTAGTTAACTCTATTCAAAAATTCAAATTATGATTTTTGTCCCAAAAATCATTTCATTTACACATCTTGAGCCCGTATTTATTTCCCAACTCAATTTTGGATTTTTCAAATGGAAACTCGGATTTTATTTGTTTAAAATCCTTATATTTACTTAAATAAACCCTTATGGTTTTATAAAGGTTTTGGCGCTGCACTTTTAGAAATTTGATTTTGAAATATCTCAAAATCTATTCGACGAAATCCAGATTTTTCTCTTCTATTAAAAAAACTATTATCTAACTGGTCCTGACGGTTCTTGTTTCAAAGAATTCCGACTTAATTTGACTTTTATATACTCAATTGAAGTTCGAATCGCCAATTTACGAACTGCAGCGCGGCGGCGAATTCGTTTTAAATTATAAATATATATATATAAACGTTTTAACTTCATTTATAATAAATTCAACTCCATCCTGATATATTTTTAATATATATCAAATCCAATTTTCCAATTCAACATAATATTTCCGATCTTCTAAAATTGTCGATTTTCCCCAACTCGGAAATAAATTTATTTATACTTCGATCTTCTATATTTAAATTCTATTTCAATTCAAATTCAATTTCCTATATTCAAATTGCATTTTCAATTCTATTTGAATTTCCTATATTCAAATTTATTTTCAAACTTCATTTGAATTTCTATATTCAAATTCAATTTTAACTTTATTTAAATCCTATATTCAAATTCAATTTTTAACTTTATTTGAATTTCTATATTCAAATTCTATTTTCAATTCTATTTGAATCATGTATTCAAATTCCCATTTCAACTTTATTTGAATTCTATATTCAAATTCCCATTTCAAATTCTATTTTGAAATTCTATTTTCAAATTCCATTTCAATCTATTTGAATTCTATATTCAAATTCCATATTTAAACTATTTGAATTCTATATTCAAATTCCATATTTAAAAGTTCTTTATTCAAATTCCATTTCACTTTCGATATTCAAATTCTACATTTGAATTCCCTTTATATTTTCTATATTCAAATTCTATATTTGAGTTCCATTTGAATTTCTATATTCAAACTCTATTTGAATTTCTATATTAAATTTCTATTTGAATTTTCTTTATTCAAATTCTATTTCAAACTTTCTTTATTCATTCCATAAACAAGTCTCGATTTCAATTCCTTTTGAAATCGATATTTCTACTTTTGGAAAATAGATTTCCCTTTTTAATTTCACACTTGTATTTTTATTTGAATTATCCAATGATAATCCTTTTCACTTCATTTATAAACTTCGTTTATAAAAGAACTATTTATAAACTTCGTTTATAAAGGAACTACTTGTTTTATTTCTTTTAAAACAAGTTAATATTTTAAATCTCAAATACCCCTTTAAGGGTATTTTTTTATGAATTAACAATTAGGCCCAGTGATATTTAAACACCAAACAACCAATTATTTATTTCAAGTTTTCTAACACATCATATATGACAGTATATATGCAAACAAATAAACAAACAGATAATATATTTTTGAGGAATCCAGTCGGATTCCTCCAACCTGTTTTCCTACATCCACAGACGTTAGTCAACATAATAATACCCATCCTGCTTTGAGGCAGGATATCGCGGTATGAAGGTCATCCACTAATATATATTTGTGGGGCGCATAGGGAAATCATCCGCTATGAAACTGCGGGCATCCGCTAATGAGACTGAGGGAATCAATCCAACCATCAACCCAATATATATATATAATAGTCAACCCTAAATAACTAACATATTTCAAACAAATCGGAAAGAATTCAACAAGCAACAAACAATTATTTTTAACGACATAAAAATAATTCTAAATAAAAGGTGAGTGAGATTTACTCACCGTGATTTTAATATGATCCATTCTGATTCTCATTTCAATTTTATTTCGAAGATGACGACTTTTTCCATGATCGTAACGCAACCGATGATGTTCGATTTGAACCTAAAAGGGATACGACATATTATTTATCTATTTATTGTGCAAGTTTGAATATAATTTCTCGTGTTCAACTAACATAACTAATAATAAATTACCTTTAAGTCCGAGCAAAACCCTTTCTTTCCCAATTACAAATTCGAGCCCTCTTGCCACTGTACAAGACATTGTCAAATCTCACTCCTCCACTACTCGTCCTCCCTATCAATTGCCATACTTAGTTTACCTAGTCCATCGTGACCTCACTTCCATTTCCTCTTGCAAACAAATCGTCTCTAATTCACCATCAACCCTTCGAACTATCGATGAAACTTACCTCCGAACAGTCCCAGAAACTGCCTTCAGCCCTTAAAAACTACATCGACTCACTACGACATTTATCCAACTACCTTGCAGGCAATTTCCACCAATGTTGTCATACCATTTCATTGATGAAACTAAACCAAACCTCATAGTCGAAACAAAAGCATAACGTAACTCAACAGCAGCTTCAACTTCCCCATCCTGTTGTCCTCAACCCCTTACCAAAAGCGACAGGCTTTTTTTCCCCTTTTCTGCCACTGTCCGACTCCTGAAACGAGGTCATCGCCACAGACTAACCCTGCTTCGAATTCTCTCAGCATCGTTCTTCCCATTGTTGTCGAACTCGCACCCTTCCAGTCTACCAAGTTTATCGCCGACGCCCTGCTACCCACCCAAGCAAACAGATCGACTTTACATCTGTTATCGCACACTACAGAAACCCCAAACTCGATCAATCCGTACTCTATCCTAATCGCGATTTCCAGTCCGAGAACCAATGAACTTGCGATCGAACTTGGATCGAGTTCAGAGAACTCGCGATGATGAATCGAACGATGAGACCAAATTTTCATTTTTATTTCAAAAACATGAGCGACCCCTTTTCTGCTGAGGCTTCGAATTGTTTTTGAGGCATGGAGTGGCTTTGTAATCGTTTTCTACGTGTATTTGTTTTAACAGAGGAGGGGCCATTTTATTTGTGGTGGTGAACGAGAGTATCATCAATTTTAATTTATAAAGGGGATTCACGGTTTTGAGAAGAGGAAGAGAGGGCCACGTTTGTTTAACTGTGTGGTGAGGGAAGGGGGTATGTGTTTTAATAAGGGACACTATTTTTATTTGTTTTTATTTTAGTTTGAATTAACCGATGCGATTTAAATAAATTAAATTATCCTATTTTTTTAGAACTCCTATTTGAACCCAACACTGACATTCTTAGGGTAATACTACCATTCCGGACACACTGGAATGAGCTACGAAGTCTAATTTTATCATCTGAAGGGGATATTAATTTAAACCAATATCAATTGAATTTCAAAACAATTTAAATTCTTCGAAAATAAATTATTCTTATCGAATTCTATTTAAAGTGAAATTCCTATAAACTATCTGAATTATTTTAACTCTGTTTTAAATTCGAATTGAATTATTTCAAAATTCTCGTATTTCGATAATTATAAATATTCGAATTAAATTGTATTTCGATTATAAAATCTATAACTCAATATAAATATAAATTTATATTGTCAACTCAATATTTAAAACCATATTAAATATTTAAAATTAACCGACTAAAATTACGGGTCATTACATTCTTCCCCACTTAAAAGAATTTCGTCCCCGAAAATACTAAGGTAGGAAAAATACTACGAACCTATTACTTTACAAAAACCCACTGATGTTGAAGCTTAAACCCTTCTTATTTCAACAAATTTAATTCTACCAAAACTTTTGGTTCTCGATTATATTGCATCTCATATATACTCACATTCATTTAATCTGAATGATTTACAATCAATTCATATTCCATTCAAATTTGTTCTGATCAATTTATTTACTTCGATCCATTTAATTTACTTAAGTTAAATTTAATTTCAATCATTTAACTCCTGGGTTGTTATTTCAAATCTCCTTTGAAATAATATAAATATATACATATATTTATATCTATCTCAAATTCAAAACATTTGAATTTTCGAACTAACATGTTTTCTTTTCAAACAAATTCCCCTCAAAAACTTTTCTAAGGCAGCAATCCCTCACTTAGAAACTCGAAAATGAACACCGATGATGGTCGACTCATCACCAGAATTATTTCCCAGCTACTGAATGGGTTCAGTGCTATATTATTTGATAATCATTTAGAAAAATATTTTTCCAAACACCCAGGATTTTAAATTCTGAGTTCTGGTTTGAATTCAATTCTATTTCATCTCATTTGTATATCTTATTTCTATAAAAATTCCACTTGGTTATATATAACCATTTCATTTCTTATAATCTTATTCGATTATAATCCTAACAATCAACTCAACCATTTAAAACAATATTGTGTCCAATCTTCTGTTCAAGTGTTTATAAACTCCTATCGACATCGTGGCGTCCCACGATTCGATCAGAATTTGTAATCCACTCAACAGACAAGTCAACACAATATAAAACAGTTTTTATATCAATTAACAAATACGCTCTCTCGTATATATATAAACTCAACACATTCTAGGGTACTACTGATCCTATCTCTAATGAGCACAATTCCACAAAGCCTAGGTGTTCGCTTAACCTAAGCTCTGATACCAACTGTAACAGCCCGCAAATCCGTAATATCAGAGTTGACTACACACACCATACATCCAACCCAAATATCACGAAAATACGAATCATTTTTTTAGAAGAAAAAGATAGAAGAAGAACAGAAATAACAACACAGAATCTCACATCGCGGCGGGACAAAAAATAATATATCACAACTTTAGAAATACAAACTTCAACAGTATAACATACACTTATCAGAGTACAACACTTACAACACAGCGGAACAAAACTCTATATAACTAACGCTGAAGCCTCCTGCTTCAAGCTCCTTTAGATAGATCTGTAAAATCCTGAACTACTTGACTGCCCGTACAAATTTAGGTACCCAAGAGTTTAGGTAGAACAAAACAAAATAAACTCTGGGTCAGTCATGGGACTGATATGAGTAATCAAATTAAAACAGTTTCAGAAACTATATAATATCTCATAAGACCACGCCGTATAACATGGAAAGGGTTTTCCCTTATGAGAATCCAAACACTTGATTTAACTTTCAAATCCTCTTTGAAAGAAACGGTAATCTTTATATCAAGACTCTTTTGATATTATAATAATGTCTAAATCAAGTAAATAACAATATAGTTGAACGTTGCATCTCACGTTCCACATATAATATACAATCATAAACCACGGGCACTTATTGGATATTTGATTTCCAACTATGACAAGGTATGTAACCACTTGCCGCTGGTATATCTCTAGAGGAGAATACACCGAGTTCAACTAGAACATCTTGCAACTTAGCCACACATGACCGACGGCTCATTTCGCTTGAGCGTATCGAATGTATATCACCAACAGTTGGGATCAACAACCGTTTTCCCGAATGGGACAACATCGAATAGAATAAGGAATTAAATGACTCTCTAGATAGGTGATGATACACCCTAATGGAAGCTACCCACATAGCCATGTTGCCTACCCGATTTTTGTCACTTCCCGGTTGTTGAGGCCTGAGGCTACGATTACTTTTCATTCATTGATAACACAATCACTTTGAATGCCACATTATCAGATCAGTTAATCACTAATTGGTTTACAAAAATATTCTAGATGTTATGCTAAGGGAATAAATCCGTTGCAACCATATATATTTATATAGACCAACCCATTCGATCATTGGAAATATTCTGTCAGACACTCGTCCATATACGTTCGTTCTGGGACTGAACGAAACCGAAGGCACTATTCAGTACATCCATCCTAGGCAATCTCTACCTAGGACTTATACAACAGCCCTTGCACTTTACTCCGTCTTCAATTTTCTTTGGCATATATGATTCGCAACGCTTATGCCAATACGGAGTGGTTCTTTGGATAAGAATCCAACCGGTCTCTCCATATTGACAACGATGGTTAAAAACTTCGATAGTCTGTGATTTAACGATCGAATAAAAACAAGTGTTTCGATAGTCGATGATTTAACTATCGAAGAAAACAGGTGTTCATCCAAACATCAAATAATCATTGAGCCCTTAATTAATATTCCATTAATTAAATCACTTCTCTATTTCTTTATCAATATTTGTTAACCAAATATTTTCAATAACCATATTGGCCTTTTACGTTATTTGGAAAACATTTCCGAATATCACGGTCCTTTATTTTCCAATTTAGAAAAATATATTATATTTATAATTGGAAAATATTCTAATTACATATCTTTTTTCCGATATCGTTTATTTCTATACTTCGAAAATATTTATTATTCTACTTCCAAGCTCACACTTATTTGGGTTAAAACGAATGTTGTGTAAAACATCGTTACGACAACCCAAATACTATATTCAACTAACTCTTATCCAACATTGATCTTCGAGCCTGAAATCTTACTATTTATTTGTTAATAATGAAATCAATCAAGTTGGGGGTATAACTAACTCTCAGACCTTGACTGAATAACATTTATAACATCAAAATAGATATGACTACTTAATCGAATAATCAATACCATACAACTACTAATTCACTTTTAAACACGTATACACTTTCTCTTTCTATTCTTTTAAGATATTATTCCTAGTCTTCCTTTTCGATTACACTATTCTATTTTTAAGTTCGTTTTCTTATCGACTTCTATATATATTGATATATAGATTCTTGTTTTCAAATTTCTTAAAAATATTCTAACTCCTTAAATTTCCGGAAAAATTCGCCATAACCTCCTTTGTACCGGGAGCATCGGGATATCTCAAATAGCCTCCCATGGCCCTTACTAATCCAAAAGAAAAAGAAAAAGCCAAGCGGCTTGCCGATACGGCGCATAAAATATCATATATGAATTAAATATGTACCTTTTTGTCGAGCATTCTATATATATACCTTCATTATCCTTATCCCATACATGTCTCCTGTATGTCTATACCTGTCCAATTTATTTCAACTATACCTGATCAATTTAACTCAATTCGTAAATTAACTCTTTAATTAACTCTTTGCCTATTTCACTAATTTATTTGAACATATCACATTCAAATATATTTTAATCTACTCATGAACCAAATCTAATTCTATTTTCAACTCGTGTTATATATTTGATTTCGAATATAAATTCTCAATCTCTTTCACTTACCCAAAACCCAATTCTGATTCAAATTTCCTTTAACTAATTTATTCAATTAGTTAACTCTATTCAAAAATTCAGATTATGATTTTTGTCCCAAAAATCATTTCATTTACAAATCTTGAGCTCGTATTTATTTCCCAACTCAATTCTGGATTTTTCAAATGGAAACTCGGATTTTATTTGTTTGAAATCCTTATATTTATTTAAATAAACCCTTATGGTTTTATAAAGGTTCTGGCGCTGCACTTTTAGAAATTTGATTTTGACAAATCTCAAAATCTATTGGATGAAATCCAGATTTTTCTCTTCTATTAAAAAAACTATTATCTAACTGGTCTTGACGGTTCTTGTTTCAAAGAATTCCGACTTAATTTGACTTTTATATACTCAATTGAAGTTTGAATCGCCAATTTACGAACTGCAGCGCTGCGGCAAGTTCGTTTTAAATTATATATATATATATATATATAAACGTTTTAACTTTGTTTATAATAAATTCAACTCCATTCTGATATATTTTTAATATATATCAAATCCAATTTTCCTATTTAACATAATATTTCCGATCTTCTAAAATTGTCAATTTTCCCTAACTCGGAAATAAATTTATTTATACTTCGATCTTCTATATTCAAATTCTAATTTAATTCAAACTGAATTTCCTATATTCAAATTCCATTTTCAATTCTATTTGAATTTCTTATATTCAAATTTATTTTCAAACTTCAAACTTTATTTGAATCCTATATTCAAATTAAATTTTTAACTTTATTTGAATTTCTATATTCAAGTTCTATTTTCAACTCTATTTGAATCATATATTCAAATTCCCATTTCAACTCTATTTGAATTCTATATTCAAATTCCCATTTCAAATTCTATTTTCAAATTCTATTTTCAAATTCCATTTCAATCTATTTGAATTCTATATTCAAATTTCATTTCAAACTATTTGAATTCTATATTCAAATTCCATATTTAAAATTTCTTTATTCAAATTCCATTTCACTTTCGATATTCAAATTCTACATTTGAATTCCCTTTATATTTTCTATATTCAAATTCCATATTTGAATTCCATTTGAATTTCTATATTCAAACTCTATTTGAATTTCTATATTAAATTTCTATTTGAATTTTCTTTATTCAAATTCTATTTCAAACTTTCTTTATTCATTCTTTAAACAAGTCTCGATTTCAATTCCTTTTGAAATCGATATTTCTACTTTTGGAAAATAGATTTCCCTTTTCAATTTCACACTTGTATTTTTATTTCTGAATTATCCAATGATAATTCTTTTCACTTCATTTATAAACTTCGTTTATAAAAGAACCATTTGTAAACTTCGTTTATAAAGGAACTACTTGTTTAATTTCTTTCAAAACAAGTTAATATTTCAAATCTATTTAAAAATTAAAATTATATTTTAGAAAAATAGAATTTCCCTTTTATATCTCAAATACCCCTTTCAGGGTATTTTTTTAAAAAAATTAACACTTAGGCCCTGTGATATTTAAACACCAAACAACCAATTATTTTTTTCAGGTTTTCTAACACATCATACATGACAATATATATGCAAACAAATAAACAAACTGATAATAAATTTTTGAGGAATCCAGTCGGATTCCTCCAACCTATTTTCCTACATCCACAGATGTTAGTCAACATAGTAATACCCATCCAGCTTCGAGGAAAGATATCGCGGTATGAAGGTCATCCACTAATATATATTTGTGGGGCGCATAGGGAAATCATCCGCTATGAAACTGCGGGCATCCACTAATGTGACTGCGGGAATCAATCCAACCATCAACCCAATATATATATAATAGTCAACCCTAAATAACTAATATATTTCAAACAAATCAGAAAGCATTCAACAAGCAACAAACAATTATTTCTAACGACATAAAATAATTCTAAATAAAAGGTGAGTGAGATTTACTCACCGTGATTTTAATTCGATCCACTCTAATTCTCATTTCAATTTTATTTCGAAGATGACGACTTTTTCTATGATCGTAAGGCAACCGATGATGTTCGATTTGAACCTAAAAGGGATACGATATATTATTTATCTATTTATTGTGCAAGTTTGAATATAATTGCTTGTCTTCAACTAACATAACTAATAATAAATTACCTTTAAATCTGAGCAAAACCCTTTCTTTCCCAATTTCAAATTCGAGCCCTCTTGCCAGTGTACAAGACATTATCAAATCTCACTCCTCCACTACTCGTCCTCCCTATCAATTGCCATACTTAGTTTACCCAGTCCATAGTGACCTCACTTCCATTTCCTCTTGCAAACAAATCGTCTCTAATTCACCATCAACCCTTCGAACTATCGATGAAACTTACCTCCGAACAGTCCCAGAAACTGCCTTCAGCCCTTAAAAACTGCATCGACTCAGTACGACATTTCATCAACTACCTTGCAGGCAATTTCCACCATTGTTGTCATACCATTTCATTGATGAAACTGAACCAAACCTCATAGTCGAAACAAAAGCATAACGTAACTCAACAGCAGCTTCAACTTCCCCATCCTGTTGACCTCGACCACTCACCAGAAGCGATAGGCTTTTATTCCCCTATTCTGCCACTGTCCGACCCCTGAAGCGAGGTCATCGCCACAGACTAACCCAGCTTCGAATTCTCTCAGCATCGTTATTCCCAATGTTGTCGAACTCGCAACCTTCTAGTCTACCAAGTTTATCGCCGACGCCCTGCTACCCACCCAAGCACCCAGACCGACTTTACATCTGTTATCGTACACTACAGAAACCCCAAACTCAATCAATCTGAACTCTATCCTAATCGCGATTTCCAGACCTAGAACCAATGAACTCGTGATCGAACTTGGATCGAGTTCAGAGAACTCGCGATGGTGAATCGAACGATGAGACCAAATTTTCATTTTGATTACAAAAACACGAGCGACCCCTTTTCTGCTGAGGCTTCGAATTGTTTTTGAGGCATGGGGGGGCTTTGTAATCGTTTTCTGCGTGTATTTGTTTTAACAGTGGAAGGGCCATTTTATTTGTGGTGGTGAATGAGAGTATCAGCGATTTTAATTTATAAAGGGAATTCACGGTTTTGAGAGGAGGAAGAGAGGACCACGTTTGTTTAACCGTGTGGTGAGGGAAGGGAGTATGTGTTTTAATAAGGGACACTATTTTTATTTGTTTTTATTTTAGTTTGAATTAACCGATGCGATTTAAATAAATTAAAATATCATGTTTTTTTAGAACTCCTATTCGAACCCAACACTGACATTCTTAGGGTAATACTACCATTCCGGACACACTGGAATGAGCTACGA
This sequence comes from Allium sativum, assembly GCA_030737875.1. Lineage (NCBI taxonomy): Eukaryota > Viridiplantae > Streptophyta > Magnoliopsida > Asparagales > Amaryllidaceae > Allium > Allium sativum. Next base: position 192,623,814 of record CM060922.1, on the reverse strand, counting down.
AGTCTAATTTTATCATCTGAAGGGGATATTAATTTAAACCAATATCAATTTAATTTCAAAACAATTTAAATTCTTCGAAAATAATTTATTCTTATCAAATTCTATTTAAATTCAAATTCCTGTAAATTATCTAAATTATTTTAACTCTGTTTTAAATTCGAATTGAATTATTTCAAATTTCTCGAATTTCGATAATTATAAATATTCTAAATAAATTGTATTTAGATTATAAAATCTATAACTCAATATAAATATAAATTTATATTGTCAACTCAATATTTAAAACCATATTAAATATTTAAAATTAACCGACCAAAATTACGGGTCATTACATTCTTCCCCACTTAAAAGAATTTCGTCCCCGAAATTACTAAGGTAGGAAAAATTCTACGAACCCATTACTTTACAAAAACCCACTGATGTTGAAACTCAAACCTTTCTTATTTCAATAAATTTAATTCTACCAAAACTTTTGGTCCTCGATTATATTGCATCTCATATATACTCACGTTCATTTAATCTAAATGACTTACAATCAATTCATATTCCATTCAAATTGGTTCTGATCAATTTATTTACTTTGATCCATTTAACTTACTTAAGTTAAATTTAATTTCAATCATTTAACCCCTGGGTTCTTATTTCGAATCTCCTTTGAAATAATATAAATATATACATATATTTATATCTATCTCAAATTCAAAACATTTGAATATTCGAACTAACTTGTTTTCTTTTCAAACAAATTCCCTTCAAAAACTTTTCTAAGGCAGCAATCCCTCACTTAGAAACTCCAAAATGAACACCAATGATGGTCAACTCATCACCAAAATTATTTCCCAGCAACTAAATGGGTTCAGTGCTATATTATTTGATATTCACTTAGAAAAATATTTTTCCAAACTACCAGGATTTTAAATTCTGAATTCTGGTTTGAATTCAATTCTATTTCATCTCATTTGTATATCTTATTTCTATACAAATTCCACTTGGTAATATTTAACACCCCACACCCGCTAAGGTCACTCACTAAGGGAATGCCTTAACTTCGGTGGAGTATTTTAAGTGAATATAAACAGAAAAATTACAACAAGACAGATATAAATAATACTTGAAAACTAAAACATCATTTCATTGCAGTAGAAGGTAAACATGTTTGGTTACAACATCTAAACCATAAAACAAGAGTCAAGTACTAAATATCCATCCTGATAAAATAAAAGTACATAATCCCACTACATAAACTAATAGCCATAGATAAAAGATAAGCTGAGCTTTACTTTAGCGGTCCAAGCTCCAAAAGAGAGAAAATAAGCAGTCTGATCAAAGCCCACTAGTGCTAGGCCAAACCTGAGGACCTGAGGGGGGAAAAGATAAAAACAAGGAGGTCAAATATAAGTCTGAGCGAGTCCTATATCTTTAACAATACAATCATTAATGTAACTAGGGTAAGATATAAGCTTGATATACGGTAACGACTGGGGGTATATGGCTACACTAAGCAGCCAACTAGACATAGGATAACCGAAGATAACGGTAAAGACACATCTACCCACCCAAGGATAATTACTAAACTGCACCACACCAGTCATTCCTAACTTAAAGGTTGATCCCACCCATGGACTTAGAAATTTAACTAGTAGTTTCATGTACCCCTAGCTGACCACATAGGTGCCGTCTGCCCCTACCTCCACTAGGTGTACCCACTACTCCCCAAGCGATCGGCTCCCTAACGTAGATACCCGTGCTGGCCCCAAAGTGGGGTGTATCATTCCCCAAAGTGGCAACCCGATACTACCAACGATGCACGACTTATACCTACACGATGCAACAACGTCTTACCTACCAGCCTGGGCCCACAAACGCAGATGAAACCCGTTGTACTTGCGTTGCCATCGCTACCCCGTTTTGGCCTCTTATAGTCAAGCCCAGTATGCGTGTCCCGTCCTCGACTTGGGTCGAGCCCACAAAGATACGTTTTGGGTTTCTAGTTGAAATGGACCGCCACAAGCTACCCACCTAAGCTTGTCCCTTTTTCTAGTGTATCCCACTTAACCCTTTAATCATGTTTAATTACATGTTTCCACTTTGGTTAAGTATTCTAATCGTATTTTCTATTGCCACCCAAGACAACCCACTAGCTTTCCACATGCCACCCAAGGCACTTACTTGATTTCCACATGCCACCCAAGGCACCCACTTAACCCCTCATGCCCTACTACATGCTTATCTGGTTAAGTGTTTCTTAATTGATTAAGACCGTAACCTTGTAAAGACCTCTCAATTAGACTGTCTTTTATGGCAGCTGGATTTGCCGGTCGGGTCCGGGCAGCCTTACGCCATAACAGAGTCTAACCTCGTGTCTTTACACTTGTCACGTATTTAGTTTATGCCTAAGACCTCTCACATTGGACCGACATTTGTAGCCGCTGGATTTGCCGGGCGGGTCCGGGCAGTCTTATGCTACAAAAGGGTCCAACCTCGTGTCTTAGTCGATTAATTACACCTAATTAATCACCCCCATATTTTGAATTAATTTTCCCTAATTAATTCCAAATTAAACGATGTACATAATTGACTCAATTATGTCCATCAATTTATGGTATGTAATATCGTACCAATCTCACCACAACTTTATTATCATGAATATTAACCCCATCGTTCCCCACGTAATACGCTAACATGACATACATAAAAGGGAAGATTCATCACAAATACAATGGGTATAACTTAGCATAACATTAGCATTAACATGGGTTTAAAAGGTGTCAACTTGCATATATGATCATGGTATTAAACCCAACTAGCATAAATAATCAACCCAAACTTGCATGAATCACATATGTCATAAAGAGGGTAACTTGCATAAGTATTCATGTCATAGATCTATCATAGAGAGATAAACTTGCATACATGTCATAGATCATCATAAAGGGATAAACTTGCACATGTTACTTATGTCATACTAAGGGGTAAACTTGCATATGTATGCATGACATACAAAGGGGTAAACTTGCATATGTTATTCATGACATAAAAGAAGCAAACTTGCATATGTTATGCATATCATAAATCCAAACAACTTGCATATATTATGCATATTATAGATCCAAATTCATAGGTTAAACTTGCATAATAATGTCACTTACTTCACATGTAATTCTAGCATAAAATCAAACACTTAACTTGCATAAACATGGTGTCATAATAGATCAATGTTAACATAGTGATTAACAACTAACATCACAAACATATGACATAATATCCATTGATCCGCAAGCATAACCATATGATCTCATTATATCTTATCTAATTAGTTTAGCAATTGGGTTATTAAAGGTATAGAAACTCACAAACCCCAAGATTAGCTCCTTAGAAGTAGATTAGAAGTTGATTAGAGGTTGATTAGGAGGAGTTGATTAGCAATCTTCTTCCTTGATTTGGTGGCGGCTCCTTCTAGTTGCAATTTGACGGCATGACGACGTTGTCTCCAATTTTAATGAGTTTTAGGGTAGGATTAGGTTGTATTTATAAGAGTAGTTAGGTGTTTTAGGCCATTAGATTAACCCTAAATCAGATTAGAGCCGTTAGATTTCGTCACTAGCCACCAAAACACATCCCAGATCCCAAATCAGTGCACCCAGGTCACCTGGGCTCGACCAGGGAGGTCGACCCCCAGGTCGACCCTAGGGTCGACACCCATGTCGACCTAGTTGGGGCAGGTCGACCCCCAGGTCGACCCCCAGTCTGGGCGGGAATTTTTCCCGCCCAGCCTGTTCGAGCTGAATTTTCGAAATTTGAATTTTCTGAATCTGTTTTGAATTTTCTGAAACTTCGGATGGCTATAACTTCTTCATACAAAGTCCAAATCACGCAAACTCGGACTCTATCTCACCCAGATTTCCGAGACGAACACAATGGCGCAACCCGTTTCCCTTAATTCTCACGTCTGAGATTAATTATTCTTTAATTACTAAACATTAATATTAAGTGAAATTCGGGGTGTTACATTCTCCCTACTTAAAGGATTTCATCCCCGAAATCTCTAAGTCAAGAAGAACGTATCCTACCAACCAAACAACCATCTACTAAACCATCAAACACTGGCATCCATTATCCGTAAAGTTTCTAATGCTGTATGAACATATGCAAGAAGTGTGTGTATATGTTCCCTATCTAATGCAAAATCAGGCGGTCTACTGATTCAGTTGACCTCCTTAATGCAAACCATGATAGTGCCATGCATCCAATATGTATGCGAAAGAACCCTATCGACACATACTATTTCTACATGTGTGCACAACCATACACCAAAATGCATCATCCATATGATAACACAATCATTATGCATCCATCAATTTAGCTACCTACACACAGTTATATGCAATATGCAACATGAAGTGACTGAGCTGATCTAGTGTCTAAAGTGTGTGTATATGCATCCACGAGCAACCACTAGCAAACACTTGCATCCACACGCATCCATCAATCATAACATGTCTCAAACACATGTTTCAACCATAGGTTTACCCTATCTAAAGGTCAAAGGTACTAACGAGAGGACATACTAAAGATGAGATAAGTACTAGATAAGCGATAAAGGAAAAATTAAAAGACATACCCTCAAAAAGGAAAGGGTACAATGAACGCATCTTCGCTTCCGTCTCCCAAGTAGCGTTGCTCTCGTCATCTCCCCATTGTACTTTGACTAGTCGGACCTCTCGGTTCCTCAACTTCTTGATCTTTGACCCAAGAATGCGAGTAGGAGCTCGTCAAATCGTCGCATCACGCTCTACCTCCACTTCTCTAAGCAAGCTCGGCTCTACCACCTCTGCGGTCTCATGTAGGCACTTCCTCAAATGTGACACATGGAATACGTCATGTATACCACTAAGTCTCTCAGGCAACTCCACTCTATATGCCATCCGTCCAATCTTTTCCTTAATAGGAAACGAACCTACAAACCTTGGTGCTAACTTCCCGACGGACCCAAAGCGAACAACATTCCGTAATGGAGATACTTTGACAAAGACCATGTCCCCAACATTAAACTCAAGATCCGTCCTCCTCTTATCCGCGTAGGATTTATGTCTGTCTTGCGCCGCTTTCATCCTTCTTCTAATCAAATCAATCTTTTCCGAAGTCTCTCTAACCATATCGGGCCCAAGCAAGATCTTATCCGTAGATTCCCACCAACATGTAGGTGACCGACAAGGCCTTCCATAAAGAGCTTCGAAAGGAGCCATGCCAATACTAGACTGAAAGTTGTTGTTATACACGAACTCCACCAATGGAAGATGCTCTTCCCATGTACCTCCAAAATCTAAGATACATAGCCTCAAAAGGTCTTCTAGAATACGATTCACCCTCTCGGTCTGGCCAGCCGTCTGAGGATGATATGCGGTGCTCAAACACAACTGAGTCCCTACCGCCTCTTGCAAACTCTTCCAAAACTCGCTAGTGAAGATAGGATCTCGATCGCTCACTATGCTAGAAGGTACACCATGTAATCCAACTATCTCTCGAATATAGACTGAAGCTAGCCATGGAGCAGTCCTCTTACTCTTCACGGGTATGAAATGGGCGCTCTTAGTAAGTCTGTCTACCACAACCCAAATTCCCGTATTACCCTTCCTCGATCTCGGTAACCCATCGACAAAGTCCATCGAGACGCTATCCCTCTTCCATTGCGGAACCTCCAATGGGTGAAGCATCCCATCGAGTTTCTTTTGCTCTGCTTTCACTTGTTGGCACACCAAGCATCTAGCGACATACTCGGCCACATCTTTCTTCATACCGGCCCAAAAGAAAACTCGCTTCATGTCTTGGTACATCTTGTCCCCACCGGGATGAATGGTCATCTTCGAACGATGTGCATCATTAAGTATAGCCTTCCTCAAACCCTCGTCTTGCGGTACACAAAGTCGACCGTCTCTACGCAACCACCCCTTATCATTAGGGTGTACCTACTCAAATGGCTGGACGACTCCCCTCTTATGAGCTTCTCTACTAACTCAACCAACTGTGGGTCGTCCCGCTGTGCCTCACCAATCCATCCCAAAAGAGTAGGTCTGACCTCTAAGGATGATAGCAAACCGAGTATAAAGTCAACGGAAGGTCTGAAGTCAAACATCAAGATAAATTCCAAGCTTCGTCGTTCAACGAACAATGGACTCAAGGACAACCTTTTTCTTCTTAAGGCGTCTGCCACCACGTTACCCTTGCCAGGGGTATACGCTATCTCAAAATCATAGGACACTAAGAACTCCATCCACCTTTGCTGTCTTAAGTTCAAATCCTTTTGAGAAAACAAGTACTTCAATGATTTGTGGTCAGTGAACAATTTGAACCTCTCGCCAAGAAGATAATGGCGCCAAGACTTAAGCGCAAAAACAATAGCGGCCAACTCTAGATCATGCGTAGGGTAATTCTTCTCATGCACTCATAACTGCCTTCCCCCATAGGCTATTACCCTTCCCTCTTGCATTAAGACTGCGCCTAGTCCTATCCCACAAGCATCGGTACAAACAACAAATGGTGTACTCCCATCTGGCAACACTAAGACTGGAGCTGTGGTTAAAGCTCTCTTTAACCGTTGGAACGCATCATCACAATCTACGTCCCATGTGAAAACTAAATTCTTCTTCGTCAAGCGGGTTAATGGGGCTGATATCTTCACGAAGACCTTGATAAACTTCCTATAGTAGCCAGCCAACCCCAAGAAACTTCTCACCTCGGTAGCATTCTTAGGAACCTTCCAATCTTGGATGGACACTACCTTCGCGGGATCCACAGCTATCCCTTCCTCGGAGACCACGTGGCCTAACAATCGCACTTCCTTCCTCCAAAAGTGACATTTAGAGAATTTAGCCTTAAGGCTATTCGCTCGAAGAGTCTCCAACACTTCCCTAAGATGTAGGGCATGCTCTTCTTCGCTCTTAGAAAAGACCAAGATGTCATCCACAAAGACCACCACAAATTTATTTAGGTACTCCCTGAACACCCTACTCATCAGATCAACAAAGTATGCGGGGGCGTTCGTCAAACCAAAGGGCATCACAAGCCACTCATAGAAACCATCCGGAGTCCAAATGGCAGTCTTATCTATGCTATCCTCGGCCACTCTCAACTGATGAAACCCCGTGGCCAAGTCCAACTGCAAAAACACTGAGGCGCCAACCAACTGATCAAAGAGATCATCAATCCTCGGCAATGGGTGTCTATTCTTCTTTGTAAGCTTGTTGAGTTCTCTATAGTCTACAGAAAGTCTAGGAGACCCATCCGCCTTCGTGGCAAAAACTACTGGAGCACCCCACTCCGATATACTTCGTCTTATGAACCCCTTCTCAAGCAACTCCCCTACTTGCTTATTGAGTTCCCTCCTCTCACGAGGAGCCATGTGGCGCACTGGCAAAGATACTGGTTTGGCATTGTCCACCAGATATATTCGGAAGTCTATCTCCCGCTTCAGAGGTAAGCTCTTCACCTCTTCAAACACATCCGAGTATTCCCGGACCACTATAATAGATCACAAACTCTCGACCGAAGCGTCAAGCGATTCAAGATAACTTACCATAACAGAATCCATGGGATTACAAGAAATCTCGAGAGTGTTACCCAAGCGGGTCATGAGCCTAACAACTCTCCTTTCGCAATCAAGAACGACACCATTACTGGATAACCAGTCCATGCCCAGAATTAACCCATAGCCCGTGAAGCCCAAAATAAAAGCATCACATCTAAACTCAACGCTAAGTATGGAAATCTTCAAACCCAAACACATCATGGACAAATAAGTGGAGCCCCCAATTGGGTTTGAAACAACCAAGGGATCATCTACTAGACTGGTGTCTAAGTGCAGTGACTCAACTAATGATGATGAGATAAACGAATGCGATGCGCCAGAGTCGAATAAAGGTCGACCCCCAGTCTAGGCAGGAATTTTTCCCGCCCAGCCTGTTCGGGCTGAATTTTCGAAATTTGAATTTTCTGAATCTGTTTTGAATTTTCTGAAACTTCGGATGGCCATAACTTCTTCATACGAAGTCCAAATCACGCAAACTCGGACTCTATCTCAACCAGAATTCCGAGACGAACACAATGGCGCAACTCGTTTCCCTTAATTCTCACGTCTGAGATTAATTATTCTTTAATTACTAAATATTAATATTAAGTGAAATTCGGGGTGTTACATAATATATAACCATTTCATTTATTATAATCTTATTCAATTATAATCCTAACAATCAACTCAACCATTTAAAACAATATCGTGTCCAATCTTCTGTTCAAGTGTTTATAAACTCCTATCGACATCGTGGCATCCCACGATTCGATCAGAATTCATAATCCACTCAACAGACTAGTCAACACAATATAAAACAGTTTTTATATCAATTAACAAATACGCTCTCTCGTATATATATACACTCAACTCATTCTAGGGTACTACTGACCCTATCTCTAATGAGCACAATTCCACAAAGCCTAGGTGTTTGCTCAACCTAAGCTCTGATACCAACTGTAACAGCCCACAAATCCGTAATATCAGAGTTGACTACACACACCATACATCCAACCCAAATATCACGAAAATGCGAATCATTTTTGTTTAGAAGAAAAAGGTAGAAGAAGAACAGAAATAACAACACAGAATCTCACATCACAGCGGAACAAAATATAATATATCATAACTTTAGAAATGCAAACGTCAACTCCATAACATACACTTATCAGAGTACAACATTTACAACACAGCGGAACAAAACTCTATATAACTAATGCTGAAGCCTCCTGCTCCAAGCTCCTTTAGATAGAGCTGTAAATTCCTGAACTACTTGACTACCCGTACAAATTTAGGCACCCAAGAGTTTAGGTAGAACAAAACAAAATAAACTCCGGGTCAGTCATGGGACTGGTATGAGTAATCAATTTAAAACAGTTTCAGAAACTAAATGATATCTCATAAGACCACGCCGTATAACACGGAACGGGTTTTTCCCCTATGAGAATCCAAACACTTGGTTTAACTTTCAAATCCTCTTTGAAAGAAACGGCAATCTTTATATCAAAACTCTTTTGATATTATTATAATGTATAAATAAAGTAAATAACAATCTAGTGGAACGTTTGCGTCTCACGTTCCACATATAATATACAATCATAAACCGTGGGAACTTATTGGATTTTTGATTTCCAACCATGACAAGGTATGGAACCACCTGCTGCTAGCATATCTCTAGAGGAGAATACACCGAGTTCAACAAGAACATCTTGCAACTCAGCCACACATGACCGACCACTCATTTCGCTTGAGCGTATCGAATGTATATCACCAACGGTTGGGATCAGCAACCGTTTTCCCGAGTGGGACAACATCGAATAGAATAAGGAATTAAATGAATCTCTAGAAAGGTAATGATACACCCTAATGGAAGCTACCCACATAGCCATGCTGCCTACCCGATTTTTGTCACTTCCCGGTTATTGAGGCCAGAGGCTACGATTACTTTTCATTCATTGATAACACGATCACTTTGAATGCCACATTATCAGATCCGTTAATCACTAATTGGTTTACACAAATATTCTGGATGTTATGCTAAGGGAATAAATCCGTTGCAACCATATATATTTATACAGACCAACACATTCGATCATTGGAAATATTCTGTCAGACACTCGTCCATATACGTTCGTTCTGGGATTGAACGAAACCGAAGGCACTATTCAGTACATCCATCCTAGGCAATCTCTACCTAGGACATATACAACAGCCATTGCACTTTACTTCGTCTTCAATTTTCTTTGGCATATATAATTCGCAACGCTTATGCCAATACGGAGTGGTTCTTTGGATAAGAATCCAACTGGTCTCTCCATATTGACAATGATGGTCAAAAACTTCGATAGTCTGTGATTTAACTATCGAATAAAAACAAGTGTTTCGATAGTCGATGATTTAACTATCGAAGAAAACAGGTGTTCATCCAAACATCAAACAATCACTGAGCCCTTAATTAATATTCCATTAATTAAATCACTTCTCTATTTCTATATCAATATTTGTTAACCAAATATTTTCAATAACCATATTTGCATTTTACGTTATTTGGAAAACATTTCCGAATATAACGTTCCTTTATTTTCCAATTTAGAAAAATATATACTGTTTATAATTGGAAAATATTCCAATTACTTATCTCTTTTCCGATCTCGTTTATTTCTATACTTAGGAAATATTTATTATTCTACTTCTAAGCTCACACTTATTTGGGTTAAAACGGATGTTGTGTAAAACATCGTTACGACAACCTAAATACTATATTCAACTAACTCTTATCCAACATTGATCTTCGAGACTGAAATCTTACTATTTATTTGTTAATAATGAAATCAATCAAGTTGGGGTATAACTACCTCTCAGACCTTGACTGAATAACATTTATAACGTTAAAATAGATATGACTACTTACTCGAATAATCAATACCATACAACTACTTATTCACTTTTAAACATGTATACACTTTCTCTTTCTATTCTTACGAGATTTTATTCCTAGTCTTCCTTTTTGATTACACTATTCTATTTTTAAGTTCGTTTTCTTATCGACTTCTATATATATTGATATATAGATTCTAGTTATCAAATTTCTTAAAAATATTCTAACTCCTTAAATTTCTAGAAAAATTCGCCATAACCTCCTTTGTACTGGGAGCATCGGGATATTTCAAATAGCCTCCCATGGCCCTCACTAATCCAAAAGAAAAAGAAAAAGCCAAGCGGCTTGCCGATACGGCGCATAAAATCTCATATATGAATTAAATATGTACCTATTTGTTGGGCATTCTACATATATACCTTCATTATCCTTATCCTATACATGTCTCCTGTATGTCTATACCTGTCCAATTTATTTCAACTATACCTGATCGTTTTAACTCAATTCGTAAATTAACTCTTTGCCTATTTCACTAATTTATTTGAACATATCACATTCAAATATATTTTAATATACTCATGAACCAAATCTAATTCTATTTTCAACTCGAGTTATATATTCGATTTAGAATATAAATTCTCAATTTCTTTCACTTATCCAAAACCCAATTCTGATTCAAATTTCCTTTAACTAATTTCTTTAACTAGTTAACTCTATTCAAAAATTCAAATTATGATTTTTGTCCCAAAAATCATTTCATTTACAAAGCTTGAGCTCGTATTTATTTCCCAACTCAATTCTGGATTTTTCAAATGGAAACTCGGATTTTATTTGTTTAAAATTCTTATATTTATTTAAATAAACCCTTATGGTTTTATAAAGGTTCTAGCGCTGCACTTTTAGAAATTTGATTTTGACATATCTCAAAATCTATTCAACGAAATCCAGATTTTTCTCTTCTATTAAAAAAACTATTATCTAACTGGTTATGACGGTTCTTGTTTCAAAGAATTCCGACTTAATTTGACTTCTATATACTCAATTGAAGTTCGAATCGCCAATTTACGAACTGCAGCGCTGCAGCGAGTTCGTTTTAAATTATATATATAAACGTTTTAACTTCGTTTATAACAAATTCAACTCCATTCTGATTAATTTTTAATATATATAAAATCCAATTTGCCAATTCAACATAATATTTCTGATCTTCTAAAATTGTCGATTTTCCCTAACTCGGAAATAAATTTATTTATACTTCGATCTTCTATATTCAAATTCTATTTCAATTCAAATTGAATTTCCTATATTCAAATTCCACTTTCAATTCTATTTAAATTTCCTATATTCAAATTTATTTTCAAACTTCATTTGAATTTCTATATTCAAATTCAATTTTAGCTTTTTTGAATCCTATATTCAAATTCAATTTTTTTACTTTATTTGAATTTCTATATTCAAATTCTATTTTCAATTCTATTTGAGTCATATATTCAAATTCCCATTTCAACTCTATTTGAATTCTATACTCAAATTCCCATTTCAAATTCTATTTTCAAATTCTATTTTCAAATTCCATTTCAATCTATTTGAATTCTATATTTAAATTTCATTTTAAACTATTTGAATTCTATATTCAAATTCCATATTTAAATTTTCTTTATTCAAACTCCATTTCACTTTCGATATTCAAATTCTACATTTGAATTCCTTTTATATTTTCTATATTCAAATTCTATATTTGAATTCCATTTGAATTTCTATATTCAAACTCTATTTGAATTTCTATATTAAATTTCTATTTGAATTTTCTTTATTCAAATTCTATTTCAAACTTTCTTTATTCATTCTTTAAACAAGTCTCGATTTCAATTCCTTTTGAAATCGATATTTCTACTTCTGGAAAATAGATTTCCCTCTTCAATTTCACACTGGTATTTTTATTTCTGAATTATCCAATGATAATTTTTTCACTTCATTTATAAACTTCGTTTATAAAAGAACTATTTATAGACTTCGTTTATAAAGGAACTACTTTTTTATTTCTTTTAAAACAAGCTAATATTTCAAATCTATTTAAAAATTCAAATTCTATTTTAGATAAATAGAATTTCCTTTTTAAATCTCAAATACCCCTTTCAGGGTATTTTTTAATAAATTAACACTTAGGCCCAATGATATGTAAACACCAAACAACCAATTATTATTTTCAGGTTTTCTAACACATCATATATGACAGTATATATGCAAACAAATAAACAAATAAATAATATATTTTTGAGGAATCCAGTCGGATTCCTCCAACCTGTTTTCCTACATCCACAGAAGTTAGTCAACATAGTAATACCCATCCTGCTTCGAGGCAAGATATCGCGGTATAAAGGTCATCCACTAATATATATTTGTGGGGCGCATAGGGAAATCATCCGCTATGAAACTGCAGGTATCCACTAATGAGACTGCTGGAATCAATCCAACCATCAACCCAATATATATATAATAGTCAACCCTAAATAACTAATATATTTCAAACAAATCAGAAAGCATTCAACAAGCAACAAACAATTATTTTTAACGACATAAAAATAATTCTAAATAAAAGGTGAGTGAGATTTACTCACCGTGATTTTAATTCGATCCACTCTGATTCTCATTTCAATTTTATTTCGAAGATGACAACTTTTTCCATGATCGTAATGCAACCGATGATGTTCGATTTGAACCTAAAAGGGATACGATATATTATTTATCTATTTATTGTGCAATTTTGAATATAATTGCTCGTCTTCAACTAACATAACTAATAATAAATTACCTTTAAATCCGAGCAAAACCCTTTCTTTCCCAATTACAAATTCGAGCCCTCTTGCCACTGTACAAGACATTGTCAAATCTCACTCCTCCACTACTCATCCTCCCTATCAATTGCCATGCTTAGTTTACCCAGTCCATCGTGACCTCACTTCCATTTCCTCTTGCAAACAAATCGTCTCTAATTCAACATCAACCCTTCGAACTATCGATGAAAATTACCTCCGAACAGTCCCAGAAACTGCCTTCAGCCCTTAAAAACTGCATCGACTCACTACGACATTTCATCAACTACCTTGCAGGCAATTTCCACCATTGTTGTCGTACCATTTCATTGATGAAACTGTACCAAACCTCATAGTCGAAACAAAAGCATAACGTAACTCAACAGCAGCTTCAACTTCCCCATCCTGTTGACCTCGATCCCTCACCAAAAGCGACAGGCTTTTTTCCCCTTTTCTGCCACGGTCCGACCCCTGAAGCGAGGTCATCGCCACAAACTAACCCAGCTTCGAATTCTCTTAGCATCGTTCTTCCCATTGTTGTCGAACTCGCACTCTTCCAGTCTACCAAGTTTATCGCCGACGCCCTGCTACCCACCCAGGCACCCAGATCGAGTTTACATCTGTTATCGCAAACTACAGAAACCCCAAACTCAATCAATCCGAACTCTATCCTAATCGCGATTTCCAGACCTAGAACCAATGAACTCGCGATAGAACTTGGATCGAGTTCATAGAACTCGCGATGGTGAATCGAACGATGAGACCAAATTTTCATTTTGATTTCAAAAACTCCAGCGACCCCTTTTCTGCTGAGACTTCGAATTGTTTTTGAAGCATGGTGTGGCTTTGTAATCGTTTTCTGCGTGTATTTGTTTTAACAGAGGAGGGGCCATTTTATTTGTGGTGGTGAATGATAGTATCAGCCATTTTAATTTATAAAGGGGATTCACGGTTTTGAGAGGAGGAAGAGAGGGCCACGTTTGTTTAACTGTGTGGTGAGGGAAGGGGTATGTGTTTTAATAAGGGACACTATTTTTATTTGTTTTTATTTTAGTTTGAATTAACCGATGCGATTTAAATAAACTAAATTATCCTGTTTTTTAGAACTCCTATTCGAACCCAACACTGACATTCTTAGGGTAATACTACCATTCCGAACACACTGGAATGAGCTACGAAGTCTAATTTTATCATCTGAAGGGGATATTAATTTAAACCAATATCAATTGAATTTCAAAACAATTTAAATTCTTCGAAAATAAATTATTCTTATCGTATTCTATTTAAATTGAAATTCCTATAAATTATCTAAATTATTTTAACTCTATTTTAAATTCGAATTGAATCATTTCAAATTTCTCGTATTTCGATAATTATAAATATTCGAAATAAATTGTATTTCGATTATAAAATCTATAACTCAATATAAATATAAATTTATATTGTCATCTCAATATTTAAAACCATGTTAAATATTTAAAATTAACCAACCAAAATTATGGGTCATTACAAATATAACTCCATTTATTTCCTTACCATATTGGTGACACACAGCTTTAGTACCGTGGGTGTTTAGACCAATTTTGGTCTAAACGTTTTGGCGCCCACCGTGTGGCCGTGTTTGCTTTTTTCCTCATTCAGATCCAACAAGATTTTCTGATAAAAACTATGTTCGGAATCATGAACATGCTCAGGGAAGTCACTGACAAAGTTAACAGCCCCAACAACAGCGTTAACACCGTCATGCCATCTGCCACCCATTCCGGGGCAGGAGAGCCGCCTGAAATTGAAGAAACTTTAACCGAGTAGGAATTGAAGATGTGATGATAGGATTGACGAGTCGAATAACTATTGAAAACAATGCGATGATGAAGAAACTCGAGTCCATACTCGCCATTCACGAGGACTACTTGTTCCTCGCTAGCCCGAATGAATTGTGAGCCAGAAGCAGAATTCTCTGCTTCAAGCTCAAGACAGCAGGATTCCATTCAGAGAGTTGCACATCACACTATTCTGAATTATGAAAAGGGAAAAGCACCTGCGCACAGTCACTTTGACGACGCAATCGCGAAATAGGAAGGCAGTCCCACTATTATAAGGATGTCCTTTCCAAAAGAATGCCCAAATTCCTTGACTCCAGTTCACGAGGACTCATCTAGATCAAAATTTGGTGATGAAGAAAGCGCTCAATCCGTGGAATAGAGCAAGGAGCGGAAATACATCTTAGGAATGGTGCGAGCAATTGTGAAGGAGAGCCTAAAGAAAAAGGATGATCGAAAAGAATGGGAGTCCTTCCCGACAAAAACCCCACTCACTGAAAGGGTTAAGAAGACTGTATATCGACAAAAATTCGAACCTACAACATTACAGTCGTATAATGGGACAAGCGACCCTAATATATTCCTATGTAAGTATGACCAGTTTATGAATGGGGCATGCGCTACCGATGAAATCAAGTGCTTATATTTCCCAACTTATCTAGAAGGGGTGGCTTATCTATGGTTCAAAAAGCTGCCACCGTAGTCTGTGGACAATTTCGCGACCCTAGATGAACTATTCAATAAGCAGTTCAAATCCTAGGCGCTCAGAACTTGGGATCTTATGGAGCTAAGTGAGCTACAACAAAGACCAGGAGAGTTCATCAAAGCTTTTCTCACCCGCTTTGATATGGCAGTAGCTGAAGTCAAGAATTTCGAACCCCGCTTAGTCTTAATGGCTCTGAAGGGGGCATATGTAAAGAAACCGATTTGGGTCGGTGGATCAAGAAGAAGAAACCAAGCATACTCGAACAATTACTCAACAAAGCTAAAAATATGCAAGTATTGAAAAAAAATCGAAATATGGACAGGTAGAGAAGAAAGGAAGTGCGCGAAGTAGCTCTGAAGTCAAAAAAAGGAGCAATGAAGGAAAAGTCAGTCGAGTAAAAAAGAAACTACGCTTTTTCAAGAATTCTTAATTCACTCCCCTTAATGATACCGTTGGAAATATCTTTATGGCGACTAAGGACACCGAGAGATATCCGGCCCTGAAACAAAGGCAGATCAAAGATATCGCTAAGAAGTTAGGGAGATTCTGTCAGTACCACAAATAGCTAGGACATGGTACCAACGACTGTAGAACTTGAAGTCAGTAGTCGAGGGATTAATCAGAAAGAATCATTTGCAGCAATATGTACAAGATTATGAATGTTATTCCGGCTCTCCGCAAACAAGGGGCAAAATGCCTTGAAGAAAAGGGCTAAACTGATCCAAAGCAGATGCTCACCTAAAAGACTGACCACCGATTTCTTGATAATGGAACATTAAGCTAAAATCCCCATTACCTTGCTTTACTAACCTGGTTTTATCTTGTTACTAAAATTGTTTTATCCTGCTTTGTTATTCACTATGTTCATGTTTTGTAATGGTTTACTTACAAAAACTTTGAGCATCAAAATTTAATTATGTGTCTACCTGAGCAACTTACTTATTGGTCCATACTAAACAAACAATCTCTTGGAATATAGGCATGGTGAAAGCAATCCATCATACACAGCAGAACTGTGATGAAAAGTCCCAGGGCACACCTTAAACAAAGCAGCCTGGGAACCACAAACATCAGGCAAGATCAAATAGGAATGAATAGACACATCACCTCAAAAGAACAAGCTATTCTAAGGCAAACAACAAGTCGAAAGACTGCACCTCTCATTATGGAATATGCTGAATTCTTAGCAAACACCCGTTCAAGGAGTTGGCGTCGGGCTTCATTGAAAATGCAGGAATATTACCAAATCTGTCCCTCGGATAAAAATTGTTAGTCCCAAAGAGGCACCTTGTCAGGTGTAGGACACGAATTCCTTAAACCGAAGCTAAATTCAGTGACAAGGATTAGTGTCCACCTCCTAAGGTCAATACAATATGAAAAACACCTAAGTTGGAAAACACCAGTCCTAGTATTGGAAGGTCCCATAAACATGCTGGAAAGACCAGCACAAGCAGAAATCCTAGTCGCATGGGGGTAACAGAAATCCTAGCCGCAAGGGGGTAACAGAAATCCTAGCCGCAAGGGGGTATCCATTCTAGAACCTTTTTGAATAATTAAATCAATCCTATTAAACAGGGACTAGAATGGATTGAAAACTTATAACCCAAGATCTCCCCAGGGGGAACGTATTCAAAACCAGTCTCCGAAGGGCTTGGATTACCAGGTCAGTCAGGCGCGGGGTTGAATACAACTTAATAAAAGATATCAAACACATTTATAATAATGCAGACGCGTAGTAACCTTCGATAAATAACAAACTTCAAGGCTCAAAAAAAAATCGGGTGCATCCGTACGATTAACAAAGCACTCGACCAAACATATAAATTAAAAAAACAAAGGTGCAGCGTGCGACGCACTAACGCAAAGATAACTTAGTTATACAACAAAATCCGCGGTAAGTTAAGGTCCAAAGTAGGCCATAAAAAGTCACAAACGTAAGCGTACGATAATAAGCAAGGCTGGCTCCCGCATACACAAGCCAGGCTAAATGTATCATCCTAAATTAACACCAAAATAACAAAAAGATAAAACATTAACAAGCCACAGCATTCAGATGAGGTAAGCAATGATCTTCTCCCTGGATTCAAGAGCCTTGACGAGTTCGAGCCTGTCTTTTTCTAAAGCATGAAGTCGATCAATATTCTCTTTATTTGCCTTCTGAAGATCTTCAACAAGAGAATGCCAGGCACCTAATTGCTTTACAACGTAATCTCTGACATTTATGATAAGGTCTTCGACTAGATTTGGACGTGCCTCTAACTGATTGAACTTAGCCAATATGCAATCCTTCATGGCATCCATTTTGCCTGCAACAATCCATCTATCAAATGGTTCTATGTACACATCAGAACGTGTGCTAACTGGGGACCAACCCTCAAATTGCTCAGCAAGTTCAGGATGACAAGGGTTGGGAACACAAAGGGATCTCTGGACACTTGCAAGATCAAGAGTGATAGGCGAAGAAGCCACGGGTGGACGACCAAGAGCAGTCTGAACATCTAGGACATGAAGTTCATTCAACGAACGACGACTTTGAGTATTGGTTGCACCCTGGATCTTTTTACCTTGAAGCATATTTTTGCTACTAGCCCTTCCCATCGACTTCTTCTTAAGCCTCCTAGACATGAAGAATTCCATCCTCAAACGACCTATTTCAAAAAAAAGATCAATATGGGCTCAACCAACAACCATAAAAAAAACATAGCCCAACCAAACTCAGATACAGACTGAAGCATTTCAAGCAGAGAACCCTGGGGCATTTTATCAAACAACTTGTGAGCAATATCGGTATCAAGATTTCAAAAACCATCAGATGGTTCGGATTCCTCAAGATAATTACAGAAACTGAATCTTTTCTATATGAAAACCTGGCTATTACCAAAATCCTAAATTTACATCTAACTCAGTCAGGCCACACTTAGAACATCCTAGCTTGGAAATGTATGAGTACTCACACAAAACAAGCCAAAATAAAGGAGAAAATTCACCCAAAAAGAACATGGCGTCTCGAAGCCAAAAGGATGTTGATCAAGATAAACAGGTGTTACTGCAAACACTAGGCAGAATGATGAATTAAAGAAACGAAAACTTTTTGAAGAAAAGTCAAGGCAGAAATAGCAAACATGGATTACCTGGTAAAACCTTCGGGAAAGCACGGCTACGATCGGAAAATTTCTCGAAGAAGATAAAAGTAGAATAAAGAAGGTAAAAGGTAAATGAGAAGGAAGATTAAAAGGCGTACATCCAGAGCATTCTCGCCACGTCAGCTTAGTGCTCGATTGCACAAATAAGTGTCCCATCAAGTTCCAGTTAGTACCCCGTAATTCAACTATTCACGCAATGATGACAAGTAAGTTCAAGCGTCTCACCTGAAGGAAACGGCACCAATCAACCCTAATAAAGCAATCTTAATCTCCACACGACCGACCCTTGGATGAGCCAGGTTAAACCTGCCAAATAATGTTGCGATCAACCATGTCGAAGCCAATAATTCCTTGCTAAGAAATCATGGACTTCGAGGGTCAAGTGTTAATCCCTCAAAAATCCATACGCATAATGAGTTATAAGATCTGAAGAAAGGACACCTTCAAGGGTCAGTCGTACACAATGTTGTCCAAAACACTTAACTCACGATGGATATGATGCAACCGTGTAGAATGAGATCCAAACATCGAACCCAGGACAAGTCAATCATCCAGTACGACTAAGAATAATGGCATGACATATTATGAGTAGTGCGGCTCAATAAAGATAAAGGGCAGGAGTCAAGGTCGCGCATATATTTAACAACTGCTTGTGAATTTCAACTCCTATCGCTCGTGTATTCCTGCTAGTCAAACACCAACACTTTGATCAGATACCATCTATCGGTCGGTCATACGTCAATTATTATAAAGAGAACACTTACATCTAAAATGCAAGCTTTAGTCAGTCACCTCCAGGCCAAAAGGATCTCGCCCGCTTACTCCGGATCAGACATAACCACATTAGGGAACTATGATCGGTCGCCCGCTCGCTTCACCATCAAGCGAATCAGATACCCACTCATCATTTGCCAGAAATAGCAGCGCCCAAAGAACACCGACTAAAGTCGCCCGCTCAACTACTCAAAACGTTCGCTCTTACGGAACTACTCGCGCATGACAACTAGGTACAACTAGGGACAGCTGGCTACAACCAGGCGGTGGCATAAGTGTAATTGATGGAATGAGCGACTTGTAACCTACACATACATATTTCAAATCATTTCCTGAGTGGAGCTCACCTATAAATACGTCATGCCTACCAACATAGAGGCAATCCAATCCTTGAAACCACAAAGTGATACTAAATTCTATCCTCAATCACTCCTTAAACATTCTGAAAAGTAATGATCATTTCTACGACTGGAAGCTCCATCACTCATCTGGCCATGGCGTCAAGCATAGTCTTGTATCGGAATACGAAGACATCTTCCTTCTCAATCACTTATCCATCCTTCTCCTCCTCATTTCCATCATTCTCTTGTGATTAGTATGAATGAGATTATTTTGAGTGAATATAGAAATGGGTGAAAAAAGAGAGTTTATGTATTTGTAATCCTCTTTATAAGAATGCAAACTATCTTCATAGTGGACGTAGGCCTAATTTACGGCTGAACCACTCTAAATCTCATCTCGATTTTATCTTCCTCGCATTTTCATTGCAATTGTTGTTAAATAGGGCTCCATTTATTTCCTTACCATATTGGTGACGTAAAGCTTTAGTACCTTGGGTGTTTAGATCAATTTTGGTGTAAATAGATCCTGTCTTCTTTCTCATCTACTGTAAATACACCCACGCCACTTCTGTTTCAGTTATAATTCAACATAAGCTTCTGTGCTAAAAAAATATAAATAAATAAAAGAAAGGAAACCCGCGCGCATGTATATATGGAAGGGAGAGTATGAAGTAGCTTTTTGAAAATATACAACAGTGGTTTTTGAACATAGATAATGCAAAGGCAAGGAATAAATGGCATGGGTGAGGTGAAGTAGGGAGATAGCAGGGCAGCAGAAGGTTCCGCAGAAAAAGAAAAAAAAGAAAAATAAATGGAGGGATGGTACCGTAAACGGTAAATAAAATGGTGGGGAGTCTTGGCGCTTGGGGGTTCAACGCATAGCAGTCAGGAAGAAGGTGGGCCGCGTTACTAGGAAGTGGGTGGGTTGCGAAGTGGAGTAGTACATTTCTGAAAAGAGATAGTATAAAACGAAGTGAAAGGACGCGTGGTTAAGGGTGGAGCATGGACAGGGTTCGGCGGTGGCAGACCGGAGTTCGAGTGGTGTCACGGTGGAGAACAAAAGTAGGTGGTATAGAGGTTATGCGTGGAGAGTGGAGTTCGAATGTAAGGGCAAAGGAAAAGATAACGTGGGGAAGTAAAATTGTTGCTGTTACATAAGAAAGGGTGCATGCGAAAAGTTGGGTTCGAAATATAGAAAGAGGAGGGGGACATGAATATTCTGAAGCTCCTAAGGTGAGAGATAAACAGTAGATTCCAATTTAATAATATATATAGTAAGCAATATTCATGACATGGCCAGTGGCGGAGCCAGGATTCTAGCCTGGTGAGGTCATAATTAGGAAATGTTGGGGGTTCGGGAGCGACAGGCCACGAAAAAAAAAAAATTAGCATGCAATCGGCAAAATTTGAAAAAAAATTCATAATAAACCATTGAACAACAATATACAATAAGTGACAAAATATCATTTGATTACAAGAACGATCAATTATTTTTATGCATGTCTACTATATCATGTAAATCTACATTACAATTGTATTTTGCAATAACTCAGCAAAACAGACTAAAAAAGCTACAATGTCAATAGTCAGAAAGAGAAAGCATGGACAATGACTTGAATACTCTAGTTATATTCCTGTATTAACATTCACCACAATAGCTATAAATAAATACAAAGAACAATTCCTAAATTTAAAAGCAATGACTGATATATCTCATAGTGTTAGATTGGCACTTGGGAGTACACAGTGGCGGAGCCAGGATTTTAGCCTGGTGAAGTCACAATTAGGAAATGTTGAGGGTTCGGGGGCGACAGCCCACGAAAAAAAAAAAAATTAGCATGCAATCGGCAAAATTTGAAAAAAATTCATAATAAACCATTTAACAACAATATACAATAAGTGACAAAATATCATTTGATTACAAAAACGATCAATTATTTTTATGCATGTCTACTATATCATGTAAATCTACATTACAATTGTATTTTGCAATAACTCAGCAAAACAGACTAAAAAAGCTACAATGTCAATAGTCCGAAAGAGAAAGCATGGACAATGACTTGAAAACTCTAGTTATATTCCTGTATTAACATTCACCACAATAGCTGATATATATCATAGTGTTAGATTGGCACTTGGGAGTACACATAAATTATGCGCAGGTCCGAGTTAAGATAATAGTCATAAACGTTAACCTTTTGTTTAGTAATTATACAATGATAGGCAATATTATCCAAGAAGAATGTTTAAATATATAATCTGAACAACCTTCACATAAAGTCATGTTTCTTACGACAGGTCATATACACCTACATATACAATCATTTCACAATAAAACTAGAATCACTCTTACCTACATATACAATCATTTCTGTCCGTGCGTGAGTTGGTTACTGAGTCCTCTTTTCTTTTCTTTTCTTTTCTTTCTTTCTTTCTTTTCTTTTTTTTTTTTTTTTTTTTTTTTTGGTGGTGAGGTCACGTGACCTCACCAGCTATAATGTCCCTCCGTCGCTGGACATGGCCATAATATATGTAGCAAATGGGAAGGAATGTTTTTGCCTAATCAACTAACATGCCTAACCCAGTGCTTAACCGTAATGTACATGGACCTATTTTTATTATAAACTGCTCAAAGAAAAAAATATATAGTTTATTTTATCTATAACATGTAAGCTAGACAAGTTGTGAGGCAACGCGAGAAAACCCACGGTGTGCCCCTGTATTGAAAAATGTATCATACCCCTTTATTTTGATCTAAACTTAGTTTTTTTTTTTTTTGCAAGGCCTACGGGATTGAGTGGACCCCTACCACTTTTATTATTGCACCGGAGAAAGAACAGAAAATACAACACACACAAGAGGACATAAAAACACGGTACAATAATCACTAGAAAACGAGACAAAACACAAAATTACAGGACTAAGAAGAAAACGTGTGCAGTATGCCAGGATCAAAGGTGAAGTTCAACTGCTTCAAGCCGTTTCTGATTTCCGTTCTGATATCATTCCTTAACCGCTGTTCAGACTTCAGTTGCATAGGAGTGAAGAATCTTGCATTTCTTTCTTTCCACATGCTGTATATGAACTTCTTCAGAACAAAGCATAACATTCTTCCTTTACTCCTCTTCCTGCTTGTTTTAGCATTAATCTTTTTCCATTCATCTCTACTGTTTTGCACTGTGTCATGTCTTCCAATGTCACACATGACTTCCTTCCATAGCTGATACGTATAGTTGCATTCGAAAAACAAGTGGTCCACTGTTTCATTTTCTGAGTTGCACATAACACAAGAAGGTTGCACGTTCATTCCTCGTATGATCAGCATATCTTTTGTGTACACTGCCTTATTTAAAACTTTCCATAGCATCATATTCTCTCTAGCACTATTATCACGGTGCCAAACCTTTTTGTACCAGCTGTCAGTTTGCATTGTCTGAAAGTTTGCAAGCAGATAGTAGACTTCATTAATTTTGAAATGCTTTATTCCGGTGCCCCAAGTAGTAGCAGCCATATCATTAGTGACTGTTTTAACAGTCCTCGCCATTCTCCAGAGTCGATTAATGGTAGGCACTGAACACTCGGGAATACATATGACACTATTGGTGACATAGTCTATCACTTTAGCGTTTCTGTTTATTCTGGACATTTCTATTTCTAATTCAGTGAGACTGTTTTCAAGAATCAAACCTTTGCTCAACCACGGGTCATTCCAGAGTTTTATTTTGGAGAATGGTTTGACTTTGTACCGGAAGATTGGCAAGATAATCGGTCTCAGTTTGAAAATACACCTCCATGTCCAACTAATATTTTGCGGCTGTCGCATGCTCCAGAAGTCATCGTCTTTAACGACGTGTTTCTCCGACCACTCAACCCATATGCTTTCAACACCATTAAGGAAGTTATCAACATGTTTGAGAAAAGCCGCTTTGTTCCATATGTTCATGTTGACAATGCCCAGCCCTCCTTTACTCATTGGTTTCTCGACTTTCTTAAAAGCTATAGGAGCAAGATATTTCCCTTCGCTCGTTCCTTTCCAAAGAAATCTCATAAAGGCCGTACGAATAAGACTGATGAGTTTAGGTGGAAGAATGAAGGTTCTGGACCAATAAACTTGCATAGAAAAGACCACGGATTTAATTAAAGTTAATCTACCCGCTTGACTTAATAGCCTGCTAGTCCAGAAGTTGAGCCGCGCTGTAATTCTGTTGAAAAGAGGCATGCATTGGCTAGTGCTAATTCTGGCAGTAGTAAGTGGAAGGCCTAGGTAGGTTATTGTATCACAGTTGTTATCAAGGCTACTAATTTGCTGAATCTCAGTGGTCAGGTTATTCGGGATACCAGCAGTCCTCATGTTCGATTTACCAATATTAACTTTCAGACCTGTCATCTTGTAGAATCTATCAAGAGTTCCAAAGATAGTGGAGACCGTGTCAATGTCAGGGCTACAGAAAATCACTAGATCGTCAGCGAACATCAGCGAGGAGATTCTAGGATCGTGACACTTTGGGTGTAGTTGCAATCTGCCGTTGTCTATTTCTTCATTTAAAAGATGAGTTAACAATTCCATTACTAGAATAAAAATGTATGCAGAGAGTGGATCCCCTTGTCTGATTCCTTGTTTACTGCCAAAATATCCAATAGAAGACCCATGCAAGACTATAGAGAATTTCGCAGTAGATATGCAAGAAAGTGTCCATGCTATATACTGGTATGGAATATTCATGTATCCCATAATTCTGACAATTGAGTCCCATTGAATCGTATCAAAAGCTTTCATAATGTCCAAAGTAAACATCGCTCGTGGAGTTACTCTGCATCGTGTATATCCATTTAGCAGTTCATGTGATAAGAGGACGTTATCTAGTATGCTTCGACCCGGCAAGAAAGCGGCTTGGTTTGGGGATATGATTGAAGGGAGAACTGACTTAAGACGAGTTGCTAGGATCTTCGAAATACATTTGTAGATTGTGTTACAACAAGATATTGGTCTGTAATCTGTAACCCTTGCAGCATTTTTCTTCTTGGGGATTAAGGAGATATTGGTATTGTTGAAAGAGGAGTTCATTCTTGCATTCTTGAAAAAGTGTCTTACAGCCTTGCAAACATCATGATTAATAAAGGACCAACATGAAAAGTAGAAGAATGCATTGAAGCCATCTGGGCCGCTCGAAGAGTTTCTATTCAATGAGAACATGGCATTTTTGGTTTCAGTCTCTGTGACTTCAGAGCATAGGGATTGGAAATCATTAGCTGGAAGCTTAGGCAATAAATAAGGACTTATCATGTCTAGTTCAGGCTTGAAATTTACACTATTACCAAAGAGATCAGTGAAATGTGACAAGAAAGCATCTTCTACTTCATTTTGAGTTTTGAGTTTATTACCGTTCGTGTCTTCGATGTTGATAATGTTTTCTCTACACTGCTTGTCTTTGAGTGACGCATGGAAAAAAGCTGTGTTACCGTCGCCTTCAAGCTTCCATTTAAGTCTTGCTTTTTGTTTAATCATGGCTTCTTCTATGGCGAGAGCGTCTTGATACTGTTTAGTTATGTATTGCTCTGTCCAAGAGTGCACCGTGCTTGTCGGATCCTGCATCATGGTAGCTTGTATATCATGTAGCTTGCTTCTCCAGTAGAAGGTTTGTTTGTTTCTTGTTCCAAACTTCTCTTTTGCCCAGTCCTTCAGTTTAGCTTTAGTGTCTTTGAGTTTTGCCTGCAAAACGAAAAGTGGGTTACCATAATAGGATCTTACCCAAACCTGTTTGACAAGGTTCAAGAAATCCGGTTCATTGACCCATTTATTAAAAAATTTAAAACTAGAGGATCCTCTCATGTCCAAACTGCTGAGTTGGAGGATTATTGGAGTGTGCTCGGATAGAAGGGGAGGAGGAAGGCTACATGAGAGCGCAGGCCAGGTAGTATAGGAAGGTGCATTACAGAAGCATGGTCAATTAGAGAAAAGGTGTGAGGACCATCTCTTTTGCTATTGTTCCATGAGAATCTCATACCAGAAGTTTTAATGCTTATAAGATCAGATTTCTCAATGGCATTCTTGAGAGGTTGGATCTCTGAAAGAGATAAAGGGCTCCCACCTAATCTTTGGGTAGTTTCAAAGCAGCAGTTGAAATCACCCAGGATGAACCACAAATGAGACGATTTACTGAGAGCTGGCATAGATTCAAGCATGGTTTTCCTACTGGAGACAGAGTTTGCTGCATAGACAAAGGTAATGTAAAAAGAGGTTAGGTCAGTTAGGTCCATAGCATGGCAGTGGATTAGCTGGGAGGTCATGTGTTGTGGTGTTAGCTGGATAGAGTAAGGGTTAAACAAGATCATAATCCTGCCATAAGGTGATTCAAGGAGGTTGTGGAGTAGCTGCCATGACGGATTGATAAGTTTAGAAGCTCTATAGGTAAGCTCGAGATTTAATTTGGTTTCGAGTATAGCAAGGACACTCGGTTTATTTTATGCTATAAGTAGTTTACATTGCTTTAACTTGGTGTCGCAGTGTCCACCACGTATATTCCATACTCCGATTGTTTTCCTCTTCATCAGACAGATGGAGGAAAAGGAATTGCTATTTTCGTACTCCTTAGCCCATAGTCGTGTGGAACAGAGGCAGGAGTGTTGTTTTCCTTATCTTGACTCGGCACAAAGGAGTCTACAGGTGGGAGTTTATAGGCAGCGGGAGGACGGATTTGCGGATAGGGATTATTGTGTGGTGGAGGAGTTTTTTCAACTCTCCCTGAAGAAGAATTTGTTGCTAGGTTCGGCTCTAACTGGAAAGAATCATACGTGGGATTTTGCATGGGAGTTTGCTTTTGAGGTTCATTAGTAAACTCAACAGATGCATGTGATGTTATTGCAAGTGGTAACATTATAATACCTAATGTTTCATTTATTATTCCACTTGGTCCTTTCACCGATTCTGCTTGTTTGCCAACCAATTGTTCATAGTTATTGTGTGCAACTGCTTCTTGTACTACCTTGCCTTCATCAATAATCTCCTGCCTTTCCTTGCTATCTTTGTCACTTTCTTGGATAATCACTTGCTTTATCATTTGACTTATTTTATCAGCTTCAGTTTGAAACTTAGTTTATTATATCTTTATTCAGATTGAATCTTCGTTTTTAAGGTTACAATAACAGAGTCAGTGAAGGGTTCGACCTCTTTAAGTATCCATCTGGATTAATAAGCATAATTAGTTTTATAGTTTAATAATTAACAAATTAGTTAATTTAATTATATAGTGTTTTCTTAAAATATTAACGACACGATCATATATTATCAGAATTTGGTAAACCATGTGGCGATGGCATCGTCTTGACGAGCACTTCATTCTAGACCAGTTTTGGATGTGTTTGGGTGCAAGTGGAATTTCCATTTGAATTAAACGCGTATTTAATTTAACTAAAATTAGTCTTTATCTCGACGAATGGAAACCTAAGGTGAGTTTACTCACTCACTTTTATCCCACTTATATTTTATATAAGTTGGGTTTAAATATTTGTGTGTTATGATTGCTAATTGATCGATGGATGTTGAATATATATTCATATGTGTTGACTGAACCGATTAAACTAAACATTCGTTTAATTTAATTTAAAACAATCATTATTTTTAATGATTATTTCCAGTTGAGGTAACTTACCTTGTTGGTTACGTTTATAATAATATAAACGTATTAAATTGGAATGTGGACGTTTGGATTACTGTTATTATTTGACTATGAATATTATATCTGATTATTGAAATAGATGATTAAGTTTGAGGTAACGTATTTGGATGCAGGGAAAAACAGGTTGGAGGGATCTAACTGGATTCCTCAAATATATTAAATGTTATTTATTTTCATATTATCATTATATGATTTTTTCTGATTGGATGATTGATTTGGTCGTTGATCGTTGATTGAAAATTCAACGATTGTTTAGTTATAACTAATGGATAGTATTGATTGAGTAAGTGGCAGTTGTTGGCATAAAAATCAATCGTTTTATCAATGGTGATTTAACGTCAGGTGAATCGATAGAAATGAAGTTATAAAATTTATTTTATAACTGACAAATGGATTTTTAAATCTGTTATGTTGAATTAAAGTATATTAAAAAGGAAATAAATATATAAATATTTAAGTTATATGTAATTGTGAAATGATTTTATAAAGCAAATTTCTTATCTTAATAAGATTTATAAGTAAATGAGTAGAGATTAACGTAACGGTTAAAGAGTTAGGTTAATTTTTTCTAAAAACAATTAAATGGAATTATTATAATTAATTATATTATTAATTAATTTGAAGGAGGAATTAATTGGAATTGCTTGCAGAAATAACTGTGTTTGGAGTTGACTAAGTCAACCATATTAATTTGGATTTATTATTAAATTAGTTGTTGTAAATTTATCTTACGAAATGATTTAACGAATACTTGGTTAATTATTAATAAGGATTTAAAAAGGGAATTTAATATTTATTTTAGTAAGTGAGGAAGTAAATTATTAATTTAATTAATAATTTAAGGATTTATTCATTCAAGCAATCAAAGATGAAATGAAACGAAGATGAATTCTGATAAAAGTTATTGAATGAGATTTATATTAAATATGAGTTTTTATAATGATGTTACAAAAGTGATTTGTAAGCGAATACGATGGCTTGAAATAAATGTGTATATAACATTTGAATTAAGTAAGATGAAATCGAGGTAAATGGGTTTTATACATAAAAACTGAGTTTTATAAATAAGGTTGTTAAAAGATCAGTGAAGTTAAAACGATGATTTTGAGTTAGAAATACCTAATAATGAAATTAAGTATATTGAATGAGACTAAATCGAGATTTGAAAGTGGAAAATGGTGTAAAAGCCAACGTTTTGCAGATTTGAATGGAGTTAAGGAAATTAAAATCTGACTGGAGATTAGTTGAGTTGAACGACTTCTTGGGTGTCGATCTGATGTTGGTTGGCCTTCGGGGTTGATATTTGGGGAGTTGTCTCTTACTAGTTTACGGTCAGGAACTAATGAATATTAAAGTAACATGAATAGAAAGAGAATTTGAGAATGTAACGATATTTTGAAGATTTAAGGAATTAACGAGATGATTTGAACAAGTTTATTCAAAAGGGAAGTGTAGTTATCGTTTTTAAGAAATGAAACGAAAGAGATTTCGTAATGATGTTTTACGTGATATTTATTAAACCAAAAGTTGGAAATATACATACATATACATATATATATATATGATTAAATTTTAAAGTGTTTTGATGATTTGGAAATGTTCTATATTAAAATAAGAAATGAGTTGCAACATTCGTGATATTGAAATATTTAAGAGTTTTTAAATTAACCTTCTTTAATTATTATTTATTTTAAAAGGACAAGGGATTCTAAGTACTAAATAAGTAAACTAATTTTATTTTCATGATTGAATGGTTGTTTTATGTGATGGTTAAATAACCGATTATCAAATCTTACCTATACGATTGTTGATATGGAAAGACCTAGATCGAAGTTTTATTCGAAAACCATTCCAACTAACAAATACAAAATCATAGAAGTTGCGGAGAATGGAGCAGTGAAGACCGTGGTTCATAAACGTAAGGGCTACTTGATAAATTACTCTGATTTGCAACCAGAGTATTTTGATGGTAATTCGGTCATGATAAAATCTACGGATTTGCAAGGACTACTCGCTACTGATCCATACGGTAATTCAAGGGTGCAGTAGGAGAGTGCCTTCGGTTTGTCCAGTCCCAGGGCAACTTGTATGGACGGATGTCTGACAGAGTATTTCCAAAGGGATCACATACGTTGACTTCTTCAAACATACCAAAGTTATGACGGAGAATGGTCGTTCTCTTAGCTTAACTGATAGAGTATTTTTGGGGATGCTAATTAGTAATTTTCTTGCGGATTTGACGATGTGGCAATTAAAGTGAATAGTGGTCAGATGTTCAAAGAGACGATTATAACCTCAATCGCAACATGGCTAACTGGGTCGCTCCCATTAGGGTGTATAATCAACTATTTAAAGAAAATTCATTTCCTTCTTTATTCTATTTAATGTTGTTCCTTTCAGGAAACGATTGTTGATCCCAGCCATTGGTGATATACATTCGATACACTCAAGCGAAATGAGTGGTTTGTCTTGCGTGGTCGGGTTGTTCTTGTTGAACCCAACGTATTCCCCTCTAGAGATACACTATCGGCAGGTGGTTCCATACCTTATCATAGTTGGAATCCAATCTCCAATAAGTGCCCGTGGTTTTGATTGTATATTATATATGTGGAGCGTGAGATGCAAGCATTTCGTTAGATCGCTATTTACTTGTATTTAGACATTATTATAATATCAAAATAAGATGCTGATTTCAAAATGTTTTGGGTTTAAAAATCGTCTGTGTTTATGTGTGGATTGGTCTTACGATTACTATTTTCTTTTGAAAATAATTGGTTTGACTTTAAAATCAAGTTGGATGATATTATAAACTTAGTGGGTTTCTCAGTCTGGTTGACCAGACTGATCCGACGCTTGTAATGGTCGGGTTAGCCCGGGTTTCGCAGGTTCAGTTTATTGGACACTACGAAGTTCAGAAGACGTGCTGGAGAAGTTCAAACTTATTAGTATTTATTCTGCTGTGTGTTGTATATGAGGACAAGATATTATAAATTTCTAGGTATATTGGTGTACTCTGATAATTTGTAAGCTTTTATATCAAGCTCTCAATAAAGATTATTTCTATATTATATTTTGTTCTGCTGCGATGTGAGACTCTGGGTTGTGTTGGTTCTTCTTCTTCTTCCTCTTCCTCTTCTTCTTCTTCTTCTTCTATTCTAATATTTCTTTCTTATCTCACCCTCTACTTTCTTTCTATTAACTATCTGGTGATTTCGATACTTGGGTTTTGGCAAGTGATACGGGTTTTATGTATTATTGTCGAAATATGGGGGTCGAACCCGCTGGGTCGTTGCACTCCTCTTGAGGTGGTGCCTTATTTACTTGCTAAAATTATTTATTTTGGCTACATAGGACAAGTGATATTTCATTCAGTAACCTTTAACATAAAAATAAGTTGGTGATGAGTGGTTTTCATTTGTGTTTGTGCCGCTATTCTCTTTTCAACATACTTGAACTTGGATCTGGACTATATATTTGGCGGGATTTAGTTTAACTCGATTATTTCCCTATAAATATGAACCCTTCGGCACTTGGAAAGTGTGTCTTCTTTATTATTCTTCTTGATCCTCCATATCTCCTCCATAACAATCATTAAGCAATCTTCTGTTTGCTAACTTAGGCATTAGGAACAACTTAAAACATGTACTTGTGACCCAAATTCTTTCTTTCACTAAACAGTCAATAAGATAACAATGGATGTGTGCTAGAGATAGCTGAACCACTGTAAAAATCCTAGGCCATTTTATTTTCTATTTATTATCTGCAAGTGCTGAAAACTTAGTTGAATGCAACTTGTATTATCGCTTGATTAATAGTTTGTACATAGTGATAACGGGAATTTTTAATACTAGGTAACATAAATGTTGCAATCCACAGGGACTGAAATAGCCTTATAACCCTAATATATAAAATAGGAAAGTTTCAGTAATATTACATTCATTTGTTCTCGCCGTTAGTTCGAGCTAGGATTTTATTCCATTTTACCATTTTTTCGGCTGCTTCAATCTTTAACTCTTCTTTGAATCTTTCGAAGTTTAATTTTGAGATTGCTTTGATTAATATGTCTACCTTCTAAAATGAGGCAGGAACATAGTTTACATCGAGCTTCCCTTTGATTATTTGTTCACGAATGAAGTATAGATTGATTTCAATATGCTTCGTTCGTGAGTGTAAAATTGGGTTAGTTGAGAGAGATATTGTGCTCACGTTGTCGCACTAGATAATTTGTGTTTCAGAAGCTTGATTTCATGTTCATTGATGAGTGTTCTATCCAAATAATTTCAGTAGAGGTGCTAGCCACACTTCTATACTCAGCCTCCATGCTTGAGCATGATACCGTTGGTTACTTCTTCGAGCACCACTAGATTGGATTGTTTCCTAGGTAAATGATTTTTCTAGATGCGGATCTTAGGTCATTCTGATCGGAGGCCCAATCTGCATCAGCATACCTTTATAATTTCATATTGCTATCTCCAGTCAGGTATAATCCATGATTTATTGTTCCTCTTAAATAGCGTAGAATACGCTTTACTGCTTTCCAGTGATGTTCTAAAGGTTAAATGCATAAATTGTGATACTTTATTTATGTTGTAAGTAATGCCTGGTCTTGTGGCATATTGTGATGCACCAATGATACTTCTGTAGAGTGTTGGATTATTGAAGTGTTCTCCCTGATGTAATGATATAAATTGATTGGTTATCATTGGTCTAGGAAGTGGTTTAGACTTGTCTCTTATTTATTTTATGAGAATTTCCATTATGTATTTCTTTTGACACACGCATAGACAGCTATCAGAAACCCTTATTGCTTCTATTCCCAGGAAATAGTTTATGTTTCTTAGGTCCTTTATAGAAAATGTGGAGTCAACGTACTTGGTAATTCTACTTATCTCATCTGAACTATCTCAATAGGAGGGCATCTACATAGACCAGAACAGAGGTTGTGTGGTTCCATTTCACTTTTATGTATAGGGAGGTGTCTGTTTTTGCATTATGATATCGAAATGTTATTAGTGTTTCCTTTAATTTCTTATACCATACTCGAGGAGTCGTCTTTAGTCTATAGAGTGCTTTTTGAAGTTTACAAACAATTGCTTCACTGTTACCTTGTGTATATCCATGAGGTTGAGACATGTAGACATCTTCTTTAAGTTATCCATTTAGAAATTCTTTGTTTACATCTGGTTGCTTAATTATCCATTTATGATGTAAGGCTGCTGTTAATACTACACTGATGACAACAAGCTTGATTAACGGAGAGAAAGTCTCTCTGACATCCAATCCATACTGTTGAGTATAGCCTTTTGCTACTAATCTTGCCTTGTATTTTTGGATGGATCCATCTAGGTTCTTTTTAATCTTGTATGTCCATTTGCTTCTAATAATGTTTTTGTGGTTAGCTCTTGGAACTAGACTCCATGTGTTGTTTCTATTTAAGGCAGAGAGTTATTCATCCATTACTTTTCACCAGTGTGAGTGTCTGTGTGCTTCTTCATATGTTGTTGGTTCTTCTTCTATACTAGAAGGTGTGTAGATTTTGGTTTGAATATTCCACTTTTTGATCTGGTAGTCATGTGGTGTCTTGTTTTGACTTGATTTTGTTCTTCATTGCTACCAGATGTATTGATGTGATCAGGTGGTGGCCTGTGTGGAGTATTGACACTACAACAAAACAGCCTTTTACAACGGGAAATTCCCATCGTAATATGGGTTTCGCAACGGGCATTACGATCGTTATATTAGGCTACGTTGTAATAGGTCACATTTTTGTAATAGTCATTGGCCGTTGTAATAGGCTTTATGACAATAGTTAATGCCCATTGTATTAGGTCACATTGTAATAGATCAACTTTTTACAACGGTCATTGACTATTGCAGTAGACTCTATGACAACAATTAATTCGCGTTGCAAAACATTGAAACTTTCAAAAGGTTTCTAACCTTTGTAATATAAAATATTTGCAAGTATTAAAATATTTAACACAGAATTTCTAATTTTGAATTAATATTTTATTCAAACAAATATTTAATTAAACTTTTGAATAGTACACAGTTATTGCTTTTCTTTGTTGCACAATCACTAAAAAATATATTCATTTGTACAAGTATTTCCTCGCTGCATACACTTAGTTGCACTTACTCTCGTAGTCAATGTCTTCATCTTCAGTGATTGATCCAGAATTAGTCTAATCGTCTGTTGTACTTTTCAGAATAGAATAACACAATAAACTGAATGAGAAACAATTTCGATACATTTACGATGAAGTACATGGATAAGACAAACTGATATGCTAGAGGAAATTTTACTTAGAGAACATAGTAACATTACAGTAAGTTCCTAGTTCATTTTATTTTTCACTTCGGATTTTATTTGGGATCATGGCAGCAATTTATACATTAGATTTGAGATTCTGTGTCTTGAGCTAACTATCTACATTGTTAGTAAATAATTGATCACTAATATTGTAGTTAAATGCTAATTGCTAAATCTCACTAGCTAATGAGTGCTTATTACCATACTAATTAATTAATGTTGTAGTGTACTAACATAGGGAAGTGAAATAAGGACAACTATTTATATACTCTCAAAAATCCATGTTAAAGTGCCTATGTGCATTATTAATTGTTGTACATATTGTTTAAGATAATAAATTTAATATAAAAACCTTAATTGTGTCCAATATGTATTAAGTTCTGAAACCAATGGTATCTTATGTACTAATTGTTACCACCAAATTCAACGCCAAAGACAATTGTCGGTAAAGGGGTGTTGGACCGCAACTAGCTCAAGATGATGATCCGAAAGCATGGAGTCGACATCAAGTTAAAGCCGAAAGCATAAAGAAGACAATTGAGTCAACATACTATCAGCATTAGCACAGAAAGAAGAGCTTGGTACCGATACGCCAAAGATAGTGGCAAAGAATAATAACCCCAAGAGCACCTAACATGAGCTCAAACCCGAAGGCAAATCACTTAGAACCGAGAGCAGTTAGAAAGAAAGGATGAAGGCTTACAAACCAAGGCCAAAGGCGTGATGGAAGGCACCAGGAAAAACTAAGGGATGCAAAAGGGCAATCAGCACTAATTTATTTAGTGCTAATACAAAGGAAGGTGAAGGTATCAAAGGCACAAGAAGCCGAAACACCAATAAAATGACCCGGAAGATAACTATCGGTTTAAAGGTTATTGGCCATCGAGAGGTTACTTCAGAAGTCATCAAGAGACGTACCGAAAGCTCACTATCAAAAGACCTAAACCACTTCCGAAGATTCACTGGAAGCAAATCAAAGCTTCTAAGAAGAGAAGATATCCACATTAACTCACTCAAGGGTCAATACCAAAAGGGGTGAGGGATCCTGAAACATGGATATGTGAAGAACGAAAGCAAATACAATGAAGACTTAAAGACAAAACCGGAAGCTTATTACTAAAAGCCGAAAGCCATTCACTAAGCTATCTATACCAATGGGCTTGGTATGGATACGATAGATGGAGGCATCATCAAAGAGAAGCTCCAAAGACCAAGATCAGCTTTCCAAGAGCCAAAACTGACACACTAAAGGCTATGCTATATCTATTAACAATACAACCGAAACCAAGGCAACCGGAACTGGAAGGGGAAAAGCGGTCGACACATAGTTGTCGCACCCGAAAGAGGCCGTTGCTAGACTAATGACAGAGAGGTCCCGATTTGTCTAAAATAAGACCCAAGGGTCAAATTTGAGGGGACCTTTCTCATTCTCCAATCTTGGATTCATTTCTTGTAGAGTAAACCCTAATTTGTATATAGATTTGGGGATTTTACCAAGGAACTTCTTTGTACTCAGCAGAGTGATCAACAAAGAGAGGATCAATTACTTGAGATTTATTTCATGGATTTCTTCGATATTAATGCTAGTGGTTTCTTTAATGCTTCTCACAGAAGTAGCTTTTTCTTAAACCAAGCTACCCTAACTACCCTTCCACACGCCTTTTTAGCTTTCTGACTTGCCTTGCGCTCACGGATCCCTGTCACAAGGTAATTGTTGGCTTTGAGTTGCAGAAACATGGTACTCACCACTTGAGGGAAGAGTAACTAATCTTCGGCCTCAAAACCTTGATGCCTAGGAAAGGTAAACTAACTCAAGCTTGTGGGAACTAAATAATCCGTTATTTCCCTTAGGTCCACTTCCTTATACCTATCTCTGGTGTTAAAGAAAAATATCATTAACAATTTGGCGCTAGAAGGAGGGCTTGAACCTCCGAACCTCGGGATCTCTTAAATCACATTTCTAACTGTTTTGTTCCATCCTGGATTGGACTAAAGCTTTGAAGAAGCAAGAATAATGGGTAAAGAATCCCAATAAGAGTTTTATGGATCTATAATGGATATGCCAGATATTTCTGACCCGAGAGTGATGGAAGAACAAAGGCTTAGGGTAGAAGTCCTACAAGTTAAAAGCGGAAGAACGGAAGTAGAACCTTACAACCCTGACCATTGGAGTATTAACCCTTTTCACATAGGTCCAACCCTTATCTTTGCCATGGACGATTCCACCTCAAGAGAATACAACTTATTCACTCACCTAAAAAAGGCCATTTACGCACAATCTAAAGGAACTATATTTGAGCAAAGAACATTGGAGAAACTCAAACGGGGTGCATCAAGGCAGAAGGTCACCACTTAATCTCACGACATAACAAAGAGAAAGCTCAAAGATAAGGAAGAGCCAATGAAGTTAAGTAAAAAGAGGATTAAGTTCCAACGACGAAAGAGGATCTTTGAATCAAGATTTCCGAAGGAATGCAAACTTACAATAGCCATTGAGAATGTCTACTTTTAACCAAGCACGATTTCAACTATTGGCCATCCCAAAAGAAGAAACCTAAAAATGAAGTCAAATCGGGTGGATCCCATTGCTATTATCATACGATGAACGAGCATGAAACTAATCAATGTAGAGTTCTAGAAGGGATGGTCATCAATTTCTTTAGTAAAGGGAAACTGTATGGATATACAAAGAAAACATAGTCAACTATAGCAGCAGATTCTTTGAGAAAAGAGTTCCTACATAACAAAGGGTATGGAAAACCCTCCTAAAACATTGGAATAGCCCAGAAAGGGTCAACCGAATAATTGGAAAAAAAAAAACTTGTCACCGCCAAGATGGCCAAGGAAAGGCACCCCTCGAAAGGGGGTGATGTGTAAGCTTTTCTCCGTGCCCAAATCCGAAAGGGTCAGGTTAAAGCATCAAAAGCGTAAGCCACCGATCCACGCCAGAAATGGTTGAGACGGAGAATCTAATTAAGATGCCCTACCTCTGTTCGTAGCAGAGTACGCACTGCCTCTCCTATGATCTAATCACGTCCTACCTCTGCTCGCAGAAGAGCACGTCTTACCTTGCTTATATTCCTCGTTACCCACAGAAGGGAACGAAAACCCTTATCCGCGTCTGCGATGGCCAGGTTAGGGAACTCCTTGGATGGGGTGGAGTGTAAGCATTTATCACCGCATACAATGGTCAAGGTAGATAATCAAAAGAGTAAGCCTTAAAACCGCGTCTACGATGACCCAGTGTAGGCATCTAAGCCCTTATCACCACCTACGATGGCCAGGGTAAGGCGCCTCTTGGAGGGGGTCAGGTAAGTCCTTGGGCCCTGCTTGAGAATAAGCTAGCCAAGCGCACCAGACACACAGGCCCAGAGAGTGGCAAAAAAAGCATGTACACCCTCTGCTTTGACAATCAAAAACGCAGAGAGAGGCTCATGAAGCACGTATATCATCTGCTTTAGAAATTAAACCCGAAGGAGGGTGACTAAATTAATCGCCAGAAGCGGAATTTCTAGGCCTTCTATCCTTAATACCCGAATCCGGGTTGGTACGTAACTTCAACTATTACCAAAAGCGGATTTTCTGGTCTTCTATCCTTAATACCCGAATCTGGGTTAGTTCGGGACTTCAATCATTACCAGAAGTGAATTCCTGGTCTTCCATCAGATACCTTAAGTCACAATGAGTTCATGACTTCCCATTATCTACCAGAAGGAAATTTTTGGACATCTCTTATTAATACCTGCATCTCGGTCCAAAGGCGAGTGGCTGCCAATGCAAGATATGAACTTCTAGTACTCACCCACAATATTCTAAGGGAAAGGATTCTACTATTCAGTTTACACTCTTGAAAGAAATACATTTCAAAACAAGAAGAGATAACCGAATCACAATACTCAGAAGTTCATTGAGTTTGCGTCTTTTCTTGCTAACCTCATCTAGATCGTCTGAAGGTTTGACCTGAAGTATTAAAGCCCTATTGAAAGCTCTACACATGGCTCTTAAGGATTTGTTACCTTACTCTAAATCAAAAACTCTTTTTTGCAAATCATGCCTCTCCTCCTATAAACATCCGGTCTAATAAACATAGTGATTAATGCTACGAAACGTATCTTCGTTGAGTTTAGTGTCATAACAACCTTTCATCTCGGCTATCACTCTTTTACACCCCTCAGAAATAACCGAATCGTCTAATCCTCTAAGAGTGTTCTTTAATATAAATATTTTTGAGAGGTTGAATCTTTACTCCCAGATACTGTATTGGAAGGTTGGGACACAGTCATGATAGGGATATTCTTGAAAGAAAGTTCCCAAGTTTTATAGCTCGCATTAGTGTTATCCAGTTCGATTTCCAAGTTGGCTACCTGATGACGTAAGGCTCTTAACTCATATTCAAAATCAATGGATGGTTTGATCTTTATGTACTTCTTCAGTCCCAGAACGGTCCTACTCTTAACCTACAATTGATTCTTTAAGGCGTCCACCTTTTCGTTCAAGTGCTTGATGGTTCCTTTCCCGGGATACAAAAGGTCCCTCTCCTAGAATACCACCCTCCTCAGAGCCCATTGGTAACTCATCCCTGATTGGGAAGGTTTCATATTGATTTCCCTACTCACAAAGCAAGACATAATTATGAATAAGGTTTTACTAGCAAGAGTTACTTTGAAGTTATTAGAAAATGATTACTACAAAAAGCTACATCTAAATAAATCTTTGATGGTATTGGTAATACATGCATCAATAAGTTACAGAGATTCAAGTTTACTTATCAATACTTCTTTTGTTTATATATTAATTTAGCATGCTCAATTCTAAGTCTCTTCAAAACCATCTCTCGGTCTTTGCCCAAAAAGTTAAAGTGGAGTTGAGGGTATTATTATAAATATGCTTAAGCTCTCTTAGAGAACACATCCTTCCCAATCTATGCGATGATGCTGTTGAAAAATCCTTTTTCACTTTAGATATTGAATGTAACACATCTTCATGAGTAATAAGGTTCTGTCATAACACAAAGGTGAAGATCAGTAGCTACAAAAAGAAAATTCATTACCACGAGTACACACCGACAACACTAGGTTTTACAAGTTTTCTTCTTGTTCGTACAAGATCGACCTTTTAAACAGTTCATTTACAAATCTATTCTTGTTGAATACAAGCTTTTCTAGGGTAGTTCTTTCGGGATTGAAGAAACCTGTGGTAAGCTCCAACATCCCCCAAGGTGGGGGTCAGTCTTGAAGTCATCTAAATAACGTCAGGAGACATCGGAGCAACCCACCACCGCGATCTCCTAAGAAGGAGAAGTCAGTCATCGGGAATCGATTGTACACTTTATACAAAAACTCTATTAAAGTGTCTTTATCCTCAATTAGCATCCAAAATAGCATCATCATCTCTTTGTCACTTCAAGAATTGCCTCCCTGCGAATGCAAGATTTTCTTAGTTTTTGCGCCACCCCCATGTTCTTTATAAAACATAAGTTTAGAGGCACTCCTGTAAAGATCATGATACTTTTGCGATAGAACATGTAACAACCCGAATTCCGACAGACCGAAATTTTTTCAAAATTCTAATCTGTCGAAACTCATGTTGGTTTGTCTGGTATCCTGCGGAAAAGACAGAGATAATAAACATATCATAGCTCAGAAAACATCTCACAGTGGAATGGAATAAAATCTAATATAATCAAATATAGCATTACCCAGATAATAATATTGCCTAACCAATATCCAAAGCTACTATATGTTTTCCACAGATCTAACGTGCGAGTATGTTATGAGGAGGGGGGTCAGAACACAAGTTCTGGTGACTAGATTTAAACTACACATTTTGGATAACCCTACATATACCATTTAGTTACATCTTATTTACTAGGTTACTTGGGTTAACAGCACTCAAGGCTTATACACACGTCATACCCATCTACTTCTCAGTGGATTAACCTAATACTGTATATATGTAGCTACCCAAACATTAAGATACACCCCATGGTACCCCAATTGCCCGATCTCTGCTGTAACGCCAACTGAAATATACGCAGTCCCTCATCCTACGCCGAAACGACGTACATATCTCAGTATAACAACGCTACATTCCACATAGAACCGTTATCGTCATGCAAGTAAGCGTATGGACTACTAGCTTCGATCGAATCAGATTCCATTACAGGGTAATGACCTAGAGTCTATGATACACCACTTGTAGCAGTCATGCATGTCTCAAGACTTTCTTACGTATGTATCGTACATCATGCTTGATG
This sequence comes from Allium sativum, assembly GCA_030737875.1. Taxonomy (NCBI): domain Eukaryota; kingdom Viridiplantae; phylum Streptophyta; class Magnoliopsida; order Asparagales; family Amaryllidaceae; genus Allium; species Allium sativum. The sequence goes on along the minus strand of CM060922.1, from coordinate 192,583,530 downwards.
CCTCAACCTTGATGATACAACATCCGAAAATAGTATGCATGTATCCGCACGTATTATCTATTGCGCATCGAGTTCCGTAACAAGGATATATCAGATACACGGAACTCGGTCGAGAGCCTTTTTAGATGTCTGTATACACAGATTCTATGGTCGGCATTTTTAGTGGCTATGGTCCCACCCGACCCCTCCCTCAGCTAGTAAAGACTACAAGAGCTAAGTGGCATGCCCCTGATAAAAAATCTAAACATCCAATTGGTGTGTCCTTCAACCACTGTGCCTCAATAGTGAAAGGTTGATGGAATCTTGGTTTTAGATCTAGTCTTTTCGCATCCCACTGACTGCCGATGACGGGTAACCGACGATCTACTATCCTGTGTTGGTCCTTACCTCGCCTCCTACCGAGGTGATTGCCGAATCACCCTAGTGTCATACAGCCACAGCCTTCTGATTGCAGACTATTTTGGAGTCAAGGTATACTCACCGGGTGGTAACGCGCAGACCTAACCCCTGCAAGTACACCCTGAGCGTGTACTGCACAGAGGATCACCACGGAGTACCCTACCACGTCCCTCAGAAGCTGCGTGCTTCCTTCCAGTCCCGCCAAGAAATCAAGCCATAAGTCGAGCCGAGTAATCGAGTGGACGTGCTCCTCCCGTTTCTCTCGACACCCCGATGATCTGCCCCCTTGGGTTCTTCTCTTTCAGACATGTGGACTAGCCCAAGCGCATCACACTATCATGTTATTAGACCCTATGTCTATGTATGATTACGCGCTTGCTCTACCTAATCTGATTTCCAATTAACATGGTTATTTCCAATTATATTAACTTCTTATTCAAGTGACCAAGTTCACTCCGGGCCCCTTATATCTCTAAGGAATGGACCCCTCTTGCTTATTAAATTTAGTTATATAACTTTATCCATTTAAGTTTATTAATAAGCCCATAACATTTTTTTTCTAGATTTTAATCCAAGGTCTGTAATCTACAATCTCTTTATATTATTACCATGTAATTCATTGTCTGATTTTATAGTTACAATAACATGTTCTACTTAATATATAATCAAGTATATTTTATCTCAATCCACATGTTTTTTGTTTAACATTTCACTTATTATGTATGATTAATTGTAACTCATTTCATTCCATATGTTCACCTCATTCTTCCTTATTTAATCATAATCCTATCTTACACTGTCACTACAACTTGTTATTGTTTACTTATTAACTTAGTTTTCCTAACTAAGGTTATTAATAAGTTTCCTTTTCATTTATTATAACTTATGTTATAATTTCCACTTGTCCTTAGGACAAGCATACCTATTATATAACATTTTCATAATTAATCATAATAGGTTATTATCATTCCCCGTTCATTCCAAATCATATTTTTTTGTAACATCCATTCATTGCAATTAATGTCATTTATACATTTCCCGTTGTATGCATATATATATATATATATGTGTCTATATATATAAGCACCAGACCTTTCACGTTAAGTTGACTACTTGTGGATGCTGGATTTGCCGAGCGGTTCTGGGCAGGCTTCTACCACAAGTTGAACTTAACCTCGTGTCTTAGTACCAATATATGCATGTTTATGCACTAGGCCCCTCACATTAAATTAACCACTTGTGGATTCTGGATTTGCCAGGCGGTTCCGGGCAGACATCTACCACAAGTTGAATTTAACCTCGTGCCTAAATGCGGTTACAATTTTCTATTTACTGTAAATTTTAGGCATATTCATTCTTCCAAATTTACTGTAATTCTTATTTGCAATCTTTTAGCATAATAATATTCTTAAAGAAATATTCATGTTCATTGTAAATTTCATAATTACAGTTTTTCACAGAAATTTCCAAATCAGATAGGCGATTTATGGAAATAGTCTTTATATAATCCCAAAAGGTTAAGTATTATTGGTTAATAGGTTCATATAACCCTAACAGGTCAAATTGGTTTACTTAACCCCACATATTCAACAGGTTTACTTAACCCCTCGGATTTAATAGGTTTTTCTAGATTCGATTTCTTATGTTACAAAAAGACGGAAAACTTCACATCTTCCGTTTTACTTTTATGTACCTTTTTCCAACTATACTTGGATTTTATGAAACTATTATATAAAGATTCCCTATTTTCCTATCTAAGAACAGCCCACATAAGAAAACTTTCTTTGTTATAGATTTTCTTTTTCAACTTATCTTGGAAAAATTTATTCTTATACACCTTTTCTCAGAATTTTCCATTTTTCTTCAACTGTCATGCTTGTTGCTTTACTGAATTTGTTGTTTCCTTTTTAGTTATGCCATTACTCTTTTCTTATATTATTTAACTTAATCCTCTGATCTAAGTTTAGTTTCAAATAAGCCTTCTAGTCCTTCAACTAAAACAAGAAAACAGATGCTCTACACAGCTACTACTAAGGGCCAAGAATCTCAGGACTATGTCCCCTTTAGACAGAAATATTCAAACCACGAGATTATTGATAGGTTTAGGTGTTACCCTAACTACCTAACAGGAAAAAAAATAACAGAATGATCCCAATAGAATGGGTTTTATCCCTATAGGAAAATTAGCAATAGGATCTTAACACTTATTTTCCCTTTACTACCTAGTAGTCACCACTAGTCCTGGATGTGTACTAACAGTCATTTCCAGGAAACACCCTAGGCTTTTCCATGCTTACACATTCTACGGGAACTTACCATTATTCAAAGATAATTCCCGCTATCTGTATCATAGCCTCAAAACTTTTCCCGTCTTCACTAGGTGCTAATCCATAACTACTCCGTACTTTTTTTAAAACACAATTTGGCCTTTTCATTTCACTTTTCTTCCAAAATCTAAAAATATCAATAAATTTATTTTCCTCACCAAAACTTACTTTTGCCAAACAATAAAACATATCATTTTTTATAAAAAAATGTAATTCATTTTTTTTTAAATCACAAAAACTGGAGTAGATAAGGACAAATATTTCTCAATTAGGTTTACAATTTGTTCTTGCCTATAAGGTCAGTTCAGTTACTTACAACAAGGTGCAAACTTCTACTCTATTCTTAATTTCTACTACTTTTTTGTCCAACCAACAAACTTTTATATTAAAACAATTATAAAATTGATTGTCAAAAAATAGATATTTCAAAACTTTCTTTACTACAAATTCTAGTTTTCAACAAAATGCAAGATCAAAATGCAACCCTTTTCTATGTTTTTCTTTTTAATCCTTTCATACTATATAACTTGAAAACTAGCAAGCTATACATACTCTATAATATGCACCTTTTACTAACAGAATTTATTTTAGACAAAATTTTCACAAGAGATCATTATTTCCAAAATATACCCCATTTTACTTCAAAACCCAATTTGTACTTCTTTACATATTTTAAAACTGTAACTTTTAAGATCGAAACTTGAAAACACCGTAAACCATCTTCCAAAAGCTTTTACAATTTCAAGTTCTCCAAAGTAAAAAATGGGGTTAGACTCAAAGTGGTTTTCAACTTACCTAGGCTTTCCTAGACACTCCCACAAAGTCAATTCTCTCAATTATATATATTCCTAATCCATTTTTCTCTTTTTAACCTTTTCCAATATACAAGGTTTTATTGCCAAACACACTAACCTGAAATACTAAAACATGAGATTCACCTTTCTTCCATACAAAGTATATTGTACACTTCCCACCCAAATTACCTAAGGAACTCAGATTTCCATATTCGTTCCTTTAGTGTACAAAACATATTTGCCAATTCTCGCCATACTATGCTCTTTCTATTTAGTGTGCTCCTGTATGGATCTAGGTATATATATAATATATTTATATTTTAAAAATACATATATGTTCACTCATTATCTATACAGGAATCCTAAACCGAAGCTCTGATACCAAATGGAACAACCCAAATTCCGACAGATCGAATTTTTTGCCAAATTCTAATATGTCGAACCCGTGTTGGTTTGTCCTATATCCTGCAGAAAAGATAGAGATAATAAACATATCAGAGCTCAGAAAACATCTCACAGTGGAATGGAATAAAATATAATATAATCAAATATAGCATTACTTAGATAATAATACTGCCTAACCAGTATCCAAAGCTAACATATCTCTACCACAAACCTAACCTGCGAGTATATTATGAGGAGGGGGTCAGAACATAAGTTCTGGTGACTGGATTTAAACTACACATTTTGGATAAACCTACATATACCGTTCAGTTGCACCTTTTTATTTATTAGGTTACTTGGGTTAACAGCACTCAAGGCTTACACACACATCATACCCATCAACTTCCCAGTAGATTAACATAATACAGTACATATGTAGCTACCCCCAACATTAAGGTACACCCCATGGTACCCCACTCACCCGATCTCCGCCGTAACGCCAACAGAAATATACACAGTCCCTCATCCTATGCCGAAACAATGTACGAATCTTTGTATAACAACGCTACGTTCCGCATAGAACCGCTATCGCCATGCTACGTAAGCGTACGGACTGCCACCTTCGCTCGAATCAGATTCCAACACAGAGTAATGCCCTAGAGTTTACAATACACCACCCGGAACAGACATGCATGTATACAGACTTTCTTACGTACGTATCGTCTATCGTACTCGAAGCCTTAACCTTGATGATATACCATATGGAAACGGTGTGCATGTATCCACACGTATTACCTATTGTGCACCGAGTTCCGTAATAGGGCTATATGAGATACACAGAACTCGGTCAAGAGCATTTTCAGATATCTGTATAGACAGATGCAATGGTCTGCATTTTCAGTGGCTATGGTCCCACCTGACCCCTCCCTCAACTAGTAAAGACTACAAGAGCTAAGTGGCGTGCCCTTAACAAACAATCTAAATATCTAGTTAGCGTGTCCCTCAACCACCGTTCCTCGATAGTGAAAGGTTGATGGCGTCTTGGTTTTAGCTTTAGTCGTGTCACATCCCACTGATTGTCATACCCAATGATCTGCTATTCTGTGTTGGTCCTGGCCCAGCCTCCAACCGAGGCGATCGCCAAATCACTCTAGTGTCATATCTCCATAGCCTTTTGACTGCAAACTGTTTTTGTAGTCAAGGTATACTCACCGGGTGGTAATGCGTATACCCAATCCCTACGAGTACAGCCTGAGCATGTAGCGCACAAAGGATCACCATGGAGTACCCTACTGTTAACCGGCTTTTTGGTCCGGTTACCAAGAGAGCATCAGACACGCTCCACTCAACGTACCTTGTGAAGCTGAAGTAGAAAAGGAACACACATGAGTGAAGGAAACAGGATCGAGAAAGGACTACGCCGCTTGTGGCCCACGACATGCAGAAGATGTCCACGAACCAAGGCCTCGGACCCCGATTGAGATACGAGCCTCGATAGCCCGGTCCCGAGACCCTCGCTCCCTCGGAAGAACCTCACTCGGGCATGACGCGGAATTCACACCCAGCCGGGTGCGAATTCTCCCAACAATGCCTGGGTTCGAAATTTTGAACCCGTGCCTGGGTTCGAAATTTCGAACCCAGTGGATGCGAGGTCTCGAGCCGAACGAGTGCGAAACCTCGCACCCACGGCCGAGCTTGAGATTCCGAGCCCAGCGGGCGCGAAGTCTCACGCCTACAGCTAGGTTTGAGATTTCGAGCCCAGCGGAGCGAGATTTTGCGCCCATACCTGAGTTCGAAATATCGAACCCTCTGGGTTCGAAATTTCGAGACACGTGGGCTATGGGCTCGAATTTCCTGCACATGGTCCCCCTTTCCACCTAATTCTACCTACGCCTACCTACTCCCACTCCTATAAATAGCCCATGGCCTCACACTTCAAAGAGGTTGAATTCTCTCCACTCAAGACCTCCATAAAGCTTCATGAGCCTCACTAATGGCATCTCCTATTGAGGAAGAAGGAGAATTAAATACTATTTTTCATATATTCCTTAATATATGCCAATTATGACATCATCCATGATAATGATGACATCACCTAGCCTACAAGAAAATGTAATGAGGTGTAAAGAGCATGGCTTTACCTTGTAATTATTGAGTGATTAATAAAAGTTCAACATCCTTCCAAAGTGGACGTAGGCCTAATCCGCCGCCGAACCACTATAAATTCTTGGGTCATTTACCGCTTTCTCTTACTTAGTCTTGCGACCAGATTAACTATTCCTAGTAATAGGAATCTTTGGTGTTTACGACATTTTTTGTCGTCAACATTTGGTGCTTTCACTAAGAGTCTGAATTCAAGATTTGCGTCTTTCTTCTGCATTATCATCTCGACTTCGACAAGCTTAGGTTTCCTTGCTCAACCCGCAGTCGGGCCCTCTTATGATGGTAAAGAAGTCAAAGAACGCAATGGTCGGCACTTAAGCCACAGCCGAGGCCGGTACCTCCCAACAACCTCAACCGGTGGATGTCCAGGCCCCTAATGAAACCGTTCATCCTGTGGTGGACCCCGAAGGGCCCGCTACCCAAGCTCAAATTAGCGCGCTTCTTGAAAGATATGAGAACACCGCGGTCTAGCTTAACCATGCATTAAGGGATAACATCGGTCTTATGCCCCAACTTCAAGAAAGCACCGCAGTCAAGCTTAACCATGCATTAAGGAATAACATCGGTCTTATGCGCCAACCTCAAGAAAGTCAATGCGTCGTCGCCTGACTCCAGTTAGCTCGGAACAATGCTCAACCCCGACTAACCGCATCGGAAACTTCCACTTCCGAGTCAAGGGGCCCACACCAATGGAGAAGGTTCACCCTCATCAACAATGTCTCCGCTCGTACCAATGCTCTCGACAACGATAACGGTCATGCCAACGGGATTGGGAACGGCAACGGCGACTGAACTACAATCACCTACAACGAGGGGGCACAGTACTGAGACCGCTCTCGCTTGATTATCAATGACGGACTTGATCCTACAAACCGGCCTCTTCCTCGACACAACCCAATGGCCGCTAATCAGGGTACAGGGCCCGCTATTCCAACGGCCCGCGCTCCTGTAGAGCAGGATCCACATCACTCTGCTCCGCCTCAACATCCACACATAGACCCAATAATAGATGTTGAGGACATGGAGGAAGACGATCTAGACATCCACCATAGAAGGCGACCTCGCAACAGGACTCCGGAACCGCGTCAAAACCCTTGGATCCAAATGGAGGATCCACACCCGACCTATCTTCCTGACATGATCCGAAGGGTCATGAGGGAGATGCGAGGAGGCGCACACGGTGCATAGGAAGCTCACATTAGGCGCAACCCCTTCACAAGAAGAGTAAACAAAGCAGAGTGGCCAAGGCACTTTAGCATGGCACAAATGCCACTCTATGATGGCACCACTGATCCTTGTGCCTTCTTAAACTGATACGAATGGAAGATGGACTCGAGCCGGGGCGACGATCCGGCCAAATGTAAATGCTTCTCAATCTTCCTGTTTGGTACCGCTCTACTTTGGTTTTCCTGCCTCCCTCTCGATTCCATCAACAACTTCGGGCAACTATCAACAGAAATGGTCAAGCAATTCAGGGTGCACATCCCAACTCCGAAGAATGCCCTTACCTTATCCAACCTATACCAAGGGCCCGCTGAGTCACTTAGGAGCTACCTATCCCGGTTCAATACAGCTCTCGCCGAAGTTGAAGATCCTGATCCTCACACCATCCTCTTTTAGCTAGCCAAAGGGGTGCTTCCTACTTCCAAATTTGGGGCCTGGATTGATCGAAAGCAGCCAAAGAGCCTCGACGCCTTCTATGAGAAGGCTTATTGGTACTTGTGCCAAGAAGAGGCAAGGCGGAACCGTCTTTCCTCCATGAGTCGTCCCAACGACCCCCAAGCCGATACCGCCAATAACCATTTCACAGGTAGGCGAGGCGAAGAGCCCTTCGACCAAAATGGTGGGAAAGGAACCAAAAGGCAAAAACTGAACAATGGTAGGTCGGATGGACGAAACAACAGCCAAGCCCCGACAGAACTAAGAAAGATCGGTCCTCGCCAAGCTTTCGAGACATATACCCCGTTGAATGAAGACATAGAGACGATCTACTTGGAAACATGTAACACCCTACCATATAAGAAACCATGTGTCAGGGAACCAACTGACCGCAAGAAGAACACCGGGAGGTACTGTCGATACCACGACATGTACGGGCACGACACAAACGAATGCCACCAGCTTAGGGATGCAATCGAGAAACTTATTCGCGAGAAATGGCTCAAGCAATATGTCCAAGAGCCCTTTCCCACCGAAGCAAACTCGCAGCCTCCAGTGCCAGCTCCACAAGCAGCCGCTAAGGGAGCTCTAGGACCATCCAACCAAAGACAAGGGATTGTGATCAACACCATATGTGGCAGACCTTACCCCACACATGACAACTTTCGAAAAATGGAAGAATATGCGAGTTCCATAAAGTATGCAACTTACGAAGCCTGCTCTGCTCTCCCTGAATCCATCCCATCCAAGATGCAAAAAACCATGTGGGACGACATCGTCTTTCGATGAAGAGAATAGGCGGGGGTGGAAATCCCAACCACCGATCCACTGGTCATCACTGCCTAGATCGGTGCCGCTTCTGTTCGGAAGGTGTTAATCGACTCCGGGAGCTCAGTCAACATCATCTTTAAGGTTGCATACGACCAGATAAAATTGGAAACGAATGACTTAAAACCATGTCATGCCGCGATTTACGGCTTTAATGGGGCCTCAAGTTCCCCCGTAGGGATGATCGACCTGCCCGTGGAACTGTGTGAGGGGGACCGAAGCTGAGTCTGGATTCTCACTTTCATGGTCATAAACAATGATTCCCCCTACAACGCTTTCCTAGGGCGCCCCTTCCTCACCGAATTCCGAGTTTACATGGCACCGTGGTTTCTCCTAATGAAATTCCTGATAGAAAACAGGATCGAAACTGTCAAGGGCGACCAAGTAAGCGCCAGAGAATGTTACGCCATAGAATGGAAGAATGTGTGCAATAAGGATAAGGGCAAAGCCGTGCCCGTTCGTTCTTGTGCCAAGAACGTCTCGGCATAGCAATCAGCGACGTCTGGGACCTGGCTCAGGCACCACTCCTGTCTTTCCGATGACCTCGACTCACGGAAGGACGAAGAACCCGAATACGAGAGGGCTACCCGGTCGAATCCATAGTGGATGCTCCCGTCAACCTCGACGACCCAATAAGGGTGTTGAAGGTAGGGTCACAACTCCACCCGGCGGTTAAAGAGGACCTCATTGCTTCCTGAAAGCCAATTTATATGTGTTTGCGTGGACTCACTCCGACATGAAAGGTATCGTCCCCGCAATTGTTTGTCATTCCCTTGGCTTAGATCCCAGAATACCTCCAGTTAAACAGAGGCTCCGCTTATTAGGGCCCGAAAGATCCAAGGCACTCAAAGAGGAGGTAGATTGTCTGCTCAACAACAATGTCATCCATGTAGCTGACTATCCCGAATGGGTTTCCGATCCAGTTCTGGTTAAGAAGGCGAACGGTAAGTGGCGAACATGCATTGAATTTTCGGATTTGAACAAGGAATGTGCCAAGGATAGCTTCCTGCTCCCAAAGATCGATCGACTAGTCGACTCGACCGTGGATATTAGCCACTATCTTTCATGGACGCCTACTCAGGCTACAACCAGATCTCAATGAGCCTCCGCGACCAAGATCATACCTCTTTCATAACCGACCTTGGGCTTTACTGCTACCGTGTCATGCCCTTCAGCCTTAAGAATGTCTGCGCCACTTATCAATGAATGGTTAATCAACTCTTTAAAAATCAGATCGAAAAGTCCATGGAGGTATACGTGGATGATATGCTAGTAAAACCTAAAATATCGAGCGATTACATCTACGACCTCTCTGAAATGTTCGATGTCCTTCGCTAGTATGACATGAAACTCAACCCCCTGAAATGCTCCTTCGGAGTCGCCTCAGGAAAGTTCTTGGGTTTCGTCGTCAATTCTCGAGGCATTGAAGTTAACGCCGAAAAAGTTCAAGCTAGTCGGGACATCCGAATCACCGAGAACATCAGGGATGTCCAAAGTCTGAACGGAAAGGTCGCCGCTCTAAGCCGGTTCATCTCTATGGCCACCGACAAATGCATCCCCTTCTTCGATTTACTCCGAAAAGGGAAACACAACTTCGAGTGGACCCCTGAATGCGTCTAAGCTTTCAAGGAACTCTTGGATCACTTAGTGCGACCATATATCCTCTCTAAGCCTATAGACCATGAGGACTTATATATTTACATGGTAGTTTCTTCGTAGGCTATCAGCTCGGCATTAATACGTCTTGAAGATCGCAGTCAACGGCCCATCTACTACATCAGCAAGCGGCTGACGGGGGCAGAGAAGAACTACCCAAAGTTGGGGAAGCTGGCATTTTGCTTATTGATCTCTTCTAGAAAGCTCCGACCGTACTTCCAGTCACATCGCATAAAAGTTTCACCAACCAGCCGCTACATCTGGTCCTACAACGACCTGAGGCATCAGGGCGATTACTAAAGTGGAGCATAGAGTTAAGCCAGTTCGAGATAACCTTCATCCCCTAATGAGCCATCCTCGGCCAAGCCCTCGCAGACTTCATCGTGGAGTTCACAGCCCCCGAGGAGGAACCAACAGTGAACGCCGGAATTCCCGACGCCAAGTGGAAATTGTTCCTAGATGGCTCCTTTAATAAAAAATGCTCCGGGGCCGAAGTCGTGCTCATCACCCATGAAGAACGCTGATGTATTACGCGTTAAGGCTAAATTTCCCTGCTACTAACAATGACGTGGAGTACGAGGCATTAATCGTTGGGCTTAGAATCGCGATCGAACTCAAGCTAGAGACTGTCCACATCTTCTCTGATTCACGGCTTGTCGTCCGACAAGTACTGGGGGGAGTATCAAGCGAAAGAGGGACGGCTTACCCAATACCTCGCCCAGGTTCAGGGGCTACTCGTCTTCCTCAAGCATTTCACCTTCACCCATATACTGCATGAGCAAAACGAAAAAGCAGATTCCCTCGCAAGAATGGTAAGCTCTGAAGATCCGCAGCTTAACGGATTCTCCTCGGTTGAAGTTCTCAACTCTCCAAGCATCAAGCAAGGGAAAGACAAGATGACTATGAGCACCGAACCTGAGCCCGAGTCCTGGATGACACTAATCCGAAATTACCTGCAGCAAAGTATCCTACCAAAGCACTACAAGGAAAGGCGCGCGCTCACTCGCCAGTCCGCCCGTTACCTTCTTATGGATGGGGTACTCTACCGCAGAGATTTTTCCGTTCCCTTGCTTCGGTTTGTGGCTCATGGCGACGTCCTCCAGTTACTAAGCAACGTACATGAAGGCGAATGTGGCGACCACAATGGGGGGCTGACCTTGGCCAGAAAGATTCTCAGACATGGTTATTACTGGCCTACGCTTGATCAAGACGTCGCCGACTACGCTCGCAAGTGCGACAAGTGCCAGCGCTTCTCCAAGATTCCACGAGCCCTGCCTACCGAGTTATCCCAAATGGTCAGCCCATGGCGATTCGCCACATGGGGAATCGACATCATCAGAACTCTTCCAATGGCCAGAGGCAGGGCACAGTATGCCGTCGTCGCAGTGGACTATTTTACCAAGTGGGCAGAAGATGAAGCTCTCGCCACCATTACCATGAAGAAGATGATCAACTTTGTTGTCCACAACATCATTACCCGCTATGGAGTGTCTCAGGCTATCATCTCCGACAATGGCACTCAATTTGAGAGCACCGAGTTTAAAACTTTCTATCAGCGCAACGACATCGATAAAAGATTCTCAGCAGTGGCTCATCCCCAAGATAATGGGCAAGTCGAGGAAGTTAACAAGGTCATCCAATCCATCATCAAGAAACGCCTGGAAAAGGCTGGGGGCGTGTGTGCAGACGAGCTTCCTCTAGCCCTATGGGCTTACCGCACCACCCACACGAAAGAAACTGGCCATACTCCTTTCGCCCTCGCATACGGGTCTAAAGCTGTCATTCGAATTGAGCTCAAGTTACAATCCCATCGAGTCACATACTTCGATCGAAAAATGAAACGAGATTTGTTGTAACACCCCGTATGTTGAATAACTTGCTATAATATAAAACAGGGCAGAATTAAACTTTAAATTCTGAATCAGGGGAAATGGCCTATGCCATTGCGTTCGTCTCGGAAAAATACGCGAAATAGAGTCCGAGTTTTTGAAAATCGGAGTCCGTATGACCAAGTTAAGGCCCGAAGAAGTTTTCAGAAATTCAAAACAGATTTAAATATAAAAATTTAAACATTTCAGAAGTGGCGGGAAAATTCCCGCCAGACCCTGGGGGTCGACCTGGGGGTCGACTGGGGAGTCTACCTGCCCACCAGGTCGACTGGGGAGTCGACCCTAGTGTCGACCTGGGGGTCGACCTCCCTGGTCGACCCAGGTGACCTGGGTGCACCAGTTTGGCTTTTGGGCTGTGTCTGGTGGCTTGTGACGAGATCTGACGGCTCTAACCTAATCTTGGGTTAATCTAAGGGCCTAAACTACATCCTAATTCTATAAATACACCCTAAGACTACCCTAATTCATACTAAAATTGGAGACAACGTCGTTATGCCGTCAAAATGCAACTAGGAGGAGCCACCAACAAATTAAAGAGGAGGAAAGCTTCTCAAATCAACTTCTAATCAACTCTAGCAACTTAATCTTCTTCATTAAAGTGCTAATCAACAAGTTGTGAGTTTTCTATAACCTTAATAACCAATTGTTGAAATGATTATGATAGGATATAATGAGGTTATGGCTATGAATGTGGATCAATGCAAGATTATGTTATCATATGCTATGTGTTTATGATGTTATGCAAGTTATGCAAGTTATGTGCTATATGTTCATGAAGTTATGCAAGTTATGCATGTCATATGATACAAGTTCATGATGTTATGCAAGTTATGAAAGTCATATGCTATGTGATTATGATGTTATGCAAGTTATGCAAGTCATATGCTATGTGTTTGTGGTGTTATGCAAGTTATGCAAGTCATATGCTATGTGATTATGATGTTATGCGAGTTATGCAAGTCATATGCTATGTGTTTGTGGTGTTATGCAAGCTATGCAAGTCATATGCTATGTGTTTATGATGTTATGCAAGATATGCAAGTCAGATGAGAAACATTGATCCATTATGACACCATGATATGCAAGTTTGGTGTATGATTATATGCTAGTTCATACATGATATATTATGCAAGTTTGGTGTATGATTATATGCTAGTTCATACATGATATGTTATGCAAGTTTGGTGTATGATTATATGCTAGTTCATTCATGATGTGTTATGCGAGTTTGGTGTATGATTATATGCAAGTTCATATATGACATGTTATGCAAGTTTGGTTTTTGATTATATGCAAGTAACATGTGCAAGTTTACACCTTAGTATGATATGCATACATATGCAAGTTAACCCCTTTGTATGCCATACATACATATGCAAGTTTACCCCTTTGTATGACATAAATAACTTATGCAAGTTAACCTCTTTATGACATATGTGATTCATGCAAGTTTGGGTGGATTATTTATGCTAGTTGGGTTGATGCTATATGCATGTTGACACCTTTAAACCCATGTTGATGCTAATATTATACAAGTTGAACCCATTGTATTTGTGATGAATCTTCCATTTTATGTCATGTTAGCGAATTGCGTAGGGAACGATGGGGTTAATATACATGTTAATGAAATGGTGTGAAGTTGGTATGATTATGCATACCATAAAGTAGATGGACATAATTGAGTCAATTATGTATATCGTTAAAATTGGAATTAATTAGGGAAAATTAATTCGAAATATGGGGGTGATTAATTAGGTGTAATTAATCGACAAAGACCCGAGGTTGGACCCTTTTGTAGCGTAAGACTGCCCGGAACCGACCGGCAAATCCAGCGGCTACAAATGATTGGCCCAATATGGGAGGTCTTAGGCACAAACTAAATACATGACAAGTGTATAGACACGAGGTTAGACTCGGTTATGGCGTAAAGCTGCCCGGACCCGACCGGCAAATCCAGCTGCCATAAAAGATAGTCTAATGTGAGAGGTCTTTACAACGGTTACGTTCTTAATCAATTAAGAAACACTTAACCATATTAGCATGTAGAGGGACATGAGGGGTTAAGTGGGTGCCTTGGGTGGCATGTGGAAAAATCTAGTGATTGCCTTGGGTGGCAATAGAAAATACGATTAGAATACTTAACCAAAGTGGAACATGTAATTAAACATGATTAAAGGGTTAAGTAAGTGCCTTGGGTGGCATGGGGAAAATCTAGTGGTTGCCTTGGGTGGCAATGGAAGATAAGATTAAAATACTTAACCAAAGTGGAACATGTAATTAAACATGATTAAAGGGTTAAGTAAGTGCCTTGGGTGGCATGGGGAATATCTAGTGGTTGCCTTGGGTGGTGGAAGATAAGATTAAAATACTTAACTAAAGTGGGACATGTAATTAAACATGATTAAAGGGTTAAGTAAGTGCCTTGGGTGGCATGTGGAAATCAAATAAGTGCCTTGTGTGGCATGGGGAAATCTAGTGGGTGCCTTGAGTGGCAATTGAAATATGAGTAGATGACTTAACCAAACTTTGAACATGTAAGTGGACATGATTATTAAAAAGGGTTAAGTGGGATGCACTAGAAAAAAAATGACAAGCTTAGGTGGTAGCTTGTTGGGGCCCATTTCAACCAGTAACCCATATGTATCTTATTGGGCTCGACCCATGTCGAGGACGGGACACGCGTACTGGGCTTGACTATAAGAGGCCAAAACGGGTTAGCGGTGGCAACGCAAGTCCAACGGGTTTCATATGCGTGTGTGGACCCGGGCTGGTAGGTAAGACGTTGTTGCATCGTGTAGGTATAAGCCATGCACCATTGATTATCGGGTTGCCACTTTGGGGAGTGATACACCCCACTGTGGGGCCAGCACGGGTATCTATGTTAGGGAGCCGATCGAATGGGAGTAGTGGATACACCTAGTGGAGATAGGGGCAGACGGCACCTATGTAGTCAGCTAGGGGTACACGAGACTACTATTAAAATTACTAAGTTGTGGGTACACCTAGTGGAGATAGGGGCAGACGGCACCTATGTGGTCAGCTAGGGGTACACGAAACTATTATTAAAAATTACTAAGTACACTTAGTGGGATCAACCTTTAAGTAGGAATTACCCTTGGATGGGTAGATCTGGTGTGGTGCAGTGTAGGAATTATCCTTGGGTGGGTAGATCTGGTGTGGTGCAGAATAGTATTTATCCTTGGGAGGATAGGCGCATCTTTACCGTTATCTTAGTTTACCCTAAGTCTAGTTGGCTACTTAGTGTAGTCATTTATCCCCAGTCGTACCGTACCAGGTTTATATCATACCCTAATTACTTTAATGATTGTATTGTTAAGGTTATAGGGCTCACTCAGACTTATTTCTGACCCCGTTGTTTTTATCTTTTTCCCCAACCCTCAGGTTCTCAGAGTGGGCCTAGCACTAGTGGGCTTTGATCAGATGCTTTATCTATCTTTTGGAGCTTGGACTCTTGAAGAAAAGCTCAGTTATCTTTTATATTATGGCTATTAGTATGTAGTGGGATTATGTACTTATGTTTTTACGAGATGGATATTTTTTACTTGACTCTTATTGGTTTTTGAGATGTAACCAAACATGTTTACCTTCTGCTGCAATGAAATGATGTTTTAAATTTCAAGTATTACTTATATCTGTCTTGTTGTAATTTTTCAATTCTATATTCACTTAAATACTCCACCGAAGCTAAGGCATTCCCTTTGTGAGTGACCTTAGCGGGTGTGGGGTGTTACATTTGCTTTTGGGATCACTCGACTTGCTGGAAGAAAAAAGAATGAGGCCGATATCAGAGCTGCTGCCCAACGACATCGAGTAGCCCGATACTTCAATTCCAAGGTTCTCCACAAGGACCTCAACGTCAGCGACCTCATTCTGAAGCGGGTGTTTCCCCTGCCAGTAGGTCTCGCGCCTCACTCGGAAGGCCCGTACTCCATACATCGAAAGCTCAATGATGGAACCTACTGGGAAGGCCTCACTGGGAAGGCCCGTCGACGGATCTGAACTCCCAAGGGCATGGAACATCGAACATCTCTGCCGCTACTTCACATAACTCAGTCTACGTTTGTTTATGCTTTTCAAACAATGTTCTGTTTTATCAGAAATCCAAGGCATTGTAAAGGCTATTACTGCCAATGTTATTAGTAGAAATGATGTTCAATTTCCTGTCTCCCTGTTGTTTACTTCTCACGTAATGCGCCTAATTTTCCAATGACCAACTCGATACATGCCTGTAAAAACTGCATCAGCACCCTGGGCATGGGAGCCGGCGCGGCCATCCCACCTTCTAGGCAACATCGAGTCTAAAACGCTTGGCTATGCTCGGCACCCCGAGCACGGGAGTCGGTAACGCTACTCGAATCGCCGTCCCGCGGCGCGATCGAGTCTAAACAACCACGAACTCGAACCCCAGCCCAGTGCCGAGGCCGAGGATAAATCGTTCCGTGTCCTAGTCCAGACGGCTTGGCGGCACTCCACGACAGACTAAGATCGATGCAAATCTCTCTTCGTTGGTTGCGAGTGCCGGTCGAATCTTAGCGCAGCACCAAGACCGACCTTAAATCGTTTCTTCCTCTTAGCTCTCAAGGCTAGGGGGCAGCCAATGGCCAAGATCGGACCTTACGAGCTGATGATCGGGGATGGAAACTATGTCGATGAATAAATGATGTCTGGCGGCTCGCCTTAACCCAATGAACGACGGGAGAGCCATCCACCTGGCAGACCGCACAACACAACGCCCCACGCCTTCGCTATACTAGGGTTTATCCCCGGGCCACCCAAAACAGCAGGCGCACGGCCTGGTTTCACAAACTATGGGTTCCCTGAGCCGAGGGGAACTTACTAAAACCAGCGCTCTACCTCACCTCTCTAGAATAATTAACCCAGAGACGGCCCCTAATCACTTTTATGACAAGTGTAACAATAAGTAAGTTTATGCAAGTATAGGACGCTGGAAAACATAAGAAGAACATCCGAACAATTGACATAAACATCGATCTTTACTAATTCATATTTCTTTTTCACACACATGCACACTAAACAAACTACGTGTCTAACACTTTTACTTTCTAATGACAGGGTGTACATGAGAACCACACCGTGTCTTGGAAAACCAAAAGCGAGGGTCGTACTCGTGTAAACTATCGGCCTACACTACCAAAATAATGGTAATCCCTACTATGATTGCTGACACTAACCATGCTTTCTTTTCTTGTGCTTTTGCTTGTCCTTTTTTGTAGATTCCACGCTTGACGATTCATCCTTGGTTCTGGGCTTCCTCTTGCTAGACTCGCTCTTTCCATCTCCACCCCTCCGGGAAGTTGTAGATTCATGAGAAGCCGAGAGGCGTCTCTCGCCCGTCCCTTCACCACTAGAAATCTCAGTAATGTCAATCAGGGTGACCTGCGGAGTATGCTTAGGGGCACCCCCAGCAGCAAGGCTGACCACAGCGTCACTCGTCTTCGGGACCGCTTTGCCCTCCCCTCCCCCCCCCCCCATGCTTAGCTTTCTTCCTGGCCTCTCTGGCGGCCTTCTGGGCAACAAGTTTAGAGACATATGAGGCGTAACGCCACTAGCTTTGGCCTTCTCAAGGGACTCGGTAGTCCTCCATTGTGCTTCCTCGTCCTCCCTCTTTTTACGGGCCTCATTATTGACCCTATTCTTCTTAGCCTCCTCATCGGCTCGCTTCTTCGCAACAGTGTCGACGGCTCTCGCCTCGGCATCCTGCCGAGTCTTCGTCAGAATTTCCTTCCTGGCAGCTTCGTCATGATCTCATTTCTCCTCTACCTCTTCGCACTTGGCCATCATCTTGGCATGTTGACTCGCCACCAGGGCCGCCATCGAAGCCACTTCGGCTTCTACCGGGCCTTCGGCAGGGGCACTCAATCCGTCGACCACTTCCCCTTCGTTGAGAATGTCGACCATGATGGAAGTTACTCTTATGCCAGAAAAGGTATCAAGTTAATCACCACCCACTCCGGTTTGTGTCCCTATGGGGCCCGACCCAGTTTCAGTCATTTGAGGGATCATGGGAGCTGGGCCCGCTGCTGTCATAGACCTAGGAGGAACTGCATAAGCAAAGACACAACCTTTTTTAGTCCATAAATTTGGTAATCACTTCGTTATCAGGGATGCAGGGTAAAAATAATTTACCTAAGGTCAAGGATAGCGTTGGAATGATAGGAAGGGCGCTCGCGACAGTGGGCATAGTGAATCCGGTATCCCCCAGTGTCGGGAAGTCAGGGTTATACTCAGTAGCAATGTGGGCCGAACCCCCAGGGCCACTCATCATGACAGATCCAGGGTCAAGAGGCGGATGAGAACTCCCCTCTACGAACGCTTCCGGCACAACGGCGCGCCCGGTCACCACAAACTTTTCTTTCACTTCGGCAAGCCTTGCCAACCTCTCATTCTCAGCATCCTCCTGCAACAGCATCCTTCCCTCCTCTAGCCACTCGCGTTCGTCATTGTTCAAAAGGACGTTCGCAAGTTGGCATTCGTCTAAAGTGCTCACGTCCACTTGACGCAAGAAGGTCTTGTAGGGGATTAACCTTTACCAAGTTCTACCAAGCTCGCGGGGATAGTATTCAACCCACGAGATCCCCCGGATACACACTATTAATACTCTCCTCAAAGGAGGACCCAATACGGAACTCTGCATCGTCCACCTGTCCCTTCAGCTGCTCTATCTCCCTAGTGTGTTCAGCTCTTATACCATCTGCCTCGCTTAACACATCCCTGTTACTAGCTTCATCATCCTCCTTCACTTTCTTCATTGCCTCGAGCTGACTCTTCAGTTCAGCCACCTCGGCGTTCTCAGCCCGCAACCTCTCGTTTTCCTCCTTCAAAGCAATATTGTCATTCTGGAGCTGAGTAACCTTCCCCATTTCTTTTTCCATCTCACCACAAACTTTGGACCACTCATCCTTATCATTCTTAAGGGCTGTATTTTCGAGGGTCAACCGACTTACTATGTCACTGAAAGTCTTGCGGTCATGCTTAAATTCCTCCTTTAAGATTGCGTAGGATTGCTTCAGCTCCGCTGCAATAACATGGTCAAAGGTTAAAACCGAGAAAAACACACGAGATAGCGGCTGACTAACCACAACACAACAAATGGACCTACCTATCTCGGTTTCCAAGTGGGTGACAGAGGTCTTTTCACCATCGATGGTCAATTGACGGTTGATGAGCTCCAGGCTTTTTCTTTTGATCAACTCAGAAAGATGGAGGGAGTACTTGGTAAGTTCGTTGGCCTGATGATACGCCGCCTGTACATGCATCCATATATCTCTAGATTGCCTACTAGGAGCAGGATGGAGATCAGGAAGTGAAGGAAACTCGTCAAAATTACATTGAGGGAAGTACAGCTTCAAGAATGCCCTCCTCTCTTCAACCGAAAATGCTTGAATTTAGGACTTCATCGGATTTTGCATTCCCGCCGAGATTTCCATGCCCGGCCTTAGTTGACCAAACAGCAAATCTCTCCCCTTGGCAGGTAGAATAGGAACCATAGGAGAAGCCTGTGAGGGAGATGTCGAAGGCAGAGATCGAGATCCACGTATGTTGAGCCGAGCATCCCCTGCAGGAACGCAAGCAGGAGGAGGAGGAGGTGGTGATGGCGATCGCCGAGATCGATCCCGGTCCCGACGACCCTGCCTTATTCTACCGGAGGAGGAGCACCATATAAGCTGGCGGATCTCTGGAATCTCGGAAAAGAAGAACTCTAGTGAGGCTGGCGATCCCCGCGCCCATAACTACGTCTGCCACGTCCTCCTGCCATGGCACCTGCCAACGGAACAAGCCGAAGTTAGTCAAGTTGTAACGACCCATATTCTACGCATCATAGGATCGTAGAATATTTATTTCTTTCACATACGAAGTCGTACGGTCACGTAACTTTGGGAGACGACTATTGGGGTCATTTCCCATGTTCAAGATTTTTCCCGATTTTTAAATGACCATTTTACCCCTAGTTGGTACTATTTTAGCCATAACTTTTGACTGGAAAGGAATTTTGACCTGAAACCAATTCTATTTGCTCCGGATGATGGTTTACAATTCCGTAGAGTGGTCACATTAGCTAAACCGACTCACCGTTTGGGAGATATGGCTGAAACAAGTTTCAGATGGTGAAAAACAGCATAATTGGGCTTAACCGGGTGATTAGCAGCTAGGCCCAGAGGGGAATTTCGGGTTTAGAGGCATAGGAGGGCTGATTAGGGTTAGGAAATCACTTTCATTTTAGTTTTGAGCTGCCACAAACCTTCTTGAGACCTTGGTAATGGCTTCCATCCTCTAAAACCACTCCAAAACACATTTTTAGTGAAGATTAAGCCTAAACTACATCAAAACAAGGCCAAATAGCAACAGAGCATGGTTGGAGCTGCTGCTAAACATAGCAATTCGACCCAAATAGAGAGTATTTCAGATTTGGTGTTTTATTTTGTGGCAAAGGTGAGTGATTTGCATAGTTTTTGCACTAATTACGGTAATTAAGGGTAATTAGTGTAGAGTAGCGAATTTATACACTAATAAATTCTGGAAAAATGTTTAGAAATTTGAAAATAATATTTTATGCCTCTGTTAGAAAATTTGGACGATTTGATTAAATTTTACTAAGTATGTGCTTAAACATGATTAAGAGGGATTATGGGAAAAATGTGAGGTTTTAGCCACTTTTGATCCATTTTGATTCATTTGAATTGTTGTTTTGCTGTTTGTGGTTGCTATTACATGTTGCTATGACTCTATGGTGTGTTTTATGATTGATTAGAAGTGTTAGACTTGTCAAAAACGTCGTCGAATGGCGTAAATTACTTGCTGGAAGAATTGCAGAAAAACTGCAGGTTCTGGACCGGATCGGATCGGATATGGAGGCTCGGATCGGATGAGTTGAACTGGGCAAGGGATCTGATCGGATCGGAACTTGATACCTGAGACAACTGGCAAAAAGGAAAGCCATGTTGGTTAAGCTGGGGATCAGATCGACTTGGAGACGCATGGCTCGGATCGGAACTTAACACTTGGGAAAACTAGCAAGAGGGAAGGCCACGCGGATTAGATGGCGAAGGAGGGATCGGATCGGAACACGTTAAGAACGAGGGAGCGGATCGGAGCAGAAGCACGAACTGGAAGGAGGAGGACACCCGACCCGACCCAAAGTGGAACACCCGACCCGACGCAACGCTATGAACCCGAACCGAACCGATACAGAGGAAGACCTTAACCGCTACAGGAGAAGACTACGAACTGACCCGAAGTAGAGGACCCGACCCGAACCGATGGCTAGAAGGAAAACCCGACCCGACCCAGTATTGACCAATAACCCGAGATGCAAAGGTAGTCCAATATGGGAAGTTAGAGCTCAGGATCTAGTTGGGAACCGATGAGTTCACTTCATGATTGGGCTTTGCTGCGGGACGTGTGCCAAGGTCATTCGATGTTTATGACTTTGGATCACTATGTATGAGAAGTACGTGAACGGACTCAGGGCTGCAATGGCCTAGGTATGACTAAAGAGCTATAGACCAATGAAGTGGGGTCATTTGTAAAGATTTGGTCATGACTCCATGTGGTAAGCTTGGTAGTAGCAGTAGTTATACAAGTTGAACTCCGTCACAACTTCAATGGGTCTAGTGATTGACAGTGGTGAACATCGTATGCTTTACGCACTAAGTGAGAGATGTGAGGATGGTTTCTATGGTTGGTTTGTTTGCTATCATTATGACATGCACACCCCACCCCCGTATTCTTACACTATTTATTATGGCACCTTAGAGTGTTGTACGGTATGTGGTATTAACTCTTTGGTTGCAGGACCAGGTTCAGGTATGGTTTAGTATACCTGTTATTATTCTGTTTAGATGCTTATCGCTCATACCAGGCTTTATGTCTGACCCAGAGTTTTATGTCTCCTCTTATTACTCTGGGTGCTCACATGAGCAGACTAGAGACAGGTTAGCTGGTGATGCACAGGTAGATGATCCGGAGACGAGCAGGAGGCTTCCACGTAATATATACATAGTATTCTCCCTGTGTTGTTGAAGATCACTGCTTGGGCATTAGTGGTGTATCTTCTACCTTAGTTTCCTTTTGTTTAGAGACAGTAAGTTTGGAAAGTTGTAATAAGCTGTATTTGGATTTCCGCTGCTCTGATGTTGATGTTGACTTTAGTTTTCAGCTTATGCACTGTCTCACCTGTTTTATGTCAAGTATGTTATTATTATATTTTACTCCATGCGCTGTGAGACATTCTACAGGTTCTTGATTAGTTAATTCCCTTCTTTCCTTTCTTCTGATGACCGTCCCGTGCTAGTCGGGCATGTGTACAGCGCACTTTCGGAGGAAATGCAGGTTGGTGCGGGGCGAGCCGTCACACTTGGTATTAGAGCCCTAGGTTGCGTAGTTAACCTAGGGAAGTTATCAGGGAGAGATAATATATGTATACGACAGAGCGTATTTGTGATTATTTTGGTTTTCAAAAGCTATATATATACTATTAGTAGTATAAGAATGAAGTCGTGCTGCACTAGCACCACTATGGGGTCGTTAATCGTTTCCTTTTTCAGATTGCCGATGAGCCGATGTTTTAGAGGTACCGGTAGAGGGGCCAATAATGGGAATGCTGCTGACATGAGGGCGATGTTTACTGACCTCATGAGAGAGATGCTTAGGGATGTGCAGAGGGTAGCTCCCAATGGTGGAAATGGTGGTGGTCCAATAGTTCAGGCGCCGAGAGTCGACTTTGCCAAGCTGAATAAGGATTATACTAGCCTTGGTGGGAAGCCGTTCCATGGAATGGAGTCGGCTACGGATGTTCAGGAATTGTTGGATAGTTACGAACGTATCTTCGAGGATTTGGGTATCGAGGATGCGATGAAGAGAAAGCTAGCGTCCCGTCAGCTGTAAGGGTGGGCAATGAATTGGTGGAATGCTATAAAGGCAGCTACTCCCGAAGATTAGATTACTTGGGAGCAGTTTAAGGTTCGCTTTAGCGAGAAGTTCATTCCGGCTGCTCAGAAGTCAGTGCTGTTAAAGAAATTCTTGGAGCTCAAGCAGAATGGCAGAGCTGTCTCGGAGTATATTGCTGAATTTGACACTTTGTCAAAATATGGGTTATCTCTTATTGATACTGCCGAGAAGAAGAATGAGAAATTCATAACTGGTTTGGATCAGTACTTGGGGGAAAGGCTTATTAACCACATCGATGAGACGTTTGAATCGATTGTGGGGAAAGCATTGAGGTCAGAAAGCCTCAACCCTAAGCCAAAGACTAAAGTTGCATTTGCAGAAGAGCCAAAACCACAAGCAAGTGGTGGAGACAAGGGTGGTTCCCAGAATAAGAGAAAGCAGAATCAGACTAAGGATGACCAAAAGAAAAAGAATAAGCAAGATGTGGAGTGCTTCAGCTGTGGTAAGAAAGGCCATTATGCTAGTAATTGTCGGGCCAAGCCAGCGGATAGGAAGTGCTTCAACTGTGACCAAATGGGACATCACAAGGACAAGTGTCCGCAACCCCCCAAAGAAAAGCAAATGGTGAAAGCATATGCTCTTAATGCTATTCCTTCTTTGTCGAATGCCCCAACTGCGGCGGAGAAAGGAAAGAATGTCGTCATTCAAGGTATGCTTTCTGTTTATGATGTTCCTGTTAGAGTTTTGTTTGATACCGGAGCTTCCAGTTCTTTCATATCTAGTGACCTGGTAGATAGGTTGGGATTGGAGCCCGAGATTGTCGATAGACCTTTAGTAGTGACGAACCCGATTGGTGGTTCGACTAGCCTTAGCATGATTTGTCGTAATGTGGCCTTATTGAGTCATGGATGCATGTTTGTTTGTGATTGCTTTGTTTTGGACTTTACTGGGTTTGGCATTATTTTGGGAGTAGATTGGCTCCAGAATACGGGGTGGTGGTAGACTGTGAGGGCCTTTTGGTGACAGCTAGAGCGGATGATGGACGGAGGATAGTGTTTGGTGGTCTACCCAGTAAGGGGGTATTGGCTAGTTTTCTAAACTCCCTCGACATTCCACATAGTGAGTTGTCAGGTTTGCTCGTGGTTGCCCGGTATCCGGATGTTTTCGAAGAAATGACCGGCCTTCCACCACACCGAGAGATTGAGTTCTGTATTGATTTGGTAAAAGATGCCAGACCTATAGTGATGCCACTCCGTCATATGGCACCAAGGGAGCAGCGAGAGCTCGAGGTGCAAGTCAATGATCTTTTGAAGAAGGGATTTATCAGAAGGAGTGTTTCTGAATGGGGAGCACCAGTTGTGTTTGCTACCAAGGCGGATGGTTCCCTTCGTTTGTGTGTAGACTACCGCGAGTTGAATAAAGTGACGAGGAAGAATAAGTATCCTCTACCACGGATAGATGATTTGTTTGATCAGTTGAGTGGCGCGAGAGTATTTTCTCAGTTGGATCTCACGACAGGTTTTCATCAGCTTAGAGTGGAAGCTGAGAGTATCGCCAAAACAGCATTTCGGACGCCGTCTGGGTTTTATGAGTGGTTGGTCATGCCATTCGGGCTGACCAATGCCCCAGCATATTTTGTGGATCTTATGAATAGAGTATTCAGAGATCAGTTGAATAAGTTTGTCCTTGTGTTTGTTGATGATATTTTGGTTTATTCGAGGACAGAGGAAGAACACAAGGAACATTTAAGAATAGTGATGGAGGTGTTGAGAAAACACCAATTGAAAGAAAAGTTTTCTAAGTGTCACTTCTGGAAGAGGGAAGTGAGGTTCTTGGGCCATGTTGTTTCAGAGAATGGTATTGCCGTAGACCCGGCAAAGGTGGCTACGGTAAAGGATTGGCCTATGCCCAAGAATGCAACAGATGTAAGAAGTTTCTTGGGGTTAGCTGGATATTATCGTAAGTTTATCCATGGTTTCTCCAAGATAGCAGCACCGTTGACCCAGTTGACCAAGAAGAATCAAGCTTTTGTCCGGGATGAAAAGTGTGAGAATGCATTCAAGAGTCTAAAGGACAAGTGGACATGCGCACTAGTGTTAGTCATTCCTAAGAGGAATGAAGAGATGACGGTATACACGGATGCCTGTGGTACCGGGCTGGGTGTTGTATTGATGCAAGGCGGTAGAGTGGTAGCCTACGCAAGTCGGCAATTGAAACCGCACGAGAAAAGATACCCTACCCATGATTTGGAATTGGCAGCGATCGTGTTCGCATTGAAGATGTGGAGACACTATCTCTTGGGAGAAAGATTTGAGTTGTTCACAGATCATAAGTCATTGAAGTGTCTCTTCTCCCAGAAGGACTTAAATCTCCGGCAACAAAGGTGGTTAGAATTCTTGGCTTCCGATGATTTTGACATCGCATATACATCGGGAAAGGGCAATGCGGTGGCTGATGCATTGAGTATGAGACATGATAGCTTAGGGGCTATGTTTCTAGAATGGAAGCAACTGGAGTACATCGCTGGGTATGATTTCAGACCAAAGTGCGAATTGAATCCAGAAATGTTAGCAGGTTTGACGATCAGATCCACTTTGATTGAACGGATCGGCTCTAGTCAGAGGGACGATCCTAACATATTGGAAATCATCTCCAAGTTAGAGATGAGTATCGATGAGGAGATGAACAAGTATGGGCTTGATCGAGATGGATGGCTTAGAAAGAAAGGAAAGCTTGTTGTACCCAATGTCAATGGATTGAGGAATGAAGTGCTTAGAGAGTGTCATCACTCAAAACTGACTATACACCCCGGTGGTAACAAGATGTATCGAGGCATGAAGCAGACCTACTACTGGGAAGGGATGAAAAGAGACATTGGGAAGTTTATATCCAAATGCATGAATTGCCAGCTAGTTAAAGCCGAGCAAAAGAAGCCTAGTGGGTTGTTACAGCCATTAGAAATTCCCGAATGGAAATGGGAGCAAGTCTCGATGGATTTGATTGATGGTTTACCAAGGACTAAATTGGGACATGATAGCATTTGGGTTATTGTGGATCGACTGACTAAAAGTGCAAGATTTATACCAGTCAAATCGACCATAACGGCAGCTAAGTTAGCAGAATTGTATATGAAGTGGGTAGTGAGATTTCATGGAGTACCTAAAAGCATTGTGAGTGACCGAAACCCGTTGTTCACTAGTGGGTTTTGGAAGAGCTTACAAGAGGCTCTAGGATCAGAGTTACATCTCAGTACCGCATATCATCCTCAGACCGACGGTCAGACGGAGAGGGTGAATCGTATTTTGGAAGATCTCTTGAGAGCATGTATATTGGATTTTGGTGGATCATGGGATGACCATTTGCATCTAGTAGAGTTTGCATATAACAATAGCTACCAATCCATTATCGGTATGGCTCCGTTTGAAGCTTTGTACGGAAGACCGTGCAACTCACCATCATGTTGGATAGAGACTGGCGAGAAGTTTATGCTTGGACCAAATGTGGTGAGGGAAACTTCAGATAAGATCAAGATCATTCAACAACGAATGAAGGCTTCCCAAGATAGGCAGAAGAGTTATGCCGATAAGAGGAGAAGAGACATAAAATTCTCCGTTGGTGACTTGGTGTTTGTCAAGATTTCTCCCTTGAAGAGCGTAATACGATTTGGCAGGAGAGGCAAGTTGGCACCAAGATTTGTTGGCCCATTCACTGTTCTTGAACTAGTCGGGAATTTGG
This sequence comes from Allium sativum, assembly GCA_030737875.1. Classification (NCBI taxonomy): domain Eukaryota; kingdom Viridiplantae; phylum Streptophyta; class Magnoliopsida; order Asparagales; family Amaryllidaceae; genus Allium; species Allium sativum. The sequence continues at coordinate 192,556,767 of CM060922.1, read as the reverse complement.
CATATAGAATTGACTTACCAGAGAAGATGGAGGGAGTTCACAATGTATTTCATGTTTCCCAACTAAGGATGTTCGTTCACGACTCAGACATGACTATTTCACCTGATCAGTTAGAGGACTTCGAGGTAGAACCTGAGGCGGTTGGGAACCGCAAGCCGGCCCGTATTGTCGAGCAAGACATGAAGCAACTTCGAAGGAAGGCGGTGAAGCTAGTCAAGTTTTAGTGGAGCGAGGACGAGAATGATTGTACTTGGGAGACAGAGGAGAACATTAGGAAGACATACCCAAAACTCCTTGCCTAGTAAGATTTTGACTTCGATTTTGTTTTCCGCATGCTAGGATAGGCTTGTTTGCTTGTTTTGCATGTTTGATTGTTGTATGTGATTGTTAGGCATGCGGGATCTTTTGTATGTTTTGGGTTAAGGAATTTCGGGGACGAAATTTCTTAAGGGGGGAGAGTGCAACGACCCATATTCTACGAATTATAGGATCGTAGAATATTCATTTCTTTCACATACGAAGTCGTATGGTCATATAACTTTGGGATACGACTACTGGGGTCATTTCCCATGTTCATGATTTTTCCTGATTTTTAAATGACCATTTTACCCCTAGTTGGTACTGTTTTGGCCATAACTTTTGACTGGAAAGGAATTTTGACCTGAGACTACTTCCATTGGCTCCGGATTATGGTTTACAATTCCGTAGAGTGGTCACATTAGCCAAACGGACTCACCATTTGGGAGATATGGCTGAAACAAGTTTCAGATGGTGAAAAACAGCTTAATTGGGCTTAACCGGGTGATTAGCAGCTAGGCCCAAAGGGGAATTTCGAGTTTAGAGACATAGGAGGGCTGATTAGGGTTAGGAAATCACTTTCATTTCAGTTTTGAGCCGCCACAAACCTTCTTGAGACCTTGGTAATGGCTTCCATCCTCTAAAACCACTCCAAAACACATTTTTAGTGAATATTAAGCCTAAACTACATCAAAACATGGCCAAATAGCAATAGAGCAAGGTTGGAGCTGCTGCTATACATAGGAATTCGACCCTAATAGAGAGTATTTCAGATTTGGTGTTTTATTTTGTGGCAAAGGTGAGTGATTTGCATAGTTTTTGCACTAATTACGGTAATTAAGGGTAATTAGTGAAGATTAGCGAATTTATACACTAATAAATTCTGGAAAAATGTTAAAAAATTTGAAAATAATATTTTATGCCTCTGTTAGAAAATTTGGACGATTTGATTAAGTTTTACTAAGTATGTGCTTAAACATGATTAAGAGGGATTATGGGAAAAATGTGAGGTTTTAGCCACTTTTGATCCATTTTGATTCATTTGAATTGTTGTTTTGCTGTTTGTGGTTGCCATTACATGTTGCTATGACTCTATGGTATGTTTTTTGATTGCTTAGAAGTGTTAGACTTGTCAAAAACGTCGTCGAATGGCGTAAATTACTTGCTGGAAGAGTTGCACAAAAAGTGTAGGTTCTGGACCGGATCGGATATGGAGGCTCGGATCGGATGAGTTGAACTGGGCAAGGGATCTGATCGGATTGGAACTTGATACTTGAGACAACTGGCAAAAAGGAAGGCCATGTTGGTTAAGCTGGGGATCGGATCGACTTGGAGACGCAGGGCTCGGATCGGAACTTAACACTTGGGAAAAATAGCAAGAGGGAAGGCCATGCGGATCAGATGGCGAAGGAGGGATCGGATCGGAGCACGTGAAGAACGAGGGAGCGGATCGGAGCGGAAGCACGAACTGGAAGGAGGAGGACACCCGACCCGACCCGAAGTGGAACACCCGGCCCGACCCGACGCAACGCTATGAACCCGAACCGAACCGCTACAGAGGAAGACCCGAACCGCTATAGGAGAAGACTACGAACCGACCCGAAGTAGAGGACCTGACCCGAACCGATGGCTAGAAGGAAAACCCGACCCGACCCAGTATTGACCAATAACCCGAGATGCAAAGGTAGTCCAATATGGGAAGTTAGAGCTCAGGATCCAGTTGGGAACCGATGAGTTCACTTCATGATTGGGCTTTGCTGCGGGACGTGTGCCAAGGGGCAGTCGACGTTTATGACTTTGGATCACTATGTATGGGAAGTACGTGAACGGACTCAGGGCTGCAATGGCCTAGGTACGACTAAAGGGCTATAGACCAATGAAGTGGGGTCATTTGTAAAGAATTGGTCATGACTCCATGTGGTAAGCTTGGTAGTAGCAGTAGTTGTACAAGTTGAACTCCGTCACTACTTCAATGGGTCTAGTGATTGACAGTGGCGGACATCGTATGCTTTACGCACTGAGTGAGAGATGTGAGGACGGTTGCTATGGTTGGTTTGTTTGCTATCATTATGACATGCACACCCCACCCCCGTATTCTTACACTATTTATTATGGCACCTTAGAGTGTTGTACGGTATGTGGTACTAACTCTTTGGTTGCAGGACCAGGTTCAAGTATGGTTTAGTATACCTGTTATTATTCTGTTTAGATGCTTATCGCTCATACCAGGCTTTATGTCTGACCCAGAGTTTTATGTCTCCTCTTATTACTCTGGGTGCTCACACGAGCAGACTAGAGACAGGTTAGCTGGTGATGCACGGGTAGATGATCCGGAGACGAGCAGGAGGCTTCCACGTAATATATACATAGTATTCTCCCTGTGTTGTTGAAGATCACTGCTTTGGCATTAGAGGTGTATCATCTACCTTAGTTTCCTTTTGTTTAGAGACAGTAAATTTGGAAAGTTGTAATAAGCTGTATTTGGATTTCCGCTGCTCTGATGTTGATGTTGACTTTAGTTTTCAGCTTATGCACTGTCTCACCTGTTTTATGTCAAGTATGTTATTATTATATTTTACTCCATGTGCTATGAAACATTCTACAAGTTCTTGATTAGTTAATTCCCTTCTTTCCTTTCTTCTGACGACCGTCCCGTGCTAGTCGGGCATGTGTACATCGCACTTTCGGAGGAAATGCAGGCTGGTGCGGGGCGGGCCGTCACACAAGTAGTTCACATAGGCAAACATCTATGTTATGCAGTGTTATGGATATATGCCCTAAGTGTTCTCTCAATAGACCAGAATTTAGTCCGATCGGGGAAGTTATCCCCTTAGCCGTAAAGGAAAGTTCCTCCAGGCTCGTCGTATTCGACCATGGAGTCACTACTAAAGCAAGTCTCTTCAAGCCGTCAAACTAGCCCGTGGGTTCAAGCGAGGCGGGGGCCCCTGAGTGAGTCGCAGGAGATTGTGGCCTAGCCAATGCTCCTTCCCCCTCCCTCGTCAAAGGCGGAACGGGAGTACACGACAACCCCTCATCTCTGGCAACCTCCCCTTGACCGTGAGCCTCAACCCCTTGCACATCTCCTTGAGGCGAGGTAATCCCCTGCATTTCTCCTCCAGCTGGGGGCATCTTTCTCTTCCACCCAATAGGGGAAGAGCCTGCAGCGGCTCCCTCCTTCGGCACACTAATAGCAACCGCGGGTCTGGTCACGGCCCGGTTGTCCGACAACAAACCAGCGCGGTGAAGGCGATCCTGACTTATCACGTTACGGGTATCGCGGAGATTCGCTAGTATTGCCCGCAAAGCGATAAGGCATTGCCGGTATTCGTCTCCAATCGGTGCTTTTTGATTTCCTGCCATATCCCATTTCGAAACAATGAATAAAGGAAGGAATCCTAAAATTATGACACGGAGCAGAGTTAGAGAAACACTTACTCCCCTCAAGCTACTTCTGGCAAATCCGGGAGGACAGGTGACAAAGAACCGTTCATGCTTAAACACAGACAATCTAGGCCAAGTCCCCAACAAAGAATTTTGTGGCAGTTGTTGCTTCCAGAGACCATTGAGAGGGAGAGGCCGCGCTCGTTTTCCTTAAATGGAAGAAATACTGAATATCGTCCCCAGTAGGCTCCCTGTTCAAAAACTCACGGAAGAGAACGTAAGTCCCCGGAAGAGAAGCATAAGCATTGGTATGTAACTGTGATGGCGCGAGATGGAAATAGAACAACATGTCTCGAATGAAGTTATTGGCTCGAGGCACGCACCCAGACAGGCAAGCTTGTCGATTCCAAGCAGTAAGACCCTCGGGCAGTATATGGGCTCTGTCATCTTTCCCGAGGGCATGAGCATCGCCCACTGGAATCTTAAACCGGGCGACCATTTTCCTGACTGCGGCAGCATCCAGACTCAACTACACTGAGTCAGTAGGATTCTTCAAAATTACCGTGTCGGGCAGCATGTCCGGAGCCACTGGAGGTACGGGCTCATCACCGCCCATGATATCTACATTCTCAGCCTCTTCGGTTACGACCAGGGAATACTGTCGCTCAGGTTGCTCCCCGCGCTAAGATGTTTCGGGGGAACTAGTCGAATGAGAAGAAGTCGACCCTCCGGTGGTGGTCTCAAGCTTGCTGCCAGACGAGTCACCTCCAGGGGTAGGGTCAGATGTGTGCAAGTCGGATCGAAAAGCCAAGGATTCCATAGTCTTTCCGATCCTTGATCTGGTCTGCATCCTTAGCTATACTTTAACGCATCAAGATTAGAACAGGCAGTATAGTGACATGTACCCCTCGTGTCGGTGACAACTAGTATATGCATATAATGCTATGCGAGGATGAATTAAATGAAGAAAGTGCATAAAGGTTTGTAACATTCCAAGTCCCAGTCCGATTGTATGCTCTACCCTATGTGTACAGTCCCAAACCTCGCTCGCGCGGTTAACAATATATGCGTCGACGCTAAGAATGCAAATCCAGAAACGAAGGCTCAGAAGTCAAAGTCCAATCAGTGGAACAAATCAGAGACCTGGCAATAGCCTTGACCACGGGCTCGAAGATTCGAGATCTAGGTTCGAAATTTCAATCCTGGGAGGGCTTGAAGTTCTGAACCAATCTGGGTTCGAAAAGTTGAGCTCCCCTGGGTTCGAAATTTCGAACCCAGGCAGGGTTCGAAAATCCAAACCCAGAAAGGTTTGGAGTCTCGAACCCTCGCAGGTTATAATCTACGAAACCTGTGGGTTTGAAAAATTCGAACCCACTAGGTTCGAAAGTTCGAACCCACTAAGTTCGAAAGTTCAAACTCAGCTGGGTTCGAAAAATCGAGCCCATGAGGTCTCGATGTTCTGCCATGGCCCTTCGACCTCCTCCACTTCCCGACACGAGGCCCTACCTAGTTCGGGTTCGAAAATCACTGGGTTCAATGCTTTCAGCAATGGCAGCCAGGGAGAGAAAACATAGAAGGGAGAAATTGAGGGGGGAGGCCCTATTTATAAAAGGAAAAACTTTCTTCGCATTCCACTGTGGGCTCGAAATTTCGAGCTTACTGGGTTCGAAATTTCGAGCCCTCAAGGGCTCGAAATTCCTATGCCCCGGCTCGAAATTTCGAGCCCACTAGGGACTCGAAATTCCGAGGCCCCGACTCAAAAGTTCGAGCCCACCAAGAACTCGAAATTCCGAGGTTCGGCTCGAAATTTCGAGCCCACAAGTGACTCGAAATTCCGAGGCCTTGGCTCGAAATTTCAAACTCCTGGGTTCGAATTGTCGAGCCCCTTGGCCTTCGAGAACTTTTGACCCCGAAAAAAAATTGATGATGATGATGGCCACACCTCTAGGATCGAGAACACTGTGATGCGCGACCTCGTTTACGTACTCCGCACACATGCATGCCTACTCCCTCGCATCCACCAAGGCCACGCACTATGAATGCTCAATGGTCTGAATACGACACATCCTCCAATGACGGCTCGTCTGCACCGCCAGGAGGAACGGGCCATATGACTAACACTTATTTCACCTTTTAAATTACAGGAAAGATTAACATCTTCGCCACTCCCTCAACCTATGCAAAGCACATCATGTGAAAGAAAATACGTACTTTGGGGGTCAAATGTTAACCGACTTTTTGGTCCGGTTCCCAAGAGAGCATCAGACACGCTCAACTCAACGTACCTCGTGAAGCTGAAGTAGAAAAGGAACACACAGGAGTGAAGGAAACAGGATCGAGAAAGGACTACGCCGCCTGTGGCCCATGGCATGCAGAAGACGTCCGCAAACCAAGACCTCGGACCCCGAAGGAGATACCAGCCTCAAATGCCCGTTCCCGAGACCCTCGCGCCCCTCGGAAGAACCTCACCCGGGCGTGACACGAAATTCGCACCAGCCGGGTGCGAATTCTCGCAACCATGCCTTGGTTCAAATTTTCGAACCCAGTGGGTGCGAGGTCTCGAGCCCAATGGGTGCGAAACCTCGCACCCCCGGCTGGACTCGAGATTCCAAGCCCAGCGGGTGCGAAGTCTCGCGCCCACGGCTGGGTTCGAGATCTCTAGCCCAGCGGAGCAAGATTTCACGCCCACACCTGGGTTTGAAATTTTGAACCCAGAGGCACGAAATTTTGAACCCATGCACGTGTTCTAAATTTCGAGGCACTTGGGCTCCAGGCTCGAATTTCCTACACATGGTCCCCCTTTTCACCTAATCCTACCTACTCCTACCTACTCCCACTCTTATAAATAGCCCATGGCCTCATACTTCAAAGGGGTTGAATTCTCTCTACTCACGAACTCCATAAAGCTTCATGAGCCTCATTAATGGCATCTCCTATTTGAGGAAGAAGGAGAATTAAGTATTATTTTTCATATATTCCTTAATACATGCCAATTATTGCATCATCCATGAAAATGATGACATCACCTAGCCTACAAGTAAATGTAATGAGATGTAAAGAGCATGGCTCTACCTTGTAATTCTTGAGTGATTAATAAAACTTCAACATCCTTCCAAAGTGGACGTAGGCCTAATCCGCGACCGAACCACTACAAATTTTTGTGTCATTTACCGCTTTCTCTTACTTAGCCTTACGACCGGATTAACTATTCCTAGTAATAGGAACCTTTGGTGTTTATGACATTTTTTGCCGTCAACACCTACCATGTCCCTCGGAAGTCGTGTGCTTCCATCCAGGCCCGCCAAGAAATCAAGCTGTAAATCGAGCAGAGTAATCAAGTGGATGTGCTCCTCCCGTGTCTCTAGACACCCCGATGATCTACCCCGTTGGGTTCTTCACCTTCATGCGTGCAGACTGGCCCAAGCGCATCACGCTAACATGTTATTAGACCCTATGCCTAAATGTTTAATTATGAGCTTTCTATACCTCATCTAATTTCCAATTAACCTGGTTATTTCCATGTATATTAACTTCTTATTCAAGTTAACAAGTTCACTCCGAGCCCCTTATATCTCTGTGGAATGGACCCCTCTTGCTTATTAATTTTAGTTATATAACTTAATCCATTTAAGTTTATTAATTACATATTCATGTAATTCATTTCCATTTAATTCATTGCCTGATTACATTGTTACAATAACATATTCTACTTAATATATAATCAAGTATATTTTATCTCAATCCACATGTTTTCTGTTTAACATGTCACGTATTATGTATGATTAAATGTAACTTATTTCATTCCATATGTTCACCTCATTCTTTCTTATTTAATCATAATCCCATCTTACACTGCCACTAAAACTTGTTGTTGTTTACTTATTAACTTAGTTTCCCTAACTATTGTTTATTAATAAGTTTCCATTTTATTTATTATAACTTTGTTATAATTTCCACTTGTCCTTAGGTCAAGCCTACCTATTATATAACATTTTCATAATTAATCATAATAGGTTATTATCATTCCCCGTTCATTCCAATCCATATTCTGTTGTAACATGAATTCATTACAATTAATGTCATTTATGCATTTCCTATTATACACATATATTTATATTTATATATATACATATTTATATACATATTTATATATATATACATACATACATATATATATTTATTTAGGCACCAGACCTCTCACGCTAAAATGACAACTTGTCGATGCTGGATTTGCCGGGTTGTTCCCGGTAGGCTTCTACCAAAAGTTGAACTCAACCTCGTGTCTTAGTGCCAATATAGACATATTTAGCTCCAGACCCCTCACATTAAATTAAACACTTGTGGATGTTGGATTTGTTGGGCGGTTCCTAGCAGACTTCTATTACAATTTGAATTTAACCTCGTGTCTAATTGCGGTTACAATTTTCTATTTACTGTAAATTTTAGACATATTCATTCTTCAAAATTTTACTGTAATTCTTATTTACAATCTTTTGGCATAATAATATTCTTAAACAAATATTCATGTCCATTGTAAATTTCATAATTATATTTTTTCATAGATGTTTGTAACACCCCACACCCGCTAAGGTCACTCATTAAGGGAATGCCTTAACTTCGGTGGAGCATTTTAAGTGAATATAGAACAGAAAAATTAAACAAGACAGATATAAATACTTGAAAAATCTAAAACATCATTTCATAGCAGCAGAAGGTAAACATGTTTAGTTACAACACCATAAAGAGTCACGTACTAAATATCCATCCTGATAAAAACATAAGTACATAATCCCACTACATAAACAATAGCCATAAAAGAAAAGATAAGCTGGGCTTTACATCACGGTCCAAGCTCCAGAAGATAGATAAAGAAGTCTGATCAAAGCCCACTAGTGCTAGGCCCACTCTGAGAACCTGAGGGTTGGGGAAAAAGATAAAAACAACGGGGTTAGACATAAGTCTGAGTGAGCCCTATAACCTTAACAATACAATCATTAAAGTAATTAGGGTACGATATAAACCTGGTACGGTACGACTGGGGATAAATGACTACACTAAGTAGCCAACTCGACTTAGGATAAACTAAGATAACGGTAAAGACGCGCCTATCTACCCAAGGATAATTACGATATTGCACCACCCAGATCTACCCACCCAAGGGTAATTCCTACACTGCATCACACCAGTTCTACCCACCAAGGGTAATTCCTACTTAAAGGTTGATCCCACTAAGTGTACTTAGTAATTTTTACCCAGTAGTTTCTTGTACCCCTAGCTGACTACATAGGTGCCGTCTGCCCCTATCTCCACTAGGTGTACCCACTACTCCCCAAGCGATCGGCTCCCTAACGTAGATACCCGTGTTGGGCCCACAGTGGGGTGTATCACTCCCAAAAGTGGCAACCCGATAATCAATGGTGCACGGCTTATACCTACACGATGCAACAACGTCTTACCTACCAGCCCGGGTCCACACACACATATGAAACCCGTTGGACTCGCGTCTACCCCGTTTTGGCCTCTTACAGTCAAGCCCAGTACGCGTGTCCCGTCCCCGACTTGGGTCGAGCCCAATAAGATACATATGGGTTACTGGTTGAAATGGGCCCCCACAAGCTACTACTTAAGCTTTTCATTTTATCTAGTGCATCCCACTTAACCCCTTTTTATAATCATGCCCACTTACATGTTAAGGTTTGGTTAAGTCATCTAATTATATTTTAATTGTCACTCAAGGCCCCCACAAGCTACTACTTAAGCTTGTCATTTAATCTTATTTCAATTGCCACTCAAGGCCCACACAAGCTACTACTTAAGCTTGTCATTTAATCTTATTTCAATTGCCACTCAAGGCCCCCACAAGCTACTACTTAAGCTTGTCATTTAATCTAGTGCATCCCACTTAACCCCTTTTTATAATCATGTCCACTTACATGTTAAGGTTTGGTTAAGTCATCTAATCATATTTTAATTGCCACTCAAGGCCCCCACAAGCTACTACTTAAACTTGTCATTTAATCTTATTTCAATTGCCACTCAAGGCACCCACTAGATTTCTACATGCCACCCAAGGCACCCACTTAACCCTTTAATCATGTTTAGTTACATGTTCCCCTTTGGTTAAGTATTCTAATCTTATCTTCTATTGCCACCCAAGGCAACCACTCGATTATCCCATGCCACCCAAGGCACTTACTTAACCCTTTAATCATGTTTAATTACATGTTCCACTTCGGTTAAGTATTCTAGTCATATTTCCTACTGCCACCCAAGGCAACTACTAGATTTTTCCACATGCCACCCAAGGCACCCACTTAACCCCCCCATGTCCTCTACATGCTAATATGATTAAGTGTTTCTTAATTGATTAAGAACGTAACCGTTGTAGAGACCTCTCACATTAGACTATCTCTCATGGCAGCTGGATTTGCCGGTCGGGTCCGGGCAGCCTTACGCCATAACCGAGTCTAACCTCGTGTCTTTACACTTGTCACGTATATAGTTTGTGCCTAAGACCTCTCACATTGGGCCAATCATTTGTAGCCGCTGGATTTGCCGGTCGGTTCCGGACAGTCTTATGCTACAAAAGGGTCCAACCTCATGTCTTAGTCGATTAATTACACCTAATTAATCACCCCCATGATTTGTATTAATTATCCCTAATTAATTACAAATTTAACGATGTACATAATTGACTCAATTATGTCCATCCACTTTATGGTATGCATAATCATACCAACTTCACACCATTTTATTAACATGTTTATTAACCCCATCGTTCCCCACGTAATTCGCCAACATGACATAAAAGGGAAGATTCATCACAAATACAATGGGTTCAACTTGCATAACATTAGCATCAACATGGGTTTAAAGGTGTCAACATGCATATAGCATCAACCCAACTAGCATAAATAATCAACCCAAACTTGCATGAATCACATATGTCATAAAGAGGTTAACTTGCATAAGTGTCTTATATAATTCAAAGGGGTAAACTTGCATATGTATCTATGACATACAAAGGGGTTAACTTGCATATGTATGCATATCATACTAAGGTGTAAACTTGCACATGTTACTTGCATATCTTCAAACACCAAACTTGCATAACATGTCATATGTGAACTTGCATATAATCATACACCAAACTTGCATACATATCATAGATGAACTTGCATATAATCATACACCAAACTTGCATAACATATCATGTATGAACTAGCATATAATCATACACCAAACTTGCATAACATATCATGTATGAACTAGCATATAATCATACACCAAACTTGCATAACATATCATGTATGAACTAGCATATAATCGTACACCAAACTTGCATATCATGGTGTCATAATGGATCAATGTTTCTCGTATGACTTGCATATCTTGCATAACATCATAAACACCTAGCATATGACTTGCATAACTTGTATAACATCATGAACATGTATCATATGACTTGCATAACTTGCATAACTTCATGAACATATATCATATGACTTGCATAACTTGCATAATACCTCAAACACGTAGCATATGACTTGCATAACATCATGAACATGTATCATATGACTTGCATAACTTGCATAACTTCATGAACATATAGAACATAACTTGCATAACATGCATAACATCATTAACACATAGCATATAACTTGCATAACATGCATTGATCCACATTCATTGCCATAACCTCATCATATCCTATCATAATCACTTCAATAATTGGTCATTAAGGCTATAGAAAACTCACCACTTGTTGATTAGCACTTAAATGAAGAAGATTAAGTTGCTAGAGTTGATTAGAAGCTCTCATGTGAACATAGAAGCTCTCATGCACTCATATGATCAAAGAATCTCTCATAGAAATGAAGATAGAATTTATGACAAGAGGATGGAGGCCATGAGAGAAAATTTTGGCATAGTTTAGCTATAGGATTGAATAATGAGCATTTAGCTTTAGGTTAGGTGTCTTTTTATAGAAGACTAGGATAGTTTTAGCCATAGGATATACCTTAGAACCAATCCTAGCCTTTAAAGCATGTCTTGGGGAAGAAGTCAAGTGTAGGAACCATTTAGGGCCCAAAAAAAACAGCCCAAAACTCATCCCGGGCCTAAAAATCATGAGCAGTTTTCGTTTTTGACTTTTCGTGAAACTTTGTCTAGCCATAACTTGGTCATACGGACTCCGATTTACGAAAACTCGGACTCTATTTCGCGTATTTTTCCGAGACGAACGCAATGACACAGTCCGTTTCCCTTGATTCAGATTATTAAATATAAGTCTGCCCTGATTTATGTTATAACAAGTTATTCAGAAATACGGGGTGTTACATTCTCCCCTACTTAAAGGATTTCGTCCCCGAAATCTCTAAGTCAAGAAGAACGTATCCTACCATCCAAACAACCATCTACGCAAACCATCAACCACCGGCATCCATTGTCCTTAGAGTTTCTAATGCTGTATGAACATATGCAAAGAGTGTGTGTATATGTTCCTTGTCTAATGCAAAATCAGGCGGTCTACTGATTTAATTGACCTCCTTAATGCAAACCATGATAGTGCCATGCATCCAATATGTATGCGAAAGATCCCTATCGACACATACTATTTCTACATGAGTGCACAATCATTCACCAAAATGCATCATCCATGTGATAACACAACCATTATACATCCATTAATATAGCTACCTACACACAATTTTATGCAATATGCAATATGAAGTGATTGAGCCGATCTAGTGCCTAGAGTGTGTATATATGCATCCACGAGCAACCACTAGCAACCACTTGCATCCACACGCATCCATTAACATGTCTCAAACACATGTTTCAACCATAGGTTTACCCTATCTAAAGGTCAAAGGCACTAATGAGAGGACATACTAAAGATAAGATAAGCACTAGACAAACGATAAAGGAGACGTTTAAAGGACATACCCTCAAAAAGGAATGGGTATAACGAACGCATCTTCGCTTATGTCTCCCAAGTAGCATTGCTCTCACCTTCTCCCCTTTTCACTTTGACTAGTCGAACCTCTCTGTTTCTCAACTTCCTAATCTCTGACCCAAGGATGCGGGTAGGAGCTCGTCGAATAATCGCATCACGCTCTACCTTTACTTCTTTAAGCAAGCTCGGCTCTACCGCCTCTGCGGTCTCATGTAGGCCCTTCCTCAAATGTGACACATGGAATACGTCTTGTTCCCTATGCAACCGAACTATCTCTCGAATATAAACTGAAGCTAGACATGGAACAGTCCTCTTGCTCTTCACGGGTATGAAATGGGCACTCTTAGTAAGTGTAACAACCCGTAAAATCTGGGCCAGTTTAAAATTTTTATTTTGGCGATTATAGCGAATTTTGAATATTTAAAATAGATTATTTTAAATATTATCGACGAAAAAATTTATTTTGAATAGAATTCGAACGTATATATTATACGCGTCGTCGTTAGAATATAAATATTTATATATAATTATAAATAGAATTGAAAATGGCGCGGTAGTTCGATAATTCGATTTCAAACTTCAATTGAATGTACCGGGTGCAAAACAATCCGGATTTTAGTGAAACCAAAAATAAAGGAATCTAATAGTGAATATCTTTCCAACGAATCCGAAAAATCAAGATTTCATATCGGGAATCAAAAGATATGTCCAGTTTAAAATTAGAAATAGTCGCTGTGGAATTTATATATATTTTTATATATAAGGCCCTTAAAAATAGCAATTTTGCAAACGACCTCGGATTTCGACGAAACCAGTTTTGTTGGGTTCGGGATGTCAAATTATTGCTAGGTTTCGAATTTCATAATTTTTCGAATCAGTATGTGAGCGTGGTAAAGGAAAATGCGTTTGACCATTTTCAGTGGATTTTAATCGACTGGAAATTGGCCATTTTTCAAACGGTCTCAGAATTCGACGAAACTAGTTTTGTTAGGACCGTATCGTCAATACGAAGCTAGAAAATATTTTTCTGGAATTTTTCCAGTTAGTATGCGACCCCGGTAATTTGAAATGTACGTTTAAAATTCAATATAGTGATTTAAATGTAAATTTAACGGAAACTGATTGTAACAATCAAATCAGCTTGCGATACATATCCCATTGTGTTCGGAATGGGGGTAAAACGCTATGGACGACAGGCGGTGGGCCTCGTTTCGAGGTCGTATGTGAAGGTCAACTCTTTAGGATAAAATAAATTAATTAAATTAAAATAAAATAAAAAAAACCCTTTCCTCCTTATTACATTCTGGCCCCCCCGTTAGAACATAAACCAGAAGAAAAAAAAAAATGGAATCATCGAGGCGACGACGCCCCACCTACATCGCGTCGCAGAGCGCCGCCGCCGGCCTCCGATCAACCCCCCCCCCTCTCTTCTGCGCCCTTCTCCCTCCTCTTGAAGCCCGCTGCGAACCCAACCCCCAAAACGAGACAAGAGCTGCCGCCACCGCCTGAAGAGGACCCGCAACACCTCTGACACGCGACCGCGCCACCAACCACCTCCCGTCCGCCCCCTAAGCAAACCCAAGCAAGCACGGCTCCTTCCCCTTTTCAATGTAAGCTTTTACTTTTAAATTCAAATCAGTTTTTATGTTAAAAATGAATTCTTTTAAATCAGTTTTTATATTCTGAAAATATATTTTTAGAACCAGTTCATGAAGTAATAAAAATTTGAATTTTGTTTTGTAGGAGTAGCAATAAAAAGATATCATTTTTATTAATGGAAGTATATGATTTTCATGAATGGGAATATACGATTTTTGTGAGTGAAAGAATATGATTTATATATATATAATTTGCAAGTTAAAAATATGATTTTTATTTTAGTAAAGAATTAAAAATATAGTCTTTACTATATAGGAATATTAAAAATATGATTTTTATATTTTTAAAGTATTAAAAATATAATCTTTACTATATAGAAATATTAAAAATATGATTTTTATATTTTTAAAGTATTAAAAATATAATCTTTATAAGATAGAGAATATAAAAATATCATCTTTGTATGTGTAGCGAAATAAAAATCTGATTTTTATTTTATATACGTTGAGATAAAGTGGTAATTTTTATAAAGGCGAAAACTTTATTTTTAGAAAGGCGAAATCTTTTTATATTGCTTCGAAATAAAAATATGATTTTTATATATTGAACTTCGAACTAAAAATTCGATTTTTATATATTGAACTTCGAACTAAAAATTCGATTTTTATATATTGAACTTTGAACTAAAAATTCGATTTTTATATATTGAACTTTGAACTAAAAATTCGATTTTCATATATTGAACTTCGAACTAAAAATTCGATTTTTATATATTGAACTTTGAACTAAAAATTCGATTTTTATATATTGAACTTTGAACTAAAAATTCGATTTTCATATATTGAACTTTGAACTAAAAATTCGATTTTTATATATTGAACTTTGAAGTAAAAATTCGATTTTTATATATATAGTGACTACGGGCAACGAAGATGACGAAGAGGCGATAACGACGAAGACTTCTGCAAAAGAAGTGCCGTGGAGCTAGGATAGCTATATGTGAGAATTTCTCACCTTTCAATTTATTTTTCTAGTTATATATATACTAGGATGCAGACGGTGCTTAGTAGCACCCGACACCCGTCCACAGACCATGGACTTGTTTGTTTGACTGTTTGGTGATTGATTGCGATATTGGTTTGAATGTGATTTGTGGTGTGAAAAATCGAATCGATAAATTGGTTAGGATTAGACGTGCGCCGTTATAAGGCGAAGGAGTAAGGCTAGGTTAGACCCTTACTCCAAATTTTGTGGTTTGCAAAATGAAATTGATTTGATTGATGAGTGAATGGCGTGGGCCTTCACTAGACTGGGGATAAGGCTAGGCCTCGTCCCGTTTCTAGTATCGTGCCGTTATGCCGCCGAAATTTTCTAAAATGTGTTAGAAAAATAAAAATATCATTTTATTTAAAGAATGAACTGAATAGAAATTCATATGTTGGAATAAAATGTTTTATCGTTAAAAATATAATTTTTAACGTGAAGTGAATAAAATAGAATATTCATTTACAAACCAGACGGTTTGTTTATGTACACCTATTTGAATGACATTGATTGGGACGATAAATTTTACACATCGCCCAACTGCACGAATAAAATATTTGTTTGATTGTTTGAAACCCCACACGGGTGTTGGGATGAAATTTGCAGTTCACTCATCCTGATTGATTAAATATGTCGATCGATTGATTGACAGGCTGTTATAAGCGTTGAATATCTATATCTGATGCTTTTACAGTGTAGTGCACTTTGGTCGATGGTTGATTATTTTCAATGTTATTATATACATGTGTTGTATGAAAATCCATATAATTAACTTTATATGGTGATTGATTGGGCCTCATTCCAATTTGAAAAATAAAGAATATTATAAAATAAAAGTTCATGTGTTGACAGTACTCATTCATTGAGATTGGTCATGTGTTGAACGAAATATTTTGATAATAACAACTATTTTGAAAAAGAAATATTTGAAATAGGATATTTGAAAATAAAGGAATATATGAAGCCGTGTTGATTAGATTGACGCCATTTTGACGTGAACGATATTTATATCGATTTTATTCATCTTAAAAATGAATATTGAAAAGTGATTTCGAAATCGAATATTTTGAATTGAATTGAAAACGATTTCGAAATGAATTGAATTGAAAACGATTTCGAAATGAATTGAATTGAAAACGATTTCGAAATGAATTGAATTGAAAACGATTTCGAATTGAATTGAATTGAAAACGATTTCGAAATGAATTGAATTGAAAACGATTTCGAAATGAATTGAATTGAAAACGATTTCGAATTGAATTGAATTGAAAACGATTTCGAATTGAATTGAATTGAAAACGATTTCGAATTGAATTGAATTGAAAACGATTTCGAAATGAATTGAATTGAAGACGATTTCGAAATGAATTGAATTGAAAACGATTTCGAAATGAATTGAATTGAAAACGATTTCGAAATGAATTGAATTGAAAACGATTTCGAAATGAATTGAATTGAAAACGAATTGAAATGAATTCAAATTGAATTGAAATTTGAATTGAATAGAAATGAATTTTGAAACGAATTTATAAAGAAGAATTCAATTTTGATTTGAGTTGAAAAGGAAGTTGAAAGTGCTTTTGAAACGAATTCAAAACTATTTATATAATTCGTTTTAAATAGAAATCGACGAAATATATATTATATATATTATATATATAATATAATGGCCTGAATAGAACGCGCCGCGCCGCGGCAGTTCGTGAATTTCGACCATTTATTTCAAACGGACATTACGGGAGATCCGACCGTCGGATTCTCCTAAAACCGGAACCATTGGGTTCGTATCGAAAAGAGCTTTCTAATGAATGTTAGAAATTTGAAATCTAACGGTTGGATTTGGAGATACGTCCAAATCAAATTCGAAAAAGGTCGCTGTAAGTGCAGTTCGATGGCCGTTAATGGAAATCGACTGTACGGGCCTTGATAAAATTATTAAAAATAGTAATAATTTGTGTAAAATCATAAAAAAATGATTTGTGAAAGTTTGGGATGAAAAACTCCATATTTGAAAAGATAAAAATGGATTTTTATCGAAATGAACTAGTTTTGAACTAGAATTATAATTCTATTTATTTTTAAATAAATAAATTGAATTCGAAAAGGGTTTTAAAAATAACCAAAATTTCCAATGATTGCATTGGAGTGGATTTGAATCGAAATTGTCTTCGGAATATTTCGATGTTGGAATTCGTGATTATACAGGTGTTGTTATGGAAATTTGAAAGATATATATTGATATCGTTATTTCCAATACGACATTTGTTAGTCGTAGAATTCGATATTGAATATAAGCCGATATATTTTCTATTCAGAGCCTTGTATTGAATATCGAATGTGATTTGGGTTTGTCGTGAATGGTGTCTTTACTAACACTGTTCTTGAACCCAGTTGAGAAAAGATTAAATCTTTTTATTTAGATTTAATGAAGTGTACCAATTAAATAATATTTAATTGGAATTGAATTGATATTGATTTTTGGGTTTATTGTGAACAGTGTTTTAAATAACACTTGTTCTTTAACCCGATAATTAATGAATGTGATTTGGGTTTGTCGTGAATGGTGTCTTCACTAACACTGTTCTTGAACCCAGTTGAGAAAAGATTAAATCTTTTTATTTAGATTTAATGAAGTGTACCAATTAAATAATATTTAATTGGAATTGAATGGATAATGATTTTTGGGTTTATCGTGAACAGTGTTTTAAATAACACTTGTTCTTTAACCCGATAATTAATGGGATGTGACTTTGGGTTTATCGTGAACCGTGTTTTAAATGACACTGATTCTTTAACCCAGTCACAGATTAAAACTAAGTGGAGTTTTAATGAATCTTTAATTAGATTGAAAAGATCGAGAATGGAGTATCACCAGTTTTGCTCCAGGCGATAGTTAAATCTTTAATTAGATTTGAACGTGAAATTTAGAAACTAACTGTCGGTTAGCCAAGCAGAAGGGTTTTCTGGATATTGATCTGATGTTGGTTTCGGCCTTCGGGGTTAATATTTGGGGAATTATTCTCTTGATTAATTTACGGTTAGTGACTAATGAATTGGAATGAGGCGTATGTTGTGTTTGTGTAACACTTTTATAAAATATACGCGAGTTATTCGGGAAGTCCGGGTTTATCCCATTCTGAATAATCGATACGACGATAAGTCGAAGATGAAGACGATGGTCGAAGACCGGAGGTCTTCACGTCGTTTGGGTGATAACTGATGATCTTGATTGGGCTGTACACCCAAGAAGATGGAAACAGTTGGTGATCGTCCAGACGTACTTGGAGATCGATGGATATGCGAGGTACTAGGTGCCTCCGGTTTCGTTCAGACCCAGAACGGACTTGTAAATGGACTGTGTGTCTGACATCGGATTTCATTCTGTGTGACTGATATCGGTTGCATAGAGTGGTTTGCCTGTGTGGCATGCTAAGATGCAAATGATCAAGGCTTCTGTTGAAAAGCAAAGTCTTGTGGTGATGATCAAAGCACGGCCTTTGTGGCGTAGCTTTGTGTAACGTTTCCTTCGCGAGTTTCGCACCCGGTATGAACCAAAAACGGGAGAGGACATCAGGGAGGGCATGCGTTTCCTCCTAGCTAGAAGTGGCGTCAGTGGTTTTACACGCCCTGACGAGTTTGACTTATGTGGTTGTTGCTGTTGCGAGGCGCCTCGGTTAGATCGGACGATCCGGGTCCGACGGAGTCATTCGTTGGCTCGCTTACGCCCCAAAGGGCGGCGAAACGTAGTGCTCAGGCATTTTTAATCCACTCCGTGTGGACCGGCCCTGACGATCCAAGGGTCGATGCGTTCTGATCCTGAGACTCGGGCTAGGCAGTCTCGAATCGGTTAAGGACTATCTTTTGCCTCGGTTCATAGACGGAAATCCAATTTCCAAATACGTGACATTTGCGGTTTTATTTGTAAACCTATATATGGCGACATGATATATGGTACCCATGCCGCCTATGATTGATACTTATGATTTGAAGTTGTTTTATACACTATGCACTTATAATAGTATCAAATGATTTGTTTTAAACGTATCAAGCATTCTTTGGCTGTTATAAGGGAAAACCCTATCCCCCGGCTTGCGTTGCATTGTGTGATAGGACCTGGGTCTTATAACAGCTTCATTTTTCTTTATTTAGCATTGCGCTGTTTGTTTTATGCACTGGTATTCTTGGGAGGAAACCCGTTCCGTGTTATACGGCGTGGTCCCTTGATTTACCTAACTTTAAAATAAAGAATAATAACTGTTTTAGTTCTCACACCAGTCACATGACTGACCTGGAGTTTATTGTTTTAACCTAAACTCTGGGTGCCCTTATTTTGACACGGGCAGCTGGTAGTTTTGGTTTTGCAGATTTATATTCACAGGATCCTGGTTTACAGCTGGAACGATATCCGGAAAGCTTTGTATCCGTATATCTCATTCTAGTTGTGTATTGTATTATTTTCCGCTGCTATGTATTTAAATGTAATTTAAATCTCTGATATTTCTGTGTAATATTCTTTTATACTCTGTATATTTATGTAATCTGATGCGTTGTTGTAATATACAATGAAATGTTCTTCTGTATGCGTTCTGTTGTGGTTTGTTCTCGAACTATCCGACACTTCCTTTACGGGGAAGTTGCGGGTCTTTACATTTGGTATCAGAGCTTTGGTTTACAAAGCTCAGAGAACAAGGCACATTAGAACCATACGAAAGAATTCATCAGATATTGGATTAGTAATATCCAATGGGAATGACTCGTTAGAGATAGGATCAGTAGTATCCTAGAACGAGTGTGAAGAGTATATTTTTGAAAATGAAAACAAATTTTTTTGTTTTAAAAATTTAAATCAACTATTCGTATTTGATTATTTGTTTATATTGATTTTGGACAATCCAGTATATATAGATTTTGCGTATACGTCTGATCCGCGTGTATTCAAAGTTTTAATATACTGGATAGATATAGAATCACACTCTAGTCGCCCGGAGATGATTCAGATGATGAGGCATCATCATCTGTGTTTATATTCGAGCGACGAAAGTGAGATTTCTATATATTTCCTATTGGCTGGTGTGAGAACCAAAACTAATATAGTTAGAATACATTGTTGTGATTTGGCATCAAAACATGATTTTTTGTATATGTATCAAAATTATGGATTTGAAAAGCTAATCAACTAATTGATTGATGTTTGTGTTGTTTGTTTATTTGTTTGCTAATTTTTAGCCATTTAGCCTAATAGCACCAAATATTGAACTGTATTGAAAATTGGTCGCGTTTGCTTGCATATACATATATATCATTGAACAGGTCATAGCAAGGAGGCTAGAGCCGAGGATAAAATTTGTTTGCCCGACAAATAGGTACATGTTTACTACATAATTTCCTGTTTTGTTTGGGTGATGATGATTTTGTGAGCCTATTGGCTAGCCGCTTGGCTTTTTCTTTTTCTTTTTGAGATCAGAAGGACCGGGGAAGCTATTTGAAATTCCCCGATGCTCCCGGTGCAGGGGAGGTTATGGCGAAATTTTTCAAAAATTTAGGGTGTTAGCCAAATTTTTGAAAATTTGAAAATTCTCAGAAACTAAAGAGTTGGAGAATGGAAGCCAGATCGAGCGTAGTGTTAAATAATCAAACCACTTTCGACTTCGTTCCTTTTCGGGGACGAAAAGTTTTAAGTGGGGGAGATTGTAACAACCCGTAAAATCTGGGCCAGTTTAAAATTTTTATTTTGGCGATTATAGCGAATTTTGAATATTTAAAATAGATTATTTTAAATATTATCGACGAAAAAATTTATTTTGAATAGAATTCGAACGTATATATTATACGCGTCGTCGTTAGAATATAAATATTTATATATAATTATAAATAGAATTGAAAATGGCGCGGTAGTTCGATAATTCGATTTCAAACTTCAATTGAATGTACCGGGTGCAAAACAATCCGGATTTTAGTGAAACCAAAAATAAAGGAATCTAATAGTGAATATCTTTCCAACGAATCCGAAAAATCAAGATTTCATATCGGGAATCAAAAGATATGTCCAGTTTAAAATTAGAAATAGTCGCTGTGGAATTTATATATATTTTTATATATATAAGGCCCTTAAAAATAGCAATTTTGCAAACGACCTCGGATTTCGACGAAACCAGTTTTGTTGGGTTCGGGATGTCAAATTATTGCTAGGTTTCGAATTTCATAATTTTTCGAATCAGTATGTGAGCGTGGTAAAGGAAAATGCGTTTGACCATTTTCAGTGGATTTTAATCGACTGGAAATTGGCCATTTTTCAAACGGTCTCAGAATTCGACGAAACTAGTTTTGTTAGGACCGTATCGTCAATACGAAGCTAGAAAATATTTTTCTGGAATTTTTCCAGTTAGTATGCGACCCCGGTAATTTGAAATGTACGTTTAAAATTCAATATAGTGATTTAAATGTAAATTTAACGGAAACTGATTGTAACAATCAAATCAGCTTGCGATACATATCCCATTGTGTTCGGAATGGGGGTAAAACGCTATGGACGACAGGCGGTGGGCCTCGTTTCGAGGTCGTATGTGAAGGTCAACTCTTTAGGATAAAATAAATTAATTAAATTAAAATAAAATAAAAAAAAACCCTTTCCTCCTTATTACATTCTGGCCCCCCCGTTAGAACATAAACCAGAAGAAAAAAAAAAATGGAATCATCGAGGCGACGACGCCCCACCTACATCGCGTCGCAGAGCGCCGCCGCCGGCCTCCGATCAACCCCCCCCCCTCTCTTCTGCGCCCTTCTCCCTCCTCTTGAAGCCCGCTGCGAACCCAACCCCCAAAACGAGACAAGAGCTGCCGCCACCGCCTGAAGAGGACCCGCAACACCTCTGACACGCGACCGCGCCACCAACCACCTCCCGTCCGCCCCCTAAGCAAACCCAAGCAAGCACGGCTCCTTCCCCTTTTCAATGTAAGCTTTTACTTTTAAATTCAAATCAGTTTTTATGTTAAAAATGAATTCTTTTAAATCAGTTTTTATATTCTGAAAATATATTTTTAGAACCAGTTCATGAAGTAATAAAAATTTGAATTTTGTTTT
This sequence comes from Allium sativum, assembly GCA_030737875.1. Classification (NCBI taxonomy): domain Eukaryota; kingdom Viridiplantae; phylum Streptophyta; class Magnoliopsida; order Asparagales; family Amaryllidaceae; genus Allium; species Allium sativum. Next base: position 192,534,407 of record CM060922.1, on the reverse strand, counting down.
GTAGGAGTAGCAATAAAAAGATATCATTTTTATTAATGGAAGTATATGATTTTCATGAATGGGAATATACGATTTTTGTGAGTGAAAGAATATGATTTATATATATATAATTTGCAAGTTAAAAATATGATTTTTATTTTAGTAAAGAATTAAAAATATAGTCTTTACTATATAGGAATATTAAAAATATGATTTTTATATTTTTAAAGTATTAAAAATATAATCTTTACTATATAGAAATATTAAAAATATGATTTTTATATTTTTAAAGTATTAAAAATATAATCTTTATAAGATAGAGAATATAAAAATATCATCTTTGTATGTGTAGCGAAATAAAAATCTGATTTTTATTTTATATACGTTGAGATAAAGTGGTAATTTTTATAAAGGCGAAAACTTTATTTTTAGAAAGGCGAAATCTTTTTATATTGCTTCGAAATAAAAATATGATTTTTATATATTGAACTTCGAACTAAAAATTCGATTTTTATATATTGAACTTCGAACTAAAAATTCGATTTTTATATATTGAACTTTGAACTAAAAATTCGATTTTTATATATTGAACTTTGAACTAAAAATTCGATTTTCATATATTGAACTTCGAACTAAAAATTCGATTTTTATATATTGAACTTTGAACTAAAAATTCGATTTTTATATATTGAACTTTGAACTAAAAATTCGATTTTCATATATTGAACTTTGAACTAAAAATTCGATTTTTATATATTGAACTTTGAAGTAAAAATTCGATTTTTATATATATAGTGACTACGGGCAACGAAGATGACGAAGAGGCGATAACGACGAAGACTTCTGCAAAAGAAGTGCCGTGGAGCTAGGATAGCTATATGTGAGAATTTCTCACCTTTCAATTTATTTTTCTAGTTATATATATACTAGGATGCAGACGGTGCTTAGTAGCACCCGACACCCGTCCACAGACCATGGACTTGTTTGTTTGACTGTTTGGTGATTGATTGCGATATTGGTTTGAATGTGATTTGCGGTGTGAAAAATCGAATCGATAAATTGGTTAGGATTAGACGTGCGCCGTTATAAGGCGAAGGAGTAAGGCTAGGTTAGACCCTTACTCCAAATTTTGTGGTTTGCAAAATGAAATTGATTTGATTGATGAGTGAATGGTGTGGGCCTTCACTAGACTGGGGATAAGGCTAGGCCTCGTCCCGTTTCTAGTATCGTGCCGTTATGCCGCCGAAATTTTCTAAAATGTGTTAGAAAAATAAAAATATCATTTTATTTAAAGAATGAACTGAATAGAAATTCATATGTTGGAATAAAATGTTTTATCGTTAAAAATATAATTTTTAACGTGAAGTGAATAAAATAGAATATTCATTTACAAACCAGACGGTTTGTTTATGTACACCTATTTGAATGACATTGATTGGGACGATAAATTTTACACATCGCCCAACTGCACGAATAAAATATTTGTTTGATTGTTTGAAACCCCACACGGGTGTTGGGATGAAATTTGCAGTTCACTCATCCTGATTGATTAAATATGTCGATCGATTGATTGACAGGCTGTTATAAGCGTTGAATATCTATATCTGATGCTTTTACAGTGTAGTGCACTTTGGTCGATGGTTGATTATTTTCAATGTTATTATATACATGTGTTGTATGAAAATCCATATAATTAACTTTATATGGTGATTGATTGGGCCTCATTCCAATTTGAAAAATAAAGAATATTATAAAATAAAAGTTCATGTGTTGACAGTACTCATTCATTGAGATTGGTCATGTGTTGAACGAAATATTTTGATAATAACAACTATTTTGAAAAAGAAATATTTGAAATAGGATATTTGAAAATAAAGGAATATATGAAGCCGTGTTGATTAGATTGACGCCATTTTGACGTGAACGATATTTATATCGATTTTATTCATCTTAAAAATGAATATTGAAAAGTGATTTCGAAATCGAATATTTTGAATTGAATTGAAAACGATTTCGAAATGAATTGAATTGAAAACGATTTCGAAATGAATTGAATTGAAAACGATTTCGAAATAAATTGAATTGAAAACGATTTCGAATTGAATTGAATTGAAAACGATTTCGAAATGAATTGAATTGAAAACGATTTCGAAATGAATTGAATTGAAAACGATTTCGAATTGAATTGAATTGAAAACGATTTCGAATTGAATTGAATTGAAAACGATTTCGAATTGAATTGAATTGAAAACGATTTCGAAATGAATTGAATTGAAGACGATTTCGAAATGAATTGAATTGAAAACGATTTCGAAATGAATTGAATTGAAAATGATTTCGAAATGAATTGAATTGAAAACGATTTCGAAATGAATTGAATTGAAAACGAATTGAAATGAATTCAAATTGAATTGAAATTTGAATTGAATAGAAATGAATTTTGAAACGAATTTATAAAGAAGAATTCAATTTTGATTTGAGTTGAAAAGGAAGTTGAAAGTGCTTTTGAAACGAATTCAAAACTATTTATATAATTGGTTTTAAATAGAAATCGACGAAATATATATTATATATATTATATATATAATATAATGGCCTGAATAGAACGCGCCGCGCCGCGGCAGTTCGTGAATTTCGACCATTTATTTCAAACGGACATTACGGGAGATCCGACCGTCGGATTCTCCTAAAACCGGAACCATTGGGTTCGTATCGAAAAGAGCTTTCTAATGAATGTTAGAAATTTGAAATCTAACGGTTGGATTTGGAGATACGTCCAAATCAAATTCGAAAAAGGTCGCTGTAAGTGCAGTTCGATGGCCGTTAATGGAAATCGACTGTACGGGCCTTGATAAAATTATTAAAAATAGTAATAATTTGTGTAAAATCATAAAAAAATGATTTGTGAAAGTTTGGGATGAAAAACTCCATATTTGAAAAGATAAAAATGGATTTTTATCGAAATGAACTAGTTTTGAACTAGAATTATAATTCTATTTATTTTTAAATAAATAAATTGAATTCGAAAAGGGTTTTAAAAATAACCAAAATTTCCAATGATTGCATTGGAGTGGATTTGAATCGAAATTGTCTTCGGAATATTTCGATGTTGGAATTCGTGATTATACAGGTGTTGTTATGGAAATTTGAAAGATATATATTGATATCGTTATTTCCAATACGACATTTGTTAGTCGTAGAATTCGATATTGAATATAAGCCGATATATTTTCTATTCAGAGCCTTGTATTGAATATCGAATGTGATTTGGGTTTGTCGTGAATGGTGTCTTTACTAACACTGTTCTTGAACCCAGTTGAGAAAAGATTAAATCTTTTTATTTAGATTTAATGAAGTGTACCAATTAAATAATATTTAATTGGAATTGAATTGATATTGATTTTTGGGTTTATTGTGAACAGTGTTTTAAATAACACTTGTTCTTTAACCCGATAATTAATGAATGTGATTTGGGTTTGTCGTGAATGGTGTCTTCACTAACACTGTTCTTGAACCCAGTTGAGAAAAGATTAAATCTTTTTATTTAGATTTAATGAAGTGTACCAATTAAATAATATTTAATTGGAATTGAATGGATAATGATTTTTGGGTTTATCGTGAACAGTGTTTTAAATAACACTTGTTCTTTAACCCGATAATTAATGGGATGTGACTTTGGGTTTATCGTGAACCGTGTTTTAAATGACACTGATTCTTTAACCCAGTCACAGATTAAAACTAAGTGGAGTTTTAATGAATCTTTAATTAGATTGAAAAGATCGAGAATGGAGTATCACCAGTTTTGCTCCAGGCGATAGTTAAATCTTTAATTAGATTTGAACGTGAAATTTAGAAACTAACTGTCGGTTAGCCAAGCAGAAGGGTTTTCTGGATATTGATCTGATGTTGGTTTCGGCCTTCGGGGTTAATATTTGGGGAATTATTCTCTTGATTAATTTACGGTTAGTGACTAATGAATTGGAATGAGGCGTATGTTGTGTTTGTGTAACACTTTTATAAAATATACGCGAGTTATTCGGGAAGTCCGGGTTTATCCCATTCTGAATAATCGATACGACGATAAGTCGAAGATGAAGACGATGGTCGAAGACCGGAGGTCTTCACGTCGTTTGGGTGATAACTGATGATCTTGATTGGGCTGTACACCCAAGAAGATGGAAACAGTTGGTGATCGTCCAGACGTACTTGGAGATCGATGGATATGCGAGGTACTAGGTGCCTCCGGTTTCGTTCAGACCCAGAACGGACTTGTAAATGGACTGTGTGTCTGACATCGGATTTCATTCTGTGTGACTGATATCGGTTGCATAGAGTGGTTTGCCTGTGTGGCATGCTAAGATGCAAATGATCAAGGCTTCTGTTGAAAAGCAAAGTCTTGTGGTGATGATCAAAGCACGGCCTTTGTGGCGTAGCTTTGTGTAACGTTTCCTTCGCGAGTTTCGCACCCGGTATGAACCAAAAACGGGAGAGGAAATCAGGGAGGGCATGCGTTTCCTCCTAGCTAGAAGTGGCGTCAGTGGTTTTACACGCACTGACGAGTTTGACTTATGTGGTTGTTGCTGTTGCGAGGCGCCTCGGTTAGATCGGACGATCCGGGTCCGACGGAGTCATTCGTTGGCTCGCTTACGCCCCAAAGGGCGGCGAAACGTAGTGCTCAGGCATTTTTAATCCACTCCGTGTGGACCGGCCCTGACGATCCAAGGGTCGATGCGTTCTGATCCTGAGACTCGGGCTAGGCAGTCTCGAATCGGTTAAGGACTATCTTTTGCCTCGGTTCATAGACGGAAATCCAATTTCCAAATACGTGACATTTGCGGTTTTATTTGTAAACCTATATATGGCGACATGATATATGGTACCCATGCCGCCTATGATTGATACTTATGATTTGAAGTTGTTTTATACACTATGCACTTATAATAGTATCAAATGATTTGTTTTAAACGTATCAAGCATTCTTTGGCTGTTATAAGGGAAAACCCTATCCCCCGGCTTGCGTTGCATTGTGTGATAGGACCTGGGTCTTATAACAGCTTCATTTTTCTTTATTTAGCATTGCGTTGTTTGTTTTATGCACTGGTATTCTTGGGAGGAAACCCGTTCCGTGTTATACGGCGTGGTCCCTTGATTTACCTAACTTTAAAATAAAGAATAATAACTGTTTTAGTTCTCACACCAGTCACATGACTGACCTGGAGTTTATTGTTTTAACCTAAACTCTGGGTGCCCTTATTTTGACACGGGCAGCTGGTAGTTTTGGTTTTGCAGATTTATATTCACAGGATCCTGGTTTACAGCTGAAACGATATCCGGAAAGCTTTGTATCCGTATATCTCATTCTAGTTGTGTATTGTATTATTTTCCGCTGCTATGTATTTAAATGTAATTTAAATCTCTGATATTTCTGTGTAATATTCTTTTATACTCTGTATATTTATGTAATCTGATGCGTTGTTGTAATATACAATGAAATGTTCTTCTGTATGCGTTCTGTTGTGGTTTGTTCTCGAACTATCCGACACTTCCTTTACGGGGAAGTTGCGGGTCTTTACAGTAAGTCTATCTACCACAACCCAAATTCCCGTATTACCCTTCCTCGATCTAGGTAACCCATCAATAAAATCCATCGAGACGCTACCCCACTTCCATTGCGGAACTTCCAATGGGTGAAAAACCCACCGGGTTTCTTTTGCTCCGCTTTCACCTGTTGACACACCAAGCATCTGGCGACATACTCGGCCACATCTTTCTTCATACCGGCCCAAATGAAAACTCGCTTCTTGTTTTGGTACATCCTGTCCCCACCGGGATAAATGGTTATCCTAGAACGATGCGCATCATCAAGAATAGTCTTCCTTAAACCCTCGTCTTGCGGTACACAAAGTCTACCGTCTCTACGCAAGCACCCCCTATCGTCTATGGTGTATCTACTCAAATGGCTGGACGACTTCCTCCTTATGAGCCTCTCTACCGACTCAACCAACTATGGGTCGTCCCTCTGTGCTTCTCCAATCCGCCCCCAAAAGAGTAGGTCTAACTTCCAAGGATGCTAATAAACCGGGTATATAGTCAACGGAAGGTCTGAAATCAAACATCGAGATAGATTCCAAGCTTCGTTGTTCCACGAACAATGGACTCAAAGACAACCTCTTTCCGCTCAAGGCATCCGCCACCATGTTACCCTTGCCAGGGGTATATGCTATCTCGAAATCATAGGATGCTAAGTACTCCATTCACCTTTTCTGTCTCAAGACTATGCGCTTGAAGAGTCTCCAACACATCCCTAAGATGTAGGGCATGCTTTTCTCCACTTCTGGAGAAAACCAGGATATTCTCCCATACAAAATCATCATAACTATCCATCTCTCACGCAGACCATCCTAGTCGAACTCGACATCCCCCAAGTGCAAGCCCCAAAGGCCTAAACCAATATCAGACAAACACCCAAGGGACACCTCCTTCGAATTCAGATGACCTACGTGAGATGATACTAGCAAAAACGGCTGAATAATTAAGTCTTTGTCCAACTCTGGATGTCCTTGCTAATCTTGCTCCAAAACCACCGTTGATCAAATAACTGGCTTCACTTAACCTATTCAGCACACACGACTTATTTCGCTTTTAGAAAAGACCAAGATGTCATCCACAAATACCACTACGAAGTTGTTTAGGTACTCCCTGAACACCCTACTCATCAAATCAACAAAATATGCGGGGGCGTTCGTCAAACCAAATGGCATCACAAGCCACTCATAGAAACCATCCGGAGTCCTAAAGGCGGTCTTCTCTATACTATCCTCAGTCACTCCCAACTGATGAAACTCCGTGGCCAAGTCCCATTGCAAAACACTGAGGCGCCAACCAACCGATCAAAAAGATCATCAATCCTTGGCAATGGGTGTCTATTCTTCTTTGTGAGCTCGTTGAGTTCTCTATAGTCTACACAAAGTCTGAGGGACCCATCCGCCTTCGTAGCAAAAACTACTGGAGCACCCTACTCCGATATACTTCGTCTTATGAACCCCTTCTCAAGCAACTCCCCTACTTGCTTATGGAGTTCCCTCCTCTCACGAGGAGCCATGTGGCGCACTGACAAAGATACTGGTTTAGCATCATCTTCCAGATATATTCGGAGGTCTATCTCCCGCTTCGGAGGTAAGCCCTTCGCCTCCTCAAACACATCCGAGTATTCCCGGACCACTCTAGCCGATTGCAAACTTTCGACCGAAGCGTCAAGCGATTCAAGATAACTTAGCATAACAGAATCTATGGGATTTCACAAGATCTCGAGAGTGTTACCCAAGCGGGTCATGGGCCTAACAACTCTCCTTTCGCAATCAAGAACGACACCATTACTGGATAACCAGTCCATGCCCAAAATCAACCCATAGCCCGTGAAGCCCAAACAAAATCATCACCTCTACACTCAACGCTAAGTATGGAAATCTTCAAACCCAAACATATCATGGACAAACAAGTGGAGCCCTCCCAATTGGGTTTGAAACAACCACGGGATCATCTACCAAACTGGTGTCTAGGTGCAGTGACTCAACTAATGATGATGAGATAAACGAATGTGGTGCGCCAGAGTCGAATAAAGTTCGAACAGGATGATCGAGAGAACCAAATTTCAACTTAGACGGTCCTACCCCCATCATGTATACCCATCGTGAGGGAATACATATACCCTCCAGAAGATCCTGTACTTCGTCCTTACCTCTTTGGACAACCCCAAGGTGTCCTATTTCCAAAACAACTAGCCTTCCCCTTCACATTCTCCTTTCGTGGCCTTCTTACCACGATGAGGTTTCGTCCTTTATTTACCTAATAGCTATTTGAACCTTCCTCTCTCGTCCATCTTAAAGGTACCCATAAGCCCTCCACCTCCTTGGACTAACTTCTTAGCCTGACAAACGCCTTAGTCCCTTGAAGTGGTTCTTCCGTCCTTCATGCGGAAGTCCTTATTTATCTTAAAAAGACATCTATTCGCGGAGGGAAAATTCAAAAAGAGAAAGAGGAAGAGATTCAAAACAGAGAATCCGAAGGATAAAGATATGGCTGTTTGGGGATTATGCTTTTCTTTCAAAAACTTTTCTCTTAAAAGACATGTTTTTGAAAATACTTCTTCCAAAAATGTTTTTAGAAAAATAGTTTTCTAAAAATTTTATCTGTTCTGGTAACCTTGAGCTCTGATACCACGTGTAACACCCCACACCCGCTAAGGTCACTCATTAAGGGAATGCCTTAACTTCGGTGGAGCATTTTAAGTGAATATAGAACAGAAAAATTACACAAGACAAATATAAATACTTGAAAAATCTAAAACATCATTTCATAGCAGCAGAAGGTAAACATGTTTAGTTACAACACCATAAAGAGTCAAGTACTAAATATCCATCCTGATAAAAACATAAGTACATAATCCCACTACATAAACAATAGCCATAAAAGAAAAGATAAGCTGGGCTTTACATCACGGTCCAAGCTCCAGAAGATAGATAAAGAAGTCTGATCAAAGCCCACTAGTGCTAGGCCCACTCTGAGAATCTAAGGGTTGGGGAAAAAGATAAAAACAACGGGGTCAGACATAAGTCTGAGTGAGCCCTATAACCTTAACAATACAATCATTAAAGTAATTAGGGTACGATATAAACCTGGTACGGTACGACTGGGGATAAATGACTACACTAAGTAGCCAACTCGACTTAGGATAAACTAAGATAACGGTAAAGACGCGCCTATCTACCCAAGGATAATTACTATATTGCACCACCCCAGATCTACCCACCCAAGGGTAATTCCTACACTGCACCACACCAGTTCTACCCACCAAGGGTAATTCCTACTTAAAGGTTGATCCCACTAAGTGTACTTAGTAATTTTTACCCTGTAGTTTCTTGTACCCCTAGCTGACTACATAGGTGCCGTCTGCCCCTATCTCCACTAGGTGTACCCACTACTCCCCAAGCGATCGGCTCCCTAACGTAGATACCCGTGCTGGCCCCACAGTGGGGTGTATCACTCCCCAAAGTGGCAACCCGATAATCAATGGTGCACGGCTTATACCTACACGATGCAACAACGTCTTACCTACCAGCCCGGGTCCACACACGCATATGAAACCCGTTGGACTCGCGTTGCCACCGCTACCCCGTTTTGGCCTCTTACAGTCAAGCCCAGTACGCGTGTCCTGTCCTCGACTTGGGTCGAGCCCAATAAGATACATATGGGTTACTGGTTGAAATGGGCCCCCACAAGCTACTACTTAAGCTTGTCATTTTATCTAGTGCATCCCACTTAACCCCTTTTTATAATCATGCCCACTTACATGTTAAGGTTTGGTTAAGTCATCTAATCATATTTTAATTGCCACTCAAGGCCCCCACAAGCTACTACTTAAGCTTGTCATTTAATCTTATTTCAATTGCCACTCAAGGCCCCCACAAGCTACTACTTAAGCTTGTCATTTAATCTTATTTCAATTGCCACTCAAGGCCCCACAAGCTACTACTTAAGTTTGTCATTTAATCTAGTGCATCCCACTTAACCCCTTTTTATAATCATGCCCACTTACATGTTAAGGTTTGGTTAAGTCATCTAATCATATTTTAATTGCCACTCAAGGCCCCCACAAGCTACTACTTAAGCTTGTCATTTAATCTTATTTCAATTGCCACTCAAGGCACCCACTAGATTTCTACATGCCACCCAAGGCACCCACTTAACCCTTTAATCATGTTTAGTTACATGTTCCCCTTTGGTTAAGTATTCTAATCTTATCTTCTATTGCCACCCAAGGCAACCACTAGATTTTCCCATGCTACCCAAGGCACTTACTTAACCCTTTAATCATGTTTAATTACATGTTCCACTTCGGTTAAGTATTCTAATCGTATTTTCTATTGCCACCCAAGGCAACTACTAGATTTTTCCACATGCCACCCGAGGCACCCACTTAACCCCCCCATGTCCTCTTCATGCTAATATGGTTAAGTGTTTCTTAATTGATTAAGAACGTAACCGTTGTAGAGACCTCTCATATTAGACTATCTCTCATGGCAACTGGATTTGCCGGTCGGGTCCGGGCAGCCTTACGCCATAACCGAGTCTAACCTCGTGTCTTTACACTTGTCACGTATATAGTTTGTGCCTAAGACCTCTCACATTGGGCCAATCATTTGTAGCCGCTGGATATGCCGGTCGGTTCCGGGCAGCCTTATGCTACAAAAGGGTCCAACCTCGTGTCTTAGTCGATTAATTACACCTAATTAATCACCCCCATAATTTGTATTAATTATCCCTAATTAATTACAAATTTAACGATGTACATAATTGACTCAATTATGTCCATCCACTTTATGGTATGCATAATCATACCAACTTCACACCATTTCATTAACATGTTTACTAACCCCATCATTCCCCACGTAATTCGCTAACATGACATAAAAGGGAAGATTCATCACAAATACAATGGGTTCAACTTGCATAACATTAGCATCAACATGGGTTTAAAGGTGTCAACATGCATATAGCATCAACCCAACTAGCATAAATAATCAACCCAAACTTGCATGAATCACATATGTCATAAAGAGGTTAACTTGCATAAGTGTCTTATATAATTCAAAGGGGTAAACTTGCATATGTATGTATGACATACAAAGGTGTTAACTTGCATATGTATGCATATCATACTAAGGTGTAAACTTGCACATGTTACTTGCATATCTTCAAACACCAAACTTGCATAACATGTCATATGTGAACTTGCATATAATCATACACCAAACTTGCATACATATCATAGATGAACTTGCATATAATCATACACCAAACTTGCATAACATATCATGTATGAACTAGCATATAATCATACACCAAACTTGCATAACATATCATGTATGAACTAGCATATAATCATACACCAAACTTGCATATCATGGTGTCATAATGGATCAATGTTTCTCATATGACTTACATATCTTGCATAACATCATAAACACCTAGCATATGACTTGCATAACTTGTATAACATCATGAACCTGTATCATATGACTTGCATAACTTGCATAACTTCATGAACATATATCATATGACTTGCATAACTTGCATAATACCTCAAACACATAGCATATGACTTTCATAACTTGCATAACATCATGAACATGAATCATATGACTTGCATAACTTGCATAACTTCATGAACATATAGAACATAACTTGCATAACATGCATAACATCATTAACACATAGCATATAACTTGCATAACATGCATTGATCCACATTCATAGCCATAACCTCATCATATCCTATCATAATCACTTCAATAATTGGTCATTAAGGCTATAGAAAACTCACCACTTGTTGATTAGCACTTAAATGAAGAAGATTAAGTTGCTAGAGTTGATTAGAAGCTCTCATGTGAACATAGAAGCTCTCATGCACTCATATGATCAAAGAATCTCTCATAGAAATGAAGATATAATTTATAACAAGAGGATGGAGGCCATGAGAGAACATTTTGGCATAGTTTAGCTATAGGATTGAATAATGAGCATTTAGGTTTAGGTTAGGGGTATTTTTATAGAAGACTATGATAGTTTTAGCCATAGGATATACCCTAGAACCAATCCTAGCCTTTAAAGCATGTCTTGGGGAAGAAGTCAAGTGTAGGAACCATTTAGGGCCCAAAAAAAAACAGCCCAAAACTCATCCCGGGCCTCAAAAACATGAGCAGTTTTTGATTTTTCGTGAAACTTTGTCTAGCCATAACTTGGTCATACAGACTCCGATTTACGAAAACTCGGACTCTATTTCGCGTATTTTTCCGAGATGAACGCAATGGCACAGCCCGTTTCCCCTGATTCAGATTATTAAATATAATTCTGCCCTGATTTATGTTATAACAAGTTATTCAAAAATACGGGGTGTTACAATGTTCCTAGTTCATATGTGAGATTTATGGAAATAGGCTTTATATAATCCCAACAAGTTAAACAGGTTCAGTATTACAGGTTAACAGATTCATATAACCCCCAACAGATTAAACAGGTTTACTTAACCCCACAGATCAGATTTACTTAACACTACAGATTTAGCATGTTTACTTACAGTTTCATTAACATGTTCCACTTAATCTTGAATTAAGCCTACAGGTTTACTTGTTCATACAACCCCAAATTTCCAGTCATATTCCACAATACTAATTTCAATAGATTTCTGTAGGTTTATAGTTTAGCAGATTAATCATTTGAATAGATTATAGCAGGTTAAACATTTCAACAGATTTATTATACATATTAATGGAGAATGCCAAATGATAAATATACCATTATAAAAAATGTGTAACTTAAATCCATTCACCTAATAGCTTTCCAATTTATGAATTTGGTCCAGACCTAGCCTTCCATGGCTCTCCTAACTGAATCTAGAATTTAAATAACCATGGATTCACAATTCTCAAATGAAAAGAAAAGGGAAGAAAGAAGAGAAATCTAAATTGACCAGATACAAGAATTCACGTCACTTCGATCAGCATTCTGAACACCCATTTGCAGATATACATTCTTTTTCCTCTAGATCTTGAATTAGAATTTCCTAATACTAATTATTCTATTTCCTGACGAGATTTGAGGAGGAAGACGAATGGCAGAGTCTAGATAGGCTCTCAGAAAATATGAGATTTAGGCTAGGCTCTGCTAGCCTATATATAGGTGTTCTTGCACACACAGCGCTGAGTCAGCAACGAATATGGTCTGAAAAATTGTCCAGATTCATCAAACGAATCTGCCCAGATCTGGGGTTGGTCGACCCCCCAATGTGTGGGTCGACATGTGGGTCGACCCGTGGGTCGACATACCCTTGCCTGGGTTGACCCATGGGTCGACCCCCTAAGGGGTGTCGATCGACCCCTAACGGCCATTTTCCTGCACGCTGTCTCGTTTTGCTTCTGGAATATTTTATTAGAAATATGTTTATATATATGAACCTTATGTGTATACAAACTTCTAATGCCCATAACTCCTTCATGCGTTATCTGTTTTACGCAAACTTGGGGTCTATTTAAACCAGAATCTCGAGACGAACGCATCTGTGATGCTGGTTCCACTTAATTCTGAATATTTAATTAAATTATTCTAATTTTATTATATTTAATTAAAAATGCGGGGAGTTACAGAACATTTTACTCTTTCAACAATATCTTATTCTCTAATTGGGACGTAGTAATTTCTCTCTGTTTCTTATATTATTCTGCTTTATATTGGGAAACGAGACTTTTTTATCGTCTATATAACATTACAGGAAACAAATAACCATAAGCTTAAGAAGAAAAGAAACAATTTAACAGCAATAGCTATACCTAAGAAGATGGGATACCGGCCCGAATAGGTCATTATGTCTCCTTTGATCTATAAGAGCTCCCCCCCTTGGTGAAAGTTTCCTTTGGGTTCGAATCAGCAAAAGCATTGGAAGGATCAGGGTCTGTCCCTTTGAAGGCATGAGAGCCTCCAGCAGCAGGATGAGGATTATCACCATCCTTGCAAGGATCATCGTAATGGCTTACACCGCCAAAATCAGTGCCACCCTTATCATCATCGTCATTATTCCCTTCTCATCATCAACAACGACCACATTTTCTTCTTCATCGTCAGAGTCATCGAGCATGTCCTCAATGTATAAAAAGTCCTCAACTTTGAACTTATCCTTCTTTAGCACTTCAAATTTCTGTTTAGCTAAGTTGATCCTTTCCATAACCTTATCCCTGACGGAAGGATGAATAGAGGTAAATTCCATCTTGAATTTTTTTTGAAAGTTATCAAAAAGGCAACAAATAAAGATTCTTCATAATATTCAGTGTTAATCCTTGGGAGGTGGTCTTTTAAGAATTTGGTAATCCTATTCTTGGCCTCATAAATTATCCTTGCCGCATGAGAAAGCTTGTCATCCCTCTTCTTAATTTCATTGGTATGGTTGACCACCATTTCTACCAGTTGATATTCGAAAGTTGAGACTTGATCGGATAAAAGACCCTTCACTTGCCTTTCCTTTTCAAGATATGCATTATCCCTCTTAAGAGAGGCTTTCAACCTCTTGGAATCGTCACTCAAAACTGTATTTTCTTCCCCAAGTCGGGTAATCTCAGAGGAAGATGAAAAGGGAATTGCTTTGGACAAGAGCCAATTCTCAGTTACCTAAAAAGAAAATAGAACTCGATTGACCATCATGTGAAATCAAAGATAAAGGGATGCATTAAGAAGGGAAGGCCTATACTGAAAGTTTTTTTTGAATAAGATGATGGTAGAAACCTTCCCAATCTGAGGAAGTGGAAGGTAATGTAATTCTGGTCACATCGGGGGAAGAAATAGCGAGCTTCACAAGTTTGCCGAAATCTAGGATGAGCAAAGGAAATCTTGGAGGGCTGGTATTTTGAAAAGTAGAAGGTTGGATTGTATCATGTTTATCCTTATCTAGTTGGCTTGGAAGGGTTGATGGTGAAACACGACCCGCAAGCTAACAACCAGAAATATCCTCAAAGGAAGTAGTAATGTCGATAATGGGATTAACATCAGAGTCTGAGAAACCAGATACCATATGTTCAACAATTGTGACAACAACATCCTTTGGGAAAGAAGCTAAGGCACCATGCTTCAATGTTGTAGACAGTGGCTTAGTGATTAAATCCGCCAACCTCTTTCTAGCTTCAGCGTCGGACTAATTTAATGCATCTATAGGGGACAAATATTCAGAAGAAGGGGTGCCTAACCAAGTATGAACACAAGGATAAGAAATCTGAAACACACAAACACAAGTGAAAAGAAACAAAACAACTTTACCCGGAGTACCTGGAAATAAAGGAGATGATGTACTAAATAAATGGGAACCAAGCGTCAAGTATTTAGAGCCAGAAAAATGAATAGGTGGTTTCCCTAAGATCTTCTGTCCTTTGGGAAGAAGATTATATTGGAAAAGCTTGTCCAAATTTAACAAGGACGATCGGATCCCCAATTGTTCAGCCTTTTTGAAGATAATTTCTGCAGGTTTGGCCTCTCCATCCGACAAAGCTTCCACCTCAGGTACACTGCCGGCACCGTTTATACCAACCATCATGGACACTGCCATCACATGTGACGAATCTGAAGGAAGCAACGACGCTGGAGGCACCCAGCAGCGTGGCTTTTTCCCTCGCCCATCGTAAGCTCTTCTTGTTATGCGCACACCCTCGCTACATGCAAACTTTTTTGTGTTTTGTGGTTATCAGTAGCAGATGAAGTTAGGGTGAGGTGTTGTGCTAGTGGGGATGTTTTGTGGAGTTTAGTCGTTTGTTTGTTAAGCTTGTACATTAGCTCGGTATGTAACTATTCGCGCTATGCACCGCAAACTCTTTGCATCCATTTGCATGCATTATCACTACTATCGCCATCGATCAGGCTTGTTGATCGAATATTGTTAAGTAATATTATCTAATCGGGTGTGTAGAACCGCTCTACACAACCGTTCTGCTAAAAAAAAGGATCTGAAAGGAAGCAAAATCAGATAAAGCATGAGGCTGGCATAGTCGTTTTGTGAACACATAAACCTTACCAATGTCAGCGAAGTTTCCCGAGATACCAAGAGGGCACTTAATATAGAAGAATTGATCTTCCCAAGGCCTGGACTTGTTGATACAATCACCGATCAATTTCTTTATCGGATTAGCGCGTAAAATGTGTGAATCTATTCCTTTAGAGAAACGAAAAAAATGGCGAACGAGATTGGGGCTTGGAGAAGCTGGCCTGATTCGAGGGCCAAAGTTTCTAGGCATAAGAGTAAAGTGTATGTATTCGGTGAAAGTTGAATGGAAGCAAATCCTAAGCCATACATAAGCTTGGATACGAATCTTAGGAAAGGAAAAATCCCTCGTGCCAAATGTGAATAGCAGAATCGACAAAATACCTCTCATGCGGTTTTTCAATAGTATCCTAAGCAGTAGCAGGAATGGCGTCTATGCTGGACAACCCAAAGCTATCAAGAGTGATGTTTACTTCATCCTTAGAAGCAATGAGAGACAACTGCATGTGGAACGGTTTCTTCTTTAGGTGGTTCCAGAACAGCCAGGATTTAATTTTTCAGAGCTCTGTTTGTCAGACATTATACTGTCAGGCGTTGTCATTTCATAACATATATATATATATATATATATATATATATATTAGCACACCTTCTCTTATATAAATGTGTATGTGACATCCATAAGTAGGTGAACAACACTATATAAACTTGTTCATTAAAGGTTTAAACTTTGAAGCACGACACGAATCGAAGAGTTAATTTTAACAAGGCTTAGATATATATGATCATACATCCATACACATCTGAAGAACAGTTAAGTTTTCGGCGATGATCAAACTAACTACCTCGATACCAAAACCTCGAGAACAAAAGGCAGGTATTGAAAGAATTAGATTATCAATAGTACTTAGTTTCGGTTAAACCGTTATCAAGTAACCTCGTACCATCACCGAAAGCTTAATTGGTCTAGAGGTACGATACAGGTGAAGTTAGAATGCTTTAATGATTGGGTTCTCAACTTTTGCCAACACAAAAGACGAAAGGGAAACAAAGCTTTCGGTAACACTTCCGTACCGACCCGATGCCCCCCGAATCGAAAGCAAAGTAAATACAGGTGTTGGTGTCGACAAGACCGAATTAAAATGAGCTGATAAGAATTGATGTTGACTTCATTCATGCTGAAAGCATAGTTTCTTACTTTACAATAAGAACTAACCTACCGTATGACAATCTTGCATTTTAAACACCAAAAGTATATAAGGTAAATGGGTAACCTATATTATCCTCCATTAATCATTATCTAAATTATCGTTGTTATTTAATTCTCACTTAATACCTGATAATCTAGACCAATTTCCCAAACTGAACTGAGAGCATGATTTAAATTTTTGATTGTATTCGAAAAGATATACTTATAGAAATTCGAATTTGAAATTCTGAAAAGCCTGCGTGATTCTTGAAGAGCAATAATCTCGTTTAAGCAATGAATTTGCAGGTGAAAGAATGAGGAGGAAGACAAATAGTATTTATGTTAATGTGTCTTTTAAATCTCAGTAATACAAGCAAAATCAAATCAACAAACCAAATTGAAGGATACCAAGAGACGGGAAGTCAAAGTATAGAAGGAAAGTCAAAGTTTGGCTTGAAAATTCGCAATTATCCCTTCACAAAGGGGCAAATGTTACCACCAAATAAAACACCAAAGACAATTGTCGGTGAAGGGCTGTCGGACCGCAACAAGCTCAAGACGATGATCCGAAAGCATGGAGCCGACATCAAGTCAAAGCCGAAAGCATAAAGAAAACAATTGAGCCAACAGACTATCAACACCAACATAAAAAAGAAGAGCTTGGTACCGATACCCCAGAGATAGTGGAAAAGAAATAATAACCCTGAGAGCACCTAACGTGAGCTCAATCCTAAAGGCAAACCACTCAGAGCTGGGAGCAGTTAGAAAGAAAGGGTGAAGGCTTACAACTCAAGGCCAAAGGCGTAATGGAAGGCACCAGGCCAAACTATGGGTTGAGAAAAGGCTATCGACACTAATTTACTTAGTGTCGATACAAATGAAGGCGAAGGTATCAAAGGCACAAGAAGCCGAAACACTAATAAAATGACCCGGAAGATAACTGTCGGATTCAAAGCTTGTCTGAAATCGAGAGATAACTTCATAAGTCATCAAGAGACGTACTGAAAGCTCACTATCGAAAGACCTAAACCACGTCCGAAGATTCACTGGAAGAAAATCAACGCTTCTAAGAAGAAGAGATATCCACATTAACTCACTTAAGTTTCAATATCGAAAGCGGTGACGGATGCTGAAATATGGAAAGTTGAAGCACCAAAGAAAATACTATGAAGACTTGCAGACAAACCGAAGGCTTATTACCGAAAGCAGAGAGCCATTCCCTAAGCTATCTATGCCAACGGGCCTGGTACCGATACGAAAGATGGAGACATCATCAAAAAGAAGCTCTAAAGACCGAGACCAGCTTTCTGACAGCCAAGACTGACACACTAAAGGATATATTTTATCTATTAAGAATATAGCCGTAACCATGGCAACCGGAATCGGAAGAGGAAAGGCGGCCGACACATAGTTTCCGCACCCGAAAGAGGCTGCTGTTGGACCAATGATAGAAGATCCCCTGATTTGTCTATAAATAAGATACCAAGGGTCGCATTTGAGTGGACCTTTCTCATTCCCTAATCTTGTATTCATTTCTTATAGAGTAAACCCTGATTTCTAAATCGATTTGGGGATTTTACCTAGAAACTTCTTTGTACTTAGCAGAGTGATCAATAAAGAGAGGATCAATTATTTGAGATTTATTTCATGGATTTCTTCTATACTAATGCTAGTGGTTTCTTTAATGCTTCACACGGAAGTACCTTTTTCATAAACCAAGCTCCCAAACTACCCTTCCACAAGCATTTTTAGCTTTCTAACTTGCCTTGCGCTTAGGGATCCCTTGTCCCAAGGTAACCATTGGATTTGAGTTGCGGAAGCATGATACTCACCCCTCGAGGGAAGAGTAACTAATCTTCGGGCTCGAAACCTTGATGCCTAGGAAAGGTAAACTAACTTAAGCTTGCGGGAACTAGATAATCCCTTATTTTCCTTAGGTCACTTTCGTAGATCTATCTCCAGTGGTAATGAAAAATATCTTTGACACTGATTAGAACCAAAAGAATTGCCACTAAACCGTGCTTCTTGAAGAACATGCATACATCAGAATAGTTTCATGCAGCTATTCAGTTCCTTGGGTAAATGAACAACACCTAGCGAGGTTGCAATTGCGGTTGCTAGCAGGAATATAGATGTCCATATTAGCTGAAAGCTACAAAATAGAGCTTGAAAAAATTGGAGAAACCGAGGAACATAAAAGCATCGTAATTAGTAGTGGAGATATAGATATGAAATGAATTCGTTGGAACAACAAAACTAGGTAGAAAACTATAATAGAAAATAGGCAGAAACAAGACGAAAACTAGTAAAGGAAATATTTTATTCTACTATAATGTTGAACTACCAAAACTGCTAAACAAATCAAGAGAGATAATGCACTTCTTATCCAGGTTAAGAATAAATGAAGCTAAAAACCAATTGTCTGGACTCAAAATCGCACACTCGTTACTAGTCCCACAAAGATTAGAAGATAACCGAGCACAGGTAAACCCATTGACATAGCAATTTCTCTACTTTGTTTTAGCATTATCCAACTTCTTCTCAGTGAACAAATTGAAAATCCACAAACTACTCAACATAATCAAAAGTGACCAAACTCAAATGATTATTGTTGGAAATATTGTGAATTATTTAAAACATGAAATAAGTGTATGATGGCTCCTATTTGTGAATAGTCCCACATCATGGGATTATATGGAAGAGGCAAGCTTATATACTTGTTTCTAAGAAGCTTTGATGGGGCCTTGGGCTCCCAATGCATGCTTTGTTGTGAGGAGGGAGCCCATGCATCATGACCACCACACACGCGCGCGCCCGACCGACCGACTCGACTCGACCCGACCCGGCCCGGCCCGGCTCGGCTCGGCTCGGTTCGGTTCGGGCTCGGGCTTTGGGCTTTGGGCCCTGGCTATGTGGTGTAGACACTTATATTTTTGGTCCAGAAAACACTGCTATTTTCGAACCAGTTTTTATATCAGGAAAATAATTTCTGAACCGATTTTTATATGACGCGGTAAAACTTTGACCAAGTATTTTCGCAGATCCGATTTTTCTCCACTGACCAGATTTTTCGAATACCCTGATCCCCGTCTATATATTATCATTAGATTAGACGAGATCTACAACAGAAAAAATTCTGCATTCTCTTTCTCCGCCATTAAAATAATCTTAAGAAATTTTCGAGCAGTAAAAACAGAAAGTGCAAATCTGCACTGATTTGTTTGTGCAAAGCAGATCAGTTATTAATCAGAGAGAGGCTGTTTTATCCTAGAGGCGGCGGCGGAAGTACGAACTGGTTTTGCACCACTGGCCAGATCGCCGAATCGTCTTCAAGAAAGCGACGACGTACGTGACTCAGCCATTGTTTTCAACAATTTGATGCGAACAGAAACAATGGCTTCGACAACAACTGTAGATGATGCTGCTGCTCCTGCTTCTGCATTTCAGATCCCATTGGTGACTGCTGCTCCATTTCGTTTCGAAGGTCTGCACTTCAAACGCTGGTGTCAAAAGATGGAGTTCTATCTGACGATGAGGAAGGTGGCTGCTGCTCTTACCACCGAGAAACCGCAGTTGCCAGACAAGCCTGACGGAACTGACGCAGCGCAGATGACATCCTGGAACGAACAATCGAAACAGTTGCAAAGCTGGACAGAACAGGATTATTTGTGCAAAAATTTTATTCTGAACGGATTGAGCGATGATTTGTATGATTACTACAATTCAGAAGACAAGACAGCGAAGCAGATCTGGGAAGCACTGCAGAAGAAATACGATACAGAGGAGGCAGGGGCGAAGAAGTATGCTGTGAGCCGCTATCTGAAGTATCAGATGACAGACGATAGATCAGTAGAGATGCAGTCTCATGAGCTGCAGAAAATAGCTCATGAGATCATCTCCGAAGGTATGGTTTTAGATGAACAGTTTCAAGTTGCTGTTATTATTGACAAACTTCCCCCAGGTTGGAAAGACTTTAAGAATTTCTTGCGCC
Organism: Allium sativum; assembly: GCA_030737875.1. Lineage (NCBI taxonomy): Eukaryota > Viridiplantae > Streptophyta > Magnoliopsida > Asparagales > Amaryllidaceae > Allium > Allium sativum. The sequence goes on along the minus strand of CM060922.1, from coordinate 192,513,674 downwards.
ATAAGACTAAGGAATTCTCCTTAGAGAGTCTGATTACTCGCCTTCGCATTGAGGAGGCAGCACGCAAACAGGACCAGAAAGAGGAAGTGTTGTTTGTTTCAAACAACAACACTAAAAAGACCAAGCCCGCAGTTCTGAAACCAAATCAGAAATCTTTTAAGAATCAGAACAGACGCAACAATGGGAATCCGCAGGGAAACCCAAAAGGACATCAAAAACTAGCCCAAAAGAATGACTCTGGACAGTTGTTTCTATGTTACAACTGTGGCAAACCAGGTCATATGGCACGAAAGTGTCGGAACAAGCCTAGCTCTGTACCACAGGCTAACTTGACTGAGGATGAGCCACTTATGGCTATGATTTCTGAGATTCACCTTGTTGGTGGATCAGATGGCTGGTGGATAGACACTGGTGCTTCGCGCCATGTCTGTTATGATCGTGCTATGTTCTCCACATACACGGCTGCTGATGATCAGAAAGTGTTGCTGGGAGATTCCCACACCACTAAAGTTGCTGGGGTTGGAAACGTGGAGATCAAGTTTACCTCTGGAAAGACTGTAATCCTCAAAGATGTTATGCATACTCCAGAGATGAGGAAGAATCTGGTTTCTGACTATCTTCTCAATAAGGCAGGGTTCACTCAATTTATTGGTGCTGACTTGTATACTATAGTGTATAAGGGAAACTTTGTAGGAAAGGGTTATGCTTGTGAGGGAATGTTCAAATTAAATGTTGAATTGAATAAAGTGAATAATTCTGCTTATATGTTGTGTGATTTTAATATTTGGCATTCTAGATTATGTCATGTTAATAAACGAATAATTAATAACATGAGCACTCTAGATATGATACCTAAGATAGCAGAATCTGAATCTGATAAATGTGAATTTTGTACACAAGCAAAAATCACTAAGAAACCTCACAAGTTTGTTAATAGAGAATCTGAACCCTTAGACTTGATTCATTCTGACATATGTGAACTTGATGGTACTTTGACTAGACATGGACATCGTTATTTTATCACTTTTATCGATGATTGTTCTGATTTCACATATGTATATCTTATGAAACATAAAAGTGATGCCTTTGAATTGTTTAAAACATTCAAAACTGAAATTGAGAATCAAGTAAATAGAAAGATTAAGAGACTTCGTAGTGATAGAGGAACAGAATATGAATCTAATTCAATTCTGGACTTCTATAAATTACATGGTATTGTACATGAGAGAACTGCACCCTATTCACCTGAAATGAACGGTAAAGCCGAAAGAAAAAATAGGACTTTTACCGAATTAGTAGTGGCCATCCTACTAAATTCTGGTGCAGCAAAACATTGGTGGGGGGATATTTTATTGACTGTATGCTATGTTCTGAACAGAATCCCTAAATCTAAGAATAAAATTTCACCTTATGAAATTTTAAAGAATCATAAGCCCAATGTCTCATACTTTAGAACTTGGGGTTGTTTAGCATATGTTCGCATTCCAGACCCTAAGAGAATAAAATTGGCAAGTAGAGCATATGAATGTGCATTTATAGGCTATGCTATTAATAGCAAAGCATACAGATTTTATGACTTAAATGCACATAATATAATTGAATCAAATGATGCCGATTTTTATGAAACTAAATTTCCTTTTAAATTAAGGAATAGTGGGGGCACATCAAGTACGCCTATAAGAACAGAACTTGATAAAAGTTCTGAAGCTGAACCTAGAAGAAGTAAAAGAGCAAGAACCGAGAAAAACTTTGGCTCGGATTTTTGTGCTTTTACTATAGAGGAGGATCCATTAAACCTCCAAGAGGCCTTATCTTCTTTAGATGCCGATTTTTGGCGAGAGGCTATAAATGATGAGATGGATTCTCTGGAATCCAATAAGACTTGGCATTTGGCAGATTTACCCCCTGGTTGTAAATCTATAGGCTGTAAATGGGTGCTTAAAAAGAAACTAAAACCTGATGGTACTATAGATAAATACAAAGCACGACTAGTAGCTAAAGGTTTTAGACAAAAAGAAAATATAGATTTCTTTGACACTTTTTCACCTGTAACTAGAATAACATCCATTCGGGTATTGATCTCATTTGCTTCCATTCATAACTTACTAATACACCAAATGGATGTTAAAACTGCCTTTTTGAACGGTGAATTAGACGAAGAAATTTATATGGACCAGCCTGAAGGATTTGTAGTACATGGTCAAGAACATAAAGTATGCAAGTTAGATAAATCATTATATGGTTTAAAACAAGCACCTAAACAATGGCATGAAAAATTTGATAACTTAATCATTTCAAATGATTTTAAAGTTAATGAAAGTGACAAATGCATTTATTACAAATATGAGAATGACATTTGCACTATTATATGCCTTTATGTAGATGACCTACTCATCTTTGGGTCAAACATTCATGCCATAAATTCAGTCAAATCCTTATTATGTGCCAATTTTGATATGAAAGATCTAGGTGAAGCGAGTGTAATCCTCGGTATTAAAATTACTAGGTCAGAAAAGGGAATTTCTTTGGATCAGTCTCATTACATTGAGAAGATACTAAAGAAATATAATTACTTTGACTGTAAACCCGCATGTACACCATACGATCCAAGTGTAAAGTTATTTAAGAACACTGGTGAAGGTGTAAGACAGTCTGATTATGCGAGCATCATTGGCAGCCTTCGGTATGCCACTGATTGTACTAGACCCGACATTGCCTATGTCGTGGGATTATTGTGCAGGTTTACCAGTAGACCTAGTATAGAGCACTGGCATGCTATTGAAAGGGTCATGAGATACCTTAAACGAACAATGAACCTTGGATTACATTATGAAAAGTTTCCAGCTGTACTTGAAGGATATTCAGATGCAGACTGGAATACTTTATCTGATGATTCTAAAGCGACCAGTGGCTATATATTTAGCATCGCTGGAGGAGCTGTTTCTTGGAAATCCAAGAAACAGACTATTTTGGCTCAGTCCACTATGGAGTCTGAGATGATAGCACTAGCCACAGCTAGTGAAGAAGCAGAATATTTGAGAAATCTGCTAGCTGAGATTCCCTTATGGGAAAAACCGATACCGGCTGTGTTGATACATTGTGATAGTACCGCGGCTATTGCAAAAGTTCAGAACCGTTATTATAACGGTAAGAGACGACAAATACGTCGTAAGCACAGCACGGTTAGAGAGCTACTTTCTACAGGTACCGTTAGAGTAGATTACGTACGTAGTGAAGAAAATTTGGCAGATCCTTTGACGAAAGGACTGTCAAGAGAGAAAGTCCATAATTCTTCTAAAAGAATGGGACTATTGCCCTTAGATTGTTGACTCACGCACAATGGTAACCCGACCTAAATGACTGGAGATCCCAAGAAATAGGTTCAATGGGTAATAACAAGTTGTGTAGTGATAGAAGTTGAACATGCTATATAATAAACTAAGAAGCATGTATTCCTGAAGTGATAGAGGATGAGTTAATAGAAACTCTTAATGAGATCTATACTCTATTTGGAGTGGAGTACCTACCTTCAGGAGTACTCTTGATAGACTCACCTATGTGAATGTGGAAATGAGGCCGTTTCCTATGGAGTTTTGGGCAGAACTTCTAGAGCGTTCACTAAACTGGGATAGACGTGTATGGCCATAAATGCACGGGCTTATTTGATTGCACTATGGAAAAGATTGTGTGTGGTTTGATGTCAGGAATAGAGTTCAAGACTACGTGTCACTCTAGTAAAAACTGAATCTTATTCACTACGCAAAGGTTCAAGTCGGATGACACCTTTGTTTATGCACAGTCTTATATGTTTAGAAACTGCTCGATAATATTTTAAAAAATTCAAGTGGGGGATTGTTGGAAATATTGTGAATTATTTAAAACATGAAATAAGTGTATGATGGCTCCTATTTGTGAATAGTCCCACATCATGGGATTATATGGAAGAGGCAAGCTTATATACTTGTTTCTAAGAAGCTTTGATGGGGCCTTGGGCTCCCAATGCATGCTTTGTTGTGAGGAGGGAGCCCATGCATCATGACCACCACACACGCGCGCGCCCGACCGACCGACTCGACTCGACCCGGCCCGGCCCGGCTCGGCTCGGTTCGGTTCGGGCTTTGGGCTTTGGGCCCTGGCTATGTGGTGTAGACACTTATATTTTTGGTCCAGAAAACACTGCTATTTTCGAACCAGTTTTTAAATCAGGAAAATAATTTCTGAACCGATTTTTATATGACGCGGTAAAACTTTGACCAAGTATTTTCGCAGATCCGATTTTTCTCCACTGACCAGATTTTTCGAATACCCTGATCCCCGTCTATATATTATCATTAGATTAGACGAGATCTACAACAGAAAAAATTCTGCATTCTCTTTCTCCGCCATTAAAATAATCTTAAGAAATTTTCGAGCAGTAAAAACAGAAAGTGCAAATCTGCACTGATTTGTTTGTGCAAAGCAGATCAGTTATTAATCAGAGAGAGGCTGTTTTATCCTAGAGGCGGCGGCGGAAGTACGAACTGGTTTTGCACCACCGGCCAGATCGCCGAATCGTCTTCAAGAAAGCGACGACGTACGTGACTCAGCCATTGTTTTCAACAATTTGAAGACGAACAGAAACAATGGCTTCGACAACAACTGTAGATGATGCTGCTGCTCCTGCTTCTGCATTTCAGATCCCATTGGTGACTGCTGCTCCATTTCGTTTCGAAGGTCTGCACTTCAAACGCTGGCGTCAAAAGATGGAGTTCTATCTGACGATGAGGAAGGTGGCTGCTGCTCTTACCACTGAGAAACCGCAGTTGCCAGACAAGCCTGACGGAACTGACGCAGCGCAGATGACATCCTGGAACGAACAATCGAAACAGTTGCAAAGCTGGACAGAACAGGATTATTTGTGCAAAAATTTTATTCTGAACGGATTGAGCGATGATTTGTATGATTACTACAATTCAGAAGACAAGACAGCGAAGCAGATCTGGGAAGCACTGCAGAAGAAATACGATACAGAGGAGGCAGGGGCGAAGAAGTATGCTGTGAGCCGCTATCTGAAGTATCAGATGACAGACGATAGATCAGTAGAGATGCAGTCTCATGAGCTGCAGAAAATAACTCATGAGATCATCTCCGAAGGTATGGTTTTAGATGAACAGTTTCAAGTTGCTGTTATTATTGACAAACTTCCCCCAGGTTGGAAAGACTTTAAGAATTTCTTGCGCCATAAGACTAAGGAATTCTCCTTAGAGAGTCTGATTACTCGCCTTCGCATTGAGGAGGCAGCACGCAAACAGGACCAGAAAGAGGAAGTGTTGTTTGTTTCAAACAACAACACTAAAAAGACCAAGCCCGTAGTTCTGAAACCAAATCAGAAATCTTTTAAGAATCAGAACAGACGCAACAATGGGAATCCGCAGGGAAACCCAAAAGGACAGCAAAAACCAGCCCAAAAGAATGACTCTGGACAGTTGTTTCTATGTTACAACTGTGGCAAACCAGGTCATATGGCACGAAAGTGTCGAAACAAGCCTAGCTCTGTACCACAGGCTAACTTGACTGAGGATGAGCCACTTATGGCTATGATTTCTGAGATTCACCTTGTTGGTGGATCAGATGGCTGGTGGATAGACACTGGTGCTTCGCGCCATGTCTGTTATGATCGTGCTATGTTCTCCACATACACGGCTGCTGATGATCAGAAAGTGTTGCTGGGAGATTCCCACACCACTAAAGTTGCTGGGGTTGGAAACGTGGAGATCAAGTTTACCTCTGGAAAGACTGTAATCCTCAAAGATGTTATGCATACTCCAGAGATGAGGAAGAATCTGGTTTCTGGCTATCCTCTCAATAAGGCAGGGTTCACTCAATTTATTGGTGCTGACTTGTATACTATAGTGTATAAGGGAAACTTTGTAGGAAAGGGTTATGCTTGTGAGGGAATGTTCAAATTAAATGTTGAATTGAATAAAGTGAATAATTCTGCTTATATGTTGTGTGATTTTAATATTTGGCATTCTAGATTATGTCATGTTAATAAACGAATAATTAATAACATGAGCACTCTAGATATGATACCTAAGATAGCAGAATCTGAATCTGATAAATGTGAATTCTGTACACAAGCAAAAATCACTAAGAAACCTCACAAGTCTGTTAATAGAGAATCTGAACCCTTAGACTTGATTCATTCTGACATATGTGAACTTGATGGTACTTTGACTAGACATGGACATCGTTATTTTATCACTTTTATCGATGATTGTTCTGATTTCACATATGTATATCTTATGAAACATAAAAGTGATGCCTTTGAATTGTTTAAAACATTCAAAACTGAAATTGAGAATCAAGTAAATAGAAAGATTAAGAGACTTCGTAGTGATAGAGGAACAGAATATGAATCTAATTCAATTCTGGACTTCTATAAATTACATGGTATTGTACATGAGAGAACTGCACCCTATTCACCTGAAATGAACGGTAAAGCTGAAAGAAAAAATAGGACTTTTACCGAATTAGTAGTGGCCATCCTACTAAATTCTGGTGCAGCAAAACATTGGTGGGGGGATATTTTATTGACTGTATGCTATGTTCTGAACAGAATCCCTAAATCTAAGAATAAAATTTCACCTTATGAAATTTTAAAGAATCATAAGCCCAATGTCTCATACTTTAGAACTTGGGGTTGTTTAGCATATGTTCGCATTCCAGACCCTAAGAGAATAAAATTGGCAAGTAGAGCATATGAATGTGCATTTATAGGCTATGCTATTAATAGCAAAGCATACAGATTTTATGACTTAAATGCACATAATATAATTGAATCAAATGATGCCGATTTTTATGAAACTAAATTTCCTTTTAAATTAAGGAATAGTGGGGGCACATCAAGTACGCCTATAAGAACAGAACTTGATAAAAGTTCTGAAGCTGAACCTAGAAAAAGTAAAAGAGCAAGAACCGAGAAAAACTTTGGCTCGGATTTTTGTGCTTTTACTATAGAGGAGGATCCATTAAACCTCCAAGAGGCCTTATCTTCTTTAGATGCCGATTTTTGGCGAGAGGCTATAAATGATGAGATGGATTCTCTGGAATCCAATAAGACTTGGCATTTGGCAGATTTACCCCCTGGTTGTAAATCTATAGGCTGTAAATGGGTGCTTAAAAAGAAACTAAAACCTGATGGTACTATAGATAAATACAAAGCACGACTAGTAGCTAAAGGTTTTAGACAAAAAGAAAATATAGATTTCTTTGACACTTTTTCACCTGTAACTAGAATAACATCCATTCGGGTATTGATCTCATTTGCTTCCATTCATAACTTACTAATACACCAAATGGATGTTAAAACTGCCTTTTTGAACGGTGAATTAGACGAAGAAATTTATATGGACCAGCCTGAAGGATTTGTAGTACATGGTCAAGAACATAAAGTATGCAAGTTAGATAAATCATTATATGGTTTAAAACAAGCACCTAAACAATGGCATGAAAAATTTGATAACTTAATCATTTCAAATGATTTTAAAGTTAATGAAAGTGACAAATGCATTTATTACAAATATGAGAATGACATTTGCACTATTATATGCCTTTATGTAGATGAGCTACTCATCTTTGGGTCAAACATTCATGCCATAAATTCAGTCAAATCCTTATTATGTGCCAATTTTGATATGAAAGATCTAGGTGAAGCGAGTGTAATCCTCGGTATTAAAATTACTAGGTCAGAAAAGGGAATTTCTTTGGATCAGTCTCATTACATTGAGAAGATACTAAAGAAATATAATTACTTTGACTGTAAACCCGCATGTACACCATACGATCCAAGTGTAAAGTTATTTAAGAACACTGGTGAAGGTGTAAGACAGTCTGATTATGCGAGCATCATTGGCAGCCTTCGGTATGCCACTGATTGTACTAGACCCGACATTGCCTATGTCGTGGGATTATTGTGCAGGTTTACCAGTAGACCTAGTATAGAGCACTGGCATGCTATTGAAAGGGTCATGAGATACCTTAAACGAACAATGAACCTTGGATTACATTATGAAAAGTTTCCAGCTGTACTTGAAGGATATTCAGATGCAGACTGGAATACTTTATCTGATGATTCTAAAGCGACCAGTGGCTATATATTTAGCATCGCTAGAGGAGCTGTTTCTTGGAAATCCAAGAAACAGACTATTTTGGCTCAGTCCACTATGGAGTCTGAGATGATAGCACTAGCCACAGCTAGTGAAGAAGCAGAATATTTGAGAAATCTGCTAGCTGAGATTCCCTTATGGGAAAAACCGATACCGGCTGTGTTGATACATTGTGATAGTACCGCGGCTATTGCAAAAGTTCAGAACCGTTATTATAACGGTAAGAGACGACAAATACGTCGTAAGCACAGCACGGTTAGAGAGCTACTTTCTACAGGTACCGTTAGAGTAGATTACGTACGTAGTGAAGAAAATTTGGCAGATCCTTTGACGAAAGGACTGTCAAGAGAGAAAGTCCATAATTCTTCTAAAAGAATGGGACTATTGCCCTTAGATTGTTGACTCACGCACAATGGTAACCCGACCTAAATGACTGGAGATCCCAAGAAATAGGTTCAATGGGTAATAACAAGTTGTGTAGTGATAGAAGTTGAACATGCTATATAATAAACTAAGAAGCATGTATTCCTGAAGTGATAGAGGATGAGTTAATAGAAACTCTTAATGAGATCTATACTCTATTTGGAGTGGAGTACCTACCTTCAGGAGTACTCTTGATAGACTCACCTATGTGAATGTGGAAATGAGGCCGTTTCCTATGGAGTTTTGGGCAGAACTTCTAGAGCGTTCACTAAACTGGGATAGACGTGTATGGCCATAAATGCACGGGCTTATTTGATTGCACTATGGAAAAGATTGTGTGTGGTTTGATGTCAGGAATAGAGTTCAAGACTACGTGTCACTCTAGTAAAAACTGAATCTTATTCACTACGCAAAGGTTCAAGTCGGATGACACCTTTGTTTATGCACAGTCTTATATGTTTAGAAACTGCTCGATAATATTTTAAAAAATTCAAGTGGGGGATTGTTGGAAATATTGTGAATTATTTAAAACATGAAATAAGTGTATGATGGCTCCTATTTGTGAATAGTCCCACATCATGGGATTATATGGAAGAGGCAAGCTTATATACTTGTTTCTAAGAAGCTTTGATGGGGCCTTGGGCTCCCAATGCATGCTTTGTTGTGAGGAGGGAGCCCATGCATCATGACCACCACACACGCGCGCGCCCGACCGACCGACTCGACTCGACCCGGCCCGGCCCGGCTCGGCTCGGTTCGGTTCGGGCTTTGGGCTTTGGGCCCTGGCTATGTGGTGTAGACACTTATATTTTTGGTCCAGAAAACACTGCTATTTTCGAACCAGTTTTTAAATCAGGAAAATAATTTCTGAACCGATTTTTATATGACGCGGTAAAACTTTGACCAAGTATTTTCGCAGATCCGATTTTTCTCCACTGACCAGATTTTTCGAATACCCTGATCCCCGTCTATATATTATCATTAGATTAGACGAGATCTACAACAGAAAAAATTCTGCATTCTCTTTCTCCGCCATTAAAATAATCTTAAGAAATTTTCGAGCAGTAAAAACAGAAAGTGCAAATCTGCACTGATTTGTTTGTGCAAAGCAGATCAGTTATTAATCAGAGAGAGGCTGTTTTATCCTAGAGGCGGCGGCGGAAGTACGAACTGGTTTTGCACCACCGGCCAGATCGCCGAATCGTCTTCAAGAAAGCGACGACGTACGTGACTCAGCCATTGTTTTCAACAATTTGAAGACGAACAGAAACAATGGCTTCGACAACAACTGTAAATGATGCTGCTGCTCCTGCTTCTGCATTTCAGATCCCATTGGTGACTGCTGCTCCATTTCGTTTCGAAGGTCTGCACTTCAAACGCTGGCGTCAAAAGATGGAGTTCTATCTGACGATGAGGAAGGTGGCTGCTGCTCTTACCACCGAGAAACCGCAGTTGCCAGACAAGCCTGACGGAACTGACGCAGCGCAGATGACATCCTGGAACGAACAATCGAAACAGTTGCAAAGCTGGACAGAACAGGATTATTTGTGCAAAAATTTTATTCTGAACGGATTGAGCGATGATTTGTATGATTACTACAATTCAGAAGACAAGACAGCGAAGCAGATCTGGGAAGCACTGCAGAAGAAATACGATACAGAGGAGGCAGGGGCGAAGAAGTATGCTGTGAGCCGCTATCTGAAGTATCAGATGACAGACGATAGATCAGTAGAGATGCAGTCTCATGAGCTGCAGAAAATAGCTCATGAGATCATCTCCGAAGGTATGGTTTTAGATGAACAGTTTCAAGTTGCTGTTATTATTGACAAACTTCCCCCAGGTTGGAAAGACTTTAAGAATTTCTTGCGCCATAAGACTAAGGAATTCTCCTTAGAGAGTCTGATTACTCGCCTTCGCATTGAGGAGGCAGCACGCAAACAGGACCAGAAAGAGGAAGTGTTGTTTGTTTCAAACAACAACACTAAAAAGACCAAGCCCGCAGTTCTGAAACCAAATCAGAAATCTTTTAAGAATCAGAACAGATGCAACAATGGGAATCCGCAGGGAAACCCAAAAGGACAGCAAAAACCAGCCCAAAAGAATGACTCTGGACAGTTGTTTCTATGTTACAACTGTGGCAAACCAGGTCATATGGCACGAAAGTGTCGGAACAAGCCTAGCTCTGTACCACAGGCTAACTTGACTGAGGATGAGCCACTTATGGCTATGATTTCTGAGATTCACCTTGTTGGTGGATCAGATGGCTGGTGGATAGACACTGGTGCTTCGCGCCATGTCTGTTATGATCGTGCTATGTTCTCCACATACACGGCTGTTGATGATCAGAAAGTGTTGCTGGGAGATTCCCACACCACTAAAGTTGCTGGGGTTGGAAACGTGGAGATCAAGTTTACCTCTGGAAAGACTGTAATCCTCAAAGATGTTATGCATACTCCAGAGATGAGGAAGAATCTGGTTTCTGGCTATCTTCTCAATAAGGCAGGGTTCACTCAATTTATTGGTGCTGACTTGTATACTATAGTGTATAAGGGAAACTTTGTAGGAAAGGGTTATGCTTGTGAGGGAATGTTCAAATTAAATGTTGAATTGAATAAAGTGAATAATTCTGCTTATATGTTGTGTGATTTTAATATTTGGCATTCTAGATTATGTCATGTTAATAAACGAATAATTAATAACATGAGCACTCTAGATATGATACCTAAGATAGCAGAATCTGAATCTGATAAATGTGAATTCTATACACAAGCAAAAATCACTAAGAAACCTCACAAGTCTGTTAATAGAGAATCTGAACCCTTAGACTTGATTCATTCTGACATATGTGAACTTGATGGTACTTTGACTAGACATGGACATCGTTATTTTATCACTTTTATCGATGATTGTTCTGATTTCACATATGTATATCTTATGAAACATAAAAGTGATGCCTTTGAATTGTTTAAAACATTCAAAACTGAAATTGAGAATCAAGTAAATAGAAAGATTAAGAGACTTCGTAGTGATAGAGGAACAGAATATGAATCTAATTCAATTCTGGACTTCTATAAATTACATGGTATTGTACATGAGAGAACTGCACCCTATTCACCTGAAATGAACGGTAAAGCTGAAAGAAAAAATAGGACTTTTACCGAATTAGTAGTGGCCATCCTACTAAATTCTGGTGCAGCAAAACATTGGTGGGGGGATATTTTATTGACTGTATGCTATGTTCTGAACAGAATCCCTAAATCTAAGAATAAAATTTCACCTTATGAAATTTTAAAGAATCATAAGCCCAATGTCTCATACTTTAGAACTTGGGGTTGTTTAGCATATGTTCGCATTCCAGACCCTAAGAGAATAAAATTGGCAAGTAGAGCATATGAATGTGCATTTATAGGCTATGCTATTAATAGCAAAGCATACAGATTTTATGACTTAAATGCACATAATATAATTGAATCAAATGATGCCGATTTTTATGAAACTAAATTTCCTTTTAAATTAAGGAATAGTGGGGGCACATCAAGTACGCCTATAAGAACAGAACTTGATAAAAGTTCTGAAGCTGAACCTAGAAGAAGTAAAAGAGCAAGAACCGAGAAAAACTTTGGCTCGGATTTTTGTGCTTTTACTATAGAGGAGGATCCATTAAACCTCCAAGAGGCCTTATCTTCTTTAGATGCCGATTTTTGGCGAGAGGCTATAAATGATGAGATGGATTCTCTGGAATCCAATAAGACTTGGCATTTGGCAGATTTACCCCCTGGTTGTAAATCTATAGGCTGTAAATGGGTGCTTAAAAAGAAACTAAAACCTGATGGTACTATAGATAAATACAAAGCACGACTAGTAGCTAAAGGTTTTAGACAAAAAGAAAATATAGATTTCTTTGACACTTTTTCACCTGTAACTAGAATAACATCCATTCGGGTATTGATCTCATTTGCTTCCATTCATAACTTACTAATACACCAAATGGATGTTAAAACTGCCTTTTTGAACGGTGAATTAGACGAAGAAATTTATATGGACCAGCCTGAAGGATTTGTAGTACATGGTCAAGAACATAAAGTATGCAAGTTAGATAAATCATTATATGGTTTAAAACAAGCACCTAAACAATGGCATGAAAAATTTGATAACTTAATCATTTCAAATGATTTTAAAGTTAATGAAAGTGACAAATGCATTTATTACAAATATGAGAATGACATTTGCACTATTCTATGCCTTTATGTAGATGACCTACTCATCTTTGGGTCAAACATTCATGCCATAAATTCAGTCAAATCCTTATTATGTGCCAATTTTGATATGAAAGATCTAGGTGAAGCGAGTGTAATCCTCGGTATTAAAATTACTAGGTCAGAAAAGGGAATTTCTTTGGATCAGTCTCATTACATTGAGAAGATACTAAAGAAATATAATTACTTTGACTGTAAACCCGCATGTACACCATACGATCCAAGTGTAAAGTTATTTAAGAACACTGGTGAAGGTGTAAGACAGTCTGATTATGCGAGCATCATTGGCAGCCTTCGGTATGCCACTGATTGTACTAGACCCGACATTGCCTATGTCGTGGGATTATTGTGCAGGTTTACCAGTAGACCTAGTATAGAGCACTGGCATGCTATTGAAAGGGTCATGAGATACCTTAAACGAACAATGAACCTTGGATTACATTATGAAAAGTTTCCAGCTGTACTTGAAGGATATTCAGATGCAGACTGGAATACTTTATCTGATGATTCTAAAGCGACCAGTGGCTATATATTTAGCATCGCTGGAGGAGCTGTTTCTTGGAAATCCAAGAAACAGACTATTTTGGCTCAGTCCACTATGGAGTCTGAGATGATAGCACTAGCCACAGCTAGTGAAGAAGCAGAATATTTGAGAAATCTGCTAGCTGAGATTCCCTTATGGGAAAAACCGATACCGGCTGTGTTGATACATTGTGATAGTACCGCGGCTATTGCAAAAGTTCAGAACCGTTATTATAACGGTAAGAGACGACAAATACGTCGTAAGCACAGCACGGTTAGAGAGCTACTTTCTACAGGTACCGTTAGAGTAGATTACGTACGTAGTGAAGAAAATTTGGCAGATCCTTTGACGAAAGGACTGTCAAGAGAGAAAGTCCATAATTCTTCTAAAAGAATGGGACTATTGCCCTTAGATTGTTGACTCACGCACAATGGTAACCCGACCTAAATGACTGGAGATCCCAAGAAATAGGTTCAATGGGTAATAACAAGTTGTGTAGTGATAGAAGTTGAACATGCTATATAATAAACTAAGAAGCATGTATTTCTGAAGTGATAGAGGATGAGTTAATAGAAACTCTTAATGAGATCTATACTCTATTTGGAGTGGAGTACCTACCTTCAGGAGTACTCTTGATAGACTCACCTATGTGAATGTGGAAATGAGGCCGTTTCCTATGGAGTTTTGGGCAGAACTTCTAGAGCGTTCACTAAACTGGGATAGACGTGTATGGCCATAAATGCACGGGCTTATTTGATTGCACTATGGAAAAGATTGTGTGTGGTTTGATGTCAGGAATAGAGTTCAAGACTACGTGTCACTCTAGTAAAAACTGAATCTTATTCACTACGCAAAGGTTCAAGTCGGATGACACCTTTGTTTATGCACAGTCTTATATGTTTAGAAACTGCTCGATAATATTTTAAAAAATTCAAGTGGGGGATTGTTGGAAATATTGTGAATTATTTAAAACATGAAATAAGTGTATGATGGCTCCTATTTGTGAATAGTCCCACATCATGGGATTATATGGAAGAGGCAAGCTTATATACTTGTTTCTAAGAAGCTTTGATGGGGCCTTGGGCTCCCAATGCATGCTTTGTTGTGAGGAGGGAGCCCATGCATCATGACCACCACACACGCGCGCGCCCGACCGACCGACTCGACTCGACCCGGCCCGGCCCGGCTCGGCTCGGCTCGGCTCGGTTCGGTTCGGGCTCGGGCAGTGAATCATCGTAACCAAAGTACCATCGTAACCCAGAGTAACCAAAGTACCATCGTAACCCAGTGAATCATGGAAGACATGCATGAAGAACAAACCTCATCATACATAATTTCAGACACAATTAAATAAACAGAAGCTCCATAGACAAATTCCGATCAGACGGTAGCTTGACCAAAATGTTTGGCATATTCAAAACCTTAGCGGAGTTCTTGTAATGAATGTCATCCCAAAACCCTTCATCTATAGAGACATCATCTAAAGAAAGCCCAGAGGCCACAGTAACCAGCGGACTACAAGGACGCTACTAAGGCAACATCAATACTTGAACAACATGATGTAATAACATATCATCAAAAAAGATGATGAAGACACTTCCACCCTAGAATCTTTAGAGATAAACAGAATACAAACAGTTTCATCTTCAACAATCCTGATGCTTATATGTTCCTCTACTAGTTTTAAAAGAGAGGGAAATGTTTTATTCTACTATAATGAAGAATAGGTAGAAAACTAGAAGATGAATCATAACATATTACATTTTTATGAAGTTTTCTTAAATTTAATTGTACATCAAACATTTGTTTAAGAAGGCCTTAGACTTCACATTTATAAAGCCCGCAAAGATCTTCACATTTATAAAGACAACATGTAAGTATACTTTTTAAGGTCCATCCGTGTTTAATGTATAATAACCATTGAATAGTTATTTTGTATTGTGACAATAATGATATACTTATACTCTACTTTTAAAGGATTGAAGTATCCACGATATATTATACCATTCTAGCACTTACCTATGCTTTATAGCTTAGTAATAGTCCCCAACAATATGCTAACCTAAGTATGAAAATGGCAATACCAGAAGAATAAAATGTTCGTGACTAATCCCATGCTGTAGACCACTAGCAACCATTTCACAATTCAGCACTTCACTGTTTCTCTACATATTTCATTACCTATTCAAGCCTCCATACCTAAAAAAACACTAAATCGATCCCAACATGCTGACAAAAGAGACTCGCAAAAAAACTAGGATTATAAGAAAGCAACAAACCCATGTTAGCCGACCTCCTTTACCCTCACCGATTCACTACTCAAAAACCTATAAGAAGCAGTATATCCCCTATTAAAGATCACCATCAGCTAGTTCCATGCATTCAAATCTAAAGCTTTATAGTTAACAAGGCTAGAATATCACATTGGACTGCTGAGCGTCCCATCCAATATCCTAAATCCATCGAAGCATGGTTTGACAGAAAATTACATTAGTGACTCAAACCAGCTGATTGTAATCCAAACATCATCCCATTTGTTGTAAAATTGCAGTAGAGAATCAAGTAGAGTTGGTTTTGAGGCGCGGGCTCACTGTCCTTAAAGCAATAGCTGTCCCCACTCATACGAGTTTGCCAACAGGTTGAACGACTGACTACTTCCCAGGATACAACAAAACCAAAACTCAAAGGCCTGGCAATGCCTGTGAGTTGAACAAGAGTTGTATTGATAGCAGATAAAATAGAAACTTATGTGCAGGAGGAGAGAAGAGAATAGCGAAAAGGTATTTTGGACTGGGCAGAAGGAAATATATTTATAAGAGGCGAACAGGTATGACCGTTTGGAAATATTTGCATTCGAACAGACACGTCCGTCTGTTCAAATTCAAAAAACATGACTGCTTGCGATCAACCATATCTCTAGTGTCCAAGTGCCCAATCTTTGACCCTTAATAAATATTTTATAAGCCCAAGCCCACATGCTTACCAATCCAAGCCACCACTCAAGCCCAAGTCAATTTAATTCACAATATCATATACAAGGCTTTGTTATATATCTTTGAATAATCCAGAAAACTTGGTGATGTGGGACTTAATTGTTCTCCTAATTAAGACAATCTACCTCAATAATCCCCCACTAGATTGTTTTATTGAAGTTGTTCAGTTTTATCTTAAATAGAAATTACGCATCATATGCGGTATCTATTCGATTCAACCACGTATTAGTGTAAGTATCTCAGGGCTTTAACGAAGAGCTGGGTGGTTGTAATAACCCGCATTTACAGAGGTATTATAATTAATTTATTTAAATGTATAAATAGTGATATAGTGAATTAAATGGTCGTGGAATTAAATAATGGTGAATATTTAATTAAAATAAATAATTAAATAATATATTTAATTTTGAAATAATCAGAATTGGCTGAAATGGCGATACGGTGTGAACTGGACCATCTGTGACATATAATTCAGTTTAGAGTTGAATTATAATAACGAATATATTATATAAACGACAGTTTGAACGTAGAATTTTAATATAATTAAAATCAAGCTTGAAATGGCGCTGTAGTTCGTAAACTGGCGATTTGATCTTCAACCGGATGTATAGGATTCGTTTTAAGTCGGATTTCTGTGAAACAAGAAACGTGTGGAGCTGGTGGAGTATATCTTTCTAGTGGAAGAGAATAATTGGGATTTCGTCATGTAGATTTTGATTTATGTCCAAATCAAATTTTAGAAAAGTCGTTGTGGAATTCCTTCATAATTTATAAAGGAATTATTTATATTTTAAAATGGAAATTCAATATAAATCGAATATCGGGATGACCCAGATTTCAAATATCGAGTTAGAAATCCATAGGAGTATTCTGGAGCTGTATGGTATTCCACTGTGAATATATACGATAATATAAATTTATTTATATTTAATTTAATTATATTTAAATATATTTATATATTTAAATGGGTCATTCAGAGCTTTAAAAATAGCCAGTTTTGCAAACGACCTCGGAATTCGACGAAACTAATTTTGTTGGATCCGCAATATTAAATTATTGTTAGATTTCCAGCTTCGTGATTTTTAGAGTCACTGGTCATACGGGTTTTTAGAGTGAAAAAAAGTCAGTATTCTGACAGTTAAAAATACGTTGTGTGAGCAAACGGAGTCGGAATTCGACGAAACCAATTTCGTTGGGACCGTAATGTCGAACTCTAGCTACATGTTCAGTTTGATGATTTTTGGGTATCGTATGTGGTCGCAAGGATTTTTAAGGACCCAAGACGAATAGAAAATCGATAAAATAAAATATAAAATCAATAAAAAAAAATTACCCTAACATTTTTCTTGGCCAGATGGAAGGCCACGCGACATGCTTATACAGCCACAATTCCTACCTACCACAACAAAGCCTATAAATAGCAATGAACCGAATACAGTGAAAAGGAAATCAAAATAGAAATTCTCAAACAAATCCAAATAAAATCCATAAATCATCACACACATATTTGCATTCCTAAGTAGATTCTCTTCATTCTAGTACCAAATTCAAGGGGCTCCACGTCTGTTTTTCCACTGGATAATCAACGCAGTGAGCTAGGGCTTCGAACTGCGAGTGGTAGAGGCCAAATTGGGTTGGATCGAGGACGGGAGTGTGTTCGTCGAGTGATTCAGCACTCGTTGAGGAGTTTTAGGAAATATCGGTGCAGAAATGTGTCGTGCGATTACTGGTGCTCGAGTTGAGGATGTGCGACGCAACGCAGGGAGGGAGATCGAGCTTTACAGAAGTGGTATGGGGAGAAGCAGCTTCCGGCGAGGAGTTGAAGGGTGGTGGTTTCGTGAAGGACCGTGAGGTAAATGAAGAAGGAGATGGAAGCAAGGGAAGTCAGCCGTTTTGATTTGTGGGATACTGGAGTCGCGATATACAATCGTGGAAGAAGGGTACATCTGGGCTTAAAGGTGCGGGTATGGTGAGTTGGGCCTGGGTTGAATAGTAAGCCCATAAATCCTTTGGGGAAGAAAATAGTTTTTATTTAATTTAATTAATGTATCAACTTAGAAACTTTATAACTTGATCATACGATATCAGATTGTCGAACCGTAAGTTGCGTTGGGATCGTATGGACGATGACTACACGATGAGACTGACTGGGAGTGGATTGGAGCTCGTTTAAATTTATGACGAAATAAATTATTTGATTCAAATCAAACAACGGTTTATCATTCATTAATGATGAACTGCCAAAGTGAGTAAATCTCACTAACTCTGAACAGTTTATAATTTCATGTCGTATTTTTAGAACTGTTAAATATTGGCTGATTGACTGTATGTTGACTGTTTGATTGAACTGCTAGTCAGTTAGTGGAAATTATATATATATATAAACCGTTAAGTCTATATATATTGATTCTGTTAACAGAATATTTCATATCGAACTGAAAGTGATGTTATCTGTATTGTTTAACATCTGCGATGCAGGGAAACAGGTTGGAGGAATCCAACTGGATTCCTCAACATTTATTTTACTGTGATTCATATATTGTGATATATAATATGTTGTTGATTATGTGTGTTTGGACGATATTTATCGTTGTTATATGGTATGTTAAATACCATAAGAAATACTGGATGTGGGAAAGGGAATTTTCAAAGTGTATTTTGAAAATGAATTATTTATATAAAATCGATGGATTTTATATTGAAAAGGAAAAGGATTTTTATAAAAGGAAATAATTATAAAATCGAAGGATAAGTTAAAATAAAGGAGATATGTATTTGTATAAATAAGTAGAATTAAAAGGAAATATTTATTTGTTAGAATAATTAGAATAGAATAAAGGGGATATTTATTTGTTAAATAAATAGAATCGAAAGGGAAATATTTGTAAACCATTAATAAATAGAATAGAATAAAGGAGATATTTATTTGTTAAATAAATAGAATCGAAAGGGAAATATTTGTAAACCATTAGTAAATAGAATAGAATAAAGGAGATATTTATTTGTTAAATAAATAGAATCGAAAGGGAAATATTTGTAAACCATTAATAAATAGAATAGAATAAAGAAGATATTTATTTGTTAAATAAATAGAATCGAAAGGGATATATTTGTAAACCATTAATAAATAGAATAGAATAAAGGAATATTTATTTGATAAATAAATAGAACAAAGAAATATTTATTGGGAAAATAAATAGGATTATAAAAAGGAAATTAACGAGATAGAAAAGAGTTAGTCGATTAGAGTCATCAAATAGAGTCATCCAATAGGAGTCAATTGAACATAGTTATTCAAAAGAATTAATCGAATATTAGTTAATCGAACAGAGTAAATCAAATAGAGTAAATCGAATAGAGGTAAAGAAATAGAGTTAAACCAGATTAGAAACTGACTAGAGATTAGTTAAGTTGAATAGTTTTCTGAGTATCGATCTGATGTTGGTTTCGGCCTTAACGGTTTATACTTAGAGAATTTGTTCTCCTACTAGTTTACATTAAGGGACTGATACTTGTGAAATGAATAGTGATATGTAAATAACAATGGAAATATTTTCCAGTGTTAATAACGTATATTTTCTAAACATAGAAAATAAGGAAATATGAATATATATATATATATATATATGATTGATGAATGATTAATAGAATTTCCATTTGGAAATGATATCGTTGTTTGCTCACGTGTTTTTCTTTGATAGTTAACTCACAGACTATCGAAGTTTTGACCATTTTAATGTTGTTAATATGGAGAGACCGGTTGGATTATTATCCAAAGAACCACTCTGTATTGGCATAAGCGTTGCGAATCATATATGCCAAAGATAATTGAAGACGGAGTAAAGTGCAAGGGCTATTGTATAAGTCTTATATAACAGTGCCTAAGATGGATGTACTGAATAGTGCCTTCGGTTCATCCTGTTCCTAGATGACTTGTATGGATGAATGTCTGACAGAGTATTTCCAGACGATCACGTATATTGATTTCTCCAACCATACCAAGAGTGGAAGCGGAGAAGGAAACTTCTTTTAGCTAACACATAATGTATTGTTGTAGACTTCAATCGGTGATTTGATGGATTTGACGATGTGACATTCGAAGGGAATCTGATGTGATGATGAAGCGTAACCTCAAGCCTCATCAACCGGTAAATGACAGAAATCGGGCAGGCAGCATGGCTAAGTCGGTCGCTCCGAAGTAGGGTGTATAATCACCTGATCTAGAGTTTCATTTATTTCTAAAAATCTATTGTCGATATTGTCCCATTCGGGAAATGGTTGTTGATCCCAACCGTTGGTGATATACATTCGATACACTCAAGCGAAATGAGTGGTCGGTCATGTGTGGCCGGGTTGCAAGATGTTCTTGTTGAACCCAGTGTATTCCTCTCTAGAGGTACACTAGCGAAAGGTTGTTCCATACCTTGTCATAGTTGGAAATCCATTACCTAATACGTGCTTGCGGTTTTGATTGTATACTATATATGTAGAACGTGAAATGAAAGCGTTTCTGCTAGATGATTATTATTATTGTGGTTGATAGACATTATAATAATATCAAAAAGGTTTTTGATATAAAGATATTTTGGATTCTCATAAGGGAAAAACCCGTTCCGTATACAGTGTGGTCTTATGAGTCAAGTAGTCGTGATTTACAGATATACCTGAAGAGCTGGAGCAGGAGGCTTCAGGATCATATAGCTATAGTTTATTTCTGCTGTGTTGTAAGTGTTGTACTCTGATAATGTTATTGTATACATATACTGATTTTATTTCAAGATATGATTATCTATTATATGTTATTCGTTCCGCTGTGAGATTCGTGTTACTCTGATGTTGTGTTCT
The DNA here is from genome assembly GCA_030737875.1 of Allium sativum. NCBI lineage: Eukaryota > Viridiplantae > Streptophyta > Magnoliopsida > Asparagales > Amaryllidaceae > Allium > Allium sativum. The sequence continues at coordinate 192,492,487 of CM060922.1, read as the reverse complement.
TCATCTTCTTCTATTCTAAGTTTCTATCTTATCTATTCTCACCCTCTAATTTCTTTCATTAATCATCCGGTATTTTCGACTCTTGGATGTTCGATATGTGTTGTATATCGGATAACCAAGGTCGCCAAAAACCCGGGTCATTATAGTTGGTATCATAGCTTAAGTTAAGTGAATTACCTTGGCTCTGTGGCGTAACTCAGTAGAGATAGGGTTAGTAATACCCTAGTTTGAGTTTGAGTGTATATATACGAGTGAACGTATTTGTTATTCGATATAAAATAATTTTATATTGTGAAGATTTATTAGTTGAGTTGTTTGTGAATTCTGGTCGATCAGTTGATCCACTGTATCGATAGGAGTTTATAAACACTTGAATACGATGAACCGTCATGGTATGTTTTGAAAAGAGGATAAATGAAATAATTTACCCAAATTATATTTTTGATATAAAGGATTTATATTGAAATGATTATAATATATTGGATATATGGGTTGTTATTATAATCGAATAAGATTATAAAAAAATTAAATGGTTATGTAAATAACCAATCAGAATTCATATAAGTGAAATACGTGAAATCAGATGTGTTAAATCTGAAATTAAATCAAAATTGAAATTAAAACCTTGGAATTTGGAAAGGTGTTGGTAAAAGGATTTGGATTGAATATATGGAAAATTTAAGATCCTGGGAGATTTTAAATTGTTTTACAAGCAGTGTGAATTATATTTTGAAATGAATTTCAAAGTGGAAATGTTTAGAAATGGTTTTATAGTATAGAACTCACTTCGATCGCTGGAAAATAGATTCCGATGATGACAGCTGCATGATCAATATTCATTTTCGAGTTGTAAGTGACGAGTTACTACCAGAGATACTGTTTTGAATGTGTTTTGGGAAAGACAAGCTGTGTTGTATTTCAAAAAGGAAATTTTGATTTTTTGAAAAGAGCAAACTGTTTAAAAACTCCCAAGAAAAGACTGTTTGAATTAAAAACAAATTTAACAGGAATTTGTGAAAGCCAATTGGAATTAAAAATAAAGCCAGTTAATGGGTAACTGAGTTGGATTAGAATGATATCAAGTAAGTTGTGTTGATGAGTTAAGGATTCTGGATCAAGAACGAAACTTGAGTTTAAAATGAAAATTTGGCTTGGTAAAAAGCAAATGGTTGTGTTAGAGATAAAAGTGATTTCAGAAGTTGATTGGGATAACATTGGTATATGCTGAGTTGATAGCATATGGAAGTGATAGAGTTGATATGCCCGACAAAAAGGTACAAGTTTATATTTCATATGGTATGAGATTTTGATGAGCCGAATCGGCTAACCGCTTGGCTGTTTGATTTTCTTTTGGATTGGAGATGGCCCAGAGAGGCGAGTGGTGGTTTGACCTATTAAACAGTACAAAGGGGGTGCTGGCGAAATTTTTCCAAAAAATTAAGGCATTAGAAAATTTTCAGGATTTTTGGAAATTTTCGTTGATAAGAATTTATTAATAATTTAATTGAAATTAAATTAGTCCAGTTGAAAACTGGAGTTAAAAAGTGAACAAATATGTTCTAACCAGTCGATAGGGTTGTTCTCTACCTTAGCAATTTCGAGGACGAAATTATTTTAAGTGGGGAAGAATGTAATGACCCGCATTTGCAGAGGTATTATAATTAATTAATTTAATTACATAAATAGTGATATAGTGAATTAAATGATCGTGGAATAAAATAATGGTGAATATTTAATTAAAATAAATAATTAAATAATATATTTAATTTTAAAATAATCAGAATTGGCTGAAATGGCGATATAGTGTGAACTGGATCATCTGTGATATATAATTCAGTTTAGAGTTGAATTATAATAACGAATATATTATATAAACGACAGTTTGAACGTAGAATTTTAATATAATTAAAATCGATCTTGAAATGGCGCTGCAGTTCGTAAATTGGCGATTTGAACTTCAACCGGATGTACAGGATTCGTTTTAAGCCGGATTTCTGTGAAACAAGAAACGTGTGGAGCTGGTCGAGTATATCTTTCTAGTGGAAGAGAAAAATTGGGATTTCGTCGTGTAGATTTTGATTTATGTCCAAATCAAATTTTAGAAAAGTCGTTGTGGAATTCCTTTATAATTTATAAAGGAATTATTTATATTTTAAAATGGAAATTCAATATAAATCGAATATCGGGATGACCCAGATTTCAAATATCGAGTTAGAAATCCATAGGAGTATTCTGGAGCTGTATGGTATTCCACTGTGAATGTATACGATAATATAAATTTATTTATATTTAATTTAATTATATTTAAATATATTTATATATTTAAATGGGTCATTCAGAGCTTTAAAAATAGCCAGTTTTGCAAACGACCTCGGAATTCGACGAAACTAATTTTGTTGGATCCGCAATATTAAATTATTGTAAGATTTCCAGTTTCGTGATTTTTAGAGTCACTGTGTGGTCGTACGGATTTTTAGAGTGAAAAACAGTCAGTATTCAGACAGTTAAAAATACGCTGTGTGAGCAAACGGAGTCGAAATTCGATGAAACCAGTTTCATTGGGACCGTAATGTCAAATTATAGCTACATGTCCAGTTTGGTGATTCTTGGGTATCGTATGTGGTCGCAAGGATTTTTAAGGACCCAAGGCGAAGAGAAAATCGATAAAATAAAATATAAAAATCAATAAAAAAAATTATCCTAACATTTTTATTGGCCAGATGGAAGGCCACGCGACATGCTTATACAGCCACAATTCCTACCTACCACAACAAAGCCTATAAATAGCAATGAACCGAATACAGTGAAAAGGAAATCAAAATAGAAATTCTCAAACAAATCCAAATAAAATCCATAAATCATCACACACATATTTGCATTCCTAAGGAGATTCTCTTCATTCTAGTACCAAATTCAAGGGGCTCCACGTCTGTTTTTCCACTGGATAATCAACGCAGTGAGCTAGGGCTTCGAACTGCGAGTGGTAGAGGCCAAATTGGGTTGGATCGAGGATGGGAGTGTGTTCGTCGAGTGATTCGGCACTCGTTGAGAAGTTTTAGGAAATATCGGTGCAGAAATGTGTCGTGCGATTACTGGTGCTCGAGTTGAGGATGTGCGACGCAACGCAGGGAGGGAGATCGAGCTTTACAGAAGTGGTATGGGGAGAAGCAGCTTCCGGCGAGGAGTTGAAGGGTGGTGGTTTCGTGAAGGACCGTGAGGTAAATGAAGAAGGAGATGGAAGCAAGGGAAGTCGGCCGTTTTGATTTGTGGGATACTGGAGTCACGATATACCATTGGGGAAGAAGGGTACATCTGAGCTTAAAGGTGCGGATATGGTGAGTTGGGCCTGGGTTGAATAGTAAGCCCATAAATCCTCTGGGGAAAAAAATAGTTTTTATTTAATTTAATTAATGTATCAACTTAGAAACTTTATAACTTGATCATACGATATCAAATTGACGAACCGTAAGTTGCGTTGGGATCGTATGGACGATGACTACACAATGAGACTGACTGGGAGTAGATTGGAGCTCGTTTAAATTTATGATGAAATAAATTGTTTGATTCAAATCAAACAACAGTTTATCATTCATTAACGCTGAAATGCCAAAGTGAGTAAATCTCACTAACTCGGAACAGTTTATAATTTCATGTTGTATTTTTAGAACTGTTAAATATTGGCTGATTGACTGTGTGTTGACTGTTTGATTGAACTGCTAGTTAGTTAGTGGAAATTATATATATATATATATATAAACCGTTAAATCTATATATATTGATTCTGTTAACAGAATATTTCATATCGAACTAAAAGTGATGTTATCTGTATTGTTTAACATTTGTGAGGCAGGGAAACAGGTTGGAGGAATCCAACTGGATTCCTCAACATTTATTTTACCGTGATTCAAATATTGTGATATATGATGTGATATATAATCTGTTGTTGATTATGTGTGTTTGGACGATATTTATCGTTGTTATATCGTATGTTAAATACCATAAGAAATACTGGATGTGGGAAAGGGGATTTTCAAAGTGTATTTTGAAAATGAATTATTTATATAAAATCGATGGATTTTATATAGAAAAGGAAAATGATTTTTATAAAAGGAAATAATTATAAAATCGAAGGATAAGTTAAAATAAAGGAGATATGTATTTGTATAAATAAGTAGAATTAAAAGGAAATATTTATTTGGTAGAATAAATAGAATAGAATAAAGGGGATATTTATTTATTAAATAAATAGAATCGAAAGGGAAATATTTGTAAACCATTAATAAATATAATAGAATAAAGGAGATATTTATTTGTTAAATAAATAGAATCGAAAGGGAAATATTTGTAAACCATTAATAAATAGAATAGAATAAAGGATATATTTATTTGTTAAATAAATAGAATCGAAAGGGAAATATTTGTAAACCATTAATAAATAGAATAGAGTAAAAGAGATATTTATTTGTTAAATAAATAGAATCGAAAGGGAAATATTTGTAAACCATTAATAAATAGAATAGAATAAAGGAATATTTATTTGATAAATAAATAGAATAAAGAAATATTTATTGGTAAAATAAATAGGATTATAAAAAGGAGATTAACGAGATAGAAAAGAGTTAGTCGATTAGAGTCATCAAATAGAGTCATCCAATAGGAGTCAATTGAACATAGTTATTCAAAAGAATTAATCGAATATTAGTTAATCGAACAGAGTAATTTAAATAGAGTAAATCGAATAGAGGTACAGAAATAGAGTTAAACAAAATTAGAAACTGACTAGAGATTAGTTAAGTTGAATAGTTTTCTGAGTATCGATCTGATGTTGGTTTCGGGCTTCGGGGTTTATACTAAGAGAATTTGTTCTCCTACTAGTTTACCGTCAGGGACTGATAGTTGTGAAATGAATAGTGATATGTAAATAACAATGGAAATGTTTTCCAGTGTTAATAACTTATATTTTCTAAACATAGAAAATAAGGAAATATGAATATATATATATATATATGATTGATGATTGATTGATAGAATTTCCATTAGGAAATGATATCGTTGTTTGCACGCGTGTTCTTCTTTGATAGTTAACTCACAGACTATCGAAGTTTTGACCATTTTAACGTTGTTAATATGGAGAGACTGGTTGGATTATTATCCAAAGAACCACTCTGTATTGGCATAAGCGTTGCGAATCATATATGCCAAAGATAATTGAAGACGGAGTAAAGTGCAAGGGCTATTGTATAAGTCTTAGATAACAGTGCCTAAGATGGATGTACTGAATAGTGCCTTCGGTTCATCCTGTTCCTAGATGACTTGTATGGATGAATGTTTGACTGAGTATTTCCAGACGATCATGTATATTGATTTCTCCAACCATACCAAGAGTGAAAGCGGAGAAGGAAACTTCTTTTAGCTAACACATAATGTATTGTTGTAGACGTCAATCGGTGATTTGATGGATTTGACGATGTGACATTCAAAGCGAATCTGATGTGATGACGAAGCGTAACCTCAAGCCTCATCAACCGGTAAATGACAGAAATCGGGCAGGTAGCATGGCTAAGTAGGTTGCTCCGAAGTAGGGTGTATAATCACTTGATATAGAGTTTCATTTATTTCTAAAAATCTATTGTCGATACTGTCCCATTCGGGAAACGGTTGCTGATCCCAACCGTTGGTGATATACATTCGATACACTCAAGCGAAATGAGTGGTCGGTCATGTGTGGCCGGGTTGCAAGATGTTCTTGTTGAACCCAGTGTATTCCTCTCTAGAGGTACACTAGCGAAAGGTGGTTCCATACCTTGTCATAGTTGGAAATCCATTACCCAGTACGTGCTTGCGGTTTTGATTGTATACTATATATGTAGAACGTGAGATGAAACCGTTTCTGCTAGATGATTATTATTATTGTGGTTGATAGACATTATAATAATATCAATAAGGTTTTTGATATAAAGATATTTTGGATTCTCATTAGGGAAAACCCATTCCGTTATACGGCGTGGTCTTATGAGTCAAGTATTCGGGATTTACAGATATACCTGAAAAGCTGGAGCAGGAGGCTTCAGGATCATATAGCTATAGTTTATTTCCGCTGTGTTGTAAGTGTTCTACTCTGATAATGTTATTGTATACATATATTGATTTTATTTCAAGATATGATTACCTATTATATGTTAATTGTTTTGCTGTGAGATTCGTGTTACTATGATGTTGTGTTCTTCTTCTTCTATTCTAAGTTTCTATCTTATCTATTCTCACCCTCTAATTTCTTTCATTAATCATCCGGTATTTTCGACACTTGGATGTTCGATATGTGTTGTATATCGGATAACCAAGGTCGCCAAAAACCCGGGTCATTACAGTGGTCTTAACTTAAACCAAGTCTCCTTTGGGTTATAAAGTCGGAAATACTACACATGCAATTTCAATTTACCAACAAATTTCCCTATCTGTAAGCACCATTATGGTCATGTGCTCCATCCTAGCTTAATGAACTTTTACAAGAGAAAACCCTAAAGCCTTTCTTAGAAGCGGCACCACTTCCAAGTTCGTAAAGGTAAAGTTCTTTTCTTTTTCAAAGTCTCTGTTACCAGACTACTAGAACTTTATAAAGAGTTATTCAACTCAGCCTTTCCATACTTGTAACAGTTTACACAAATTACACTTAGTGTCTCCCCAATCATATGATAGTTTGTTTTTACCCGTTAAACCTTAAACTTAAGTTAATTAATATTAAGGTTGGGTTTCCACTGTCATTGATTAATACAAGGTTTAAGTCCCATTCTGACTGATGTGGATCTTACCATTTCTCTGGTCAAGGTTTTTTGTGAATGGGTTTGGCAAATTATCATTGGATCTTATATAGACAATAGTAGTAATTCCATAATTTATTATTTGTCTAACATATTCATATCTAAGACTTATATATCTTGATTTTCCATTATACATGTTACTATATGCTCGTGACATAGTAGCCTGACTATCGCACCGTAATGATATGGCTGGCATTGGTTTTGGCCATAGCTTGATATCTAGTAACATATTTCGTAGCCGTTCTGCCTCTTTTCCTGCCGTAGCAAGTGCTATAAATTCTGATTCCATTGTGAAGTCTGAAATGCAAGTTTCTTTCTTTGATGCCCAAGAAACAATACCTCCACCTAATGTGAAAATCCAACCCCAAGTAGATTTATTATCACCGGCGCTAGTTATCCAACTTGCATCAGTATATCCTTCTAGTACACTTGGAAATCCATTGTAAACAAGTCCTAGATAATTGGTTCTTTTTAGGTAACTAGGTAATCTTCCAATTGTTTTCCAATGATCTATACCAGGACTGCTAGTATATCGTGCAAGTTTGCATATTGCATATGCTATGTCTGGTCTTGTACAGTGCATTGCATACATTATACTTCCAATAGCGCTTGCATATTCGAGTTGAGCAGTACATCTTCCTGCATTTTTATTGAGATTGATACTCAAGTCTATTGGGGTACTAGAATCTTTAATTTTAAGATGTCCAAACTTCTGAAGCACATTTTGAAAATAATGTGACTGATTTAGTGCATAACCCCCCTAACTTTATTAACTTTTATACCTAGAATTGTATCAACTTCATTTAGATCTTTCGTTTTGAATTTTGAAATTAAATAATTCTTGGTGTCTTGTATTCCTTTCATATTAGTACCGAATATTAATAAGTCATCTACATATAAACAAATGATTAATCCATATTCCTTTGTAAACTTGGAATAGATGCATTTGTCTGCACTATTATATGTAAAGCCATTTTGAAGTATAATTGAGTCAAATTTCTCATGCCACTGTTTTGGTTCTTGTTTTAATCCGTATAACGATTTTGTTAATTTTTAAACTTTTCTTTCATTCCTAGGAAGGATAAAGCCCTCTGGTTGTTCCATGTAAACTTCTACATTAAGTTCACCATTAAGGAAGGCTATTTTGACATCCATTTGGTGGATATGCAACTGATAGATTGATGCTAATGCTATTAGTACTCGAATTGATGTAATTCTTGCAACCGGAGCAAATGTATCAAAGAAATCAATTCCTTCCTTTTGCCGAAAACCTTTGGCTACTAATCTAGCCTTGAAAGTTTGCACGCTACCATCGTTATTACATTTTCTTCGAAACACCCATTTGCAACAAATAGGTTTTGACCCTTGAGGCAAGTCTACCAATACCCAAGTATTGTTTGATAAAATCGAATCAATTTCATTGTTAATTGCCTCCTTCCAAATAGCAGAATCTCTGGAAGTTATAGCTTCTTTGTATGTTTATGGATCATCTTCTTTATTCAGTACAATAGGAATTTTGTTAGTAACTTCATCTCGAGTTCCTTCTACAAGGAATGCTATAGCTTGAGAAGATATAAAATCTGGACTAAAAGATTTCTCTTTTCTAACTCCTTGTGTCCTTATTTCTGTCTGTTCATTTGTTACTTTTCTTTTATTACTAGCAGAAGTAGCATACATTGATGTTTGAGTAATATTGGGGTTTAGTGACAGATTTGCATTTGAATCATTTTTGAATTTATTTTCAATAAACTCAACATCCCTTGATTCAACAATCGTTGTTGAGGATAAATCTAGTAGTCTATATGCTTTAGAGTTTTCATAATATCCTACAAACAAACTTTTCAATGCTCTTGGACCTAGTTTATCCCGTTTTGGATCAATCCCCTATAAAAGGCAATACACCGCCCACACTTTTAGATACCGCAGATTAGATTTTCGACCATTCCATAGTTCATAAGGAGAAACTTTAGTTTTCCTTGAAGTGATTCTATTGTGCAAATGACATGCAGACAATAATGCTTCCCCCCATAAGTTAAGTGGTAATTTAACATTTAATAACATAGAATTTACCATATCAACCAGAGTTCAATTATTCCTTTCAGCCAAACCATTTTGTTGTAGTGTGTTTGTCGTAGTGTGGTAATGAATAATCCTATGTTCTTCACAGAAGATAGAAAATTCAGCGGAGAAGTATTCTCCTTCTCTTTCACTACGTAGAACCTTTATTTTCCTACCTTTTCGATTTTCAACTTCTGTTTCATAGCGTTTGAACATGTCAAAAGCTTCATCTTTATTTCTTAGCAAATACACACATGTGTATTTAGAAAAATCAATAAAGGTAATGAAATACCTTTTTCCACCTCTGGTTAAAACTCCATTTAATTCACATATATCGGAATGAATTAAATCCAAGAGTTCTGGGTTTCTTTCAAATGTTGGGAATGGTTTCTTTGTAATCTTGGCTTGTATACATATCTCACATTTATCATGTTTATCATCAGTAGTAGAAATAAGACCATGTTTTGCCATATATTTCAAAGATCTATAACTTAAATGCCCTAAACGTGCATGCCATAATGATAAAGAATCAACAGTATAAGCAGAACATTAATTTATTTCATTAATACTGAATTTGAACATCCAATTACATGCATAACCTTCACCCACAAACATGCCATTTTTGGATAGAATTAAACTATCAGCCTCTAACACAGATTTGACACCACTCTTGCATAGGAATGATGCAGAAACCAGATTCTTTTTAATATCAGGAACATGGCGTACATTAGTGAGAGTGATCTTCTTGTTGGAAGTAAAATGGATCTCCACATTTCCTTTCCCCGGAACCTTTGCACCATTTCCATTTTCCATAAGCACTTCCTGTTGATCTGCCAATTCTGTGTAAATTTTGAAAAACCTTTTTTGTTGCAAACATGAACTGTTACAATAGAATCACACCACCCATCCGAAGATTTGTTTCAGCAATGGCCATGTGCAAGTCAGTTATCATGCCAATTTGCAAATCTGAAACCATAGAAATGATCTCTTGGACTTCATCATTCTCAACCATATTTGCATTTTTAGACTGGACTTTTTGTTTTGGAGGTGCCCTGCACTCTCGTTTGAAGTGCCCAAATTTGCCGTAGTTATAGCAAGCCTTGTTTTTCTTATCCTTTGGATTAGAGTTGGCATCGGACTTAGTTTTCTTATTTGGCTTAAAGTTCTGGTTCTGAGCATTATTTCTCTTCTTTCCAGAATTGACATTGTTCACGTTTGTTATTGGAAAAACACCATCACGAATTCTATTTTCCTCCTCAATCTATATGTGTTTTCCAATCCGTTCCAACATGAGTTCTTCAGTCATGTGTAAGAGCTTTTTATGAAAATTATTCCAACTAGGTGGAAGTTTAGCAATAATAGCTCCTACTTAAATTGATTTTGGAATTTGCATTTTTAAATCAACAAGTTTTCCAACCAGAACTTGCAAGTCATGCATTTGGTCCATAACAGAGACATCATCTTTCATTTCAAATTCAAAATATTGTAAAGTTAAAAACCTATCTGTTTTGTACTTTGCTTCCAGCGCATCCCAGATTTCTTTAGGCGACTTCAGCAGGGTGTAGAGATCGTACAACCGACGGATAATGTATTAAGAGTGTGGCCTCGGCATAGCAGTTCATCTTCCTCGCGTTTCATCCTCTTTTTCTTCAGTTCTTCTTTATCTTTGTCTGTTGGAGGAGGAATCGATGGAAGGTTTTCATCAAGTACGTATGAAACTTTAAGGGTAGTAAGGAGGAACTTCATTTTGTCCTGTCAACGCGTGAAATTTGTTCCATCCATTCTTTCAAGGCGGACGAAGTCTTGGTTCATCAATTTGAAGGCGGATTCTGCACTATTATCCATAGTGGATATTGCTTTGATTTTGTTGTAAAATTACAGTAGAGAATAAAGTAGAGTTGGTTTTGCGGTGCGGGCTCGCTGTCCTTAAAGCAATATTTGTCCCCACTCGTATGAGTTTGCTAACAGGTTGAATGACAGACTGCTTTCTAGGATACAAAAACCAAAACTCAGAGGCCTGGCAATGCCTGTGAGTTGTACGTAAGTTTTATTGATAGCAGATAAAATAGAAACTTATGTGTAGGAGGAGAGAAGAGAATAGCGAAAAGGTACTCTGGACTGGGCAGAAGGAAATGTTTTAATAAGAGGCGAACAGGTATGACCGTTTGGAAACAATTGCATTCGAACAGACACGTTGTAATAACCCATATTTTTATAATTAATATATGGATTAATTAATTAAGGAAGAAAATTCAAAAGTGCGCAAGAAAATGTAGAAAAGCATTAATGTAAAGAAAGGCATGTGACAAATTAAAGGTAAGAAGATTAACATATTAGTACGTGCATTAAATAAGGAGATTTAACGCAATAATGCATATGGTAAAAGTATTAAATAAATAGATGTATATATGTACATATGTGCAATTATGTTATAAAGATACAAATTTAAAAATGTGTCAGTACAGAAGGAATCAATACATGCAATAAATTGATTGCAACAAAATAAAGAAAAACATATATTTGTAGATATGTTTAATATGGCATTGATTAGAAAACAAGTAATTTGTCATTTATGTTCGATTGATGGTCATTTATGTTTATTTGATGACAATTTAGGAAACCATGTAATTAATCTTAATTTGTATGAATACTTATGCTAATTTGTCACTTATGTCAATTAACATTAAAGAGAATATGATAATTTGTCAATTATGTTAATTGACAATAAAAAAAAGGAGCGCATAAAAAATAAAAAGATTGGCAAAGTAATGTATGTATTAAAAAAAATATAGAATACACACACACACACACACACACACATATATATATATATATATATATGACGTGTACGCATCATGTGGACGTGGGGCATTTTTGTTGGTCAAGGATTGTTTTTTTGAACGTGGCCTTCTCTCATTGGCCTGGTGATGAATTCTGAGATATTTGGGCTCATGTGTCATGCTGTGATTGGCTGAGTGACACATTTCTTTGGTTTGGATGGCTCTGATTACTCCTAGACTGATCTAAAGGCTAGAATTAATCCTACACTCTTATATAATCACATCTAACCTAAACTCTAAATCAAAACAAAAATCATTCTCAAGCCGCCATGCTGCTGCAATATACACTGAGCAAGCTTCTCTTATTCAATGAATTAAAACTAAGATGGTAGAAAAAGGATTCTACGCTTAATCTATTCTCTTCTTTAATCCATTCATAGTGAGTATAGCTTCTTTAACAAGATAATTGTTGAACGTAATTGCGATGGGTTTATAAGTTTGACTATATGAATATGACTAATTACATATACTTGATTAAGTCCATTTTATGATGTTAATTCATGTGTCTAATTGTGTATGCTCGATCAGATTCATTTTATGATGTTGTCGTATGCAAGTTTTTATGCAAATCATATGCAAGTTTATATGTAAATCATGTGATATTAGTCTACATGTATAATTACATATGCAAGTTTATATGCAAGTTTGTATGCAAATCATATGCAAGTTTATGTGAAAATCATATTCGTACATGCAAGTTCCAATTTATTTGTTTAGATCTATGCAAGTCATATTTTATTTGATTAGATCCATGCCAGGTTATATGTCTATGCAAATTCATATTTTATATGTCTATTGCTTATGCAAGTCATTGATTACGCAAATTTATGTCAATGTAAATTATGATCATGCAAGTTGATGATCCATGCTAGTCTATTTTTATATGTTAGTTTAGATCTAATTTTTTATGCAAGTCCATATGTTAATTTAGATCTAATTTGTTATTCAAGTCCATATGTTAATTTAGATCTAATTTGCTATGCAAGTTCATATGTTAATTCAGATCTAACTTGTTATGCAAGTTCATATGCTAATTTAGATCTAATTTGTTATGCAAGTCCATATGTTAATTTAGATCTAATTTGATATGCTAGTCTATATGTTAATTTAGATCTAATTTGTTATGCAAGTTCATAAGTTAATTTAGATCTAATTTGTTGTGCAAGTTCATATGTTAATTTAGATCTAATTTGTTGTGCAAGTCCATATGTTAATTTAGATCTAATTTGTTGTGCAATTCCATATGTTAATTTAGATCTAATTTGTTATGGAAGTTCATATGACAATTTAGATCTAATTTTTATGCAAGTTCATATGTTAATTTAGATCTAACTTGTTGTGCAAGCTCATATGTTAATTTAGATCTATTTTTTTTATGCAAGTTCATAAATGGGATCTTTGTTATATGCTAGTTATGTTCATAATTGGATCTATATTGTTTTATGCCAGTTTGGATGTTATATGTCTCTTTCTTTCCCTTTTTCTTATGAGCTAGGCTAATTGCGAGCCTAACGTATTATATGAATCATACGAACGATTGACGTTGGGAAACATTAAATATTGGACATTATTTAATTGGCATAAAATGGGTTGTAATCATATAATTAATTTTGGGCGTATCTAGTAAATGTGGTATAACTTCAATTGACCACACTTATGGATAATTCACATATAAATCTAGACTTGGACATAAAAGGTATATATGTAAATTGGTTAAAAGACGAACATGCATAACCCGAGGTTAGATTCAGTTGCGGTGTAAGACTACCGAACCGTCCGGCACATCCAGCGACCGCAACAACATAGATCTAATGTGAGAGGTTAGCGCATTAAGCCCAAAAACCAAGGTTAGAATGTGTTTGCGATAGAAGTCTGCCCGGAACCGCCCGGCACATCCAGTAACTGCAAACAACAGTTCTAATGTGAGAGGTTGGTGCATTAATAAATTAATTAATGCCAATGAACATACATGCTTAGAACAGAAGGGTTAAGTAACATATGAATAGGCGACACTTAACCAATACAACATGTTAATTAGATAAGTGGGTGGGGTTAAGTAAATTGAGAACAGTTAACCAATACAACATGTTAATTAGATAAGTGGGTGGGGTTAAGTAAATTGAGAACACTCAACCAATAAAACATGTTAATTAGATAAGTGGGTGGGGTTAAGTAAATTTAAAACACTTAACCAATATAACATGATGAATGAACAGGGTTAAGTTAATAAGAAACACTTAACCAATACAACATGATGTGTGGGTGGGTTAAGATAACATGAATGGACAGCACTTAACCAATATTACATGAACAAAGGGGATAAGGTTAAGGCAAGCTTAACCAATAATACATATTGACTTGATAAGTAGGAGGGTAAAGTAAACCTTGGGTATGTGGGTAATATTAGTGTATATAGGCCCACAAACTTAACCGTTAAATAAACATGTTTGAATCAGTGGGAGGGTTAAGTACATCTCGTGTAGGTGGGTAATATTTGCATATATAGGCCCACAAACTTAACCAGTAGGAAACCCTAGTAATGGGGACCCATTTCAGCAGTAACCCACATAGATGTATCATGGTACCCTGAACTAGGCAGGGTGGGGCACGATTACTGGGCTGAATATTAGCGATCAAAATAGCGGCGGGTGGTGCGGCAGTGTAGGTTCCGACGGAGTATGGGCATGCACGTGCTCCGGAGTGGAAAAATCAGGCACTGGGCATCAGTAGTATACACTATGCATCTTCAATTGTGTCGGGTTGCCATCATAGGGATTGACACACCCTATGGTGGGACCAGCACAGGTATCTACATACAAGCGGGGCCGAATGACACAAGTAAACAAGCGGGGCCGAATGACACAAGTAAACAAGCGGAGCCGAATGACACAAGTAATAAATACATGCGAGTTAGGGAGCCGATCGATTAAGCGATAAGGGGGTAGTGTGGGGACATCTAGTATTCAGTATGGGAAATAAGGATTGTATGGGGTGAATACCTCTTCCTAGATGTTACACCTAAGGACTACCAATTACAAGATGGGGATCAACTTTCAGTATGGAACTAGTAACGTTGAGGTGAAATTAGCATTGGTGTAGTGCAGTAATTATCTTTTAGTGATTAGAAGTGCGTTCAACGTTTATCTTATTCATCCTGCTTGCCTTGTCATGCATATTTATGTATAGTCATTTCTTACTTTCCAGTTTATGTTCTTATCCTGTTACTTTAGTGATTATATTGTTAAAGTCACTGGACTCACTAGGCCTATGTCTGACCAAGTTTTCTTTCGCCTCTTTTCTTCCGTTCCCCCCCCCCCCCACCCTCAGGTTTTTAGGGAGGAAATACTCAAGCTTAGTTCGGATATCCCTTCTTCCAGCTTGAAGTTGAAAGATGAATTGCTTGTCTTTGATTCAGCTTATCTATGGCATTTTCTGTTGGGGATTATAGTTTTAATATTAAGTACTCTGAAGGTTTTGTACAAGACTGATATTATGTAATTGGTTTTGGTATTTGGAAATGTAATCAAACTTATTTCTGTTTCCGCTGCAATAAAGTTATAAAAATTTTCAACTACTACTTTCTTTGTCTTGTAATATTCCGTTCTGTTTACTTATAATACTCCACGAAACTTAATGCATACCCTTTGTGAGTGGCGTTAACGGACGTGTGGTGTTACATTTGGTATCAGAGCTGAAGGTTACCAGATTAGATAAAAGTTTTTGAAAACTATTTTCAAAAAGGTTTTAAAAGGAAGTATTTTCAAAAGGAAAGTTTATTTTGAAAAACATAATCCCCCAAAGCCATATATCTTTCTTTCGATTCTTTGTTTTGAGTTCCTTCCTCTTTCCCTTTTGAATCTCTTCCTCCGCATATAGATGCTTTTTCTAAGATGTGTAAGGACTTCCATGCGGAAAAACGCTTCATGGGACTGAGACGTTTGTTGAGGCTAGAAGTTAGCTCAACAAAGTGGAGGACTTGTTGCTACCCTTGAGATAGACGATGGGAGGAAGGTTCAACCAGCTTCTTGGTTAATGAAGGATGAAGCTTCATTTTGGTGGGAGGTAAAGAATGGAGAACGTGCAGGGGAGACATGGATAGGACACATGATAAGCAAGTGGATCCAAAGAAAGGCGGTAAGGATAACAAGGGCCAAGAGAAAAAGGAAGTACCACAATTATGAAATACCTGGCCACTTAAAGAAAGACGTTAGAAAGAAGAAGAAGACTAGTTGTTATCATTACGGAGAGGCAGGACATCTTATCAGGATTGTCCAAAAAGGCAAGGGCAAGGGTAAGGACAAAGTACAAGATCTTCAGAAGGGCGGGTTGTGTTCTCGTGTTCAGTATATCGGAAAGATATAGGAAGTTTTGGTTGGAGATTTGATTTCTTTTTCCTAGAACTCTTTTCGACTTTTGCGCTTCACACTCATTTGTATCTGCTTCGATAGTTGAAACACTGCACCTAAATACTAGTCCAGTTATGGATCCCAATGTAGTCTCAAATCCTATTGGTGCTCGACTCACTTATCTATGGTTTGTTGGGATTTGAGAGTGTCTATCTTGGGCGTTGGGCTTGAATGCAATGCCTTCGTTCTTGGTTTCACGGGCTATAGCTTGATTCTAGGAATGGATTGGCTAGCCAGGCATGGTACTATCCTAGACTGTGTAAAGAGGGTAGTTAAACTATTGACTCGTTGTGGAAACACCCTTGATATTTCCTGTGACTCTAGGGGTTTAGTTATGCTTAGCTACCTAGAATCTCTTGATGCATTCATCGATGATTTGAAATTGGTTCGTGTGGTCCGTGAGTTTGATGAAGTCTTTGATGAAGTTTGGGGTTTACCCCCGAGGCATGAAATAGACTTTGCGTATCACGAGACGAGAACTTGAGGAAGACAATCCTTGAAGAAGCGTTTACATGATACCGCGGAAGTAGTGGAGCCGAGCATGCTTAGGGAAGTGGAAGTGGAGCAAGATGCCATGATTAGATGAGCTCCTACATGCATCCTTGGATCGAAAGTCAAGAAGTTACACAACCGAGAGGTCAAGTGGTTAAAGTCCAATGGCGAGATGATCAAGGAGACGCGACTTGGGAGATGGAAGACAAGATGCATACACTGTACCCTTCCCTTTTGGAGGGCATGTTCTTAACTTCTCCTTTTTCTGTTGCTTTGTTTATACTTGTTCTATCGTTCAGTTTGTCCTCTCGATTACATCTTCGATCTTTAGGTAGGAAAATCCTATGGTTGTAAACATGTGTTTGAGACATGTTATGTTTGGTGGATGCAAGTGTTTGCTAGTGGTTGCTCGTGGATGCATTTACACACACATTAGGCACTAGATCGGCTCTATCACTTTCATATTGCATATGAATAAGTGTTCATAATTAAGTTGATGGATGTATATTGAATGTGTTATCATATGGGTGTTGCATCTGAATGAATGATTGTGCACGCATGTAAAAATGATATGTCATTAGGATTCTTTTGCATACATAATGGACGCATCATGTGGCGCACATGGTGCATTTTTGTTGGTCAAGGATTGTTTTTTTGAACGTGGCCTTCTTTGATTGGCCTGGTGACGAATTCTGAGGTATTAGGGCTTATGTGTCGTGCTGTGCTTGGCTGAGTGACACATCTCTTTGGTTTGGATGGCTCTGGTTACTCCTATACTGATCTAAAGGCTAGAATTAATCCTACACTCTTATATAATCGCATCTAACCTAAACACTAAATCAAAACAAAAATCATTCTCAAGCCACCATGCTGCTGCAACATAGACTGAGCAAGTTTCTCTTATTCAACGAATTAAAACTTAGGATGGTGGAAAAAGGATTCTACGCTTAATCTATTCTCTTCTTTAATCCGTTCATAGTGAGTACAGCTTCTTTAACAAGATAATTGTTGAACGTAATTGTGATGGGTTTATATGTTGGACTATATGAATATGACAAATTACATATACATGATTAAGTCCATTTTTATGATGTTAATTCATGTGTCTAATTGTGTATGCTCGATCAGATTCATTTTATGATGTTGTTGTACGCAAGTTTGTATGCAAATCATATGCAAATTTATATGTTAATCAAGTGATATTAGTCTACTATCAAATTACATTTGCAAGTTTATATGCAAGTTTGTATGCAATTCATATGCAATTTTATGTGAAAATCATATTCATACATGCAAGTTCCTATTTGTATGTTTAGATCTATGCATGTCATATTTTATATGATTAGATCCATGCCAGGCTATATGTTTATGCAAATTCATATTTTATATGCTATTGCTTATGCAAGTCATTGATTACGCAAATTTATGTCAATCTAAATTATGATCATGCAAGTTTATGATCCCTGCTAGTCTATTTTTAAATGTTAATTTAGATCTAATTTGTTATGCAAGTACATATATTAATTTAGATCTAATTTGTTATGCAAAGTCCATATGTTAATTAAGATCTAATTTGTTATGCAAGTTCATATGTTAATTTAGATCTAACTTATTATGCAAGTTCATATGCTAATTTAGATCTAACTTGTTATGCAAGTCCATATGTTAATTTAGATCTAATTTGTTATGCAAGTCCATATGTTAATTTAGATCTAATTTGTTATGCAAGTCCATATGTTAATTTAGATCTAATTTTTTGTGCAATTTCATATGTTAATTTAGATCTAATTTGTTGTGCAAGTCCATATATGTTAATTTAGATCTAATTTGTTATGCAAGTCCATAAGTAAATTTAGATCTAATTTGTTATGGAAGTTCATATGTTAATTTAGATCTAATTTGTTATGCAAGTTCATATGTTAATTTAGATCTAACTTGTTATGCAAGTTCTTATGTTAATTTAGATCTATTTTGTTATGCAAGTTCACAAATGGGATCTTTGTTATATGTTAGTTATGTTCATAATTGGATCTATATTGTTTAATGCCAGTTTGGATGTTATACGTCTCTTTCTTTCCCTTTTTCTTATGAGTCAGGCTAATTGCGAGCCTAACATATTATATGAATCATATGAACAACTGACGTTGGGAAACATTAAATATTGGACATTATGTAATTGACATAAAATGGGTTGTAATCATATAATTAATTTTGGGCATATCTAGTAAATGTGGCATAACTTAAATTGACCACACTTATGGATAATTTACATATAAATCTAGACTTGGACATAAATGGTAAATATGTAAATTGGTTAAAAGATGAACATGCCTAACACGAGGTTAGATTCAGTTGCGGTATAAGACTGTCGAACCGTCCGGCACATCCAGCGACTGCAACAGCATAGATCTAATGTGAGAGGTTAGCGCATTAAGCCCAAAACCCGAGGTTATAATGTGTTTGCGGTGGAAGTCTTCCAGGAACCGCCCGACACATCCAGCAACCGCAAACAACAGTTCTAATGTGAGAGGTTGGTGCATTAATAAATTAATTAATGCCAATGAACAGACATGCTTAGAACGGAAGGATTAAGTAAAATATGAATAGGCGACACTTAAACAGTACAACATGTTAATTAGATAAGTGGGTGGGGTTAAGTAAATTGAGAACACTTAACCAATACAACATGTTAATTAGATAAGTGGGTGGAGTTAAGTAAATTGAGAACAATTAACCAATACAACATGTTAATTAGACAAGTGGGTGGGGTTAAGTAAATTTAAAACACTTAACTAATATAACATGATGAATGAACAAGGTTAAGTTAATAAGAAACACTTAACCAATACAACATTATGTGTGGGTGGGTTAAGTTAACATGAATAGAAAACACTTAACCAATATTACATGAACAAAGGGGATAGGGTTAAGGCAAGCTTAACCAACAATACATATTAACTTGATAAGTAGGCGGGTTAAGTAAACCTTGGGTAGGTGGGTAATATTAGTGTATATAGGCCCACAAACTTAACCATTAAATAAACATGTTTGAATCAGTGGGAGGGTTAAGTACATCTCGTGTAGGTGGGTAATATTTGCATATATAGGCCCATAAACTTAACTAGTAGGAAACCCTAGTAACGGGGATCCATTTCAGCAGTAACCCACATAGATGTATCATGGTACCCTGAACTAGGCAGGGTGGGGCATGATTACTGGGCTGATTATAAGCAGTCAAAATAGCGGCGGGTGGTGCGACAGTGTAGGTTCCGATGAAGTATGGGTGTGCACGTGCTCCAGAGTGGAAAATGCAGGCACTGGACATCAGTAGTATACACTGTGCATCTTGAATTGTGTCGGGTTGCCACCATAGGGATTGATACACCGTATGGTAGGACCAACATAGGTATCTACATACAAGCAGGGCCGAATGACACAAGTAAACAAGCGGGGCCGAATGACATAAGTAAACAAGTGGGGCCGAATTACACAAGTAATAAATACATGCGATTTATGGAGCCGATCGATTAAGCGATAAGGGGGTAGTGTGGGGACATCTAGCATTTAGTATGGGCAAGTAAGGATTGTATGGGGTGAATACCTCTTACTAGATGTTACGCCTGAGGATTACCAATTACAAGATGGGGATCAACTTTCAGTATGGAACTAGTAACAGTGCGGTGAAATTGGCATTGGTGCAGTGTAGTAATTATCCTTTAGTGATTAGAAGCGCGATCAACGTTTATCTTATTCATCCTGCTTACCTTGTTATGCATATTTATGTATAGTCATTTCTTACTTTCCAATTTATGTTCTTATCCTGTTACTTTAATGATTATGTTGTTAAAGTCACTGGACTCACCAGACTTATGTCTGACCTAGTTTGTTTTCGCCACTTTTCTTCCGTCCCCCCCCCCCCCCAAAGGTTTTTAGGGAGGAAATACCTAAGTTTAGTTCGAATATCCCTTCTTCCAGCTTGAAGTTGAAAGATGAATTGCTTGGCTTTAATTCGGCTTATCTATGGCATTTTCTGGTGCGGATTACAGTTTTAATATTAAGTACTCTGATGGTTTTGTACAAGACTGATATTATGTACTTGGTTTTGGTATTTGGAAATGTAATCAAACTTATTTCTATTTCTGCTGCAATGAAGTTATAAAAAAATTTCAAGTACTGCTTTCTCTATCTTGTAATATTCCGTTCTATTTACTTATAATACTCCACGAAACTTAATACATTCCCTTTGTGAGTGACATTAACGGACGTGGGGTGTTACACGCGTTCGTCTGTTCAAATTCAAAAACATGACTGGTTGCAATCAGCCATATCTCTTCCGTACGGTCACACATGCGCCCACCTGCCCCAAGTGCCCAATCTTTGACCCTTAATAAATATTTTATAGGCCCAAGCCCACATGCTTACCAATCCAAGCCACCACTCAAGCCCAAGTCAATTTAATTCACAATATCATATACAAGGCTTTGTTAAATATCTTTGAATAGTCCAGAGAACTTGGTGATGTGGGACTTAATTGTTCTCCTCATTAAGACAATCTACCTCAACACCATTACTAAATGGGTATAGCTGTGCCTATCCAATCTGAAGTCTCTTCGCAAATGTGCACCATCTCCGTGTCAGCAATCCGAATTCTCAAACTCCTATGTTCACTTCATCTCCACTGCATTAGGCAAGCCTCATTTACTATCACTTCAGCATCTTTACACCAGAGAGCCGACCCCTTACTTACACTTTAACATCCATATACTCGAATTACAAAAACGATTTATGAAGTCCGGGAACTTGATTTAGTCATTATACTCGAATTCATGAAGTATGGGACCAATATCCGAAACTCTAGCAACTATATCTGAACTTACAAATTTTGAGAGGGAAGAATCCGCAATTTTGCCGTAAGTGGATTTGGGTTCGGTCTTGGATTCATATCTGAGGAAGAAGAGAATAAAGATAGAGAGAGCTTGCGATATTTGTTTACAGGTAAGGAGCTAGGATTCAGATCTAGGTTTTACTAATTTTGGGGGTTGGGAAGATGCTTTTGGATTTTCTCTAAACGTTAAACAGAAGCGAATTAACCATAGTGAGGGAACACGAAATTTCAATGACTCCTGTGGCGGGAATGAAAATGCAGAGCGGAAAATATTTCCAAATGTCTAATACTCCTTTAGTCCATTACTTGAAATTGCTAATCATAATTTTCTAATTCATTAATAACATTATTTTCTAATTATGAGTGTCGAAAGTTTTCAAATTTTGGTTTTTAAATATTATGAATTTTTTAAACATTTATTATTTATTATTAGTTATGGATCATTCCAAAACATAGGACATTTGATTCTTGAAGAAAACTACAATATTTCTGAAGTGATGGTTAAATTGAAATTTACAGTTAAAAATTTAAATTGCTAAAATTTGCAAATATTTGATTTTTGCAACTAAATTTCAAAAATACAAAATTGAAATCTTCCGTCTGATATTAGTATTATACTATTATTACTACTAAAAGTAATACTAAGTCTATCAAAACTAAGCCTATTAGTATTTTAATAGTAATAAATTAATCATGAATTATTAATATTTATTGTTAATTATAAATTATTATATATTTGATATTAATTACTCGATATTACTTAGTAATAGCTGGAAAGTAAAATTAAGCCTTTTGAAATACGAATTATATATAATTATTAGTAATTAGCGATTATTTATTAATATTCATTAATTATTGTAAGTTATAAATGATTAACACAATATTAATAACGATTAATTATTAAATAATAATAAATAATATAATATTATTAATGATTACTAATAAGTAATATAATATTATAGTTAGTAATTAGTAACATATAATTAATATAATATTATAATGATTAATTATTGAATAATAAAAATAATCAATATTAGTTTTAAGAATGTATTCTAATTATTAATTATTGACTAAAGAAAATTGGTAACAGACATTTTATGATCATTGCAATATTACACCAGTTAAAACAGGCATTTTATAACCGTTGTAAAATTGACACCTTTTACAATGGGCATTACCTATTGTAAAATTTCACCTCTCAACCAGTCCGTTCTGCTCAGATGTGTAAGGACATGTTATCATATGAGTGATTCATTTTTCAGAAAAGTAACCTCATAGGTTTGAATTATGTTCCTCCATCTGTTTGGAATATTTTGAGTTTACTGTTTATTTCTCTTCAGCTTGCACTATTAACTGAATAACAACATTAGATGTTTCTGGTTTTGACTTAAGAAAATAAATCCATGTGAATTGTGAATATGATTCAACAAAGGAAATGTAAGTAATTATATCCATAGTTAGAGTTGATTCGGCCTGGACCACATAAGTCAGCAACTACCGTCTCTAGTGGCATGTTATATATTGTTTATGATTGGGGGAATGGTAGCTTATGACATTTTCCTAATTTACAAGGTGCACAGACATAAGAGTGAGAGATATTAGGAAATTTAATATTATTATTCCTTAGCACTTGTTTTATAATATTAATGTTTGGGTGAACTAGTTTACAATGCCATAGATCAATCATATTGACATCAGTATTTTTATTATACTAGAGTAGTAACACCATTGTCTTCTATCAGGTTTCTTATTTCCCTTCACAAGGTTGAAGGTGTACAGACCATGATGCTCATTACCCTATAAAAAAATTCTTTATCATATAAGTCTCTAACCAAACAGTGATCTGGAAAGAATTCTAAGTAAACTTGGTTGTCTTTGACAAATTGAGGTACACTCATTATTATTTTTTATTTCAGGTAGTCTAAGTAGGTTATTTAAGTATAAATTTTCTTTTCATTGAGTATATATGTGCCAGTGTGTGTGATTTGTGTTGTGGTGTCAATGCCCACAGAAGTAGATTGCGTACTTTTGTATTCTCTGCTGCTTAGGTTTAAGTTATTCAGATTACTCATGATGTGGTTGATTGCTCCAGAGTCTGGGAACCGGTCTTTTGTTTGGATGTCATATGGGTTTTCCATATTCTCAGTGTCCATCCGAGCTTTAGATCCTTCGGTTTGACCCTTTTTATATGATCTGAATTATGCCAAGTTTGCAGTTGGGAAGTTTTGTATCTAAGTGTTGTTTTTCTGATTAGGGGTATCAAACCTGAAGTAACATTTATTGGCTGTATGACCAAATTCTTGGCAAATTTTGCATCTGATTCTATTGTAGCTATTGCATCTTCCCCTTCCTCTTTGTTGTTAGGTTGACTTGACCTTGAACTATTCTGATCATATCTATTGTATTGTGTGTTTTCCTGATTTTTTTTCCTTTGTTCTGACTGTTTGTATTTTGAGCATCATTTGTAGTGTATTCTCCACGTTTGGCCTTCTTAACGTCTATCATTCCTTCATGTGCTATCAGAGTGGAGTGTACATGTTGTATTGTTGGATTAGTAGATTAAGAGGATAGCATGGTGACAACGGACTCATATTCATCATAAAGTCAACTAAGAATTGTTAGAACTTGATCAACATCAATTACTTTGTGCCCAACAACAACGAGTAAGTCATACAACAGTTTTATTTTAGTTAGGTATTCTCCTTTAGAGATTATTACTATGCTTATTGAGTTTAACTACCGTTTGTGATCCTTGCCTGTGATTGGGTATTGAACACCTGTTCGACGGTCTCGTAGATTACCTGGGCACCTTTGCATCCTATAAGCCGGGGCAAAAGTGTAGGGCTGATAAAGGAAAATAACCAAGAGCATAGCAGGCTGTCTTGACATTTGTAATGAGTAAATTCCTTTTTATGGACATGGTTTCCATTGTTTTCAATGATCATCTTTGCAGGAATTGATAGAATGCCATCAATGTACTCTTCTAACCCATATTCGGTTAGAGTAGTCATAATTTTGGAACTTCCATAGTAAGAAATGTGTTTCATTGAGTTGTATAGAAATTGTATGTTTTTTTGGGTTAATCATAGATTTTGTTCCAGGTTCACCATTAATTGTTGCATGATGTCGAAGTTGCCATATTAGAAGAGTTGTTGTTTGCCATGATTGAAATTGAATCTGAAAGGCTGATGATGCTTGATGCTGAGGGATTTGAGTCTGTCACAACCAGAGTTGATCTCTGATCAACCCTAGGATGGCGCAGAAAGAGATTAAACTGATAGGAACAGGCTTCTAGGTCTCAAGAAGTGCAGTTGATATAAGTCGGTTAAGGCCCTCTTCGATGATGAATGGGTCTTGGACGGCAGATGGTCAAGGTTATCTGCAACCAGGCTTGAACGCTAGGAAGAGGATGGCCAAGATTTCATAGATCAACTAGAGAGGAGGATGCTGCTAGGCAAAGAACAGCTATGATACCATGTAGAAAACTTGGTTGAACACAACTTGTATTATTGCTTGATTGATAATTTGAACATAGTGATAACGAGTATTTATAATACTGTATAACATAAATGTTATAATGCACAAGCACTGTGTGAAGACCCGCAACTTCCCCGTAAAGGAAAGTGCCGGATAGTTCGAGAACAAGCCACAACAGAACACATACTGAAGAATGTTTCATTGTATATTACAACAATGCATCAGATTACAAGAATATACAGAGTATAAATGAATATTACACAGAAATATCAGAGATTTAAATTACATTTAAATACAGAGCAACGGAAAATAATACAATACACAACTAGAAGAGATATACGGATACAAAGCTTTCCGGATATCATTCCAGCTGTAAACCAGGATCCTGCGAATATAAATCTGCAAAACCAAAACTACTAGCTGCCCGTGTCGAAAATAGGGGCACCCAGAGTTTAGGTTAAAACAATAAACTCTAGGTCAGTCATGTGACTGGTGTGAGAACTAAAACAGTTAATCTTTATTTTTAAAGTTAGGTAAATCAAGGGACCACGCCATATAACACGGAACGGGTTTCCTCCCAAGAATACCAGTGCATAAAACAAACAGCGCAATGCTAAATAAAGAAAAATGAAGCTGTTATAAGACCCATGTCCTATCACACAACGCAACGCAAGCCGGGGGATAGGGTTTTCCCTTATAACAGCCAAAGAATGCTTGATACGTTTAAAACAAATCATTTGATACTATAATAAGTGCATAGTGTGTAAAACAACTTCGAATCATAAGTATCAATCATAGGCGACATGAGCGTCCCATGCCACTATGTCGCCACATATAGGTTTATAATCAAAACCGCAATGTCGTATTGGAGGTTGGGTTATCATTTATGGTATGAACCGAGGCTATGGGCAAGATCCTCACCGATTCGAGACGCTCTAGTCCGCCCCTCAGGAACAGCCGCAACTGCCCCTTGGATCGTCAGGGCCGGTCCACCGATGTGGATTATTATGCCTGAACACTACGTTTCCCCACCGTATGGGGTGTAAGCCTGGCCCGTCAGCCGACCAGAAGCATCGGCCGAAACCGATATCACGAGGCGCCTCGCTTTTCAGCAAGTAATAATAAGCAATATCCACATGAGTCAAACTCGTCAGCCAGTTCAAGCATTGACGCCACTCCTAACTAGAAAGAAACGCATGTCCTCCCTGAGGTCCGTCTCCCGTTTTTAGTTCATACCGGGTGTGATACTCGCGAATCAACGTTACACAAAGCTACGCCACAAAGGCCGTGCTTCGATCATCAACCACAAGACTTTGCTTTTCAACAGAAGCCTTGATCATTTGCATCTTAGCATGCCACACAGGCAATTCACTCCATGCGATTGATATCCATCAGTATATAACCCCTGAGCTCGTACGTCTCAGAGAAGGGCGTTAAGCAAAAGAATAAATTCTCCACCGCCAAACAGATATATATTTAATAGAGATCAATCACACGGACTAAAATCCAATGTCAGACACACAGTCCATTTACAAGTCCGTTCTGGGCCTGAACGAAACCGGAGGCACCTAGTACCCCGCATATCCATCGATCTCCAAGCACGTCTGGACGATCACTAACTGTTTCCATCTTCTTGGGTGTACAGCCCAATCAAGATCATCAGTAATTACCCAAACGACGTGAAGACTTCCGGTCTTCGACCATCGTCTTCATCTTCGACTTATCGCCGTATCAGTTATTCAGAATGGGATAAACCCGGTCTTTCCGAATAACTCGCGTATATTTTTAATAAGTGTTACACAAACACAACATACGCTTCATTCCAATTCATCAGTCACTAACCGTAAATTAATCAAGAGAATAATTCCCCAAATATTAACCCCGAAGGCCGAAACCAACATCAGATCAATATTCAGAAAACCATTCTGCTTGGCTAACCGACAGTTAGTTTCTAAATTTCACATTCATAGGGAAAGGTTCCCATTAATTTTATCCAAGATAAATTCCTTGAATTTATTCTTTATTCTATTTTTGAATCTCAATTCAAATTAGTCGGGATTAGCGAACCTTACCGAAATAATTATTTATTTTAATTTCCCCATCCCAACCTATTCATCCCATGAAGTAAAACTGGTAATACTTCATATCTAACACCACAGTGTTATCGGTAAATTCAATTACCATTTCACGTTCAAATCTAATTAAAGATTTAACTATCGCCTGGATCAAAACTGGTGATACTCCATTTTCGATCATTTCAATCTAATTAAAGATTCATTAAAACTCCACTTAGTTTTAATCTTCGACTTGGTTAAAGAATCAGTGTCATTTAAAACACGGTTCACGATAAACCCAAAATCACATTCATTAATTATCGGGTTAAAGAACGAGTGTTATTTAAAACACTGTTCACGATAAACCCAAAAATCAATATCGATTCAATACTAATTAAATATTATTTAATTGGTACACTTCATTAAATCTAAATAAAAAGATTTAATCTTTTCTCAACTGGGTTCAAGAACAGTGTTAGTGAAGACACCATTCACGACAAACCCAAATCACATTTGATATTCAATACAAGGCTCTGAATAGAAAATATATCGGCTTATATTCAATATCAAATTCTACGATTAACAAATGTCGTATTGGAAATAACGATATAAATATATATCTTTCAAATTTCCATAACAACACCTGTATAATCACGAATTCCATCATCGAAATATTCCGAAGACAATTTCGATTCAAATCCACTCCAATGCAATCATTGGATATTCTGGGTATTTTTAAAATCCTTTTTAAATTCAATTTATTTATTTAAAAATAAATAGAATTATAATTCTAGTTCAAAACTAGTTCATTCCGATAAAAATCTATTTTTATCTTTTCGAATATGGAGTTTTTCATCCCAATTCTTTCTAGATCATTTCTTATGATTTTACACAAATTATTACTATTTTTAATAATTTTATCAAGGCCCGTACAGTCGATTTCCATCAACGGCCATCGAACTGCACTTACAGCGACCTTTTTCAAATTTGATTTGGACGTAACTCCAAATCCAACCGTTAGATTTCAAATTTCTAATATTCGTTAGAAAGCTCTTTTCGATACGAACCCAACGGTTCCGGTTTTAGGAGAATCCGACGGTCGGATCTCCCGAAATGTCCGTTTGAAATAAATGGTCGAAATTCACGAACTGCCGCGGCACGGCGCGTTCTATTCAGGCCATTATATTATATATATAATATATATAATATATACTTCGTCGATTTCTTTTAAAACGAATTATATAAATAGTTTTAAAATCGTTTCAAAAGCAATTTCAACTTTCTTTTCAATTCAAATCAAAATTGAATTCTTCTTTATAAATTCGTTTTAAAATTCATTTCTATTCAATTCAAATTTCAATTCAATTTGAATTCATTTCAATTCACTTTCAATTCAATTTGAATTCGTTTTCAATTCAATTCATTTCAAAATCGTTTTCAATCCAATTCATTTCGAAATCGTTTTATATTCAATTCATTTCGAATCGTTTTCAATTCAATTCATTTCGAAATCGTTTTCAATTCAATTCATTTCGAAATCGTTTTTAAATCAATTCATTTCGAAATCGTTTTCAATTCAATTCATTTCGAAATCGTTTTTAATTCAATTCATTTCAAAATCGTTTTCAATTCAATTCATTTCGAAATCGTTTTCAATTCAATTCATTTCGAAATCGTTTTCAATTCAATTCATTTCGAAATCGTTTTCAATTCAATTCATTTCGAAATCGTTTTCAATTCAATTCATTTCGAAATCGTTTTCAATTCAATTCATTTTGAAATCGTTTTCAATTCAATTCATTTCGAAATCATTTTCAATTCAATTCATTTCGAAATCGTTTTATATTCAATTCATTTCAAAATGAATAGAATCGATATAAATCGTTTACATCAAAATGGCGTCAATCTAATCAACACGGCTTCATAAATTTCTATTTTCAAATATTCTATTTCAAATATTCTATTTCAAATATTCTATTTCAAAATAGTTGTTATTATCAAATTATTTCGTTCAACACATGACCAATCTCAATGGATGAGTACTGTCAACACATGAACCTTTATTTTATTTTGATAAAGATGTAAATTTTATTACTAAAATATTTCGTTCAACACATGACCAATCTCAATGGATGAGTACTGTCAACACATGAACCTTTATTTTATAATATTATTTATTTTTCAAATTGGAATGAGGCCCAATCAATTACCATATAAAGTTAATTATATGGATTTTCATACATTACACACATATAATAGCGTTGAAAAATAATCAACCATCAACCAAAGTGCACTACACTGTATAAGCATCAAATATAGATATCTAACGCTTATAACAGCCTGTCAATCGATCGATCGACATATTTAATCAATCAGGATGAGTGCACTTCAAATTTCATCCTAACACCCGTGTGGGGTTTCAAACAATCAAACACAGATTTTAGTTGTGCAGTTGGGCGATGTGTAAAATTTATCGACCCAATCAATGTCCTTCAAATAGGTGTACATAAACAAACCTTCGGGTTTGTAAATGAATATTTTATTTTATTCACTTCACGTTAAAAATTATATATTTTAACGATAAAATATTTTATTCAACCTATGAATATTCTATTCGGTTCATTTATTCAATAAAATGATATTTTTATTTTTCTAACATATTTTAGAAAATTTCGGTGGCATAACGACACGATACTAGAAACGGGACAAGGCCTAGCCTTATCCCCGGTCTAGTGAAGGCCCACGCCATTCACACATCAATCAATCCATTTAATTTCACCAAACAATTCAATCCAATCAAATAATCTAACTAATTGATGCAATCAAACAAACAAGTCCATGGTCTGTGGACGGTTGTGTCGGGTGCTACTAAGCACCGTCTGCATCCTAATATATATATATATGAATAGAAAAAGAAATTGAAAGGTGAGAAGTTCTCACCGATAGCTATCCAAACATCTTGACTCTACTTTGATATAAATCTTATTCGTTCTCGCCTTTTTGTTACCTTCGTCGCCCGCTTTCACTACCTATGTAAAAATCGAATTTTTACTTCGCTATTCAATATATAAAAATCATATTTTTATTTCGAAGTTCAATATATAAAAACCATATTTTTATTTCGAAGTTCAATATATAAAAACCATATTTTTATTTCGAAGTTCAATATATAAAAACCATATTTTTATTTCGAAGTTCAATATATAAAAACCATATTTTTATTTCGAAGTTCAATATATAAAAACCATATTTTTATTTCGAAGTTCAATATATAAAAACCATATTTTTATTTATGCTATTTCTTTTTATATTGTTCTATATATTTTTCAACATCAAGTCTATATATTTTTATTCCTATTATACAAAATTAGATTTTTACTCCTATTCTATAAAAATTAAAAAATCCTATCTTTTTTCTTTTTCCACTTACAATGTTATTTCTAATTTTAATCTGAAAATAAAATCCATGCGTATATTTATTTGAAAATGTAAATGCTCACTGTTTGTCTTGGTGTGTTTGAACCCATCGAAAGCTTCCAGGTCACGGATTACAGACTACATTCTTCATCGTTTCTTCCCCTTTGTGTAAAACTGCTGCCTCCTTCTTCGTTAAAAACCCGCACCCAACCCCAACTCCAATTCCAAAATCGCACACCCGTCTGAGCCACCAGACATCGATCCGACCTCACCACGTTGACCGCCATCCTCCAGTCCATCGGTGCCCTCCCCGTCAGCTAACTCGATAGCCCTCGTCGGCATGAATCCGCCTGCGAACGGCGGTGCTTTGCACCCCTAAATCGAACCAAATACCAACCCATACACGATTAACTAGGTATGGATGGAGAGAGCTCGAAGAGTACTACGAAATTGCCAAAAGGATCAAACGTTTTTATTGCGAGGATTGGGAGAATTGATCGATTCAAAATCGGAGCAGTTTGGGCGTCGGATTTACCCTAGGCGGCGGCTGAGAAAAGTGATGGCCAATTAGGGTTTTTCCTTTCTATTTATAAATATTTTTAATATTATTTTATTTTCAAAATAGAGATCTTGCATTCAAACTCCAAATCAAACTCAACGACTATCGCCCCTAGCTAAATACCCCCATTCCGAACACAATGGGATGTGTTTCGTATGCCAATTCGACTGTTTCAGTCAGTTATTCTTCAAATTAAAATATAAAACATTCAATATTTAATTTGAACGTACATTTCAATTTGCCGGGGCCACATACTTATTCTAAAAATTCCAGGAAAATAAATCCAGCTATGTTTTGACGATACGGTCCTAACAAAACTAGTTTCGTCGAATTCTGAGACCGTTAGAAAAATGGCCAATTTCCAGTCGATTAAAATCAACTGAAACTGGTCAAACGCGTTTTCCTTTGCCACGCTCACATATTGATTCAGAAAATTATGAAAATTGGAATCTAGCAATAACTTTACATCACGGACCCAACAAAAGTGGTTTCGTCGAAATCCGAGGTCGTTTGCAAAATGTCTATTTTTAAGGGCCTGAATTCCATAGCGACTATTCAGAATTTTCAACTAGACATATCTTTTGATTCCCGCTATGAAATCTTGATTTGTCGGATTCGTTGGAAAGATATTCACAAATGGATCCTAATGTTTTTGGTTTCACTAAAATCCGGATTGATTTGCACCCGGTACATTCAATTGAAGTTTGAAATCGAATTATCGAACTACCGCGCCATTTTCAATTCTATTTATAATTATATATAAATATTTATATTCTAACGACGACGTATATAATATATACGATCGAATTCTATTCAAAATAAATTTCTCGTCGATTTTATTTAAATTAATCTATTTTAAATATTCAAAATTCGCTAAAATCGCCAAAATAAAAATTTTAAACTGGCCCAGATTTTCGGGTTATTACACACTGAAATACCTTTCTAACCCTAATATATAAAATAGGAAAGTTTCGGTAATATTGCATTCCTTGATTACAAGACTAGTTTAATAATAGGTTGTCTTTAGGTGTTTTACCCATTTTATCATCAAAATTTTAGTTTTTTCATTGAGATATCAATACTCAGTCTTAGATTTTACTTTATGCCTTCGACTGGAGAGATTTAGAAGGCTATTTTTAGGGAATTTAGGAAGATTAGCAAGTAGGAAGTAATTGTGCCTATGAGATCTGGAAGATCATCCAGCATGATTGTTGGAGACGATGACGGTGGTTCATACCACATCGAAGCTAATAACAAGCAAAAAGTACCAAGACCATATGCGGCATAGGAGATGCTAGGTTTGAATTTGGCTAGATGTAGGAGTTGAACAAGAAGATAGTGGGGGATTGTTATTGACACACCATTTTTTGTTTGGGGAAAAGGAGGGGGAGTCAAATTAAAAAAAAAAGTTAAGGGGTGGTCAACGAAAATGTAACCCCTCTTAACATGTTTTACAACAATGATCATAGTGTCCTTGGTAATATTTTAAAGTTACGTTAGTAATCGGTAAAGTTAAATCCTAATTAATTTTTTAATCAACATCATAACTTAACAATGAAAGAATCAAAACCTAATTTTTCAAATATGATTATTACGCAAGTAAGCGAACGACATGTTGAACTAACTGCAAAAAAATGGAGCAGGTAAATAAATATTTAACTTAGGTTAATTGTTTACTGTTTTTTGCAAACAAGATTCGACCATTGCTGTGATAGGGGACTACCGTATTTTTTTCAATTATGTGGACAATCATTGTCGTATTTAATACAATGTTACCGTTTTATATGTATGTTCTAAACTGTTATAAAATTTACAACATATTCCTACAAAAAATTCAGAAAATGATGTTGCCATCGACATTCAAAAAAAGGCGGAGGAATGCAATAATTTTGAAAATGCTAACGACAACGATAATCATAATAAGGAAGACAATTGCAAAAAAATGGGAACGATGCTGATAATGACCATTATAGTAAGCAAATCAACTTGGTATTGTTGGCTTACCCTGATTTAACATCTTATTTCACTACAGATACGGTATGATAATATATTTGAATTATATAATTTATGTTGTCTTGAGTATTGTAAATTTTTTGATGTAGCTCTTTGAGTCAAAGGAAACAGTACAAGATTGGTGCATTAAACGCGGCATCACAACAAATTGTGTTGTTGTGACGAAAAGGACTAGAATGATAAATTTGCATTCAAATGGAAAAGGATCGTGGATGGATCTAGTATGCGAAAGACGATGGAAGTAGAATGGATGGCATAATCATATGCTTCCAAACGTATTAACTGGGCATCCTTTTGTGGTGAGGCTGAAAGATGAAGAACTTAAGACTGTTGAAACAATGACAAATAGTAGTGTCAGGCCTCAAAATATTTTAACTGCTATTAGAATTAACAATCTGGAGAACAAATCTATCGTAAGAAGTGTTTACAACACTAAAGTGAAAATTAAACTACATAATATAGAAGGTAAGACGATTATGCTGTCTTATAGCCATCATTATTCCATTGAACATAGAGTTGATGACACAACCAATGAAGTTATCGAATTGTTCTTCAGTCATTCTAGATATGTTGTTCTTACACAGTGTTTTCATCAAATATTGTTTTTATATTGCACTTCAAGACAAATCGATACAAGTTAACGTGTTTCCATATGGTGCCTCAAACATCCACGGGAGCATCCTTCACCGTTGCACTTGTTTTTCTTAGTTGAAAAACCATTGAATCGTATATAGGGATTTTCAATGCGTAAGACAATGTTATAGAGATAGAGAACTTCCACATGTTATCATCACGGATGTTGAAATCGCTCTTACAAATGCAGTAGCTTATGTGTTTCCATTGGCTTATTATATCCATTGTGCATGGCATATATCAAAGAACGTTCAAGCGAATTGTAAATACAATTTAGTGAAAAAGAAACGAGTAATGATTTGAGGAAAAGAGGTTGTAATGACCCAGGTATTCCGTCGGTTAAGTTTGAATATTTAATACGGTTTTGATTATTAATTTGATAAATTAAATGAATATTTATATTAAGTTATCAGTTTAATAATCAATTTCGATTTAATATCGAATATATTAAATCATCGTAATACGAAAATATAATTCAGTTCAAGATTTAAAACTGAATTAAATACAGTTCAGACTTCTGTCTGAATTCGAATAATAATATTTATTTATTATCACAGGATTTATTGTTTTAAATTTACTTTATATCGATTTAAAATAATATCTTCACCATATGATCGAATTAGACTTCGTGACCTATCCCAGTGTGTCCGGAATACGGGTATTACCCTAGAATTGACAGTTGTTCGGTTCAAAAAGGAGTTTGAAATCAACGTGACAATTTAATTTAAAGGATCCAGTTAAAATCGAATTTAATTAAATAAAATATTGTGTGGCTACTCCCTCTCCATCAAACCAAAACTCGTGTCCTTCTTTCTAACGCAAAACAAACCAAACCCGCACCCCTTCTATTATAAATATAAATGGCCTTCCCCAAATCAGTTTTAATCCCGAGCCTTCCTTATCCTCAAATACAAATCGAGAAAAGGCAGAGAACTTCAGCTCGAAGAAATAGATGTCCGCTCCATTTAAAGTGAAATCGCGACTGATAATCTCTTATGCGGGGCTCCTGAGTTCGACTTTAGGGGAGGCAGTGAGGTCGAAATAACAAGGAGTAGTTCGAGCTTGATGATTGGGTGGCAGGGAAGACGCTGGTGGTGATTCGTGAAATGCGAAGCAGGCTTTGGGGGTTGCGATGTCTTCCAGTCGCAGGCGAAGCCAAGTCGAGTTATACACAGGGAATTCGAAGTTTGTTATCGCGATGGGTTTCAGATCTGGAGCGTTGGAAAGAGGAGTGATCGCGTTGAAAGGAAGTTCGATTTGGGAACTTGAGGGATGACGATAGGCTGAGTGAGTGAAGCTCGACGATGCGGGTATCTGCTGTTTGACAGGGTGTAGTAGGGGAGTCGATTTACTGATGTTGATCTAAGGGAAGTGGTGTAATGACCCGCATTTTTAGAGATATATAATTAATTTATTTAATTATATAATTGGTGATTTAGAGAAGTTAATGATCGTTCAATTAAATAATATTGAATATTTAATAAATAATTATAATATAATAATATATTATAATGTCGAAATAGTCGGAAATAGTGAAATTCACAATATCATGTGAATTGAATAGCATACGAGATTTGGTGGAGTTTCGATTCGAAATATAATAACGATTATATTGAATCGACGACAGTTGAACGTATAGTTTATAATATATTTATAAACGAGCTCGAAATGGCACGGCAGTTCGCTATTTGGCGATTTGAACTTCAACTAAATGTACAGGGTTCGTTTTAAGCCAGATTTCTGTGAAACAAGAAACGTGTGGAGCTGGTGGAGTATATCTTTCTAGTGGAAGAGAAAAATCGGGATTTCGTCGTGTAGATTTTGAGATACGTCCAAATCAAATTTTAGAAAAGTCGCTGTGGAAATTCCTTTATAATTTTTAAAAGAATTATTTATAATGAAAAGGGAATTTCAATATAATCGAATATCAGGTTGACCCAGAAGCGAATATCAAGTTATAAATCCCAGTAGAGCTGTAGGGTATGCCACTGTGAATATAGACGATAATATTTATTTTTAAATATTAAATTTAAAATATTTAAATATATTTATATATTTAAATGGGCTATTTAGAGCGTTAAAAATAGCCATTTTTGCAAACGAAGTCGGAATTCGACGAAACCAGTTTTGTTGGATCCGCAATGTCAAATAGTTGTTAGATTTCCAGTTTCGTGATTTTTAGAGTCACTGTGTGGCCGTACGAATTTTTAGAGCGAAAAACAGTCAGTATTTCGATGGTTAAAAATACGCTATGTGAGCATACGGAGTCGGAATTCAACGAAACCAGTTTCGTTGGCACCGTAATGGCGAACTCTAGCTACATGTCTAGTTTTGTGATTTTTAGGTATTGTATGTAATCATGGTGATTTTTAGAAAGCAAGTGATCAAATAAAGAAAAATAAAATATCTAAGTTGTGTGAACCCAAACATGCCACCATTCTGATGTTTACAGCCACACAAAATTTGACGATCCTCTATAAAACCTCTTTTCCGCCGTCAGTAGGTTTTTTTTTCATCCTCAAGCAAAACGCAAGTCTTAGAAAAAATCAAAACAATTTCCAAACAAATCCTAATATATGTATGATCGAGTTCCTGCTAAGTCCCTCTTCACGCTGGTATAAGTTCTGAGTAACTCGAACCAAGTCAGGGAATCCAAGATTTTCGCAGTGAACTAGGGTTGATAATCGAAGGGGGTAGGAGCTTCAATTCGGGTTCTTGGATGTTGTTTTCGGAATGCTGGGGTCGAGTAGCACTTGCAGGAATCCTTTTGATGAATTCCGCGTTAACAAACTTCGATCTAATTTCTGGATCGAATGGAAAGAACACCATGTCCGGATTTTGGGGGGGGGGGAGAGACTGAGTTGGAAGTGAGGGTATGGGGATTGGTGTACTTGAGAGGAGGAGTTCGATGGTGTCTTTATTTCGGAGAACGAAGGAAGTCGAAGGAGTATCCGGCGTTGGAAATGTCGAAGGTGGAGGAGCAGTCCTAAGGAGCTCACGGCATTTTGTTGAGGAAGGAAGAGAAAAAAAAAAAGAGGTCGGCCTTTTTGTTTAATACGGGTGTGGGCCTTAAGGTAAAAGGGGAAGCCCAAATAAAGTTAGATTTTTGTTTTAATTTAATTTAAAAATGTATACCTATTTGTTAATCTGATAACTTGTGCATACGGTATCAGAATTTCGAACCGTCTGTCGCGTTGGGATCGTATGGACGAGAGCAACACAATGGGACTGACCGCGAGTCAATCCGAGCTCGTTACAATTCATGGTGAAATAAATTGTCCGACTGAATCAATGAACGCAAACCGATATTTATCGGTTAACGCGCAAATGTGAGTAAAACTCACCAACTCTGAACAGTTTATAATTTCATGTTGTATTTTTAGAACTGTTAGAAATTGTCTGATTTACTGTATGTTGATTGTTTGATTGAACTGCTAGTCAGTTAGTTAAATTTCTATATTGATTCTGTTTAACAGAATATATCATATGGAAATGAAAGGGATGTTATCTGTACTGTCTAACATCTGTGATGCAGGGAAACAGGTTGGAGGAATCCGACTGGATTCCTCAACAGTTATTTTATTGTTTTTCATATATTTTGATATATGATGTGAATTATAACCTGTTGTTGATTGTGTGTGTTTGAACGATATTGAACATCGTGATTTGATATGATTGAATATCATAACATACCGAAATGTTGATAAGGGAATTTTCAAAGTGATATTGAAAATAGCATATTTATAAAATGGGATATTTATAAATAAGAGATATTTATAAAGTGGAATATTTATAAATAAGAAATGTTTATAAATTGGGATATTTATAAATAGGAGATATTTGGAAAGGAAATAAATTCAAAACATTTCTTTTTGAATGGAAAGGCCTGTGTGGCGGGTTTGGGGATTTTCCCGATGCTCCTGATACAAAGGAGGTTATGGCGAATTTTCCCGGGAATTTAAGGAGTTAGAGTATTTCAAGAATAAATTTGAAAAGGAAATATTTGTAAACCATTTACAAAGAGAATTGGAAAGGGAACATTATAAAAAGGACATTTGTAAAGTGTAGAACCGTTATTTAAAAGTAAATCTTTTTAAATGAATAAAACGTTGTTAAAAAGGAAATCTTTATAAAGTGAATAAAGTTAGTTAATCGAATATGGTATTCGAAGTTAGTTAATTGAATATGGTATTCGAAGTTAGTTAATCGAATATAGACATTCGAAAGGAGTTAATCGAATATGGTATTCGAAGTTAGTTAATCGAATATGGTATTCGAAGTTAGTTAATCGAATATGGTATTCGAAGTTAGTTAATCGAATATAGACATTCGAAAGGAGTTAATCGAATATGGTATTCGAAGTTAGTTAATCGAATATGGTATTCGAAGTTAGTTAATTGAATATGGTATTCGAAGTTAGTTAATCGAATATAGACATTCGAAAGGAGTTAATCGAATATGGTATTCGAAGTTAGTTAATCGAATATGGTATTCGAAGTTAGTTAATCGAATATGGTATTCGAAGTTAGTTAATCGAATATGGTATTCGAAAGTTAGTTAATCGAATATGTTATTCGAAAGGGGTTAGTCAAGTCGAGTTAGTCAAATAGAGTTAACCAGTTAGAGTTAATCAGTTAGAGTTAACCAGTTAGAGTTAATCAGTTAGAGTTAACCAGTTGGAGTTAATTAGTTAGAGTTAATCGATTAGAGTTAAACGAACTAGAGTTAATCAAATATAGTTATTTGAGACAGAGCTAGTCAAACATAGTATTCAGGGTAAGTTGCCATCTTGTACGACTGCTAGCGTAATTCGCAGGGCTGTAAATAGCCTACGGCAGTCGGATGTTTCCTGAGGGAGTCAGGCGTAACCATTGTGATCGCTGCGATCTAGATTCAAGCGAATGGAGTTTAATCGAATATTAGTTATTCAATAGGAGTTAATCGAGTTGATCGAGTTGAGAAATAAGTAAGTTAAATAAGTTGAGTTGATCGGGTGGTTCAACCAAGTTAGTCGAGCCTAGTTAATCGAATCGAATTGGTCAAACCAAGTAAGTCGAGTTAAGTTAGTCGAGTTAGTCGAGTCAAGTTAAGTTAGTCGAGTTAAGTTCGTCGAGTTACATAAATCGATGTTAGTTTCATCGAAAGGAGGTATCGATGTTAGTTTCATCAAAAGGAGTTATCGATGTTAGTTTCATCAAAAGGAGTTATAGATGTTAGTTTCATCGAAGGGAGTTATCGATTATAGTTTAATCGAAGTGAGATTTTCAAATATGAGATGTTTGAAAAGGAAGAGTTATCGAATATTAGTTATTCGAAGAGAGATTATCGAATATCGTTTATTCGAGAAGGAGTAATCAAATATAGTATATTCGAAAGGAAGGAATTAATCGAATATAGGTTATTCGAAGAAGAGTTAATCAAATAGAGATTTCTCGAAGAGAGCTAATCGGCGAATTCGATTATATCAAATTCGGGAAAGTACTTATACTTTCCAGTGTTTAAATAGAGATTTATTTATTTATAAATAAATAAGTGTTAGGTTAATTTTTCACTAATAAGAATAGAAGTTATAATTAAAGTTAGATAATTCGAAAGGAGGGATTATAACGTTATCGTTATAACCAATGTTTTAAATATAGAAGTGGATTAGTAAAATTGAATCCGAGAAAGGTGTAAAGAAGTTGTTAAAAATTAAAAGATAAACTTTGACCATTTCGAAGTTATAACGTTGTTCAGTCAAGGTCTGGGAGGTAATTATACCCCAACTTGAGTGACTTCCTTCTTGACTAAGAAATGGTAAGGTTTGATCGTAAAGGAGTTTTGGAAATGTTTTCCAAACGAGAATCAGAAATGTTTTCTGATAAAAGAAAATAAGAATTTATAATATAGGGAAACAGGAGATAAGTAAATAAATGAACTAAAGAGATTTATGTTAAATAATGTTTGTTCGATATAATTTCCATTTGGAAATAATATCGTTGTTTGCACACTTGTTTTTCTTTGATAGTTAACTCACCGACTATCGAAGTTTTGACCATTTTAACGTTGTTAATATGGAGAGACCGGTTGGATTATTATCCAAAGCACCACTCTGTATTGGCATAAGCGTCGCGAATCATATATGCCAAAGATAATTGAAGACGGAGTAAAATGCAAGGGCTATCCTGTTTACAGAATAGTGCCTTCGGTTTGTCCAGTCCCAGGACAACTTGTATGGACGAAGGTCTAACAGAGTATATCCAATGGATCGCGTAAGTTGATCTGTTCAAACGTATTCACGTTTGGTGGCGGAGGAATTCGTTTCTCTTAGCTGTATACCCGTGTTATTTTTGGATAAGTCAATTTGTGATTTGGCAGGTATGACGATGTGACATTTCTAAGTGAATGAAGATGTATGTCTGACATAGTATTTCCAGACGGTCACGTACCTTGATTTCTTCAACTATACCAAGAGTGGAAGCGGAGAAGGAAACTTCTTTTAGCTGACACGTAATGTATGGTTGTAGACGTCAATTAGTGATTCTGATGGATCTGACAATGTGGCATTCGAAGTGAATCTGATGTGATGATAAAGCGTAGCTTCTAGCCTCATCAACCGGTAAATGACAGAAATCGGGCATGCAGCATGGCTAAGTCGGTCGCACCGAAGTAGGGTGTATAATCACCTATCTAGAGAATATTCATTTGTTTCTTAAATCTATCAATGTTGTCCCATATATATACGGGAACGGTTGCTGATCCCAACCGTTGGTGATGTACATTCGATACACTCAAGCGAAATGAGTGGTCGGTCATGTGTGGCTGAGTTGCAAGATGTTCTTGTTGAACTCCAGTGTATCGTTCCTAGAGTACACTGATCGGAAGGTGATTCCATACCTTGTCATAGTTGGAAATCCATTACCCAATACGTGCTTGCGGTTTTTATTGTATACTATATATGTAGAACGTGAGATGAAAGCGTTTCTGCTAGTTGATATCTATTTGCACATAGACATTATTATAATATCAAAAGGTTTTTGATATAAAGATATTTTGGGTTCTCATAAGGGAAAAACCCGTTCCGTTCTACGGCGTGGTCTTATGAGATATCGTTTACTTGTTCATATACCTGTTTAAACTGTTTTACTCATACCAGTCCCATGACTGACCCGGAGTTTATTTGTTGTTTTCCCTAAACTCTTGGGTGCCTAAATTTGTACGGGCAGTCAAGTAGTCGGGTTTTACAGATATACTGGAAGAGCGTGGAGCAGGAGGCTTCAAGATCATATAGCTATAGTTATTTCCGCTGTGTTGTAAGTTCTGTACTCTGATAAGTGCTATTGTATACATAACTGTTATATTTCAAAGTTATGTTATCTATTATATGTTATTCGTTCCGCTGTGAGGTTCGTGTTACTCTGATGTTATGTTCTTCTTCTTCTTCTATTCTAAGTTTCTATCTTATCTATTCTCACCTTCTAATTTCTTTCATTAATTACCGGGATTTTTCGATGTTTTGGTTATCGACGTCGTGCTTACGTCGATAACCAAAGTCGCCGAAAATTCGGGTCGTTACAGTTGGTATCAGAGCTTAATTTAAGAATTACCTTGGCTCTGTGGCGTGACTCGGTAGAGATAGGGTTAGTAACACCCTAGATTGAGTTTGAGGGTATATATACGAGTGCGTATTTGTATTTGATATAAAAATGGTTTTATTTTGTGGGGATTCATTGGCTGAGTTGTTTATGAGTTCTGGTCGATCAGTTTGATCCACTGTATCGGTAGGAGTAAATAAACGCTTGAATACGATGGACAGACACAGTATGGATATGTGATATATTATCATATATAGGATGTGTTGGTAGTGATTATAATCAGATAAGATTATAAAATGTAAAATGGTTATATATAACCAATCAGAATTTATATAAGTAAAGTATATGAAATATGATGAATTAAATATGAATTTAAATCAGATTTGGAATTAAAATAAGGAAATTTTAAGTTCCTGGGAAATTTTGAAATGTTTTCAAAATGGAAGTATTCAGTAATGGTTTTGAAATGATATAGTATTGAAATCACTTGGGTCACTGGAAAGTAATTTCGATGATGACTGCGCAGTATCATCGGTGTGATTTTCGAGTTCTAAGTGGTGGATTACTACCAAAGATTTCGATTTGAATTGTTTTGAGAAAACAAGTTGTTTAGAAAATTCAAAGGTTTTGAATTGGCGGTATGATTTCAAATTGATTTGAAATTTAACCGGGAATTTAATTTCTAGAAATTAAAATTTAACTTGTGAAGTTAATTCGAATGGGATGGTAAAAGTAAATAATAACCCAGAATTTAACTTGAGATGGTATAAATGACTAAATAAATTGAAATTTAACTTGAACTGAGTTAAATAAAATTGAATTGGATTAGAGACAATCTAGAATGGAACCAAATTGATAAGTCAATAATTTGGAATTTGATATTGGACTTTGAATGAAATTCGATTTGGATATGAGGATATGAACTGATTGGAATTTGATTGAGATAACACTGGTATACGCTGTGTTGATAGCATATGGAAGTGATAGAGTTGATATGCCCGACAAAAAGGTACCAGTTTATATTATATATGGATATGAGATTTATGAGTCGAACTGGCAAGCCGTTTGGCGTTTTGATTTTCTTTTGGGTTGAAGAAGGCCCAGAGAGGCGAGTTGGAGTTTGAGCTATTGACCAGTACAAAGGAGGTGCTGGCGAAATTTTCCGAAAATTTAAAGTGTTAGAAAATTTTCAGAATTTTTGAAAATTTTAGTTAGTCGGAATGAATAAATATTTTAATCAATATTAATTGGTTCAGTTAAAATCAGAAAGAAGGGGTAAACAAATCTTAGGAATTCCAATAGATAGGGTCGTCCACTACCTTAGCAATTTCGAGGACGAAATTATTTTAAGTGGGGAAGAATGTAATGACCCGCATTTTTAGAGATATATAATTAATTTATTTAATTATATAATTGGTGATTTACAGAAGTTAATGATCGTTCAATTAAATAATATTGAATATTTAATAAATAATTATAATATAATAATATATTATAATGTCGAAATAGTCGGAAATAGTGAAATTCACAATATCATGTGAATTGAATAGCATACGAGATTTGGTGGAGTTTCGATTCGAAATATAATAACGATTATATTGAATCGACGACAGTTGAACGTATAGTTTATAATATATTTATAAACGAGCTCGAAATGGCACGGCAGTTCGCTATTTGGCGATTTGAACTTCAACTGAATGTACAGGGTTCGTTTTAAGCCGGATTTCTGTGAAACAAGAAACGTGTGGAGCTTGTGGAGTATATCTTTCTAGTGGAAGAGAAAAATCGGGATTTCGTCGTGGAGATTTTGAGATACGTCCAAATCAAATTTTAGAAAAGTCGCTGTGGAAATTCCTTTATAATTTTTAAAAGAATTATTTATAAAGAAAAGGGAATTTCAATATAATCGAATATCAGGTTGACCCAGAAGCGAATATCAAGTTATAAATCCCAGTAGAGCTGTAGGGTATGCCACTGTGAATATAGACGATAATATTTATTTTTAAATATTAAATTTAAGATATTTAAATATATTTATATATTTAAATGGGCTATTTAGAGCGTTAAAAATAGCCATTTTTGCAAACGAAGTCGGAATTCGACGAAACCAGTTTTGTTGGATCCGCAATGTCAAATAGTTGTTAGATTTCCAGTTTCGTGATTTTTAGAGTCACTGTGTGGCCGTACGAATTTTTAGAGCGAAAAACAGTCAGTATTTCGATGGTTAAAAATACGCTGTGTGAGCATACGGAGTCGGAATTCAACGAAACCAGTTTCGTTGGCACCGTAATGGCGAACTCTAGCTACATGTCTAGTTTGGTGATTTTTAGGTATCGTATGTAATCATGGTGATTTTTAGAAAGCAAGTGATCGAATAAAGAAAAATAAAAATAAAATATCTAAGTTGTGTGAACCCAAACATGCCACCATTCTGATGTTTACAGCCACACAAAATTTGACGATCCTCTATAAAACCTCTTTTCCGCCGTCAGTAGATTTTTTTTCATCCTCAAGCAAAACGCAAGTCTTAGAAAAAATCAAAACAATTTCCAAACAAATCCTAAAATCCTAATATATGTGTGATCGAGTTCCTGCTAAGTCCCTCTTCACGCTGGTATAAGTTCTGAGTAACTCGAACCAAGTCAGGGAATCCAAGATTTTCGCAGTGAACTAGGGTTGATAATCGAAGGGGGTAGGAGCTTCAATTCGGGTTCTTGGATGTTGTTTTCGGAATGCTGGGGTCGAGTAGCACTTGCAGGAATCCTTTTGATGAATTCCGCGTTAACAAACTTCGATCTAATTTCTGGATCGAATGGAAAGAACACCATGTCGGGATTTTAGGGGGGAGAGACTGAGTTGGAAGTGAGGGTATGGGGAATGGTGTACTCGAGAGGAGGAGTTCGATGGTGTCTTTATTTCGGAGAACGATGGAAGTCGAAGGAGTATCCGGCGCTGGAAATGTCG
The DNA here is from genome assembly GCA_030737875.1 of Allium sativum. Lineage (NCBI taxonomy): Eukaryota > Viridiplantae > Streptophyta > Magnoliopsida > Asparagales > Amaryllidaceae > Allium > Allium sativum. The sequence continues at coordinate 192,448,297 of CM060922.1, read as the reverse complement.
AAGGTGGAGGAGCAGTCCTAAGGAGCTCACGGCATTTTGTTGAGGAAGGAAGCGAAAAAAAAGAGAGGTCGGCCTTTTTGTTTAATACGGGTGTGGGCCTTAAGGTAAAAGGGGAAGCCCAAATAAAGTTAGATTTTTGTTTTAATTTAATTTAAAAATGTATACCTACTTGTTAATCTGATAACTTGTGCATACGGTATCAGAATTTCGAACCGTCTGTCGCGTTGGGATCGTATGGACGAGAGCAACACAATGGGACTGACCGCGAGTCAATCCGAGCTCGTTACAATTCATGGCGAAATAAATTGTCTGACTGAATCAATGAACGCAAACCGATATTTATCGGTTAACGCGCAAATGTGAGTAAAACTCACCAACTCTGAACAGTTTATAATTTCATGTTGTATTTTTAGAACTGTAAGAAATTGTCTGATTTACTGTATGTTGATTGTTTGATTGAACTGCTAGTCAGTTAGTTAAATTTCTATATTGATTCTGTTTAACAGAATATATCATATGGAAATGAAAGTGATGTTATCTGTACTGTCTAACATATGTGATGCAGGGAAACAGGTTGGAGGAATCCAACTGGATTCCTCAACAGTTATTTTATTGTTTTTCATATATTTTGATATATGATGTGAATTATAACCTGTTGTTGATTGTGTGTGTTTGAACGATATTGAACATCGTGATTTGATATGATTGAATATCATAACATACCGAAATGTTGATAAGGGAATTTTCAAAGTGATATTGAAAATAGCATATTTATAAAATGGGATATTTATAAATAAGAGATATTTATAAAGTGGAATATTTATAAATAAGAAATGTTTATAAATTGGGATATTTATAAATAGGAGATATTTGGAAAGGAAATAAATTCAAAACATTTCTTTTTGAATGGAAAGGCCTGTGTGGCGGGTTTGGGGATTTTCCCGATGCTCCCGATACAAAGGAGGTTATGGCGAATTTTCCCGGGAATTTAAGGAGTTAGAGTATTTCAAGAATAAATTTGAAAAGGAAATATTTGTAAACCATTTACAAATAGAATTGGAAAGGGAACGTTATAAAAAGGACATTTGTAAAGTGTAGAACCGTTATTTAAAAGTAAATCTTTTCAAATGAATAAAACGTTGTTAAAAAGGAAATATTTATAAAGTGAATAAAGTTAGTTAATCGAATATGGTATTCGAAGTTAGTTAATTGAATATGGTATTCGAAGTTAGTTAATCGAATATAGACATTCGAAAGGAGTTAATCGAATATGGTATTCGAAGTTAGTTAATCGAATATGGTATTCGAAGTTAGTTAATCGAATATGGTATTCGAAGTTAGTTAATCGAATATAGACATTCGAAAGGAGTTAATCGAATATGGTATTCGAAGTTAGTTAATCGAATATGGTATTCGAAGTTAGTTAATTGAATATGGTATTCGAAGTTAGTTAATCGAATATAGACATTCGAAAGGAGTTAATCGAATATGGTATTCGAAGTTAGTTAATCGAATATGGTATTCGAAGTTAGTTAATCGAATATGGTATTCGAAGTTAGTTAATCGAATATGGTATTCGAAAGTTAGTTAATCGAATATGTTATTCGAAAGGGGTTAGTCAAGTCGAGTTAGTCAAATAGAGTTAACCAGTTAGAGTTAACCAGTTAGAGTTAATCGGTTAGAGTTAACCAGTTGGAGTTAATTAGTTAGAGTTAATCGATTAGAGTTAAACGAACTAGAGTTAATCAAATATAGTTATTTGAGACAGAGCTAGTCAAACATAGTATTCAGGGTAAGTTGCCATCTTGTACGACTGCTAGCGTAATTCGTAGGGCTGTAAATAGCCTACGGCGGTCGGATGTTTCCTGAGGGAGTCAGGCGTAACCATTGTGATCGCTGCGATCTAGAGTCAAGCGAATGGAGTTTAATCGAATATTAGTTATTCAATAGGAGTTAATCGAGTTGATCGAGTTGAGAAATAAGTAAGTTAAATAAGTTGAGTTGATCGGGTGGTTCAACCAAGTTAGTCGAGCCTAGTTAATCGAATCGAATTGGTCGAACCAAGTAAGTCGAGTTAAGTTAGTCGAGTTAGTCGAGTCAAGTTAAGTTAGTCGAGTTAAGTTCGTCGAGTTACATAAATCGATGTTAGTTTCATCGAAAGGAGGTATCGATGTTAGTTTCATCAAAAGGAGTTATCGATGTTAGTTTCATCAAAAGGAGTTATCGATGTTAGTTTCATCGAAGGGAGTTATCGATTATAGTTTAATCGAAGTGACATTTTCAAATATAAGATGTTTGAAAAGGAAGAGTTATCGAATATTAGTTATTAGAAGAGAGATTATCGAATATCGTTTATTCGAGAAGGAGTAATCAAATATAGTATATTCGAAAGGAAGGAATTAATCGAATATAGGTTATTCGAAGAAGAGTTAATCAAATAGAGATTTCCCGAAGAGAGCTAATCGGCGAATTCGATTATATCAAATTCGGGAAAGTACTTATACTTTCTAGTGTTTAAATAGAGATTTATTTATTTATAAATAAATAAGTGTTAGGTTAATTTTTCACTAATAAGAATAGAAGTTATAATTAAAGTTAGATAATTCGAAAGGAGGGATTATAACGTTATCGTTATAACCAATGTTTTAAATATAGAAGTGGATTAGTAAAATTGAATCCGAGAAAGGTGTAAAGAAGTTGTGAAAAATTAAAAGATAAACTTTGACCATTTCGAAGTTATAACGTTGTTCAGTCAAGGTCTGAGAGGTAATTATACCCCAACTTGAGTGACTTCCTTCTTGACTAAGAAATGGTAAGGTTTGATCGTAAAGGAGTTTTGGAAATGTTTTCCAAACGAGAATCAGAAATGTTTTCTGATAAAAGAAAATAAGAATTTAGAATATAGGGAAACAGGAGATAAGTAAATAAATGAACTAAAGAGATTTATGTTAAATAATGTTTGTTCGATATAATTTCCATTTGGAAATAATATCGTTGTTTGCACACTTGTTTTTCTTTGATAGTTAACTCACCGACTATCGAAGTTTTGACCATTTTAACGTTGTTAATATGGAGAGACCGGTTGGATTATTATCCAAAGCACCACTCTGTATTGGCATAAGCGTCGTGAATCATATATGCCAAAGATAATTGAAGACGGAGTAAAATGCAAGGGCTATCCTGTTTACAGAATAGTGCCTTCGGTTTGTCCAGTCCCAGGACAACTTGTATGGACGAAGGTCTGACAGAGTATATCCAATGGATCGCGTAAGTTGATCTGTTCAAACGTATTCACGTTTGGTGGCGGAGGAATTCGTTTCTCTTAGCTGTATACCCGTGTTATTTTTGGATAAGTCAATTTGTGATTTGGCAGGTATGACGATGTGACATTTCTAAGTGAATGAAGATGTATGTCTGACATAGTATTTCCAGACGGTCACGTACCTTGATTTCTTCAACTATACCAAGAGTGGAAGCAGAGAAGGAAACTTCTTTTAGCTGACACGTAATGTATGGTTGTAGACGTCAATTAGTGATTCTGATGGATCTGACAATGTGGCATTCGGAGTGAATCTGATGTGATGATAAAGCGTAGCTTCTAGCCTCATCAACCGGTAAATGACAGAAATCGGGCAGGCAGCATGGCTAAGTCGGTCGCACCGAAGTAGGGTGTATAATCACCTATCTAGAGAATATTCATTTGTTTCTTAAATCTATCAATGCTGTCCCATATATATACGGGAACGGTTGCTGATCCCAACCGTTGGTGATGTACATTCGATACACTCAAGCGAAATGAGTGGTCGGTCATGTGTGGCTGAGTTGCAAGATGTTCTTGTTGAACTCCAGTGTATCGTTCCTAGAGTACACTGATCGGAAGGTGATTCCATACCTTGTCATAGTTGGAAATCCATTACCCAATACGTGCTTGCGGTTTTGATTGTATACTATATATGTAGAACGTGAGATGAAAGCGTTTCTGCTAGTTGATATCTATTTGCACATAGACATTATTATAATATCAAAAGGTTTTTGATATAAAGATATTTTGGGTTCTCATAAGGGAAAAACCCGTTCCGTTCTACGGCGTGGTCTTATGAGATATCGTTTACTTGTTCATATACCAATTTAAACTGTTTTACTCATACCAGTCCCATGACTGACCCGGAGTTTATTTGTTGTTTTCCCTAAACTCTTGGGTGCCTAAATTTGTACGGGCAGTCAAGTAGTCGGGTTTTACAGATATACTGGAAGAGCGTGGAGCAGGAGGCTTCAAGATCATATAGCTATAGTTATTTCCGCTGTGTTGTAAGTGCTGTACTCTGATAAGTGCTATTGTGTACATAACTGTTATATTTCAAAGTTATGTTATCTATTATATGTTATTCATTCCGCTGTGAGGTTCGTGTTACTCTGATGTTATGTTCTTCTTCTTCTTCTTCTATTCTAAGTTTCTATCTTATCTATTCTCACCTTCTAATTTCTTTCATTAATTACCGGGATTTTTCGATGTTTTGGTTATCGACGTCGTGCTTACGTCGATAACCAAAGTCACCGAAAATCCGGGTCGTTACAGTTGGTATCAGAGCTTAAGTTAAGAATTACCTTGGCTATGTGGCGTGACTCGGTAGAGATAGGGTTAGTAACACCCTAGATTGAGTTTGAGGGTATATATACGAGTGCGTATTTGTATTTGATATAAAAATGGTTTTATATTGTGGGGATTCATTGGCTGAGTTGTTTATGAGTTCTGGTCGATCAGTTTGATCCACTGTATCGGTAGGAGTAAATAAACACTTGAATACGATGGACCGACACAGTATGGATATGTGATATATTATCATATATAGGATGTGTTGGTAGTGATTATAATCAGATAAGATTATAAAATGTAAAATGGTTATATATAACCAATCAGAATTTATATAAGTAAAGTATATGAAATATGATGAATTAAATATGAATTTAAATCAGATTTGGAATTAAAATAAGGAAATTTTAAGTTCCTGGGAGATTTTGAAATGTTTTCAAAATGGAAGTATTCAGCAATGGTTTTGAAATGATATAGTATTGAAATCACTTGGGTCACTGGAAAGTAATTCCGATGATGACTGCGCAGTATCATCGGTGTGATTTTCGAGTTCTAAGTGGTGGATTACTACCAAAGATTTCGATTTGAATTATTTTGAGAAAACAAGTTGTTTAGAAAATTCAAAGGTTTTGAATTGGCGGTATGATTTCAAATTGATTTGAAATTTAACCGGGAATTTAATTTCTAGAAATTAAAATTTAACTTGTGAAGTTAATTCGAATGGGATGGTAAAAGTAAATAATAACCCAGAATTTAACTTGAGATGGTATAAATGACTAAATAAATTGAAATTTAACTTGAACTGAGTTAAATAAAATGGAATTGGATTAGAGACAATCTAGAACGGAACCAAATTGATAAGTCAATAATTTGGAATTTGATATTGGACTTTGAATGAAATTCGATTTGGATATGAGGATATGAACTGATTGGAATTTGATTGAGATAACACTGGTATATGCGATGTTGATAGCATATGGAAGTGATAGAGTTGATATGCCCAACAAAAAGGTACCAGTTTATATTATATATGGATATGAGATTTATGAGTCGAACTGGCAAGCCGTTTGGCGTTTTGATTTTCTTTTGGGTTGAAGAAGGCCCAGAGAGGCGAGTTGGAGTTTGAGCTATTGACCAGTACAAAGGAGGTGCTGGCGAAATTTTCCGAAAATTTAAAGTGTTAGAAAATTTTCAGAATTTTTGAAAATTTTAGTTAGTCGGAATGAATAAATATTTTAATCAATATTAATTGGTTCAGTTAAAATCAGAAAGAAGGGGTAAACAAATCTTAGGAATTCCAATAGATAGGGTCGTCCACTACCTTAGCAATTTCGAGGACGAAATTATTTTAAGTGGGGAAGAATGTAATGACCCGCATTTTTAGAGATATATAATTAATTTATTTAATTATATAATTGGTGATTTAGAGAAGTTAATGATCGTTCAATTAAATAATATTGAATATTTAATAAATAATTATAATATAATAATATATTATAATGTCGAAATAGTCGGAAATAGTGAAATTCACAATATCATGTGAATTGAATAGCATACGAGATTTGGTGGAGTTTCGATTCGAAATATAATAACGATTATATTGAATCGACGACAGTTGAACGTATAGTTTATAATATATTTATAAACGAGCTCGAAATGGCACGGCAGTTTGCTATTTGGCGATTTGAACTTCAACTGAATGTACAGGGTTCGTTTTAAGCCGGATTTCTGTGAAACAAGAAACGTGTGGAGCTTGTGGAGTATATCTTTCTAGTGGAAGAGAAAAATCGGGATTTCATCGTGTAGATTTTGAGATACGTCCAAATCAAATTTTAGAAAAGTCGTTGTGGAAATTCCTTTATAATTTTTAAAAGAATTATTTATAAAGAAAAGGGAATTTCAATATAATCGAATATCAGGTTGACCCAGAAGCGAATATCAAGTTATAAATCCCAGTAGAGCTGTAGGGTATGCCACTGTGAATATAGACGATAATATTTATTTTTAAATATTAAATTTAAGATATTTAAATATATTTATATATTTAAATGGGCTATTTAGAGCGTTAAAAATAGCCATTTTTGCAAACGAAGTCGAAATTCGACGAAACCAGTTTTGTTGGATCCGCAATGTCAAATAGTTGTTAGATTTCCAGTTTCGTGATTTTTAGAGTCACTGTGTGGCCGTACGAATTTTTAGAGCGAAAAACAGTCAGTATTTCGATGGTTAAAAATACGCTGTGTGAGCATACGGAGTCGGAATTCAACGAAACCAGCTTCGTTGGCACCGTAATGGCGAACTCTAGCTACATGTCTAGTTTTGTGATTTTTAGGTATCGTATGTAATCATGGTGATTTTTAGAAAGCAAGTGATCGAATAAAGAAAAATAAAAATAAAATATCTAAGTTGTGTGAACCCAAACATGCCACCATTCTGATGTTTACAGCCACACAAAATTTGACGATCCTCTATAAAACCTCTTTTCCGCCGTCAGTAGGTTTTTTTTCATCCTCAAGCAAAACGCAAGTCTTAGAAAAAATCAAAACAATTTCCAAACAAATCCTAAAATCCTAATATATGTGTGATCGAGTTCCTGCTAAGTCCCTCTTCACGCTGGTATAAGTTCTGAGTAACTCGAACCAAGTCAGGGAATCCAAGATTTTCGCAGTGAACTAGGGTTGATAATCGAAGGGGGTAGGAGCTTCAATTCGGGTTCTTGGATGTTGTTTTCGGAATGCTGGGGTCGAGTAGCACTTGCAGGAATCCTTTTGATGAATTCCGCGTTAACAAACTTCGATCTAATTTCTGGATCGAATGGAAAGAACACCATGTCGGGATTTTAGGGGGGAGAGACTGAGTTGGAAGTGAGGGTATGGGGAATGGTGTACTCGAGAGGAGGAGTTCGATGGTGTCTTTATTTCGGAGAACGATGGAAGTCGAAGCAGTATCCGGCGCTGGAAATGTCGAAGGTGGAGGAGCAGTCCTAAGGAGCTCACGGCATTTTGTTGAGGAAGGAAGCGAAAAAAAAAGAGAGGTCGGCCTTTTTGTTTAATACGGGTGTGGGCCTTAAGGTAAAAGGGGAAGCCCAAATAAAGTTAGATTTTTGTTTTAATTTAATTTAAAAATGTATACCTACTTGTTAATCTGATAACTTGTGCATACGGTATCAAAATTTCGAACCGTCTGTCGCGTTGGGATCGTATGGACGAGAGCAACACAATGGGACTGACCGCGAGTCAATCCGAGCTCGTTACAATTCATGGCGAAATAAATTGTCCGACTGAATCAATGAACGCAAACCGATATTTATCGGTTAACGCGCAAATGTGAGTAAAACTCACCAACTCTGAACAGTTTATAATTTCATGTTGTATTTTTAGAACTGTTAGAAATTGTCTGATTTACTGTATGTTGATTGTTTGATTGAACTGCTAGTCAGTTAGTTAAATTTCTATATTGATTCTGTTTAATAGAATATATCATATGGAAATGAAAGTGATGTTATCTGTACTGTCTAACATATGTGATGCAGGGAAACAGGTTAGAGGAATCCAACTGGATTCCTCAACAGTTATTTTATTGTTTTTCATATATTTTGATATATGATGTGAATTATAACCTGTTGTTGATTGTGTGTGTTTGAACGATATTGAACATCGTGATTTGATATGATTGAATATCATAACATACCGAAATGTTGATAAGGGAATTTTCAAAGTGATATTGAAAATAGCATATTTATAAAATGGGATATTTATAAATAAGAGATATTTATAAAGTGGAATATTTATAAATAAGAAATGTTTATAAATTGGGATATTTATAAATAGGAGATATTTGGAAAGGAAATAAATTCAAAACATTTCTTTTTGAATGGAAAGGCCTGTGTGGCGGGTTTGGGGATTTTCCCGATGCTCCCGATACAAAGGAGGTTATGGCGAATTATCCCGGGAATTTAAGGAGTTAGAGTATTTCAAGAATAAATTTGAAAAGGAAATATTTGTAAACCATTTACAAATAGAATTGGAAAGGGAACGTTATAAAAAGGACATTTGTAAAGTGTAGAACCGTTATTTAAAAGTAAATCTTTTCAAATGAATAAAACGTTGTTAAAAAGGAAATATTTATAAAGTGAATAAAGTTAGTTAATCGAATATGGTATTCGAAGTTAGTTAATTGAATATGGTATTCGAAGTTAGTTAATCGAATATAGACATTCGAAAGGAGTTAATCGAATATGGTATTCGAAGTTAGTTAATCGAATATGGTATTCGAAGTTAGTTAATCGAATATGGTATTCGAAGTTAGTTAATCGAATATAGACATTCGAAAGGAGTTAATCGAATATGGTATTCGAAGTTAGTTAATCGAATATGGTATTCAAAGTTAGTTAATTGAATATGGTATTCGAAGTTAGTTAATCGAATATAGACATTCGAAAGGAGTTAATCGAATATGGTATTCGAAGTTAGTTAATCGAATATGGTATTCGAAGTTAGTTAATCGAATATGGTATTCGAAGTTAGTTAATCGAATATGGTATTCGAAAGTTAGTTAATCGAATATGTTATTCAAAAGGGGTTAGTCAAGTCGAGTTAGTCAAATAGAGTTAACCAGTTAGAGTTAATCAGTTAGAGTTAACCAGTTAGAGTTAATCGGTTAGAGTTAACCAGTTGGAGTTAATTAGTTAGAGTTAATCGATTAGAGTTAAACGAACTAGAGTTAATCAAATATAGTTATTTGAGACAGAGCTAGTCAAACATAGTATTCAGGGTAAGTTGCCATCTTGTACGACTGCTAGCGTAATTCGTAGGGCTGTAAATAGCCTACGGCGGTCGGATGTTTCCTGAGGGAGTCAGGCGTAACCATTGTGATCGCTGCGATCTAGAGTCAAGCGAATGGAGTTTAATCGAATATTAGTTATTCAATAGGAGTTAATCGAGTTGATCGAGTTGAGAAATAAGTAAGTTAAATAAGTTGAGTTGATCGGGTGGTTCAACCAAGTTAGTCGAGCCTAGTTAATCGAATCGAATTGGTCGAACCAAGTAAGTCGAGTTAAGTTAGTCAAGTTAGTCGAGTCAAGTTAAGTTAGTCGAGTTAAGTTCGTCGAGTTACATAAATCGATGTTAGTTTCATCGAAAGGAGGTATCGATGTTAGTTTCATCAAAAGGAGTTATCGATGTTAGTTTCATCAAAAGGAGTTATCGATGTTAGTTTCATCGAAGGGAGTTATCGATTATAGTTTAATCGAAGTGAGATTTTCAAATATGAGATGTTTGAAAAGGAAGAGTTATCGAATATTAGTTATTCGAAGAGAGATTATCGAATATCATTTATTCGAGAAGGAGTAATCAAATATAGTATATTCGAAAGGAAGGAATTAATCGAATATAGGTTATTCGAAGAAGAGTTAATCAAATAGAGATTTCTCGAAGAGAGCTAATCGGCGAATTCGATTATATCAAATTCGGGAAAGTACTTATACTTTCCAGTGTTTAAATAGAGATTTATTTATTTATAAATAAATAAGTGTTAGGTTAATTTTTCACTAATAAGAATAGAAGTTATAATTAAAGTTAGATAATTCGAAAGGAGGGATTATAACGTTATCGTTATAACCAATGTTTTAAATATAGAAGTGGATTAGTAAAATTGAATCCGAGAAAGGTGTAAAGAAGTTGTTAAAAATTAAAAGATAAACTTTGACCATTTCGAAGTTATAACGTTGTTCAGTCAAGGTCTGAGAGGTAATTATACCCCAACTTGAGTGACTTCCTTCTTGACTAAGAAATGGTAAGGTTTGATCGAAAAGGAGTTTTGGAAATGTTTTCCAAACGAGAATCAGAAATGTTTTCTGATAAAAGAAAATAAGAATTTAGAATATAGGGAAACAGGAGATAAGTAAATAAATGAACTAAAGAGATTTATGTTAAATAATGTTTGTTCGATATAATTTCCATTTGGAAATAATATCGTTGTTTGCACACTTGTTTTTCTTTGATAGTTAACTCACCGACTATCGAAGTTTTGACCATTTTAACGTTGTTAATATGGAGAGACCGGTTGGATTATTATCCAAAGCACCACTCTGTATTGGCATAAGCGTCGCGAATCATATATGCCAAAGATAATTGAAGACGGAGTAAAATGCAAGGGCTATCCTGTTTACAGAATAGTGCTTTCGGTTTGTCCAGTCCCAGGACAACTTGTATGGACGAAGGTCTGACAGAGTATATCCAATGGATCGCGTAAGTTGATCTGTTCAAACGTATTCACATTTGGTGGCGGAGGAATTCGTTTCTCTTAGCTGTATACCCGGGTTATTTTGGATAAGTCAATTTGTGATTTGGCAGGTATGACGATGTGACATTTCTAAGTGAATGAAGATGTATGTCTGACATAGTATTTCCAGACGGTCACGTACCTTGATTTCTTCAACTATACCAAGAGTGGAAGCGGAGAAGGAAACTTCTTTTAGCTGACACGTAATGTATGGTTGTAGACGTCAATTAGTGATTCTGATGGATCTGACAATGTGGCATTCGAAGTGAATCTGATGTGATGATAAAGCGTAGCTTCTAGCCTCATCAACCGGTAAATGACAGAAATCGAGCAGGCAGCATGGCTAAGTCGGTCGCACCGAAGTAGGGTGTATAATCAGCTATGTAGAGAATATTCATTTGTTTCTTAAATCTATCAATGTTGTCCCATATATATACGGGAACGGTTTCTGATCCCAACCGTTGGTGATGTACATTCGATACACTCAAGCGAAATGAGTGGTCGGTCATGTGTGGCTGAGTTGCAAGATGTTCTTGTTGAACTCCAGTGTATCGTTCCTAGAGTACACTGATCGGAAGGTGATTCCATACCTTGTCATAGTTGGAAATCCATTACCCAATATGTGCTTGCGGTTTTGATTGTATACTATATATGTAGAACGTGAGATGAAAGCGTTTCTGCTAGTTGATATCTATTTGCACATAGACATTATTATAATATCAAAAGGTTTTTGATATAAAGATATTTTGGGTTCTCATAAGGGAAAAACCCGTTCCGTTCTACGGCGTGGTCTTATGAGATATCGTTTACTTGTTCATATACCTGTTTAAACTGTTTTACTCATACCAGTCCCATGACTGACCCGGAGTTTATTTGTTGTTTTCCCTAAACTCTTGGGTGCCTAAATTTGTACGGGCAGTCAAGTAGTCGGGTTTTACAGATATACTGGAAGAGCGTGGAGCAGGAGGCTTCAAGATCATATAGCTATAGTTATTTCCGCTGTGTTGTAAGTGTTGTACTCTGATAAGTGCTATTGTATACATAACTGTTATATTTCAAAGTTATGTTATCTATTATATGTTATTCGTTCCGCTGTGAGGTTCGTGTTACTCTGATGTTATGTTCTTCTTCTTCTTCTATTCTAAGTTTCTATCTTATCTATTCTCACCTTCTAATTTCTTTCATTAATTACCGGGATTTTTCGATGTTTTGGTTATCGACGTCATGCTTACGTCGATAACCAAAGTCGCCGAAAATCCGGGTCGTTACAAGTGGTGTTCGAAAAGGGTTCGATTCTGGTCACTTCTGGTATGAAATTTTGTAGATGAGGTATGACAACTTCAGGGGAGGCCGACATTGATGACCAGCAGTGCATGGAGGAGATGTCTGGACAAGGAGCGATTGGAGCAATGCAGTGGATGTGTAAGCTGTTAAGGGAGTAGTGAAGGTGAGGCTATGTTTAATCTATTACTTAGTTTAAATTTAGTTTAACATTTAAAATGGATAACTTATATAAGCCGAAAATGAATTTATATGAGGTCCGAAATTCACGAACAAGACAAAATTGGGTAAAGCGTTGAAATTTTCAATCTGGAATTTTATCAAGAAAACAATTGGAACCAATGCAAAAGGAGTATCAATTTGGAATCGAAACGAAAGGCAAACTGAAAACCCTGGTGAGTAAATCTCACTCACCTTTGATTTAGAATTATTTTTATTAGTTAAAAATAATTTTCTGTTGATTGTTTGTTGAGTTAAAATATTACTATGGCATGTTTAAATATATATATAGTTATTTAGGATTGGTTGACTATTATATATATATATATATTGGGTTGATGATTGGTTGGGTTCCCGCAGTTTCATTAGCGGATGCCCGCAGTTTCATAGCGGATGATTACCCTATACGCCCCACGCTATGATTAGTGGATGACCTTCATACCGCGATATCCTGCCTCGAAGCAGGATAGGTATTATTTATGTGCTAACGTCTGTGGATGCAGGAAAAACAGGTTGGAGGAATCCAACTGGATTCCTCAAAAATATATTATCTGTTTGTTGTTTGTTTGATTTCATATATATTCCTATATGATGTGTTAAAATCAAATGATTGAAAATTGGTTGATTTGATTGTTGAAATTATCCCTGGGCTTGAATATTGATTTATAAAAATATCAAAAAGGGTATTTGAAATTTAAAAGGGGAATTCTATTTTTATTAATAGAATTTGAATTTTAAATGAAGTATAGAAACATTAACTTGTTTTGAATATATATAAACAAGTAATTGAATTTATAAAGTTGTTTATAAATGGAAATATGGAAGTTGAATCGAATTTATAAAGTTGTTTATAAATGGAAATATGGAATTTGAATTGAATTTATAAACTTTGTTTATAAATGAAAGGATGGAATTTGAATCGAATTTATAAAGTTGTTTATAAATGGAAATATGGAATTTGAATTGAATTTATAAACTTTGTTTATAAATGAAAGGATGGAATTTGAATCGAATTTATAAAGTTGTTTATAAATGGAAATATGGAATTTGAATTGAATTTATAAACTTTGTTTATAAATGAAAGGATGGAATTTGAATCGAATTTATAAAGTTGTTATAAATGAAAATATGGGGTTTGAATTGAATTTATAAACGTTGTTTATAAATGGAAAGGTGGGATTTGAATTGAAGTTATAAACGTTGTTTATAAATAATGCAGAGAATTCAAATGGACTTTGAATATAAGGAATTGAAATAAAATTTGAATATAGAATTCAAATGGACTTTAACAATAAAATTTGAAAATAGAATTTCAAATGGAGTTTAACTATAGAATTTGAATATAGAATTCAAATGGACTTTAAACTATAGAATTTGAAAATAGAATTCAAATGAAGATTTAAATAAGGAAAATTCAAATGAATCGAATTGGAATTTGAATAGAGAAGTCAATAAGGAAACGAGAGTATGAGTATAATTAGAATTTGTTAATATGCAGTTAAAATATATTTGAACATGTCATGTTCAAATATGAAGGTGAAATAGACTGAAAAGTTAATTAACAGATTTAATTAACAAATTGAGTTAAAACGATTGGTATAGTTTAAATAGATTGGACAGGTATAGACATATAGGAGACAGGTATGGAATAAAGTATAGAAGTGAAATAAATAGAATGCCCGACAAAAAGGTACGTATTTAATTTCCATATGAGATTTTATGCGCCGTATCGGCAAGCCGCTTGGCTTTTTCTTTTTCTTTTTGAGATAAGAAGGACCGGGAAAGCTATTTGAAATTTCCCGATGCTCCCGGTACAAAGGAGGTTATAGCGAATTTTTCCGGGAATTTAAGGAGATAGAATATTTTTTTAGATAATTTGATAGTTAGAAATCAACATATCAAATTATATAGAAGTCGATAAGGAAACGAACTTAGAAATAGAATAGTATAATCAAAAAGGAAGACTAGGGATAAAATCTCATAGAAATAGAAAGAGAAAATGTATATGTGTTTAAAGGTGAATAATCAGTTTTATGGTATTGATTATTCGAGTAAGTAATCTTGTCTGTTTTGACGTTAAATGTTATTCAGTCAAGGTCTGAGAGGTAATTATACCCCAACTTGGTTGATTTCATGATATACCGATAAGTAGCAAGATTCAGGCTCGAAGATCAACGTGGAATAAGAATTAGTTAAATACTGTATTTGGGTTGTCGTAACGATGTTTTACACAACATCTGTTTTAACCCAAATATGTGCAAGGCTTGGAAATAGAATAATGAATATTTCCTAGTATAGAAAATAAAGGAAGGCGATATATGGAAATGTTTTCCAAAGAACGTATAAGGCCAATATGGTTATTGAAAATATTTGGTTAACAAATATTGATAAAGAAATAGAGAAGTGATTTAATTAATGGAATATTAATTAAAGGTTCAGTGATTGTTGGATGTTTGGATGAACACTTGTTTTATTCGATAGTTAAATCATCGACTATCGAAACACTTGTTTTTATTCGATAGTTAAATCACAGACTATCGAAGTTTTGACCATCGTTGTCAATATGGAGAGACCGGTTGGATTATTATCCGAAGAACCACTCCATATCGGCAGTAGCGTGCGAATCAGATTATATAAAGATAATCGAAGATGGAGTAGAGTGCAAGGACTTTTTCTATAAATAGAAATAGTGCCTTCAGTTCATCCTGTTCCTGGGTGACTTGTATGGATGAATGTCTGACAGAGTATTTCCAGATTGGTCACGTACATTGATTTCTTCAACTGTACCAAGAGTGGAAGCGGAGAAGGAAACTTCTTTTAGCTGACACGTAATGTACTGTTGTAGACTTCAATTAGTGATTTTCGATGGATCTGACGATGTGACATTCAAAGTGAATCTTGTGTGATGATAAAGCGTAGCTTCTAGCCTCATCAACCGGTAAATGACATAAATCGGGCAAGCAGCATGGCTATGTAGGTCGCACCTATTAGGGTGTATAATCACCTGATCTAGAGTTTCATTTACTTCTAAAAATCTATTGTCGATGCTGACCCATTCGGGAAACGGTTGCTGATCCCAATCTTTGGTGATATACATTCGATACACTCAAGCGAAATGAGTGGTCGGTCATGTGTGGCAGAGTTGCAAGATGTTCTTGTTGAACTCGGTGTATTCTCCTCTAGAGATATACCAGCGGAAGGTGGTTCCATACCTTGTCATAGTTGGAAAACCAAATACCCAATACGTGCTTGCGGTTTTGATTGTATATTATATACGTGGAACGTGAGATGCAAGCATTCCACTAAATTGTTATCTACTTGATTTAGACATTATTATAATATCAAAAGAGTTTTGATATAAAGATAAATCAAGTGTTTGGATTCTCATAAGGGAAAAACCCGTTCCGTGTTATACGGCGTGGTCTTATGAGATATCATTTAGTTTTCTGAAACTGTTTTAAACTGTTTACTCGTACCAGTCCCATGACTGACCCGGAGTTTACTTTGTTGTTTTCCATTAACTCTTGGGTGCCTAAATTTGTACGGGCAGTCAAGTAGTCAGGAATTTACAGATATACTGGAAGAGCTTGGAGCAAGAGGCTTCAGGATCATATAGCTATAGTTATTTCTGCTGTGTTGTAAGTGATGTACTTTGATATTGATGTATATTCAAGTACAGATGTATATTTCAAGTTATGTTATATATATTATATGTTATTCGTTCCGCTGTGAGATTCGTGTTACTCTGATGTTGTGTTCTTCTTTTTCTTCTATTCTAAGTTTCTATCTTATCTATCCTCACCCTCTAACTTCTTTCTATTAATGGTTCGAATTTCCGTGATATTTGGGGTTGGACATGTGTTTTTGGTCAGCTCAAATTCTACCGGATTTTCGGGTCGTTACAGTTGGTATCAGAGCTTAGGTTTAGCGAATACCTAGGCTTGTTGGAATGTGCTCATTAGAGATAGGATCAGTAGTATCCTAGAATGAGTTGAGCGTATATATATACGAGAGAGCGTACTTGTTATTTGATATAAAAACTGTTTTATATTGTGTTGACTAGTCTGTTGAGTGGATTATAAATTTTGGTCGAATCGTGGGACGCCACGATGTCGATAGGAGTTTATAAACACTTGAACAGAAGATTGGACACGATATTATTTTTAAATAGTTAAGTTGATTGTTAGGATTATAATCGAATTAGATTATAAAAACAGAAATAGTTATATATATAACCAATGGAATTTGTATATGAAATCAAATATACAAATGTGATAAATTGAAATTGAATTCCAACCAGAATTCAGAATTTAAAATCCTGGGAGTTTGGGAAAATATTTTTCTAAATGGGTTTTGAAAGAAATAAAGCACTGAACTCATTCAGTGGCTGGAAAATAATTCTGATGATGGTCGCAACATCACCAGTGTTCATTTTCGAGTTTCTAAGTGACGAATTGCTGCCTTAGAGAAATTTTGATGGAAATTTGTTGAAAAGAAAACAAGTTGTTTGAAAATTCAAATGTTTTGAATTTGGGATATATATAAATATATGTATATATTTATATAACTTCAAAGGAAGTGAAATGGGAATTGGAATATAGATTTCAAATAGAAGTAAAATAAAGGAATTTGAATATATATATATATATAATTCAAATAAAAGTGAAATAGAATTTGAATTTAAAGGAATTCAACTGAGTTTGAATAAAGAAAAAATTCAAATAGAAATTGTATAAGAAAAATTGAAATGGAATTTGAATTCAATGGAATTCAAATGGATTTGAATAAAGAAAAGTCAAATAGAGATTTGAATATAAGAATTCAAATGGAATTTGGTTAAATAGAATTTCGAAGAGAATATAAAGTGGAGGATGAATATTAGAATTCAAAGAAGACAAAAGGAATTTAAATAGAAATTGAATAAAGGATTTCAAATGGAATTTGAATAAGGGATTTGAAATGGGTTTTGAATAAAGGATTTCAAATAGGAATTGAAAATAAGAAATTCAAATAGAATTTGAATAGAAGAAATTCAAATAGAAATTGAATAGAAGGAAATTCAAATATAGAGTTTGAATAAAGAAATTCAAATGGAATTTGAATATTGTAGATGTAGAGGACTTGAATATTTCAAGAGAAATAGATCGGGAATATTATGTTGGAATGGATTGGATATATATTAAAAATATATCAGAATGGAGTTGAATTTATTATAAATGAAGTTAAAACGTTTATATTTATAAATATAATTAAAACGAGCTCGCCATAGCGCGGCAGTTCGGAAATTGGTGACTCGAACTTCAATCGAGTATACAGGACTCAAATTAAGTCGGAATCCTTTGAAACAAGAATCGTCGGGACCGGTTGAACGATAGTTTTCTAATGAAAGAGAAAAATCTGGATTTCGTTGTATAGATTTTGAGTTATGTCAAAATCAAATTTTTAGAAAAGCAGCGCCAGAACCATTATAAAAACCATAACGGTTTAATTAAATAAATAAAAGGATTTTTAGGAAATAAAATCCGAATTGACATTAGAAAAATCCAGACTAGAGATATAAAATAAATATGAACTCCAGTGAAGTAAGTGAAATGATTTTTAAGACAAAAATCATATTTTTAAATGGTTAAATAGAATCAACTAAATAGGAAAATAATTAGTTAAAGGAAAGTTGAATCGAAATTGGGTTTTTGGATAAGTGAAAGAGATTGAGAATTTATATTCGAAATCGAGTTTATAACTCGAGTTGAAAATATAATTAGATTAGTTTATAATTAAGTTGACATATATTTGAACAAGTTATATTCAAATAAAAGGGTGAAATAGGCAAAACGGTTAATTAGCAACTAGTTAATGGGAATTTGAACGATTGAAATTGAATTTAACTTAAGTAAGTTGAATGGATCGAAATGAATAAATTGAGTAAAATCAATGTGAATGAAATATGAATTGGGTATGAATAAAGGAAATATATTTGTAACACAAATACAAAGGAAGTTATGTGCAAACCAATAGAAGGAGAAATATTTGTAAAAACATTTACAAATAGAATTTAGAAGAGAATATTTGTAAAACATTTACAAATAGATTCAATGGAAATATTTATTTATAGAAAATAAATAGAATGTTATAAATGAGATATTTATTTGTTAAATAAATAGAATTTAATCAAAGGAATATTTAGAGGATGAATAGAAAATGGAAATCTGTTTTTAACAGATAAATAGAAATGATTAATTTATAAATAACAGTTATAAATTAAATTAAATATTTATCATTCGATAAATGGAATATATAAGTCTGAACTTATATGGAGAAGAGATATTGGTTTTAACACCGATAGTTTTAAATAGAAGGGGTACACAACACTTGTATAAGTGAAGTAACATTATTAAAGAGTACATTTATAAAGTGGAGAACCGTTACTAAAGTAAACCTTTATAAATGAATAAACGTTATCCAGTAGGAGTTATTCGAATAGGAGAAGTCGATTAGAGTTAGAATAAATCGATTTGAGTAAGAATTAACCAGTTACAGTAAATTCAGTTAGGGTTAATCCGTAGAGTTGATTGAATAGTAGTTATTCAATTAAAATTGATCGAATATAGTTATTGAGATAGAGTTGGTCAAACATAGTTACTCAGGATAAGTTACCATTTCGTACGACTGCTAGCGTAATTCGCAGGGCTGCAGAAAGCCTAGGGCGGTCGGATGTTTCCTGGGGGAATCAGACGTAACCATTGTGATCGCTGCGATCTAGAGTCAAGCAAGTGGAGTTAAATCGAATATTAGTTTATTCGGATAGAATTAAAGGAGTTATCGAATATAGTTTATTCGAAAGGAATTATCGAATTTGTTTATTCGGAAGGAGTTATCGATTATAGTTTAATCGAAAGGAGTTATCGATTAGTTTAATCGAAGTGAGTTATAGAATATTGGTTATTCGAAGGAGTTATCGAATTTAGTTATTCAATAGGGTTAATCGATAAGAGTTAAATCCAATAGAGTTAATTGGTAAGAGTAAATTGATAGAGTAAATCGAATATAGTTTATTCGAAGAAAGGTTTTCGAATCTAGTTATTTGATAGAGAGATTATAAAATATAGTTATTCGAAGGGAGGAGTTATCGAATAGGGATCTATTCGAAAGAGAGTTATGCAAGGAAGTTTGAAATGTTGAGTATCAACATAAATAAGTTTTGAAAGGATAAATGGGTTGGTAGCACTTTTTCTACCTTAGCAATTTCGAGGACGAAATTATTTTAAGTGGGGAAGAATGTAATGACCCGGGTATTCCGTCGGTTAAGTTTGAATATTTAATACGGTTTTGAATATTAATTTGATAAATTAAATGAATATTTATATTAAGTTATCAGTTTAATAATCAATTTCGATTTAATATCGAATATATTAAATCATCGTAATACGAAAATATAATTCAGTTCGAGATTTAAAACTGAATTAAATACAGTTCAGACTTCTGTCTGAATTCGAATAATAATATTTATTTATTATCACATAATTTATTGTTTTAAATTTACTTTATATCGATTTAAAATAATATCTTCACCATATGATCGAATTAGACTTCGTGACCTATCCCAGTGTGTCCGGAATACGGGTATTACCCTAGAATTGACAGTTGTTCGGTTCAAAAAGGAGTTTGAAATCAACGTGACAATTTAATTTAAAGGATCCGGTTAAAATCGAATTTAATTAAATAAAATATTGTGTGGCTACTCCCTCTCCATCAAACCAAAACTCGTGTCCTTCTTTCTAACGCAAAACAAACCAAACCCGCACCCCTTCTATTATAAATATAAATGGCCTTCCCCAAATCAGTTTTAATCCCGAGCCTTCCTTACCCTGAAATACAAATCGAGAAAAGGCAGAGAACTTCAGCTCGAAGAAATAGATGTCCGCTCCATTTAATATGAAATCGCGACTGATAATCTCTTATGCGGGGCTCCTGAGTTCGATTTTAGGGGAGGTAGTGCGGTCGAAATAACAAGGAGTAGTTCGAGCTTGATGATTGGGTGGCAGGGAAGACGCTGGTGGTGATTCGTGAAATGTGAAGAAGGCTTTGGGGGTTGCGATGTCTTCCAGTCGCAGGCGAAGCCAAGTCGAGTTATACACAGGGAATTCGAAGTTTGTTATCGCGATGGGTTTCAGATCTGAAGCGTTGGAAAGAGGAGTGATCGCGTTGAAAGGAAGTTCGATTTGGGAACTTGAGGGATGACGATAGGCTGAGTGAGTGAAGCTCGACGATGCGGGTATCTGCTGTTTGACAGGGTGTAGTAGGGGAGTCGATTTACTGATGTTGATCTAAGGGAAGTGGTGTTCGAAAAGGGTTCGATTCTGGTCTCTTCTGGTATGAAATTTTGTAGATGAGGTATGACAACTTCAAGGGAGGCCGACATTGATGACCAGCAGTGCATGGAGGAGATGTCTGGACAAGGAGCGATTGGAGCAATGCAGTGGATGTGTAAGCTGTTAAGGGAGTAGTGAAGGTGAGGCTATGTTTAATCTATTACTTAGTTTAAATTTAGTTTAACATTTAAAATGGATAACTTATATAAGCCGAAAAATGAATTTATATGAGGTCCGAAATTCACGAACAAGACAAAATTGGGTAAAGCGTTGAAATTTTCAATCTGGAATTTTATCAAGAAAACAATTGGAACCAATGCAAAAGGAGTATCAATTTGGAATCGAAACGAAAGGCAAACTGAAAACCCTGGTGAGTAAATCTCACTCACCTTTGATTTAGAATTATTTTTATTAGTTAAAAATAATTTTCTATTGATTGTTTGTTGAGTTAAAATATTACTATGGCATGTTTAAATATACATATATAGTTATTTAGGATTGGATGACTATTATATATATATATTGGGTTGATGATTGGTTGGATTCCCACAGTTTCATTAGCGGATGCCCGCAGTTTCATAGCGGATGATTACCCTATACGCCCCACGCTATGATTAGTGGATGACCTTCATACCGCGATATCCTGCCTCGAAGCAGGATAGGTATTATTTATGTGCTAACGTCTGTGGATGCAGGAAAAACAGGTTGGAGGAATCCAACTGGATTCCTCAAAAATATATTATCTGTTTGTTGTTTGTTTGATTTCATATATATTCCTATATGATGTGTTAAAATCAAATGATTGAAAATTGGTTGATTTGATTGTTGAAATTATCCCTGGGCTTGAATATTGATTTATAAAAATATCAAAAAGGGTATTTGAAATTTAAAAGGGGAATTCTATTTTTATTAATAGAATTTGAATTTTAAATGAAGTATAGAAACATTAACTTGTTTTGAATATATATAAACAAGTAATTGAATTTATAAAGTTGTTTATAAATGGAAATATGGAATTTGAATCGAATTTATAAAGTTGTTTATAAATGGAAATATGGAATTTGAATTGAATTTATAAACTTTGTTTATAAATGAAAGGATGGAATTTGAATCGAATTTATAAAGTTGTTTATAAATGGAAATATGGAATTTGAATTGAATTTATAAACTTTGTTTATAAATGAAAGGATGGAATTTGAATCGAATTTATAAAGTTGTTTATAAATGGAAATATGGAATTTGAATTGAATTTATAAACTTTGTTTATAAATGAAAGGATGGAATTTGAATCGAATTTATAAAGTTGTTATAAATGAAAATATGGGGTTTGAATTGAATTTATAAACGTTGTTTATAAATGGAAAGGTGGGATTTGAATTGAAGTTATAAACGTTGTTTATAAATAATGCAGAGAATTCAAATGGACTTTGAATATAAGGAATTGAAATAAAATTTGAATATAGAATTCAAATGGACTTTAACAATAGAATTTGAAAATAGAATTTCAAATGGAGTTTAACTATAGAATTTGAATATAGAATTCAAATGGACTTTAAACTATAGAATTTGAAAATAGAATTCAAATGAAGATTTAAATAAGGAAAATTCAAATTAATCGAATTGGAATTTGAATAGAGAAGTCGATAAGGAAACGAGAGTATGTGTATAATTAGAATTTGTTAATATGCAGTTAAAATATATTTGAACATGTCATGTTCAAATATGAAGGTGAAATAGACTGAAAAGTTAATTAACAGATTTAATTAACAAATTGAGTTAAAACGATTGGTATAGTTTAAATAGATTGGACAGGTATAGACATACAGGAGACAGGTATGGAATAAAGTATAGAAGTGAAATAAATAGAATGCCCGACAAAAAGGTACGTATTTAATTTCCATATGAGATTTTATGCGCCGTATCGGCAAGCCGCTTGGCTTTTTCTTTTTCTTTTTGAGATAAGAAGGACCGGGAAAGCTATTTGAAATTTCCCGATGCTCCCAGTACAAAGGAGGTTATGGCGAATTTTTCCGGGAATTTAAGGAGATAGAATATTTTTTTAGATAATTTGATAGTTAGAAATCAACATATCAAATTATATAGAAGTCGATAAGGAAACAAACTTAGAAATAGAATAGTATAATCAAAAAGGAAGACTAGGGATAAAATCTCGTAGAAATAGAAAGAGAAAATGTATATGTGTTTAAAGGTGAATAATCAGTTGTATGGTATTGATTATTCGAGTAAGTAATCTTGTCTGTTTTGACGTTAAATGTTATTCAGTCAAGGTATGAGAGGTAATTATACCCCAACTTGGTTGATTTCATGATATACCGATAAGTAGCAAGATTCAGGCTCGAAGATCAATGTGGAATAAGAATTAGTTAAATACTGTATTTGGGTTGTCGTAACGATGTTTTACACAACATCTGTTTTAACCCAAATATGTGCAAAGCTTGGAAATAGAATAATGAATATTTCCTAGTATAGAAAATAAAGGAAAGCGATATATGGAAATGTTTTCCAAAGAACGTATAAGGCCAATATGGTTATTGAAAATATTTGGTTAACAAATATTGATAAAGAAATAGAGAAGTGATTTAATTAATGGAATATTAATTAAAGGTTCAGTGATTGTTGGATGTTTGGATGAACACTTGTTTTATTCGATAGTTAAATCATCGACTATCGAAACACTTGTTTTTATTCGATAGTTAAATCACAGACTATCGAAGTTTTGACCATCGTTGTCAATATGGAGAGACCGGTTGGATTATTATCCGAAGAACCACTCCATATCGGCAGTAGCGTGCGAATCAGATTATATAAAGATAATCGAAGACGGAGTAGAGTGCAAGGACTTTTTCTATAAATAGAAATAGTGCCTTCAGTTCATCCTGTTCCTGGGTGACTTGTATGGATGAATGTCTGACAGAGTATTTCCAGATTGGTCACGTACATTGATTTCTTCAACTGTACCAAGAGTGGAAGCGGAGAAGGAAACTTCTTTTAGCTGACACGTAATGTACTGTTGTAGAGGTCAATTAGTGATTTTCGATGGATCTGACGATGTGACATTCAAAGTGAATCTTGTGTGATGATAAAGCGTAGCTTCTAGCCTCATCAACCGGTAAATGACAGAAATCGGGCAAGCAGCATGGCTATGTAGGTCGCACCTATTAGGGTGTATAATCACCTGATCTAGAGTTTCATTTACTTCTAAAAATCTATTGTCGATGCTGACCCATTCGGGAAACGGTTGCTGATCCCAATCTTTGGTGATATACATTCGATACACTCAAGCGAAATGAGTGGTCGGTCATGTGTGGCTGAGTTGCAAGATGTTCTTGTTGAACTCGGTGTATTCTCCTCTAGAGATATACCAGCGGAAGGTGGTTCCATACCTTGTCATAGTTGGAAAACCAAATACCCAATACGTGCTTGCGGTTTTGATTGTATATTATATATGTGGAACGTTAGATGCAAGCGTTCTACTAGATTGTTATCTACTTGATTTAGACATTATTATAATATCAAAAGAGTTTTGATATAAAGATAAATCAAGTGTTTGGATTCTCACAAGGGAAAAACCCGTTCCGTGTTATACGGCGTGGTCTTATGAGATATCATTTAGTTTTCTGAAACTGTTTTAAACAGTTTACTCATACCAGTCCCATGACTGACCCGGAGTTTACTTTGTTGTTTTCCCTAAACTCTTGGGTGCCTAAATTTGTACGGGCAGTCAAGTAGACGGGAATTTACAGATATACAGGAAGAGCTTGGAGCAGGAGGCTTCAGGATCATATAGCTATAGTTATTTCTGCTGTGTTGTAAGTGATGTACTTTGATATTGATGTATATTCAAGTACAGATGTATATTTCAAGTTATGTTATATATATTATATGTTATTCGTTCCGCTGTGAGATTCGTGTTACTCTGATGTTGTGTTCTTCTTCTTCTTCTATTCTAAGTTTCTATCTTATCTATCCTCATCCTCTAACTTCTTTCTATTAATGGTTCGAATTTCTGTGATATTTGGGGTTGGACTTGTGTTTTTGGTCAGCTCAAATTCTACCGGATTTTCGGGTCGTTACAGAGGTCATGTTGGAGGATGATGAAGGGAAAAAGGAGTATGAACCCTTTTGGGAAAGTTGGACAAATGTAATGAACTCACTGACCGAAGAAGAGTGCTATCGCAATCTAAACTCATGTCATAATACATGGTTGCAAACCAAAAAAAAAAAAAATCAGTCATGTATTTAATCAAAAATTGGCTAAGTAAATATAAGGAGTTGTTTGTTTTGGCTTGGACCAACAAAACTAAACACTACGATAACATGTCTGCCAGCATCGTAGAAAGTGCAAACCACATTTTGAAATTGTATTTTGATTCAGCTGTAGATAGTTTTGTGCAATGTTGGACTAGCACACATCTTTGTTCCAAAAATGATTTAGTTGTAATTGAACACGCCTTTGAAACATGTACATCCAAGACAATGCATCGATTTCGACTAAAAACTATATTTAAAGAACTAATTGGAGTTATACTACACAAAGCATTGGATTTACTACTAAATGAACTAAGTAGCATTTCTAATGTTTGTTTGACTACCGACAAGTATAGTTTGGCAAGTAAATGGACTACCATGTGCTCATATGCATGTGGATTTTAGACGTACGCACGGTTTCATACCTCTTACGATCATATACTCTTATTGGAAGCAATTATCTTGTAGTCTTCTTATGTTGCCTGTTCAACTCTAGATTTTTTTTAGCTTGCCTGAAATTAAAGCATTGAAGAGTAGGTATGTTGAATCTCATAATAACATTAGACTGGTTATGCAACAAGATTCGAAATTGCTCACGTTTCCTCAAACAAAAACTATTTTAGAACCCCATGTGGCTACTATTCGAAAGTAAGACCTTCCAAAAAAGACAAGCCAACTAAACAAGATCGTTCTTACTAAGAACATGTATAAGCGCCATTATCACGTGCATCAAACCTATCTTTGGTTAGTCGTTATTTAAAGAAAATGGGCATCAAAACTAAGGAATGTGAGAACAAACAATTTTACAATGACTAATTGTTACAAATGCCAAAACATATGAGGTTGTATATAGTTGATGTACATGACATGCCGAGAGATGGAGATTTTGGTTATCGGGCTATCGTTTAACAGTTGAATCTTCATAATCGAAGACCAAAAAATCCTTGTAAGTATGTTCGTGAGTCGATGCTTGAAAACATATTGCTAAATTCAAAGACGCACAAGAATGTAGGATGACTGTGGGTACGAGAAAATGAGGAATATGATACAATGTACAAATGCGTTTGGCACTAGTCAGTGGATGTAGATGCTCGAATCAGAATTTGTAGTTGTAGAAAAATTTGGCACTATGGTAATGTTGCTAAGCAAACATATTTGTTGCACATTTGTTCCTACTACAATTCATGCAAACATTATAAACCAAAACTGAATGGTGATTATGAGTTACGTAGACAACTCATATTTTGTTGGTCTTCAACTAACTCCAGACTCTTCATTGCCTCCTACACCTCAATTTTCGTACTTTCAGCAATTCTACAACATTAATGTAGAAGACTAGAGCAAACAATATGTCGAATGAATCAACAAATACCTAGCGATTAACGATGAACGTAAAGATGAAGGCAATAGTAATACAGTAGATCAGAGTTAGTCAGGCAAATGTATAAAAATTGAACGTTGTTGTTCGTCGTTCCTATTGTATTTTGATCGAATGCAATGAAAAAAAATATATCTATTTCTTGGTTTGAATGTTTCGTCATATATAGTTTATCCTATTTTATTTTGATAGCAAATGAACTTTGTCAATAGTCGTCTCTATTGTTATTTGGAGTTAGTTGAGCAATTATTTATTGTTGTGATAGTAATTGACTGGTCCATCAAAATTCCACCACAATTCAACTTGTAACCCCCATAATTTATGTCTTCTTAATTATAGAACGGTGGTATGGAATAGTATATGTAAGTAATAATCGGCCAGCATTTGTCGTCTGGTAAAAAGAAGTAAATCATACTCCTTACCCAAGAGTTTACGGCAGAGTGTAGTCGTATTGAAGATCAAAAACTATTAGGCAGTTACTGCATTTTATATCTTATACTTTGATATTATTTATTCGATAAGTGGCCATCGTGAATTCATATATGTTATGACAGTATAGCAACGTCTGAGAGTAGTATTGTGAAAATTTACTTAACCCAAGAACTTACGGCATGAGATTAAGGTATTAAAATTAGTTATTCAAAGATATACCATCGTCTAAGAAAACTTGATGTAATTTATGATTAACCTGGAAGTTTATGACCTTGACCCGCTATATAACATTATACAATACAATTGAGACGACCCCAAACCCCGTACTGACGGCGGCAAGGGTAATCCGTGGAATATAACACAGAAACAGATAATAGCAAAACATAAATAAATAAATACACCAGATAATGAACAAAACAATATATTGGATAAAAGTAATCATCATAGTTACACAGTATACAGGATCTTACTTAGTACAAATACAGTTCAGCTATACATAAATGTCTACAGCGGAAAACAAACAAAATATGTACAATAGGAGCTGAACAGCATAAATGGAGGTAAATGATAGAATCCATCTTCAGCTCCAGCTATCCAGAAAGAACCAGCTAAACCTGAATACAAGGCTGCCCGTGTAGAAAAAGGGGCACCCGAGTTTGAAAGTGAAGCAAACTACGAGTCAGTCATGGGACTGGTATGATAAATCTACTCAACACATTTATAATATGGCCAATCACAGGACCACGCCACTTTCGTGGAACGAGTTTACTCCATTGGATTGCCAGTGCTTTAAAAACAAATCTTTCTTTTAAACATCGCAATGCTTTTTATAAAAATGAAGCCATTATAAGACTCAGTTCCCATCACACAATGCAACGCAAACCGGAGGATAGAGTTTTACCTTATAATGGCCAAAGTATGATTGATACGAGTAAAATCAAAGCATTTGATATTATTACTAGTGTTTATATGTTTCAAAAACGATTTCAATCATAACTATCAATCATAGATGGCATGGGTACCATATATCATGTCACCATATATATATACAATCAAAACCGCACGATGTCGTATTTGGAAATTGGATTTCCGTCCTGAACCAAGGCAAAAGATAGTCCTTACCGAATTCGAGACGCTCTAGCCCGCCCCTCAGACACAGCCGCAACCGTACCTTGGATCGTCAGGACCGGTCCACACGAAGTGGATTATAATGCCTGAACAATGCGTTTCTCCACACTTTGGGGTGTAAATGAGCCAACGAATGACTCCATCGGACCCGGATCGTCCGATCAAACCGAGGCGCCTCGCAACAGCAACAACCACATAGATGAAAAGTATATAAATGTCAGGGCTGGTAGGTCACAGACACTACCCCAGCTAGAAAGAAAACGCACGTCCCCCCTGAGGTCCTGCTCCCATTTCTGGTTCATACCGGGGTGTGAGGCTCGCGATTTCACGTTATACACAAAGCTGCGCCACACTGGAGGTGCTTTGGTCGTCACCACAAGACTTTGCTTTTCAACAGAAGCCCGGATCACTGCATCTTAGCATGCCACACAGGAAATTCATGCCATGCGACTGATGTCCATCGATATACAACCTCTGAGCTCGTGCGTTTCAGAGAAGGGCGTTAAGCAAAAGAATAAATTCTCCGCCGCCAAACAGATGTATATTTAATAGGGATCAATCAACACAGAATAAAATCCAATGTCAGACACACAGTCCATTTACAAGTCCGTTCTGGGTCTGAACGAAACCGGAGGCACTAAATACCTCGCAAACCCATTGATCACCACGTACGTCTGGACAATCACCACTCATTATCCATATTTCGGGATGCCTCCCAATCAGGACCTCGGTTACCATCCAAATGAGGTGAAGATCTCCGGTCTTCGACCACCGTCTTCATCTTCGACTTTCAATCGTCAGTCAATTATTGGAAATGAGAATTAACTCGGCCTTTTCAAATAATTCACGTATATTTAGAATTTCAAATCTATTTATTTCAATGGTTAAATCATTCGACAACACCAATTTTGTTCTTTAATGTAATTTTCACACCAGACACATTCAACCATCAAACACCACATAAATCGAGCAAATTCAGTTTATTTCCATTCCATAACATTTATAATATTTTATAATGATTTATCGCTATTTTTATTTATTTTAAAATAGCCTATTTATTCAAAACGACGCTTCGGGCCATAGCGCGGCCGTGGCGCTGTTTATCTTCAGATTTGATTTACACATATCTGAAAATCTAATAGTTGGATCTTCATAAAATTTACATCATTAGAAAGGTCTTTTCAAAACGAATCCAACGGTTCCAGTTTCGGGAAAATCCGACGGTCGGATCTCCCGGTACAATCGTTTGAAGTATCGATTTCAAAATACGAACTGCAGCGTCGTTATTCGATTAAATATAATTATATTTACAAATATAAATAAATAAAATCGTTTCTGGCGCTGTTTTTCTTCAGATTTGAATTAAACATTCCAGACAATCCAACCGTTGGATTTTTACAAAGTTGGTGCCGTTGGAAAGATTTTTCCAAGGCGAACCCAACGGTTGCGATTTCAGGAAAATCCGATGGTCGGATCTCCTGGTATAGTCATTTGAAATCACGGTTTCAAATCACGAACTGCACGGCCACGTTTCGTTTTAATTTTATTTATATTTATATATTTATATAAATATAGTTCATTCAACAATTTCAATATCGTTTTTTACTTCAAATATTTCACTAACGCCTTTAAATTTTGGAAAATTTCGCCATAACCTCCTTTGTACGGGAGGGGCTGGGAAAATTCCCAAATAGCCACACGGGCGTCTCATGTCAAAAAGAAAAAGAAAAAGCCAAGCGGCTAGCCAACAGGCTCATAAAATCATCACCGAAACAAAACAGTAAATGTGTACCTATTTGTCGGCCACAAAATTTTATTCCTCTTCTCTAGCCCCTTTGCTATAACCTGTTCAATAAATATGCATGTACATATATACAGTTCTTATCATTTATCATTTTCCATTCAACTTCATAGTTGATTCCATTTGGTTTAAAAACACCATTCATTCTAACGTTGCATCCACGGGTAAAAATCAAATCATTAGCTAATTAATGAATATTTCGACTCATGCATATTTATTTGAACGAGTTGCTATTTTTAACACTTCACATTTCAACGATTCATGTATATAATAAAAATGGGATTTTTTATTGTAAAACAATTCATTTCAAAACCCTATTATTTTATATAGTTTATATAGGTGATAAAAATAGTATTTTTCTTAAAAAACAATTTCTTTTGAAACGAGATTATTTTACATAGTCCATATAGTTGATAAAAGGTGATTTTTATTATGAAACAATTTATTTCAAAATATGAATACCATTCAACACATGAATTTCTAATCAATGAATGAATATCGATTCAACACATGAAGGTTTTCTATAGTTTCTATATATAGATAAAAATGTGATTTTTATATTTAAAACACGAATACCATTCAACACATGAATTTCTAATCAACGAATGAATATCGATTCAACACATGAAAGATTTCTATAGTTTCTATATATAGATAAAAATGTGATTTTTATATTTAAAACACGAATACCATTCAACACATGAATTTCTAATCAACGAATGAACATCAATTCAACACATGAAGGTTTTCTATTTCAATGAATAAATATAGTTTCAGCAAAGGAAAATAATTCAAACACATGAATATTATTCAAAATTTCGGCAGCATAACGGCAGGGTAGTTAAAACCGGGACCGTCCCTAGTACGGCTCCTCGCTCTACCTGAAAACCTCGCGGTTTTTGACAATGGGGATCATGCATCTAGTTCGCACGCAGGCGGCATGTATATATTTATTTCATTTCCACAAACTAATCCTATGTGGTTTCAACCAAATATTTCTCAACCACAAATGGGTATTTTTCAACCACAATCAATCAATATCAACCACAAACAATCCCAAACAACCATTCGCTATCAATCAATTTTCACACCAATCACAATCAATAAATATCGTCCATGGTTTGTGGACGAGGGGCGTATATATATATATATATATATATATATATATATATATATATATAGGAATTCACTTCTATTTCAACACATATATAATATTTACAACGCATATATAACTTATACATCGAACGTACAACTTATACAACGCTTATACATGAGGTGTACAACGCTTATATAACTCATACATCGAATATATAATTTATACATCATCGTTTTCCATATTGTTTATAAATTAGAAATCTCACATTGGGTTCCACTCCACTAAAAATAGCAGAAGGCTCAGAAAAATATGCGGTCTCTTTTAAAATGTAGAAGACGTCTACACGGTCACGATGTTTCCCCTTTCATCGAATTTCTTTAACGAATGAAAAAGATATGATTTTTTAAAGGTTTGCAACACTTAAAAGTGTAAAAATAGTTGAAAATATAGAGCAGTCGTTAGTTTTCAAACCTGGTTCGAAACTAGGGTTTGATCTTTCGACCA
Organism: Allium sativum; assembly: GCA_030737875.1. Classification (NCBI taxonomy): domain Eukaryota; kingdom Viridiplantae; phylum Streptophyta; class Magnoliopsida; order Asparagales; family Amaryllidaceae; genus Allium; species Allium sativum. The sequence goes on along the minus strand of CM060922.1, from coordinate 192,416,947 downwards.
AACCGTTGCGCGATAGGGGAATCGAGTCATACGGTGTCGAAGAGGGCCTGAACGGCGGGTGGAGGCGGCCGGCTCGGTGGGGCCCAGTGGCCACGGCGGCGCCCCGAAGTGTCGACCTTCTCGAGCTCGGTTCTCTCTCCACACTCAATGAAAATATTCAAACTTGGTATGGATTTAAAGAGGGGAAGAAGAGCTTTAAAATGGATCTGGAATCACTCGATTTCATTGAGAAACGAGAGAGAAATCTCTCCTGGAAGATTTGAAGCCTCTTCCGTCGCGCGCAGGGGGTTTACGGGTGGAAGATGAATTGTGATTGGCCAGCTCATTTTTTATTATTTATTTATTTCAAAAATCCGAAAATACCCCTCTTCACATGCGAACACCAATTCAAACCCAACGACTGTCGTCCCTAGCGTTTTACCCCCATTCCGAACTCAATGGGATATGTTTCGAAGGCCCATTCGAATGTTTCAGTCAGTTTTCCTTCAGATTAAAATATAAAACATTCAATATTTAATTTGAACGTACATTTCAATTTGCCAGGGCCACAAATTGATTCGAAAAATTCCAGAAAAATAAATCTAGCTATGTTTTGACGATACGGTCCCAACAAAACTAGTTTTGTCGAATTCTGAGACCGTTTGCAAAAAGGCTCATTTCTGGTCGATCCAATTTAACTGTAATTGGCCAAAACACGTTTTCCTTTGCCACGCTCACATACTAGCTTCAAAAATTATGAAATTTGAAACCTAGCAATAACTTCACATCCCGGATCCAACAAAAGTGGTTTCGTCGAATTCCGAGGTCGTATGCAAAATGGACAATTTCACAGGCTATATAAATTCCATAGCGACCTTTCTGAAAATTCATTCGGCCATAACTTTTGCTTTCCGCTATGAAAATTCGATTTTTCAGATTCGTTAGAAAGGTATTCGCTAACAGATTTAAATATTTTTGGTTTCTCTAAAATCCGTTTTGTTTTGCACCCGGTACAGTCCGACAAAGTTTGAATTCAATTTTTGAAACTGCAGCGTCTTTTCAAGCCTTGTTTACAGTTAGAATCAATTATATTCATTTTCAATTGTCGATTCAAACTTGCTTTTCATTGCCATTATTCAAAATATTTATTTTAAATATTTAAAATTCATTATTTTAGCCAATTTAAAAATTTTAAATTGGTTCAGATTTTCTGGGTCGTTACAACAATCTAGTCTTATCGCATTACTTAATTCAATGGATCTACACCATATTAAATCCTTAATTTCGACGATCCCACATCGTCTGAACAACATCAACATTTTGTCTTAATTCGTGAAAGTATACGGTCATAAGGACTTGAGTTAAAAAAAATTGTCCATTCAGAACTTGCCATATACGCTAATTCAGTGATGTCTGGCCGTATTAGCTTTTGATTATAGTAGCACAGAAACAATTTGTATACCAACGGATCTTATATTACCAAATCAAGTCGTAAAATGAGTAGACCTTATCATATACCAATAATCCAAGTCATGATAAACCGCAACCACCAATACTGTAACGACCCGGGAAATTTTCGACTTCGGTAACCGACATACAACACCTGTCGACTATTCAAGAATCGAAAATAATGGAACGTCAATAGAAAGAAATTATAGGGTGAGAATAGATAAGATAGAAAATTAAAATAGAAGAAGGAGAAGAAGATCACAACATCAGAGTAAGCAAAATCTCATAGTGGAATGATAAAATATATTTCGTAACAAAACTTTGAAATAAAACGGTATCTATATACAATATCATTATTAGAGTATAACACTTACAACACAGCGAAAATAAACAATAGCTATATAATCCTGAAGCCTCCCGCTCCAGCTCTCCAAGTATATCTGTAAAATCCCGACTACTTGATTGCCCGTACAAAATTGGGCAACCAAGAGTTTAGGGAAAACAAAACAAAATAAACGACGGGTCAGTCATGTGACTGGTGTGAGTAAACTCCAACCATTAGTTTAAACTTTAAAATCCTTTCTAAAGAATGATAATCGTAAGACCGATCCACACATAAACGCAGATGGTTTTTACCTTACGATAACCCAAAACATTTTTTTAAAATCAATATTCTTCTGATATTATAATAATGTCTGAATCAAATACATAGCAATCTAGTGGAACGCTTTCATCTCATGTTCCACATATATTAGATACAATCAAAAACTGCTGGCGCTTATTGGGTAATGGATTCCAACTGGCAAGGTATGAGACCACCTTCCGACAGTGTATCTCTAAAGAGGAATACACCGGATTCAACAAGAACATCTTGCAACCTAGGCTAAACATGACCGGTCACACATTTCGCTTGAGTGTACCGAATGTATTATCACCAATGGTTGGGATCAGCAACCGTTTCCCGAAAGGGACATCATCGAAATAGATTATAGAAGTAAATGGAATTTCTCTAGATCAGGCAACAAAACACCCTAATTGGCAGCTAACCACTTAGCCATGCGACCTACCCGATTTTATACCATTTTCGGTTGTGAGGCTAAAGGCCATAACATATAGATCACACTTTTATTTACTTTGAATGTCACATCGTCGTACCCGCCAAATCACAAATTGATTTCTTCAGAAATACCACGGGTATACAGCTAAGAGAAAAGAATTCCTCCGCCATCAAACGTAAATACGTTTGAATAGATCAACTTACTTGATCTATTAAATATACTCTGTCAGACATTTTTTCCATACAAGTTGTCCTGGGACTGGACAAACCGAAGGCACTATTCTGTAAACCCATCTTACGCAATTTCTACCTAAGATTTGCCAGAACAGCCCTTGCACAAACTCCATCTTCAAATATCTTAATCGTATTTGATTTGCAACGCTAATGCCTATATGGAGTGGTTTTTAGATAATAAATCTGATCCTGGTCTCTCAGTATTGACAACGGAAAGGGTTAAAAACTTTGATAGTCGGTTATTTAACTATCAAAGGAAAACATGTGTACAAACAACGGTTGTATTTCCAAATGGAAATCTTACCGAGCAAATCATCAATTAACACTGATCCCCTTTAATTTAATTTGTCATTCAATTATTCATTCCCCTAATCCCGTTTCCATACATTCGTAAATTCTTATTTTCTAAATTTAGAAAATATACATTATTACTCATTGGAAAACATTTCCATATTTACTCTCATGTCTTATTTTCTATATTAGAAAACATTTCTGATTCTTATTTGAAAAACATTTCCAAAACACTTTCATTGGATTTAAACAGATGTTTAAATAAAACATCGCTATGCTAACTCAAACCATTACACTTATTAACTAAATTCACTTAACCATCCTTCACTATCGAACCTTAACCATTCCTTAGTAAAAAATGAAGTCAATCAAGTTGGGTTTCAACTACCTCTCAGATCTTAACTGAACAACATTATTAACCTTGAAATAGATAAAGTTCACCACTTAACAATTATTCTTACGTAACTCTCATATTCAATTTATGAATCCACTGCTTTTACAGAATCATTTGATTATAACAATAGTGTTATAATCCAGTGCTTCCGAAATATAATAACTTAAATATAACTTTAATTTATTAATTTGGATAAATAAACAAACAACTAATTTATTAATAAATAAATAAATCTTGATTAAAAACGAAAAGTGAATAGTACTTTCCCAAATTCGATAAAATTGAATTTCAACGTATAATTCTCTCTCAAAAAATCTCTATTCGATAAACTATCTTTTGATTAACTTATACTCGATTTAACTCTCTTTTGAATAAATCATATTCGATCAACTCCCTTTGAATAAATTATATTCGATTAACTCTCTTCGAATAACTTGTATTCGATTAACCCTCTTCGAATCAATTATATTCGATTAATTCTCTTCGAATAAATTATATTCGATTAACTCTCTTCGAATAAATTATATTCGATTAACTCTCTTCAAATAAATTATATTCGATTAACTCTCTTCGAATCAATTATATTCGATTAACTCTCTTCGAATCACTTATATTCAACTAACTCTCTTCGAATCACTTATTTTCGATTAACTCTCTTCGAATAAATTATATTCGATTAACTCTCTTCGAATAACTAATATTTGATTAACTCTAATTCGAATAACTAATATTCGACTAACTCTAATTCGATTTACTCTTATTCAAATAACTAATATTATTTTAACCCTATTTCCTATCTTATTCAAATTCCCATTTAAATTCCTATTTCAAAACCCAATTTTCCTTATAAATGTTTTAATTTATAAAATATTCATTTTAATCCATGATTCACATCGAATGTTCAAAATATTCCTTTTATATAATCCATTAAGTTTGATTTCGTATTTTTAAATAATATCTCATTTCCAAATTCTATTTATACTTCTATTTATAGAATTATTCATACGAAATCTCCTTTTTATTTCTAACACTTAAATCTCATTTATAATTTCCTTTATAAATGCTGAGTTCACATTCTATTTAAAATATCGGTATCAAAACCGATTTCTACCTCTCTATATAAGTTCAGACTTATATATTCCATTTATCAGATGATAAATATTTTATTTAATTTATAAAAGCATTATTTATAAATTAATCTTCTCAATTTATCTGTTAAAACAGGTTCTATTTAAAATCTACTTCAAATAAATCTTTTCCATTTATCTGTTAAAACAGATTCTATTTAATATTTATTTTCCAAATATTTCCTTTTATAAAATTCTATTCATTTTATAAATATTTCCTTTCATAAAATCTTATTCGTTTTATAAATATTTCCTATTTTAATTCTATTTGCTTTACAAATATTTCATTTTTCAATTCTATTTTTTTACAAATATTTCATTTCAATTCTATTTGCTTTACAAATATTTCATTTCAATCCTATTTGTTTTACAAATATTTCATTTCAATCCTATTTGTTTTACAAATACTTCATTTCAATTCTATTTGTATTGCAAATATTTCATTTCAATACTATTTGTTTTACAAATATTTCATTTTATAAAATCCACTGATTTTATAGAATCCTTAAATTCAATATCCACTTTGAAATTCCTTTTTTTATAAAATCATTTGATTTTATATAAATATATTTTATTTTCAATATATATACTTTGAAAATTCCCTTTTTACATTTAAGTATTACTTATGGTATTTAAAATACAAAATAACAAGACCAGTGTCATCATAATCAATCGCAGATTATATATATCACATCGTATATAACAATATATGAAAACAAACAATATTATAATTATTGAGAAATCCTGTTTGATTCCTCCAGCCTGTTTCCCTGCATCACAAATGTTAAATAATATCAATTTCCTTTCGATATGAAATATTTTGCTAAACAGAATCAATATTTAATTAACGCTATATATATAACCAGATCTATAATTTCAACCAATTACTTAGCAGTTCAACCAAACAGTCAACACACAACAATCAACCAACATTTATCAATTCTAAAAATACATTATAAAAATATAAACTGATCAGAGTTAGTGAGATTTACTCACATTGGACGGTTATCGTTAAATAACGAATAACGTTCATTGATTTGGATCCAGCAATTTATTTCGCTATAAATTGTAACAAGCTCTGATTCACTCCGAATCAGTTCCATTGTGTAGCACTTGTCCATACGATCCCAACAGATCCAGTTTTGCTGAATTTGGATAAGGTATGGATAGGATATTAAATTTACCAGCTCGTATGCTATTTAATTAATTTAAACTAAAATTTATTTTGCTATATTCTATTGGGCCTTTACCTCTCATCCCCGGCCCATCCTCTTTTGAAACCCGACCCGCCCTTGATATCTTCTTCCCCAACACGATTTGAACCCGCTGCCTCCCTGTACTTCGAAATAAATTTCCAGATAACAGCCGATTCTTGCCTCCACCAATTCTTTATCGATTCCTAGTACAAAGTCATCATCACTCTTGTCTTGGCAGCCTCCTTCCCCTCCTAACGAACACTCCAAGTTCGAGTTCCTCCTGATGACCACGACTGATTTCCAGCTCGAGCGCACATTTTTTCATGCAACACTTTTTATACTCGAATACCCCAGATTTTTGCATGCCTTCTCCATTTCACTTCATGAATCCAACAGCGACAACGAACTGAACCAATTCCTCCTCATTTCAAAGAATTTCCGAACCCTAGCCTAACGAGATAAACGCTGGAAAAACTCAGCGAACAAAACTGATGTCGAGCCATGTCAAAACACTACCAGATTGAAGTATAGGTTGATGCGAGTAAATATATGTACACACTTCGATTTATAACATTTTATCTGAATTGTTTGAATTTTTTTGAAGATCAATGCCCTATGTTTTCTTTTGTTTAATGGCGGCGTAGAAAGCATTGACTAGGGAAAAATGAATTTAGGGTTAGTAAGGATGTATGGTATTTATAGGGAAATTTTAATATATTTATATTTGAATTTTTTATTAATATTTATTCAAATGTTGTCTATATTTCTTGTAAAAAACCCTACGACCACATAAAATATCCAAATTCAACGAAAATGGACATACGGCTACAGTTCTATAATACGGACCCAACGAAACTGGTATCGTCGAATTCTGAGTCCGTTTGCTGACACAGCGTATTTTTAAAGTCAAATTATTGATTATTTTTCATATTAAAATCATGTACGGCCACATACTGACTCCGAAAATCACGAAAATTGAAATCGAATAATAATTTAATATTCCGGATCCAACGAAAGTAGTTTCGTTGAAAACGGAGCTTGTTTGCAAAAATGGCTATTTTCTGAGGTCTAAATAAATCCATTTAAATATTAATATATATAAAAACAATTTAATTTAATATTAATAAATTAATAATATAAATAAATCATTATAAATTATAAAGGAATCCATAGCGACTTTTCAAAAATTTGATTTGGACATAACTCACTATCTACACGATGAAATCTCGATTTTTCTCTTCCATTTGAAAAATATACTTCACCAGCTTCGAACGTTTCTTGTTTCATAGAAATCCGACTTAAAACGGATTCTGTATAATCATTTAAAGTTCGAATTGCCAAATTACAAACTGCCGTGCCATTTCGAGCTCGATTATAATTATAATATAAATTATACGTTCAACTGACATTTGTAAGTAAATTCGTTAATATAATTCAATTCTAAACTTAACTATATCTTATAAATAATCCAACTCACAAAATATTATGAATTCAACTTAATCCGATTATTTCAGAATTAAATATATTATTATATTATTTATATTAATTAAATATTCAATATCATTTAATTAAACGACAATTTAAATCTCTAAATCATTATTTTAAATAATTAATTAAATTAATTATTATATCGATAAAAATATGGGACGTTACATTCTTCCGCCCTTGAAATAATTTCGTCCTCGAAATTGCTAAGGTAGAAAACAAGCCCTATTAATCAGGTTAAAATTTATTCGTTTACTTCTTAATTTCAGTTTCAACTGAACCAATTTATTTCAATTAAATTATTAATTTATTCCTATTAACAAAAAAATTCAAAAATCCTAAAAATTTTCTAACACCTTAAATTTCCGAAAAATTTCGCCAGCACCTCCTTTGTACGGCTCAATCGGTATAACTAAGACACGCCTCTATAGGCCTTCTCCAACCCAAAAGAAAATCAAACAGTCAAGTAGCTTGCCAATTCGGCTCATAAATCACCAAACTCATATATTAATAAAACTTGTACCTTTTTGTCGGGCATATCATTATATCCTTTCCATCTGCTGCCAATCCAGCATATACCAATATCATCCCAATCGGTTTATCCTCTACGCAGATATTCGCTTATATCCGAACCAAGCCTTATTTAAAACTCGAGTTCCATGCTCGATTCCAAATCTCAATTTACCAAACCAATTCTATTTCAACTCCTTGTCTCACAAATCCAATTTCTCCCGAAATCATTCTAATTCACTTTCAATTACCACTTAATTGGCTTTATTTTAATTCTAATTTGCTTCCACAAATTTCAATTCAATTTGGTTTTAATTCAAAACAATCTTCCCGGGAGTTTTAAACAACTTACCCTTTTTTTAAATCAGATATTCCCTTTCGGAATCAAAACAACTTGTTTTCTCAAAACAATTCCAAAAAAAATTTGGTAGTAAACCGTCACTTAGAAACTCGAAAATGAACACCGATGATGTCCGGATCATCATCGGAATTATTTCCCAGCGTCTGAAGTGAGTTCAATACTATATCACTTTCAAAACTATTTCTAAACATTTCCATTTTGAAATACATTTCAAAATATTATTCACAATGCTTGTAAACAATTTAAAATCTCCCAGGATTTTAAAATTCTCATATATTTCATCCAAATCCATTTACAAACACTTCTCAAACTTTTAGGAATTTTAATTTCAATTCTGATTTAATTTCAGATTTAATTCATCTGATTTCATATATTACACTTATACGAATTCAGAATGATTATTTATAATCATTTCAATTATAATCTTATTTGATTTTAATAATGACCAACACTTCAAATATACTATAATACATCAAATATTAATCATTCTTTTATATCAAAATACAATTTGGGTAAAATTATTTCATTTACCCTCTTTTCAAAACACATAGTGTCGGTTCATCGTATTCGTTTGTTTATAAACTCCTACCGATACAGTGGATTAAACTGATCGACCAGAACCCGTAAACGACTCAACCAATAAATCTCCACGGTATAAAATCATTTTATATCAAATAACAAATACATTCACTCGTATACATACACTCAACTCAATCTAGGGTATTACTAACCCCATCTCTACTGAGTCATGCCACAAAGCCAAGGTAATTACTTAACCTTCAGCTTTGATACCACTGTAACAGCCCGGGAAATTTTCGACTTCGGTAATCGACATACAACACCTGTCGACTATTCAGGAATCGAAAATACCGAAACGTCAATAGAAAGAAATTAGAGGGTAGGAACAGATAAGATAGAAAATTAGAATAGAAGAAGGAGAAGAAGATCACAACATCAGAGTAAACACAAATCTCATAGAGGAACGAATAAATATATTTCATAACATAACTTTGAAATAAAACAGTATTTGTATACAATATCATTATTAGAGTATAACACTTACAACACAACGGAAATAAACAATAGCTATATAATCCTGAAGACACCACTCTAGATCTCCAAGTATATCTGTAAAATCTCGACTACTTGACTGCCCGTACAAAATTGGGCACCACAGAGTTTAGGGAAAACAAAGAAAATTAAACTCCGAGTCAGTCATGTGACTGGTGTGAGTAAACTCCAACCATTTGTTTAACTTTTAAAATCCTTTCTAAAGAAATGATAATCGTAAGACCGATCCACATATAAACACGGATGGTTTTTACCTTACGATAACCCAACACATTTCTTTAAAATCAATATTCTTCTGATATTATAATAATGTCTAAATCAAATAAATAACAATCTAGTTGAACGCTTTCATCTCACGTTCCACATATATTGGATACAATCAAAAATTGTGGGCGCTTATTGGGAAATGGATTCCAACTGGCAAGGTATGGGACCACCTTCCGAAAGTGTATCTCTAGAGAAGAATACACCGGATTCAACAAGAACGTCTTGCAACCCAGGCTAAACATGACTGGTCCCTCATTTCAACTGAGGTACCGAATGTATTATCAAAAATGGTTGGGATCAGCAACCGTTTCCCGAAAGGGACAGCATCGAAATAGATTATAGAAGTAAATGGAATTTCTCTAGATTAGGTGACAATACACCCTAATTGGCAGCTAACCACATAGCCATGCAACCTACCCGATTTTATACCATTTCCAGTTTTGAGGCTAGAGGCCATAACATATAGATCATACTTTTATTTTCTTTGAATGTCACATCGTCATATCCGCCAAATCACAAATTGATTTCTTCAAAAATACCACGGGTATACAGCTAAGAGAAACGAATTCCTCCGCCACCAAACGTAAATACTTTTGAAGAGATCAACTTACGTGATCTATTAAATATACTCTGTCGGACATTTTTCCATACAAGTTGTCTTGGGACTGGATAAATCGAAGGCACTAGTCTATAAACCCATCTTAGGCAATTTCTACATAGGATTTGCCAGAACAGCCCTTGCACAAACTCCGTCTTCATTTATCTTCATCATATTTGATTCGCAATGCTAATGCCCATACGGAGTGGTTTTCAGATAATAAATATGATCCCGGTCTCTCCGTATTAACAACGGAAATGGTCAAAAACTTTGATAGTCGGTTATTTAACTATCAAAGGAAAACATATGTACAAACAATGGTCGTATTTCCAAATGGAAATCTTACTGAGCAAATCATCAATCAACACTGATCCCCTTTAATTTAATTTGTCATTCAATTATTCATTTCCCTATTCCCGTTTCCATATATTCGTAAATACTTATTTTCTAAATTTAGAAAATATACTTTATTAATCATTGAAAACATTTCCATGTTTATTCTCATGTCTTATTTTCTATATTAGAAAACATTTCTGATACTTATTTGGAAAACATTCCCAAAACTCCTTCATTGGATTTAAACAGATGTTTAAATAAAACATCGCTATGCTAACTCAAACCATTACACTCATCAACTAAATTCACTTAACCATCCTTCACTATTGAACCTTTACCATACCTTAGTAAAAAATGAAGTCAATCAAGTTGGGGTTTAACTACCTCCCAGATCTTAACTGAACAACATTATTAACCTTGAAATAGACAAAGTTCACCACTTAACAATCATTCTTACGTAACTCTCATATTCAATTTATCAATCCGCTTCTTTTACAGAATCATTTGATTACAACAATAGTGTTATAATCCAATGCTTCCGAAATATAATAACTTAAATATAACTTTTATTTATTAATTTGGATAAATAAAGAAACAAATAATTTATTAATAAATAAATAAATCTTGATTAAAAACGAAAAGTGAATAGTACTTTCCCAAATTCAATAAAATCCAATTTCAACGTATAATTCTCTCTCAAAAAATCTCTATTCGATAACTCTCTTTCGGTTAACTTATATTCGATTTAACTCTCTTTTGAATAAATCATATTCGATCAACTCTCTTCGAATAAATTATATTCGATTAACTCTCTTCGTATAACTTGTATTCGATTAACTCTCTTCGAATCAATTATATTAGATTAATTCTCTTCGAATAAATTATATTCGATTAACTCACTTCAAATAAATTATATTCGATTAACTCTCTTCAAATAAATTATATTCGATTAGCTCTCTTCGAATCAATTATATTCGATTAACTCTTTTCGAATCACTTATAATCGATTAACTCACTTCGAATCACTTATATTCGATTAACTCTCTTTGAATAAATTATTTTCGATTAACTCTCTTCGAATAACTAATATTTGATTAACTCTAATTCGAATAACTAATATTCGACTAACTCTAATTCGATCTACTCTAATTCGAATAACTAATTTTATTTTAATCCTATTTCCTACCTTATTCAAATTCGCATTTGAATTCCTATTTCAAAACACAATTTTCCTTATAAACGCTTTAATTTATAAAATATTCATTTTAATCCATAATTCACATCGAATGTTAAAAATTTTCCTTTTATATAATCCATTAAGTTTGATTTCGTATTTTTAAATAATATCTCATTTCCAAATTCTATTTGTACTTCTATTTATTGAATTATTCATACGAAATCTCCTTTTTATTTCTAACACATAAATCTCATTTATAATTCCCTTTATAAATGCGGAGTTCACATTCTATTTAAAATATCAGTATTAAAACCGATTTCTACTTCTCCATATAAGTTCAGACTTATATATTCCATTTATTAAATGATAAATATTTTATTTAATTTATGAAAACATTATTTATAAATTAATCTTCTCAATTTATCTGTTAAAACAGGTTCTATTTAAAATCTATTTTAAATAAATATTTTCCATTTATCTGTTAAAACATATTCTATTCAATATTTGTTTTCCAAATATTTCCTTTAATAAATTCCTATTCATCTTATAAATATTTCCCGTTGACGGCAAAAGTTGGTCAATGTTGATAATCAACCCCCAATCGTGCGATCAACACACGAGTAAAAATTATAAAATGCAGTAAAAGCAAAAAGAATGTGGAGCGCACACAGAACTTTTATAGTGGTTCGGCAAAGACGATGCCTACGTCCACTTTATATATTATTTCTCTTTTTTGATTATAAATACAATGCTTTTTCTGTCTGAAGAAGAAAGAGAAGATGGCTCTTTTCCCTTCTCCTGTTTGAGAGAGTTTAAGGAGGAATGAACTCCAGAATCGAAGTGCAAAAGAAGTTGGTGGAAGAAAAGTCTCTTTTCCTCTTTTAGCTTGGGGGTATTTATAGGAGGAAAGTGCAGCTTGGGCTGTTGCAATATGGTCCGGCCATTCCGGGAAAGCCTGGACACATGGAATCCATCAGTTGGTTTGAATAGCGGCGGGAGACTGATTCCACTCTTCATAAATAGTATCCTCGGAAGTTGCGGTTGACGTGGCCTCCACGGAGAGGTTTGTCAAAAGTAGAGCTTTGTCCGGATATGGTTTTACCGCTTTTATTGCCTTGGAAATCGGGATATACGGTGGAATGGCTCTGTAGAAGATTTCGATGCTGGCCCGAGATAATCGGTCAACACTCCTTTCAAGGAAGCGAGATACTCGGTCGATTGGGAGAGCGATTCTTCTGGAGTGAGATATTGATTGACTAGGATGGACTGGGGCTGATATGTGACTGCTTCGGACCTTGCGTCTGCTGGGCTTCCTAAAGCGCGGTTTATATCCATTTGCGCACTTGGGTTTTGGTCTGGCTCGTTGAGACTCTTGCCAAAAAGAGGGTTAACACTTTTCCCCTCAGAATGCATCTTCATCGGTAGAAGGAGGTGTCTTCTGAAGTTCGAACCGAAGCACAAACGCTCGAGCAGCTATGGTCATGCAAGACCATATTAAGGCCAGAAAACCGATGATTCCAATGTTGTATTAAGGCCAGATAACCAATGACCATACTAGGTCGTATTAAGGCCAGAAAACCGATAACGATTGGAAAACGTATTAAGGCCGAGATGAAGATCGCTATTTGTATGAGAGTTAGTTCCTGCAAGTACAAAATAAACCATTCTCGTTTTGGAGAAGGCTAATGGGTCAAGCATTTTATTTCACTTGGCTTTGAAGGGTGGCAAGCATTAACCACGCTTGGCTTAGTGGCGAACATTAACCATGTTCGGCTTAATGGCGAACGCTTAACCAGGTTCGTCTTAATGGCGAGCATTAACCATGCTCGACTTAGTGGAAAACATTAACCATATTCGGCTTAAGAGAGGAGGTGAGTATTAACCAGACTCGGCTTAGGGCAAGTGTGTTTTTAATGCTCGACTCATGTTAAGTTAGTTTGTCCAGCGAGCTATGAATGCTCGTGGTGTAAAAAGAAAAGAGGGAGTATAATTTATACTTCATATTTAGAAAACATGGCCTCACTCGATTAAGGGAGTAGGCGTTTAGAAGAAAATAAAGGGTGGTGGGCTTTCGCGCTGACCACATGAAACAAGGGGCGAGAGTTATTCTTGCTCGGCTTAGAGGTTTCCAAAAATGATCTATTTTTGCGAAATAAAATTCATAACTGTTAAATAACTATTACAAAAAAAAGAAATTCTACGGGGACATCAGTTGATCTCAGAGCATGCCTAAGAGCTAAATCTTAACCCCATACATCTGTACATCAAGGTGTCCTTATTATTGAAAGGAATACATCAAAAGAAAAGAAATCTAATTAATGATAATGCCGCGAGTGCTAGTCTCAGGGTCCTTTCCATTTTTAGGAGCTCGAGGACCGACCTGAGGAGCTTAGGCAGAAGGTCGCGGCGGCATGGCCGGGGCACGATCTTTTACATATTCGGGGAGCTCTCCTTTTCTGACTCGCCCTTCGATGAGATCGCGCAGATGTCGGCATTCATTTGTATTATGTCCAGCTACGTTGTGGAATATACAATGCTTGCCAGAATCAAGTTCCATCTGGGTCGGCTCTCGTCGAGGTGGTCTTGGGGTTGGTAAGGACAAGCGTATGTCGAGATAGATATAAAGCAAAGAGGAATTGAGCTCAGTGTACTGATTGTATTTATTTTCATTTCGAGGTCACACCTTGCGCTCGGCTTTCTCCGGGGCCTTTCCTCTTCCTTTATTCTGGTCGTTACCATTGAACAGACCTTGTTGTTCGGCTACAAAAACCTTGAGGCTCTCCATTTCAAGGCTGGCATCTTCTTGTCAGAGGAATCTTTTGGCCTTGGAGTAAAAGTCGTCTATATCCTTAGGAGGATCTCTGGTTAAAGAGATTGAGAATTCAGATCGATTTTGAACTCCTGCGATGGCGGCCGTGAGTACCATCGATGGCTCGGGCCGACCGACAGATGCTACGGCCGCGTTGAATCTTTCAAGGAAGGACCTGAGCGTTTCTCCAGATCGTTGCTTGATAGTAGATAAGAACATAACACTTTTTGATTGGGAGATATGCACTCGAAATTTTTCGATGAAGCGAGTGACCAGTTTGTTTCAACTGCTGATCGACTCCGTTGTTAGCTGCCGAAACCACATGCCGGCTATATCTGTGAGAAAGTAGGGAAAACACTTAGCCATGACGTTGGTTGATGCACCAAGTACTTCCATATGTCGCATGTATCGCATAAGGTTAATGGTCGAGTCAGTGCGATCGTTTTATGGCTCGATAGCTGGCAACTTGAAGTCCGGAGGGTTTCAAGAATTTCTGATCTCCCTGGTGAAGGGGTTGCAATTGACATTATCTATGTCTTGCTGCGAAGAGTTGCGCCGAGTGAAACATCGAATAATGCTTGCAAGCTGGCTTCCATCTTCGAGGAGTCATTGCCATGAATTTAATTCTGCATTTGGAAGAGCTTCTATGCGGGTATCTGGCAAAAGCATGCTCGGAAGGGGGGCCGTTGGTGGGGCTCGGCTTCCGAGAGTTGAGTGAAGGTGTGAGGGAAGGTGAGCTACAGTAGGTGGTTCTAGGAAGTATGGCCCCTCTAGAACCTGATGAGTTATAGGTCGAGACATGCCTGTCAAAAAGGATCTAGGATGATCCAGCATAGCATGTGATGTTCGAAGCTCGGGGTTGCCCCCGTTTAGAGCGAGGTTAGGTGGGTCTACGGTAGCGTTCTCTTCTGCCGCTGTGAGGACCGGAATAGTGGGGTGGCTTCCCTCGTTGGAAGGGAAGGCTGCACCAGCTCTTCGTTGAAGGTGAAGAGTTGTTTAACCGGTCTGTGGTAAGATTCCGGGTTGTAATGGGAATGGCATTGATTCTGAGGGTCCCGTAGGTAGCTCGACTATTTCGATAGGTCGATTTGCTCCTAAGAGTGGGGGCAAATTTGCCAGACGACCTAGATCTCGATCGCCTGCCTCCTGAGGTTCCGCTGCTGCACCTGTGCTGGTTGTTGGAAGTGATACTCCTGGTTGTGAAGGATTGATTGGTGGGATCAAACCAGGATGAAATAAAGGTCAATGGCCTGATTCTGTGCAGACCGAAGATCAGTTGTTGCCCCAGTCTTCGTCGGTGGAGGAATTGATGTTGAAGCATTCAATCCTGTCTCTAGTCGACCGAGAAGGTGATCCATCAACTGCTGCTATCGTTCGAGGAGTTTATCCTGAGATGTCATATGGTCCCTGAACTCGACCATGATTTTATCCATGTCATCCCGAGTAAGGAATTGAGACATATCGTCATGAGATGAAACTTCGTGACTTGCTTCCGCAGCATCTGTATCGGCTGCATTAGTGTTTATGGGATGAGAGGATGATGCATCTTTCTTTCGTTTATTCGCCATGGCCTGAGATAAACAAAAGCTCGATGGCGATGTTGATACGCTGACCCCTTCCTGGCGCGCCAGAAATGTTGACGTCAAAAGTTGGTCACTGTTGACAATCAACCCCCAATCGTGCGGTCAACACACGAGTAAAGATTATAAAATGCAGTAAAAGAAAAAAGAATGGGGAGTGCACACAGAATTTTTATAGTGCTTCGGCAAAGACGATGCCTACGTCCACTTTATATATTATTTCTCTTTTTTGATTACAAATACAATGCTTTTTCTGTTTGAAGAAGAAAGAGAAGATGGCTCTTTTCCCTTCTCCTTTTTGAGAGAGTTTTAAGAGGAATGAACTCTAGAATCGAAGTGCAAAAGAAGTTGGCGGAAGAGAAGTCTCTTTTCCTCTTTTATCTTGGGGGTGTTTATAGGAGGATAGTGCAGCTTGGGTTGTTGCAATATGGTCCGGTCATTCCGGGAAAGCCTGGACACGTAGAACCCATCAGTTGGTTTAAATAATGGCGGGAGACTGATTCCACTATTCATAAATAGTATCCTCGGAAGTTGCGGCTGACGTGGCCTCCACGGAGAGGTATATCAAAAGTAGAGCTTTGTCCGGATATGGTTTGACTGCTTTATTGCCTTGGAAATCGGGATATTCGATGGAATGGCTCTGTAGAAGATTTCCATGCTGGACCGAGATAATCGGTCGATGTGCCTTTCACGGAAGCGAGATACTCGGTCGACTGGGAGAGCGATTCTTCCGGAGTGAGCTGTTGATTGACCAGGCTGGACTTGGGCCGATATGTGACTGCTTCGGGCCGTGCGTCTGTTGGGCTTCCTGAAGAGCGGTTTATATCCATTTGCTCGTTTGGGCTTTGGTCTGGCTCATTGAGACTCTTGCCAAAAAGAGGGTTAACATTTCCTTTTATAAAATCTTATTCATTTTATAAATATTACCTATTTCAATTCTATTTGCTTTACAAATAATTCGTTTTTCAATTCTATTTGTTTTACAAATATTTCATTTCAATTCTAATTATTTTACAAATATTTCATTTCAATCCTATTTGTTTACAAATATTTCATTTCCATCCTATATGTTTTACAAATATTTCATTTCAATTCTATTTGTTTTACAAATATTTCATTTCAAATCTATTTTTTTTACAAATATTTCCTTTTATAAAATCCATTGATTTTATAGAATCCTTAAATTCAATATCCACTTTGAAATTCCTTTTTTTATAAAATCATTTGATTTTATATAAATATATTTTAGTTTCAATATATATACTTTGAAAATTCCCTTTTTACATTCCAGTATTACTTAGGGTATTTAAAATACCAAATAACAAGACAAGTGTTATCATAGTCAATCACAGATTATATATATCACATCGTATGTCACAATATATGAAAACAAACACTATTATAATTATTGAGGAATCCTGTTGGATCCCTCCAGCCTGTTTCACTGCATCACGGATGTTAAACAATATAAATAACATCAATTTCATTTCAATATGAAATATTCTGCTAAATAGAATCAATATTTAAGTAACGATATATGTATATATATATATATATATAACCAGATCTATAATTTCAACCAATTACTTAGCTGTTCAACCAAACAGTTAACACAAATTAATAGCCCAACATTTATCAGTTCTAAAAATATGTTATAAAAATACAAACTGATCAGAATTAGTGAGATTTACTCACACTGGACGGTTTTCGTTAAATAACGAATAACGATCATTGATTTGGATTCGGCAATTTATTTTGCTATAAATTGTAACGAGCTCTGATTCACTCCGAATAAGTTCCATTGTGTAGCCCTTGTCTATACGATCCCAACGGATCCAGTTTTGCTGAATTTGGATAACTTATGGATAAGATATTGAATTTACCAGCTCGTGTACTATTTAATTAATTTAAACTAAAATTTATTTTGCTATATTCTATTGGGGCTTTAACTCTCTTCCCCGGCCCACCCTCTTTTGAAACCCGACCTGCACTTGATATCTTCTTCCCTAACCTGATTCGAACCCGTTGCCTCCCTGTACTCCGAAATAAATTTCCAGATAAAAGTCGATTCTTGCCTCCACCAATTCTTTATCGATTCCCAAACCAAAGTCATCATCACTCTCGTCTTCACAGCCTCCTTCCCCTCCTAATGAACACTGCAAGTTCGAGTTCCTCCTGATGATCGCGACTGGTTTCCAACTCGAGCACACACATTTTCATGCGACACTTTTTATACTCGAATACCCCAGATTTTTGCGTGCCTTCTCCATTTCACATCACGAATCCAACAGCGACATCGAACTGAACTGATTCCTCTTCATTTCAAAGAATTTCCGAACCCTAGAGTAACGAGATAAACGCTGGAAAAACTCAGCGAACAAAGATGATGTCGAGTCCTGTAAAAACTATAACAAATTGAAGTATAGGTTGATGCGAGTAAATATATATATATACATACTTCGATTTATAACATTTTTTCGGAATTGTTTGAATTTTTTTGAAGATCAATGCCCTACGTTTTCTTTTGTTTACTGGCGGCGTAGTAAGTATTGACTAGGGAAAAATGAATTTATAGTTAGTAATGATGAATGGTTTCATCGAATTTGAATTTTTTTAAATAAATCCAAACGCTATTTATAGGGAAATTTTAATATATTTATATTTGAAATTTTTTATTAATATTTATTCAAACGCTATCTGTATTTGTTGTTAAAATCCCTATGACCACATAAAATATCCAAATTCGACGAAAATGGACATACAACTATAGTTCGACAATACAGACCTAACGAAACTGGTTTCATCGAATTCCGAGTCTGTTAGCTCACACAACGTATTTTTAAATTCAAATTATTGACTGTTTTTCACATTAAAATCCTGTAAGGCCACATACTTACTCCAAAGATCACGAAAATTGAAATCGAACAATAATTTAATATTCCGGATCCAAAAAATTAGTTTCGTTGAAAACGGAGCTTGTTTGCAAAAATGGCTATTTTCGGAGGTCTAAATAAATCCATTTAAATATTAATATATTTAAAAACAATTAAATTTAATATTAATAAATTAATATTATCATATATATTCACATAGAATATCATACAACTCCAAAATAATCATATCTGGATTTATAACTCGATATTTCAAAATTCCCAGTTATATCGATATTCGATTTATATTTAAATCCTCTTATAATATAAACAAATCATTATAAATTATAAAGGAATTCCATAGCGACTTTTCAAAAAATTTATTTGGACATGACTCACAATCTACATGACGAAATCTCGATTTTTCTCTTCCATTAGAAAAATATACTTCACCAGCTCCGAACGTTGCTTGTTTCACCGAAATTCGGCTGAAAACGGATTCTGTATATTCGTTTAATGTTCGAATCGCCAAATTACGAACTGCTGCGCCAATTCGAGCTCGATTATAATTATAATATAAATTATGCATTCAACTGACATTTATAAATAAATTCGTTAATATAATTCAATTCTAAACTGAATTATATCTTATAAATAATCCAATTCACACAATATTGTGAATTCAACTTAATTCTGATTATTTCGAAATTAAATATATTATTTTATTAATTAAATATTCAATATCATTTAATTAAACGACCATTTAAACCTCTATATCATTATTTTAATTAATTAATTAAATTAATTATTCTATCGATAAAAATACGGGACGTTACAAATAGAATTTGTATATACATAAATCATCACACAGAAATTAGTTTGCCAACAAAACACTGACAAAACACTTCATATACCCAATCGGAAATTAGTTCACTATGTGATCATTAGTACATAGGTTTTGTAAACCACAACATCCACAGATCAACAAGTTCAAATACAAACCACTAACACAAATAAGTTAACATTGTTGTAGTCCTGTACATAAGTTAAATAGTTCATCACACCCACAATACAACAATTTATACTACATACACTAAAACACATATGCTACAACTTATAGACCGTCTTCTTCTTGGTGACAACCTTCTTCTTCTTGCGGTTGCTAGCCGCTGCTTCTTGTTATGCTTTTCTTTTCCTCGTCTTATCAACAACTTGTTCTTCAATACTCTTTACGTAAAGTTCCACTCGTTCTGTCCACTCTATCTGTTCAATCTTCTCTAGTAGTTGCTTCATTGTTTCATCAGGTCAGATGGCCTAATAAACTCGGTAATGTGTCGTAGTCGCTTTTGCTGAAAAACATACATTAAAATGGCTAACGTCATATTTGGAATTGTATAAACTAGTAGGGCTCGTATGATGCTTACGATTCGAACATAAAGGCCACTTGTATCACTCTCATTTATTGGTTCAATTATTCTATTTTTTGGATTAACCACGAAAGTATGGGAAGAGGTACTGTACAATTGCATGTATGTGTCAGCACAATCTGAAGAATGTACAACACTTTGAGATATTAAACTCTCGTTCAGCAGATGATTCCTCCGTTCTGCCCAACAAATATCTTGGACATTAAGATATTTTTCTTTAAAACATATTGTTTACGACTTGAACCTCTTCGTATCGAGAAAGAAAGTGGTGATAGGGATGGTTAAAAGTAAAAAATATATATGGCGTAGAGCTCTTTGTAGGAAATATAATTCAACGATTTCAAAGCACACAATCGGACCATTGTAGAATGCATATTGCTTGAATTTGTATACTTCTCGTTTTCCTTTGTAACAGACTCAAACAACATCAAACTATTTTAAATCATTTATTATCTCCCTCAGACTAACTAAGTCAGATGCCAAATTTTGGGCTTGATCCATTGTGAAATAAAAGATGCTCTCACCTCCCCTTCGACTATACCAACACATCTGTTATGCCACCTTAAAACCGGGAAGCGCTCAAAAATCCATACTTATGTTACTAAATAAATTATTCATACATTATATAAACTAATGACTTTTAATTTTAAGTACAAATTCATACCTGTAACCAGGTCATACAACTAGAAAATTGTTGCACATCTTCACTAGTACTTTGTAACAAGGTCATACAACTAGAAAATTGTTGCACATCTTCACTGGTACTTTGACTTAAGCTGTAGAGAAACCAACTCAAACAAGTAGTGGCCCATGAATAAGTATGCACCTCTTTAAGGTCATTAAGGCACTATAGAAAATGAATGGAGACTTTGTTGCCTGACTTATCACCACACACTAAACATCCAATGGTATACAAAAGATAAGCAGTTGCATAGTTTTTTTTTGCGATCATCGTTGTCGTCCTTTGTCGAACCTACAAACTGAATTCTCAACCATTCTAATCGTATCTTTTTATCCCTTCCCAATATCATAATAGCAGTTGGCTTATCAACTACTAGAGGTTTGTCTAATAGATCGTATGCATTATCATAACTTATACCCCTAGATCCACTAAGGGGTCCTGTAACTACTCGCCCTTCAGCTGGAAAACCGGTAATGTGGACAATTTCATTGACATTATCATCATTTCACTGAACGGAAGATGAAATGTATTTTTTTGAGATAAAATCATTCTAGAAAAGCGTTGATATGATAAGGACTTTGTCGAGTTTTTGTTAGCATGTAAAATTAGTTGATATAAACTTGACCCAATCATGACATCCCTCACAAACTGACATTCATTGTCCAACTCTCATAACCGCTGTGTTCCCATGTGACTATGAATTTTAACAATCCTAGCTTCTCCCACGGTACCTTAAATAAGAGTAAGTAAACTAAACAACACTTGCAAACTACTATTATCATATCAATAACAGTGCATGTAAATGTAACTTACAGTGGAATTCCAAATTTAGTGAGCTATATGTTCATTGAAAGAAAAAGAATGGACGAGTGAACTTCTTTTCCTTTGCGTTGAGTCGGTGGTTGTTTCTTCTTCCTCTTAGCTAATTTAGGATCCTCAAGCACTACTTCCTCTTGTTATTCATCACGTTAATGAGCATCATCGTGTACATTAGCTTCTTCTTTGTTAGCTTCTTCTTTATGACCTTCCTCATTTGCATTAGCTTCTTCTCCATGACCTTCATCATGTACATTAGCTTCTTCATTTCTCTTTCTTCTTTTTTGCTTTGTTCCTTCTTGTCCTCGTGATCTTCACTTTCACTTATTTCCTTATCTGCATCGCTACTTTGAATTGGAGTACCCTCGTTTTCTTCAGAATCATTTTTCCATTCATCATTTTTCCATTCATCATTTTTTTTACTAGTTTTTTTTTTCTCATGCGGTTCGAAACCTCTTGCGGTTCGAAGCCATCATTGGTTTATGAGGATAAGAAACTATCAATTTTTTCCTGCAATTACAATAAACAATATTTAAAATTTTGTACAAATATTGTCATCAAAAATTCAGCAACCACAATAACAAACTTACTAAGAATTTCGGTAAATACCAACTGAAATCACTAATTCGGTGAACAACTACTAGGGGTGAGCATTATTCGGTTAAACCAAATAAACCAATTTATTTTGGCCGGTTTTGAAAATAAATCGGTTTGTAATCGGCCTGAAATAATATTAAGTTCTGTTATCGGTTTAACTAAATTAACCGAACTTTCACTATATTTTCAAAATTATGAGCATTATAATGAATATTTTAGGTTAGTTTAGTTACTTACGTAAAGTTTAATCATATGTGTCAAAATTAATATTAGAAATCATAAAAATCATAAGTAATAATATTCTAATCATACATTTATATATAGTGAATACTGCAAACATAAAGTGTAAGACATTTTTAGTTCGGTTTAATCGGATAACCAACCAAACCAACCAAACTTAATTTGGTTGGTTTGGTTTTCATTTTTATTGATTTTAGTTTGGTTTGATAAATTTCATCATCGGATAAACCAAACCAACCAAACGCTCACACCTAACAACCACCATATTATTATCACTAATTCGGGATACGGTTATCAGAAAAATAAATATAGTAATGCTAATTTGAATTCCATCAATTCAATAAACAATCATTGCATTATCATTTTCAATTCGACAAACACCATCAAAAAGTATACATTCGGCAACACTATGCCGAACGATTTTGTTATACTCCACCACTCTCCTACACTTAAAATTCTTCTACATTCGGTAATAAGCCACCATGCCTACTTAAAAAACACGACAAACCCTTGACGAAATTATTATTTTTGATACAACTGTACTATATAACCCAACATGACTCGATCATTCAGTGACAAAAATGAAATACACGAATTAAATCATCACAACACCCGAGAATGGTATTAGCAATGCTTATAAGCACGACGAAATAACTTTGTTACAATCATATGCGTTAGTACAGGTTGCATTGCAATTTTTGGTAGCGGATATTGTAACAGTTATAACCGTTACAAATAATATAAGCTATAATAGTTGTAACGATTACAAATACATCTTTTATAACACATATTACCATGAGGAATACAAAAATTGTAATTCTTTGACATGTTTACAACACATATAATCGTTACAAATTGAAAACAAATCGTACCTATAACCTTGGTAATTTTTTAAATCATGAAATTATCAAAATTTACTATAACATATCGCAACCCACATATCACAATATATAACAATTTCTTTCTTGAGGCATATATAGCAAAAATATGACAATTCATTTCTAAATTAAATTTTGTTTCAATAAACATCAAAATTCATGTATAGCCATTCGCCATAAATTACAATCACGAAAACACCAAGTAATTTCAAAGTATCACAATACCAAGAAGTATCACAACCTAAAAAGTAATGTGACGATCCCAAAACTCCAAGCGACGGTGATAAGGATAATCATTGGAATATAACACATTAATCACCATTAGTAGAGTACAGATAATAGCATAAGCAGGAAATAGAATAATTTACACAGATATGACAGCGGAATCATATATATATGTATACCACCACATCAGAGAGCACAGTGCAGGATACAACTTAGTGCATAATAATACATAATTAGTCTACATCGCCTGAGGCGGAATTACATACATAGAGAGTACATAAACGAAACATCAGTCTACATCGCCTGAGGAGGAATCATAATACATATACAATAATAGCGGAAAATCATTGTCATCACGGTGTAGTCAAGTCTCGCCATGAGCCAAAAGGTGCACCTCTGCTACGGTGCCAAGCCAAAATATGCCATCTACCTGATACTAGGCTGCCCGTGTGAAAATAAGGGCACCCGAGTTTGCAAGGTGAAACAAACTACGAGTCAATCAAGGGACTGGTATGAGAAATCTACTTAACTAGTTATTCAACAACAATAAGGCAAATCAAAGGACCACGCCACTTTCGCGGAACGGGTTTACTCCAATGAGTACTAGTACATGAAATAAAGTAAGTAATTAAATCATCGCAATGCTTTTTATAAAAATGAAGCCATTATAAGACTCAGGTCCCATCACACAATGCAACGCAAGCCGGAGGATAGAGTTTTACCTTATAATGGCCAAGTAATGCTTGATACGTATAAAATAAAGTATTTGATATTATTACTAGTGCATATATGTTTCAAAAGCAAATTCAATCATAAATATCATTCCTAGGCGGCATGTGTACCATATATCATGTCGCCATACTAGTAATACAATCACATTCGCAATTTCGTATCGGACGTTGGATTCCATCATGATTCGAGGCAAGGGGCAAGCTCCTCTCTGTTCGAGACACTCTAGCAAATGTCCCAGGATCGCACACAACGGTCCTTGGAGTCTGCTGGGCCTGTCCTCTCTTACTTTTGAGGATTGGCAATACCTGAACACACGTTTCTCGGTCCTTACAGACCTATAATCGAGGCACCTCGCATTCCAACAACCACACAGGTGAAAAGTATATATAAATGTCAGGGCTGGTAGGTCACTGACACCACCGTAGCTAGAAAGAAACGTCGTGCTCTCCCAACAGTCCGTATCCCGTTTTTGACTCATACCGAGGTGTGAGGATCGCGAATCCACGCTATACACAAAGCTACGCCACACAGGCCATGCTTTGATCATTGTACCACAAGACTTTGCTTTGCAACAGAAGCCTTGATCATATGCCACTTAGGTGTGCTACACAGGCAATTCACTCCATGCGACTGATTCCTATTGATATATAACCTCTGAGCTCGTACGTCTCAGAGAAGGGCGTTAAGCAAGAGAATAAATTCTCCACCGCCAAACAGATATATATTTAATAGAGATCAATCAGCACAGAAGAAAATCCAATGTCAGACACACTGTCCATTTACAAGTTCGTTCTGGGTTTGAACGAAACCAGAGGCACCATATTGCACGCACATCCGCACAATCAACACGTACGTCCGGACGGCTGCCACTTCAGCTCCTTCAAGGTAGCTACTGCAATCTTGAGCATCAGTAGCGCCCATCCATCCAATATGAAGATCGTCGGTCTTGAACCGTCTTCCACTCTTCGACTTCTCACCGTTGACCGATTATTTGAAATGAGAGTGAACTCGGCCTTTTCAAATAATCCATGTATATTTAGATTTTCAAATCAATTCTTCACATGGTTAAATTATTCAACATTCACATTTCAGTTCCTTAGTGCAATTTTCATGTCAAACACATTCAACCACCAAATATCAAGCAAACCAAGAAAAATCGGTTTATTTCCATTCTATATTTCCTACAATATTTTATAACGATATATCGCCACTTTTATTTATTTAAAAATGGCCATATTTAATTCAACGATGTTTCAGGTCGTGCCGAGGCACTGGCGCTGTTTTTCACTAAATTTGTTTTACACATATATGAAAATCTAACCGTTCGATCTTCACAAATTTTATAATCTTAGAAAGGTCTTTTCAAAACGAATCCAACGGTTTCAGTTTTGGGATAATCTGACGGTCGGATTTCCCACACTAGTCGTTTGAAGTTACGATTTCAGAATTTGAACTGCAGCGTCGTTATTCGATTTAATTTAATTATATTTATATTTATATATAAATATAATCGATTCTGGCGCTGTTTTTCTTCAGATTTGAATTAAACATTCCAGACAATCCAACCGTTGGATCTTTACGAAGTTGGTGCTATTGGAAAGATATTTCCAAGGCGAACCCAACGGTTGCGGTTTCGGGAAAATCCGATGGTCGGATCTCCCGCACTAATTGTTTGAAATCACGGTTTCATAATACGAACTGCACGGCCTCGATTCGTTTTAATTATATATATATATGTAAATATAGTTCATTCGGCGAATTCAATATTGTTTTCACTTCAAATATTTCACTAACGCCTTTAAATTTTGGAAAATTTCGCCATAACCTCCTTTGTACGGGAGGGGCTAGGAAAATTCCCAAATAGCCACACGGACGTCTCATCTCAAAAAGAAAAAGAAAAAGCCAAGCGGCTAGCCAATAGGCTCATAAAATCATCACCCAAGCAAAACAGTAAACATGTACCTATTTGTCGGGCACACAATTTTATTCCTCTTCTCTAGCCTCTTTGCTTTAACCTGTTCAATAAATATGCATGTACATATGTGCAATTCTTATCGCTTCATCTTCCATTCAATTCATATTTGATTCGATTTGGTTTAAAGTTGCCATTTATTCCAATGTTGCATACATAAGCAAAAATCATATCATTAGCTAATTAATGAATATTTCAACTCATGCATATTTATTTGAACAAGTGGTTATTCTTAACACTTCACAATTCACTTAAAAATGATACTTTTGGCGAATAAAATATATTTCAACACACGACTAATTTATTTAGTTCCTATACATGTTAAAAATAATATTCATAGCAAACAAATAATTATTTCAACACTTATATAATTTTTTTTTTAGCAAATCACATCTATGATAAAAATGGTATTTTTATCATCTAAAATATTTATTCAACACAAGAATGTTTTCAACACTTCATATTCTCAATAAAAATGTAATTTTTTATTGTTCAATCTTTTTATTCGACACATGACCCTTTTTCAACACAAGAACTTCTCAACACATGAGCATTTCCACAAATGGATATTTTATATAGATTGTATATATAAGAAAGATGTTATTTTTATTGTTGAAACAATTTATTTAAAACACGAATATTTTACATACTTCTTATATATAATGAAAATGTGATTTTTATTGTTTAAACACTTGATTCAACACATGAATTTAATTTTCAACACATGAACTTCTCAACACATGAGCATTTCCACACATGGATATAGTCTCAACACATGATTTTAGTTTCAAAGCATGAAAATGATTTCAACATATGAAAATAATTCTAACACATGAATATTATTCAAAATTTCGGCAGCATAACGGCATGGTAGTTAAAACCGGCACCGTCCCGAGTACGGCTCCTTGCTCTACCTTAAAACCTCGCGGTTTTTGACAATGGGGATTTCATACATCTAATTCGCACGTAGGCGTGTATGATTTTTTCTTTTCCACAACTCATTTCAATTTTGTTTCAATCACAAATGGGTATTTTTCAACCACAACCAAACAATATCAACCACAAACAATTCTATCAACCATTCGCATTATTCACTAAATTTTTCACACCAATTCACAATCAATAAATATCGTCCATGGTTTGTGGACGAAGGGAGTATATATATTCGTATATAAATATATTTTATTTCCATTCCAACACACATATCATTTATACAATGCATGTATAATTCATACTTCGCTCATAAAACTTATACTACACATGTGTATGTGGTATACAACACGTATAAGTTATATTTCGCTTGTATAATTTATACATTACATTTTTATTCACATTTCAGTTTAGAAATCTCACATTGGTTGTTGCTTTGCTAAAAATCATGGTGAGCTCAGAAAAATCCGCGGTCTCTTCTAGAATGTAGAGAGCCTCCTTTCGGTCACGATGTTTCCTGTTTCATCGAATTTTGTTAACACACCATAAAGATACGATTTTTCAAAGTTTGCAGCACTTAAAAGTGTTTAAATCAGTTCAAAATATACACAGCCGTATACCTTCAACGTTGTTCAAAACTAGGTTTTGATTTATCGAACAAATGGTTGCACGATAGGATAATCGGCTTGTACCACCTGAAGGAGGGACGAGGGGGCTTCAGGCGCATGGTGGTTGGAGGCAGTTCGGTGGGGCCCAGCTTTTGTGCCGGCGGCGGGAAGTTCCGATCTTCCTGGAGGCGATTTAGGCAGCACAGGCGACGAGGGGGGTCGAGGCAGGTATAGATTTAAAGAGGGAGGAGAGAGCTTTCGATTCTGGGTGGTGGCGGAGGCTGGCGTGGAATGTGGCGATCGGAAAATGGGAGGGAAGCGGCGAAGCTTTTTCCATCGTGTGTGGGGGTTAATCGGGGTTTGTCTGGTCAAAGGGGAAGTGAGAGAGAAAGTGAGGGATTGGTCCATGTTATTTATTTTTTTATTTATTTTAAATTCAAAAATATCTTCTTATCTAAACGAACACCAATTCAAACCCAACGATTGTCGCCCATAGCTAAATACCCCCATCCCGGACACAATGGGATATGTTTCGTGGGCCAATTCAACTGTTACAGTCAGTTATTTTTCAAATTAAAGTATAAAACATTTAATATTCAATTTGAACGTACATTTCAATTTCCCAGGGCCACAAACTGATTTGAAAAATTCCAGAGAAATAAATCTGGCTATGTTTTGACGATACGGTCCCAACAAAACTAGTTTCGTCGAATTCTGAGATCGTTTGAAAAATGGCCATTTTCTGGTCGATCCAATTTAACTATAATTGACCAAACACATTTTCCTTTGCCACGCTCACATACTAGCTTCAAAAATTATGAAATTTTAAACCTAGCAATAATTTGATATCCCGGACCCAACAAAAGTGGTTTCGCCGAATTCCGAGGTCGTTTGCAAAATGTCTATATTTAAGGGCTATATATACTCTACAACGACCTCTCTGAAAATTCATTTGGCCATAACTTTTGATTTCCGCTATGAAACTTTGATTTTTCAGATTCGTTAGAAAGATATTCATAAACAGATTTAAATATTTTTGATTTCACTAAAATCCGTTTTATTTTGCACCCGGTACAGTCAAACAAAGTTTGAATTCAAATTTTCAAACTGCCACACTATTTCCTATTTATTATTTCATTTAAATATTCTATTTCAATTGTTTAAATTCCTCTAAAATATCCAATTTAAAAATTTTAAATTGGCTTATATTTTCCTGGTTGTTACAATCTCCCACACTTAAGACTTTTCGTCCCCGAAAAGGAAATAACAATACAGTAGGAAACAAAAATGTAAATGCAAAGTATTGTGAAGGTACCTTGAACCGGAGTTAGTCAGAGAGGTCCACTCTGCATGTGGGGTAAGCTTGCTTAATGCTTTCCTCAGTCTCCCAAGTACAGTCTCTAGGGTCACTACTCCACTGCACTTTAACTAAATGAACTTTCTTGCTTCTTAGCTCTTTAGTTTCTTTGCCAACAATTTTTAACGACTCTCTTTTGACTACTAATTCTGGAGTGATTTCCAAGTCATGTTGCGCTGCTTCCTCTACAACAAGATCCAGATCATGCACATGTCTTCTAAGTTGAGACACGTGAAACACATTATGCACTCCAGGCAACCAATCAGGTAATTGAACCCTATAAGCAAGAGTTCCAATCCGTTCAAGTATAGGAAAGGGACCAATAGACCTGGGTGACAACTTCCCAGTTTTACCGAATCGGATCACTCCTCTCATCGGAGAAACTCTCAAATAGACATAATCACCAACAGCGAATGCCAAATCTCTCCTTTTAGAATCCGCATAACTTTTCTGTCGGCTTTGGGCGGTTTGTAATCGTTTCTTGATGAAATCGACTTTATCAGATGCTTCTCGAATCATATCGGGTCCCAACACAAGTCTGTTGCCCGGTTCTACCCAACATGCTGGAGATCTGCACGGTCTCCCGTATAATGCTTCAAATAGCGACATTTCCAAGCTTGCTTGATAGCTGTTGTTATATGAGAATTCTGTCAAATGCAAGTGATCTTCCCATGACCCCCCAAAATCAATAATAAAAGCCCGAAATAAATCTTCAAAATTATGTACCCTCTCAGTTTGACCATCTGTCTGAGGATGGTAAGTGGTGCTCAGATTCAGTTTTGTCCCCAATTCTGTCTGGAATGCCTCCCAGAGTTTGCTAGTAAATAAGGGATCTCTATCGCTTACTATGCTGATGGGTACTCCATGTAGCTTAACAATTTCTTTGAAATATATCTGGGCTAAACTTTGAGCGGTTCTATTGGATCTGACAGGTATGAAATGGGCGGTCTTCGTGAAGCGATCTACGATCACCCAAATATTGTCATTACCTTTCTTTGTTCGGGGCAAACCATCTATGAAATCCATGGAAATCTTCTCCTACTTCCAACCTGGGACTTCCAATGGTTGCAACAATCCGGCCAGCTTTTGTTGGTCACTCTTGACTAGTTGGCAAGTAGGGCACCTGCTAACATACAAAGAAATGTCCCTCTTCATGGACCTCCACCAGAAGGTGCGTTTGAGATCATTGTACATCTTACTTACCCTCGGATGAATGCAAAGCTTGGATTTATTGCCTTCATCTAGCACCTCCCTTACGAGCTCTGGGATGTTGGGAACGCAGATTCTCCCTTTTAATCTCAGAACTTCCTCATTATCTACTTGAAAACTCGAAGGATCGCCTTTCTGTATTTTCTTTCTGACTCTCTGAATGAAGTGATCATCCTTCTGGAGAGCAGATATTTTATTAATCAATGAAAGCTTGATTATAAGACTGGCAATGATTGCGGTTTTTCTGCTAAGCGCATCCGCCACTACATTAGCTTTTCCCGACGTATATAGGATATCTAAATCATACGCCGTAAGAAATTCTAGCCAACGCTGTTGTCTCATGTTCATATCTTTCTGTGTGTGCAGATATTTCAACGATTGATGATCTGTATATAATTCGAATTTCTCACCCAACAAGTAATGCCTCCAGATTTTCAAAGCGAAAACGATGGCTAGCAACTCAAGATCATGAGTTACATAGTTCTTCTCATACGGTTTCAGCTGACGGCTTGCATAAGCGACTACTTGGCCTTTTTGCATTAATACTGCACCAAGACCTCTAATCGAAGCATCTGTCCAAACCACCAAATCCTGATTGCCATCGATAATGGTTAATACTGGAGCGGTTGTCAATTTCAATTTCTGGAAAGCTTCCTCACAGTCGGAAGTCCACTTAAATTTCTCGTGCTTCTTTGTAAGCTTTGTTAACGAGATGAATATCTTCGAGAAATCCTTAACGAATTTTCGATAATAACTAGCCAATCCCATGAAACTTCGGACCTCAGTGGGTGTAGTGGGCTGTTTCCAGTCTTGAATTGCTTTAATTTTGCTCGGATCTACAGAAATTCCTTCCTTTGACACTACATGGCCAAGGAACTTCACCTCTTCCTGCCAGAAGATACATTTAGAGAATTTGTCTTTGAAGACGTTCTTTCTCAGCATCCCCAATACTTGTTCTAAATGTTTTTCATGCTCAAGTTTTGATTTGGAGTAGATTAAAATATCATCGACAAATACGAGGACAAATTTATTCAGAACTCCCCTGAACACTCTATTCATTAGATCGACGAAGTATGCTGGAGCGTTGCATAAGCCGAACGGCATTACTAACCACTCATAAAATATGTCTGGACCTCTGAAAGCTGTCAAAGGAACACACTCTTCGGCAATTCTCAGTTGATGGAAACCTGTAGCTAGGTCCATTCTGGAAAATACTCTCGCCTCATTTAATTGGTTTAACAGATCATCGATGCGGGGTAACGAGTATTTGTTTTTGAGTGTCTGTTTGTTGAGGTCTCGGTAATCAACACACAATCGGAGAGTACCGTCTGACTTAGGGACAAACACTACAGCTGTACCCCAACTAGAAAAGCTAGGTCTGATCAGGCCCTTCCATAGCAGTTGACGAGTTTGATCACCTAATTCTTCTTTTTCTTTCAGAGTCATTCTTCGAATTGGATGTACCACTGGTCTGACATTGGGAATTAGATCGATTCTGAATTCTGTTTCTCTTTGCAGAGGTAAGGTTTCGACTTCTTCAAACACATCCGCATAGTTTCTAACAACAGGAATCTTTTCTAAGGAAGTGGGGATGACTTCTAGTGCAGACCAAAATTCCTTTCTATCTGGTTTTAACCATGGCATGGTACAGTAATATACCCAAGCTTCGTTCTAATTTTTACTATCCTTTCTGCACAATTTACTTTAGCTTCATATTTCGTTAACCAGTCCAGCCCAAGAATGATATCGAACTCAGGAAAATCCATAACGACTAGATCAAAAGGAAACCGGTATCGAGAAAAAGAAGCAGGTACTTTACAATATGAACTGAGTATTATAGAAACCCCTATTGGATTATGAACTCTAACCGATTCTTTAAGGACTCTTACTTTTAACTTTAACTTGTTAACAGTGTTACTTACAATAAAACTACGTGATGCACCTGTGTCAAATAATATTGAAACAGGAATATTTTTAATTGTAAGGGTACCTCCCAAAACATCGGGTTTACCTGCTCCATCAGAAGCAGCCGGCGGGTTCACCCCGTCGTACACATGAGCAACCTCGGCCTTCTTAAGCAAGGGACAATCTCTAACAAGATGTCCTGTCCTGCGGCAGTTAAAGCATGAACGAGGGTTCTGAGAATTCTGGCTTGAGCCTTAGGAGTTGGTCTTTTGCCGTTTTGAGGCTGTGCACACATTAGAGTAGTGCCCCACCTTGCCACAATTGTAGCATCTTCCCTTTGGCGGCCTGCTAGTCTGTTGATTAGTGGATGCCGCGTTGCTTGATTCTGGCTTGTTCGCTGCGGGCTTGCGTTTATTCCCCGCTTGGCTCTTAGCACGGTCCAGATCAAAGTTCCTCTGATCCAGATCCTCGTAATTACATGTCATCTCCACTAATTCATTAAACTCTATCTTGATGTGGGCCATTGCCCTGTCTTGGTACTTACGCTTTAGCCCGAGGATGAACCTCTTGTTCTTGGACTTAGCAGTGGCGACGAGCTCGGGAGCATAACAGGATAACTGGGTAAACTTGTTCAGGTAGTCTTGCACAGAGAGGTCTCCCTATTGGAGGTTTTCGAATTCGTCGTGCATGCGCTCAAGTGCTTGTTCTAGGACATACTTTTCTTTGAACAATTATTTGAATTCATCCCATGTCCTACCAGCATTTCTGTTCCCTGTGGTGAGAGCTTCCCACCATAATTCAGCTTCTTCTTGCATAAGCTAGGCACCCATGAATGCTTTGTCTTGATCACCCAGCCTCAGGCCTCCTAATATCTTTTCGCATGTTTTCAGCCATGCCAAGATCTCAATCACAGTGCCTGTTCCAGAGAAGGTTTTGCCTCCTAGATTCTTGTATCTTTTAGCCACGCGGTCGAGCTCGAATGGTTGAGCGGCCGGGGGTTGTATTAAGGGTCCATCTGCAGTTAGGACTTCTCCTCGTCCTCTGCCACGGCCAGCTCGGCCTCCTCTACCTGCTGCTGCTCGGGTAGCCATTGTTCAAGTTCTGTATAAGCAAGAAAAGAGTCAGCCTACAGAAACAATAATTTTATTGTATGGTAAAGCAGAAGAACTAAAGGAAAGACAACGATGTACTGATCAAATTATTTTTGCTATTCTGCTTAGCTCATTCTAGGACATTATTAGTCCTATCTCTAATGAGCTACTCGCCTTAGAATACTACTGATTCTATTCTGACGAGGTGTTTAATGTATTAAATTCCAGAACTAAGGTTAACCAAAGCTCTGATACCACCTGTGACGATCCCAAAACTCCAAGCGACGGTGTTAAGGTTAATCATTGGAATATAACACATTAATCATCATTAGCAGAGTACAGATAATAGCATAAGCAGGAAATAGAATAATTTACACAGATATGACAGCGGAATCATATATATATATATATATATACCACCACATCAGAGAGCACAGTGCAGGATACAACTTAGTGCATAATAATACATAATCAGTCTACATCGCCTGAGGCAGAATTACATACATAGAGAGTACATAAACGAAACTCCAGTCTACATCGCTTGAGGCGGAATCATAATACATATACAATAATGGCGGAAAATCATAGTCATCACGGTGTAGTCAAGCCTCGCCATGAGCCAAAAGGTGCACCTCTGCTGCCGTGCCAATCCAAAATATGCCATCTACCTGATACTGGGCTGCCCATGTGAAAATAATGGCACCCGAGTTTGCAAGGTGAAACAAACTACGAGTCAGTCATGGGACTGGTATGAGAAATCTACTTAACTAGTTATTCAACAACAATAAGCCAAATCAAAGGACCACGCCACTTTCGTGGAAGGGGTTTACACCAATGAGTGCTAGTACATGAGATAAAGTAAGTAATTAAACCATCGCAATGCTTTTTATAAAAATGAAGCCATTATAAGACTCAGATCCCATCACACAATGCAACGCAAGCCGGAGGATAGAGTTTAACTTATAATGGCCAAGTAATGCTTGATACGTATAAAACAAAGTGTTTGATATTATGACTAGTGCATATATGTTTCAAAAGAACATTCAATCATAAATATCAATCCTAGGCGGCATGGGTACCATATATCATGTCGCCCTACTAGTAATACAATCACACTCGCAATTTCGTATCAGAAATTGGATTCCATCATGAGTCGAGGCAAGGGGCAAGCTCCTCTCTGTTCGAGACACTCTAGCAAAGGTCCTAGGATCGCACATAGCGGTCCTTGGAATCGGCTGGGCCGGTCCTCTCTTACTTTTGTGGATTGGCAATTCCTGAACACACGTTTCCCAGTCCTTACAGACCTATAATCGAGGCGCCTCGCATTCCAACAACCGCACAGGTGAAAAGTATATATATAAATGTCAGGGCTGGTAGGTCACTGACACAACCATAGCTAGAAAGAAACGTCGTGCTCTCCCAGCGGTCCGTACCCCTTTTTGACTCATACCGAGGTGTGAGGCTCGCGAATCCACGTTATACACAAAGCTGCGCCACATAGGCCATGCTTTGATCATTGTACCACAAGTCTTTGCTTTGCAACAGAAGCCTTGATCATATGCCACTTAGGCGTGCTGCACAGGCAATTCACTCCATGCGATTGATTTCTATCGATATATAACCTCTGAGCTCGTACGTCTCCGAGAAGGTCGTTAAGCAAGAGAATAAATTCTCTATCGCCAAACAGAAATATATTTAATGGAGATCAATCAGCACAGAACAAAATCCAATGTCATACACACAGTCCATTTACAAGTTCGTTCTGGGTTTGACCGAAACCAGAGGCACCATATTCCTCGCACATCCGCACAATCAACACATACGTCCGGACGGCTACCACTTCAGCTCCTTCAAGGTAGCTACTCCAATCGTGAGCACCAGTAGCGCCCATCCATCCAATATGAAGATCGTCGGTCTTGAACCGTCTTCCACTCTTCGACTTCTCACCGTCGATCGATTATTTGAAATAAGAGTGAACTCGGCCTTTTCAAATAATCCACGTATATTTAGATTTTCAAATCAATTCTTCACGTGGTTAAATTATTCAAAATTCACATTTCAGTTCCTTAGTGCAATTTTCATTTCAAACACATTCAACCACCAAATATCAAGCAAACCAAGCAAAATCGGTTTATTTCCATTCTATATCGCCTACAATATTTTTTAACGATATATCACCATTTTTATTTATTTAAAAATGGCCACATTTAATTCAACGATGTTTCAGGTCGTGCCGAGGCACTGGCGTTGTTTTCCACTAAATTTGTTTTATACATATCTGAAAATCTAATCGTTGGATCTTCACAAATTTAATATCCTTAGAAAGGTCTTTTCAAAACAAATCCAACGGTTTCAGTTTTGGGAAAATCCGACGGTCTGATTTCCCACACTATTCGTTTGAAGTTACGATTTCAGAATTCGAACTGCAGCGTCGTTATTCGATTTAATTTAATTATATTTATATTTATATATAAATATAATCGATTCTGGCGCTGTTTTTCTTCAGATTTGAATTAAACATTCCAGACAATCCAGCCGTTGGATATTTACAAAGTTGGTGCCGTTGGAAAGTTATTTCCAAGGCGAACCCAACGGTTGCGGTTTCGGGAAAATCCGATGGTCGGATCTCCCGCATTAATCGCTTGAAATCACGGTTTCAAATTATGAACTGCACGGCCTCGATTCGTTTTAATCTTAATTATATTTATATATTTTTATATATATATATATAGTTCATTCGGCGAATTCAATATGGTTTTCACTTCAAATATTTCACTAACGCCTTTAAATTTTGGAAAATTTCGCCATAACCATCTTTGTACGGGAGGGGCTGGGAAAATTTCCAAATAGCCACACGGGCGTCTCATCACAAAAAGAAAAAGAAAAAGCCAAGCGGCTAGCCAATAGGCTCATAAAATCATCACCCAAGCAAAACAGTAAATATGTACCTATTTGTCGGGCACACAATTTTATTCCTCTTCTCTAGCCTCTTTGCTTTAACCTATTCAATAAATATGCATGTACATATGTGCAATTCTTATCACTTCATCTTCCATTCAATTTCATATTTGATTCGATTTGGTGTAAAGTTGCCATTTATTCCAATGTTGCATACATAAGCAAAAATCATATCATTAGCTAATTAATGAATATTTCAACTCATGCATATTTATTTGAACAAGTGGTTATTTTTAATACTTCACAATTCACTTAAAAATGATATTTTTGGTGAACTAAAATATATTTCAACACATGACTAATTTATTTAGTTCCTATACACGTTAAAAATAATATTCATAGCAAACAAATGATTATTTCAACACTTGTATTTTTTTAGCAAATCACATCTATGATAAAAATGGTATTTTTATCTTCTAAAATATTTATTCAACACAAGAATGTTTTCAACTCTTCATAATCTCAATAAAAATGTAACTTTTTATTCAACACATGAACCTTTTTCAACACATGAACTTCTCAACACATGAGCATTTCCACACATGGATATTTTATATAGATTGTATATATAAGAAAGATGTTATTTTTATTGTTGAAACAATTTATTTAAAACACGAATATTTTACATACTTCTTATATATAATAAAAATGTGATTTTATTGTTTAAACACTTCATTCAACACATTAATTTAATTTTCAACACATGAACTTCTCAACACATGAGCATTTCCACAAATGGATATATTTTCAACACATGATTTTAGTTTCAAAGCATGAAAATGATTTCAACATATGAAAATAATTCTAATGCATGAATATTATTCAAAATTTTGGTAGCATAATGGCTGGGTAGTTAAAACCAGCACCGTCCCCAGTACGGCTCCTAGCTGTACCTTAAAAACTCGCGGTTTTTGACAATGGGGATTTCATACATCTAATTCACACGTAGGCGTGCATGATTTTTTCTTTTCCACAACTCATTTCAATTTTGTTTCAATCACAAATGGGTATTTTTCAACCACAACCAAACCATGGTTTGTGGACGAGGGGAGTATATATATATTCGTATATTAATATATTTTATTTCCATTCCAACACACATATCATTTATACAATGCATGTATAATTCATACTTCGCTCATACAACTTATACTACGCATGTATATGTGGTATACAACACGTATATAATTTATATTTCGCTTGTATAATTTATACATTACATTTTTATTCACATTTCAGTTTAGAAATCTCACATTGGTTGTTGCTTTGCTAAAAATCGTGGTGAGCTCAGAAAAATCCGCGGTCTCTTCTAGAATGTAGAGAGCCTCCTTGCGGTCACGATATTTCCTATTTCATCGAATTTCGTTAAAACACTATAAAGATACGATTTTTCAAAGTTTGCAACACTTAAAAGTGTTTAAATCAGTTCAAAATATGCACAGCTGTATACCTTCAACGTTGCTCAAAACTAGGTTTTGATTTATCGAACAAATCGTTGCACGATAGGATAATCGGCTTGTACCACGTGAAGGAGGGTCGATGGGGCTTCAGGCGCATGGTGGTTGGAGGCAGTTTGGTGGGGCTCGGCATTCGTGGCGGCGGCGGGAAGTTACGATCTTCCTGGAGGCGATTCAGGCGGCACAGGCCACGAAGGGGGTCGAGGCAGGTATAGATTTAAATAGGGAGGGGAGAGCTTTCAATTCTGGGTGGTGGCGGAGGCTGGCGTGGATTGTGGCGATCGGAAAATGGAAGGGAAGCGGCGAAGCTTTTTACGTCGTGCGTGGGGTTTAATCGGGGTTTGACTTGTCAAAGGGGAAATGAGAGAGAAAGAGAGGGATTGGTCTATGTTATTTAATTTATTTATTTATTTTAAATTCAAAAATATCTTCTTATCCAAACGAACACCAATTCAAACCCAACGACTGTCGCTCATAGCTAAATACCCCCCATCCCGGACACAATGGGATATGTTTTGTGGGCCAGTTCGACTGTTACAGTCAGTTATTTTTCAAATTAAAGTATAAAACATTTAATATTCAATTTGAACGTACATTTCAATTTGACAGGGCCACAAACTGATTCGAAAAATTCCAGAAAAATAAATCTGGCTATGTTTTGACGATACGGTCCCAACAAAACAAGTTTCGTCGAATTCTGAGATCGTTTGAAAAATGGTCATTTTCTGGGCGATCCAATTTAACTATAATTGACCAAACACATTTTCATTTGCCACGCTCACATACTAGCTTCAAAAATTATGAAATTTTAAACCTAGCAATAATTTGACATCCCGGATCCAAGAAAAGTGGTTTCGTCGAATTCCGAGGTCGTTTGCAAAATGTCTATTTTTAAGGGCTATATATACTCTACATTGACCTCTCTGAAAATTCATTTGGCCATAACTTTTGATTTCCGCTATGAAACTTCGATTTTTCAGATTTATTAGAAAGATATTCATAAACAGATTTAAATATTTTTGATTTCACTAAAATCCGTTTTGTTTTGCACCCGGTACAGTCAGACAAAATTTGAATTCAAATTTTCGAACTGCCACACTATTTCCAATTCATTATTTCATTGAAATATTCTATTTCAATTGTTTAAATTCCTTTGAAATATCCAATTTAAAATTTTAAATTGGCTCGTATTTTTCGGGTTGTTACAAGTAATAAGCTTACAACTGAAATTTTAAGAAGTTTGCTCAAAATTTAAACTGACAGTTAATTGTAGGGCTATGTTCTTTGTAGAATTTTTGAATGATGCAATGAAGGTTTGTTGTCCAGTAACAAAAGATCAGCAGAAGATTGAAATAACTAGAGTTGGTGCAATAGCATTGAATCGAGTTATGTGGTTTCTTATCCACTGTTCCGTTTTGATTTCCAAGAAGATCTGAATATGTTATCAAACCTGCTTAGTAAAAGATACAATGAGAGCTGTTGAAAACTTCAATTGTTACATATATGATTGACGCAGTGCTTGCATGATGAATTGGCTTGTATATGTACATGTTATAGCGGAATTTTGCCTAGATGCTAATAAAGCAATTCCATGCACAATTCTATGGATTTTACTACTCACATAACCAAGAGCAATGGTGCTACTGTGATGTATGTTATGGTGGATAAGATATCTAAATACGCATATTTCATTCCTCTAAAGTACCCATTCTCAACTCAACAGGTTGCTCAAATTTTTTTTGATTTAGTGTTCAAATTGTATGGTATACCAAAGTCAATTGTAAGTGATAGAGACACCATATTTTTAAGAAATTTCCAGACTGAATTGATTACTTTGTAATGATGTTCATTACCACTCTCAATTAGATGACCAAACTGAGATCACCAATAAAATATTAAAAACATACTTATGATGTTTTGTCTCACATCAATCCAATGAATGGACAAAGTGGCTCTCCTTAGCTGAATTTTGGTTTAATACTAGATAGAACGAGTCTACAAAAAATGACTCCATATGAAATTGTCTATGGTAGGCATCCACCTACTGTTATATCCTACGTACCTAATACTGCAAAAGTGAAGCAGGTAGAGCAACAACTCTTCTCCAGAGATATAGCGCTAACAATGCTTAAGGACAACCGGAAGTTAGCTTAAGATAAAATGCAAAAGCATGCAAATTAACACTGGATTGAA
The DNA here is from genome assembly GCA_030737875.1 of Allium sativum. NCBI lineage: Eukaryota > Viridiplantae > Streptophyta > Magnoliopsida > Asparagales > Amaryllidaceae > Allium > Allium sativum. The sequence goes on along the minus strand of CM060922.1, from coordinate 192,376,879 downwards.
AGAGTATTCAATATTGATGACTAGGTCTATATTAAACTACAACCATATAGACAAGTGGCTATGAGCATGACAAACACAACTAAATTATCCCCTAAGTATTATGATCCATTCTAAATAATCAAAATAATTGGTGAGGTAACTTATAAACTGGATCTACCACTAAACACTCAAATTCACGCTCTCTTCCATATAAGCCAGCTAAAAAAGAAAATTGGGTCACAAGTGATTCTACAAACCGATTTTCCACCTTACATTCATGAATTAGGGGAGGAACCAAAGCTCATTTTGGATAGAAGTATGGCACTAAAAGATAATAAACCAATAGCCCAAGCATTGATCAAATGGAAGAATAAACCCGATTCTGATGCAACATGAAAGATTATTGGGATATGGTCCAAAGATTTCCTATTCTAGATCTTGAGACAAGTTCTCTTTTTCAACGGGGAGTTGTCACGGCCAATCAATTCATCAAACAGTTGACAGACATGAAACTTACAAGGGCATTTCAACAAATACTTATAAATACAATGATTATCAATCGATACAAAGACCTGGAGATGATCAAAAGAAAATCTGAAACATCAATGGGGTTTGATAATAATGTATTCTAGAAGATAAAAAGAATTTTGACTCGAAATAATGAAAATGGACTGTGCACCTTGTGCACGTGCTGTAACGACCCGTATTTTTCTGCGATATATAATTAACTTATTTAATTATATAGATAGTGATTTAGAATTCAAATGGTCGTTTAATTAAACAATGATTGAATATTTAATTAATCTAAATAATTAAATAATATATATTTAATTCTGAAATAATCAGAATTGGTTGAAATTGCGATATGGTGTGAATTGGGAAATTTAGAATATATAATTCAGTTTAAAGTTAAATTATATTAACGAATATATTATTTAAACGAAGTTGAACGTATTAATTATATTATAAATATAATCGAGCTCGAAATGGCACAACAGTTCGTTATTTGGCGATTCGAACTTCAAACGAATATACAGAAGCCGTTTTAAATCGAATTTCTGAAAAAAAAAGAAACTTTAGGAGCTGGTGAAGTATATTTTTCTGATGGAAGAGAAATTTGTTGATTTCGTCGTATAGATTGTGAGTTGTAACAACCCGAATTTTTATAACATGTTGAAACTAGAAATCAGGGTATAATTAATTTTTAAGTTAAGAATCAAGGGAAACGGGTTACGCCATTGCGTTCGCCTCGAAATTTTACATGAAATAGGGTCTGAGTTTTCGAATATCGGAGTCCGGATGAAGAAGTTATGGCCTGTAGAAGATTCGGCAGATTTTAGGCAGCACAGGACCAGGCAGGTCGACCATGTGGTCGACCCTAGGGTCGACCTACCCCCTAGGTCGATCATGTGGTCGACCTCCACCCCATACAGGTCGAGCTGGTCGGCCTGTTTGGACCCAGAACTCATTTTTGAAGCCTGAGACGTGTTTTGATGGTCCGGATTGGTTCTAGGGTTAATCTAAGGGCCTAAACTAGTTGCTACACCTATAAAAACACCCTTAGACCTAACCTAATTCACAACAAATCATTCTTACATCAAAATGCTGCTAAGGCCCCTCTTGATCATGGCCGTCGTCTCTAATCAATTTCTTAGGCTTTCATACACAATCCAATTCGAAGATTAAAGCTTCTACAATGATTCAAGACAATAAATCAACAACGTCACTGCAACATTCCACAACAAATTCTCTTCTTAATTCATTAGCCATGCTCTGTATGTTCTAGTTACTTTTTAGATTTAAACTTATTAATTATAATATGGCCATGGAATGAAGTGGAATTGGATTTAAGTATGTTTATCGATTCAGATCTATTTCTGTTGCTTCTTGAATCTTGATTTTTGGAATTTTTCTATTTTCATTCTCATGTCAAGCATATGATCTATTCAGTTGTTGTAAATCAATTTTTCTTGATTCATGTTGATATTATTATCAAGATCTATCTTTTATGCCTGAGATGATGCTTTTATGCCAGTTTTCTCTCGGTACTTATTGTTATACAAGTTCTACCTCCCCCTATTTATTTTTCTTTTGATGAACCTTGGTCAATTTCGGACCTAGGCCTAAACCGCGATTTGCGTACGATTGAATACGGAGAAATATGGGAATATTGTCTTTATTGGATATATGTTTGGTAGAATTGACGACATAACATGAAATTGGAAATTTGGGTATTGTCAATATAATTGAAATTGCAAGTTTGGGCATTGGCATAAATAATTTGGCATGAAGTGGGCATACATGAATTGGCATGTAAGTTAAATCACGAGTTTGGGACTATGTAAGTTTAAATCAAAAGATTGGGCTTATGTTAATTAGGCATATGTAGAATTGGGAATTTGAACATGAAAGCAATTGTAAATTTGATAATTGGCATAAACATGTATTATGAACTTGGGCAACTGACATGTATTGTAATAAAAAGATTATAGTTTGGGATAACTACATCATGAATCATGATTTGGGTTTATTGGGTATAAAACTTGATACATGTAATTTTGGCTAGAACTTGATATGGTAAAATGGCATAAAAATTGGCATACATGTAAAACGGCATGAATTGAACATATGTAAATTTGGTATGAATTGGGCATATGTAAAACTGACATGTAACCTAGAACTTGGGCATATGTTAATTATGTAAAATTTGGAGTAGAAACATATATTGTAACACCCCACACCCGCCAAGGTCACTCACTAAGGGAATGCCTTAACTTCGGTGGAGCATTTTAAGTGAGTATAGAACAGAAAAATTACAACAAGACAGATATAAATACTTGAAAATCTAAAACATCATTTCATTGCAGCAGAAGGTACACATGTTTAGTTACAACACCATAAAGAGTCAAGTACTAAATATCCATCCTGATAAAAACATAAGTACATAATCCCACTACATAAACAATAGCCATAATAGAAGATAAGCTGGGCTTTACATCACGGTCCAAGCTCCAAAAGATAGATAAAGAAATCTGATCAAAGCCCACTAGTGCTAGGCCCAACCTGAGGACCTGAGGGGGAAAAAGATAAAAACAACGGGGTCAGACATAAGTCTGAGTGAGCCCTATAACCTTAACAACACAATCATTAAAGTAATTAGGGTATGATATAAACTTGGTACGGGATGACTGGGGATAAATGACTACACTAAGTAGCCCACTAGACATAGGATGAACTAAGATAACGGTAAAGACGCATCTACCCACCCAAGGGTAATTACTAACTGCACCACACCAGTCATTCCTACTTAAAGGTTGATCCCACCCAAGGACTTAGAAAATTTACCCAGTAGTTTCGTGTACCCCTAGCTGACTACATAGGTGTCGTCTGCCCCTATCTCCACTAGGTGTACCACTACTCCCCAAGCGATCGGCTCCCTACCGTAGATACCGGTGCTGGCCCCACAGTGGGGTGTATCACTCCCCAAAGTGGCAACCCGATACAACAAATGGTGCACGGCTTATACCTACACGATGCAACAACGTCTTACCTACCAGCCCGGGTCCACACACACATATGAAACCCGTTGGACTTGCGTTGCCACCGCTAACCCGTTTTGGCCTCTTATAATCAAGCCCAGTACGCGTATCCCGTCCTCGACATGGGTCGAGCCCAATAAGATACATATGGGTTACTGGTTGAAATGGGCCCCCATAAGCTATCACCTAAGCTTGTCATTTTATCTAGTGCATCCCACTTAACCCTTTAATCATGTTTAATTACATGTTTCCACTTGGTTAAGTATTCTAATCGTATTTTCTTTTGCCACCCAAGGCAACCCACTAGATTTCCTCATGCCACCCAAGGCACTTACTTGATTTCCACATGCCACCCAAGGCACCCACTTAACCCCTCATGCCCACTACATGCTTATCTGGTTAAGTGTTTCTTAATTGATTAAAAACGTAACCGTTGTAAAGACCTCTCACATTAGACTATCTTTTATGGCAGCTAGATTTGCCGGTTGGGTCCGGGCAGCCTTACGCCATAACCGAGTCTAACCTCGTGTCTATACACTTGTCACGTATTTAGTTTGTGCCTAAGACCTCTCACATTGGGCCAATCATTTGTAGCCGCTGGATTTGTCGGTCGGTTCTGGGCAGTCTTACGCTACAAAAGGGTCCAACCTCGTGTCTTAGTCGATTAATTACACCTAATTAATCACCCCCATATTTCGAATTAATTTTCCCTAATTAATTCCAATTTTAACGATGTACATAATTGACTCAATTATGTCCATCCACTTTATGGTATGCATAATCATACCAACTTCACACCATTTCATTAACATGTATATTAACCCCATCGTTCCCCACGTAATTCGCTAACATGGCATAAAAGGGAAGATTCATCACAAATACAATGGGTTCAACTTGCATAACATTAGCATCAACATGGGTTTAAAGGTGTCAACATGCATATAGCATCAAACCCAACTAGCATAAATAATCAACCCAAACTTGCATGAATCACATATGTCATAAGGAGGTTAACTTGCATAAGTTATTTATGTCATACAATGGGGTAAACTTGCATATGTATGTATGACATACAAAGGGGTTAACTTGCATATGTATGCATATCATACTAAGGTGTAAACTTGCACATGTTACTTGCATATAATCAAACACCAAACTTGCATAACATGTCATATATGAACTTGCATATAATCATACACCAAACTTGCATAACGTATCATGTATGAACTAGCATAAAATCATACACCAAACTTGCATATCATGGTGTCATAATGGATCAATGTTTCTCATATGACTTGCATAACTTGCATAACATCATGAACACATAGCATATGACTTGTATAACTTGCATAACATCACAAACACATAGCATATGACTTGCATAAATTGCATAACATCATGATAACATAGCATATGACTTGCATAACATCATGATCACATAGCATATGACTTGCATAACTTGCATAACATCATGAACATGTAGCATATGACGTGCATAACTTGCATAACATCATGAACATATAGCACATAACTTGCATAACTTGCATAACATCACAAACACGTAGCATATGATAACATAATCTTGCATTGATCCACATTCATAGCCATAACCTCATTATATCCTATCATAATCATTTCAACAATTGGTTATTAAGGCTATAGAAAACTCACGACTTGTTGATTAGCACTCCTATGAAGAAGATTAAGTTGCTAGAGTTGATTAGTAGTTGATTTGAGAAGCTATCTTCCTCTTTAATTTGATGGAGGCTCCTTTAAGTTGCATTTTGACGGCATAACGGTGTTGTATCTATTTTTAGTATGAATTAGGGTAGTCTTAGGGTGTATTTATAGATTAGTTAGGTGTTTTAAGCCATTAGATTAACCCTAAATCAGATTAGAGCCGTTAGATCTCGTCCTAGCCACCAAAACACAGCCCAAAAGCCAAACTGGTGCACCCAGGTCACCTGGGCTCGACCAGGGAGGTCGACCCCCAGGTCGACACTAGGGTCGACACCCTAGTCGACCTGGTGGGCAGGTCGACACCCCTGTCGACCCCTAGGAAGACTCCCTGGGTCTGGCGGGAATTTTCCCGCCACCTCTGAAATTTGAAATTTTACTATTTAAAACCTGTTTTAAATTTTTCTGAAACTTCTTCGGGCCTTAACTGGGTCATACGGACTCTGATTTTCGAAAACTCGGACTCTATTTCGCGTATTTTTCCGAGACAAACGCAATGGCATAGCCCGTTTCCCCTGATTCAGAATTTAAAATTTAATTCTGCCCTGTTTTATATTATAACAAGTTATTCAACATACGGGGTGTTACATATATGATAATTTATGACTTGGAGAAAGTTTAATATGAACGCGCCTAATTTGGGTTTTGGGTAGTTGGTATTTATTGGACATCTAGAAGGCACGTAATCATGCTTATAAACTTGAAACATGAATTGGTTATGAATATGAATCTCTAACTTGATAATAGGAATAAGTGAAAACATGAAACTTGACATGAAACTCGCCATGAAACTAGACACGAACTTGACATGAAACTTGAACATGGACATGACATTAGAATGAACTTGAAAATGGCCAACTCGAGGTTGGGTTGAGTTTGTAGTGTAAATCTGCCCGGAACCGCCCGGCGAATCCAGTGACTGCAAACAATAGGATCCAATGTGGGTAGTTGGTTACATCGCGCTTAAGACCCGAGGTTAGACTAGGTTGTGGTGTAAATCTGCCCGGAACCGCCCGGCGAATCCAGTGACCACAACAACTAGTCTAATGTGAGAGGTTGGGGTGCATTAATGAATTTATGCCACATGATAGGGTTAAGTCATGAACCGCTTGAATATACTTAACTAATTTGACACGATGACTTGATAGGTTTAAGTCATGAACAGCTTGAACATACTTAACTAATTTGACACGATGATTTGGTAGGGTTAAGTCATGAACCGCTTGAATATACTTAACCAATTTGACACGATGACTTGATAGGGTTATGTCATGAACCGCTTGAATATACTTAACCAATTTGACATGATGACTTGATAGGGTTAAGTCATGAACCGCTTGAACATACTTAACCAATTTGACACGATGATTTGGTAGAGTAAATCATGAACCGCTTGAACATACTTAACCAACTTGACACATGATTCGTAGGGCTATGTCATGAACTTGAACGACAACACTTAGCCAATTTGACATGACATGTAGATGGGTTAAGTCACGAACTTGAATGACCACACTTAACCAACTTGACATGCTAGACTGATGGGGTTAAGTCTCGAATTTAAATGACAACACTTAACCTGCTGGACGGAAACCCTAGTTACGCGGTCCTTTTCAGCAGTAACCCACTATACGTATCATGGTACCCTGGAACTAGGCAGGATGGGGCACGATTATTGGGCTGATTGTAAGCGACCAGAACAACGGCTGAGTTGGTGCGCCATTGTAGGTTCAGGCGGACTATGGTTGTGCACGTAGTCCGGAGTTGAAAAAGCAGGCATTGGGCACCAGTAGGTTTACACTGTGCGTGCTTGATTCGTGTCGGTGGTTGGCACCCTAGGTCTTGATACACCCTATGGTTGACCTAGCACAGGTGACTACATTCGTGATAGGGCCGTATGACAGACACATGAACGAGATAGGACTTGTAGGGAGCTGATCGATTAATAGATCGTTTCGTGAGACCAAGTAATGTATCATTTCATGACATCGGGCAAGGGATCATTGAATAGTCAACACATGGCACGGGTTGGGATATTAGTACGGGTGGTGCAGAGCAAATAGATATCATAGAAATATTTTAAATGGTGAAACAGAGAAATTTTGCGATGTTTGATAGAAATCTTGCGAAATTATACTTGGTTCATCTTGAATGGGAACCTCGCAATGTTATACATGACAAAAATAATATGATGTTATTCTTAGTTATCGTTCCTGTAGCTCATCTTGTCATCATGCTTATGTTTACTTTCAGTTTATTCATGCCATGTTATCTTACCTGTTTTTATGCTAAAAGTCAATAGGACTTACTCAGTCTTTATGACTGACCGGGTTTGTTTCGCCTCTTTTTCTTCCGTTTCCCCCCTCCCCCCCCCCCCCCCAGGTTCACAGGGTGGGAATACAACTTAGTTCGGATCTTACCAAGATCCAAGGCTCTTTCATGTACGGCTTGGATTTCTCTTGGCTATGGCTTTCTTTACTTTATTGGGGAATGCTACAGTTTATTTTTATGCTTCTTTGTTTATGAGCAAGACAGATATTTTAGCTATGCAAATTGGGTATTGGAAGTTGATGGGCATTTATTGTAAACAATTATATTTAATAAATGATTTGTAGTACCTCCACTTTACTTTCCACTATTTTATATATGTCTGTCTTGTAATTTTTCGTTTCCAGTAGCCATAATGCTCCACCGAAGTTAAGGCATTCCCTTTGTGAGTGACCTTAACGGATGTGGGGTGTTACATGAGTTGTGTTCAAATAAAATTTTAAAATATTCGTTATAGAATCGTTTATCGACCGTAACTGTTTATTCAATATAACTAGACACTTGTTTCGAATTTAGACAAGGTTCCTTTGAGACGTAGAGATAATTTAATTTTTAGAATTTTACAGTAATTTTTAATTAATTAAATAAGAAACTTTTTATTTGGAGTATTTTGCACCCTTAATCAGCGATTTTGGGATTCACAATATGAGTTAATCTGCCGGTTTTATTATATTTTTGGGATCGTGGAACCGAGCTCTATACAACGGTATCTTGATTTCTGTCGGTACGTGAATGGAATTTAGGTAACATGGTACTGTGAAAAACCGAACTTTAAATACACTACTTATAAATTAAAACCAAATTATTGGCCCTTCTTTCTATGATCAAACTAAAAGCCACATCCTCTTTTCTTAGCCACACAAGAAATCCCGTCCCCTTTATAAAAGAAATGAGCCATCACAAAAATTTAGGTTCCAGGAAACTAATTCGCGAGTTCTAAAATCAGTAGAAAAAGAAATCAAAGGCTACAAATCTTTTTATACATATCATTACACTCATGAGGCAGTCTTCTTCAATCTGATACATGTTTGGTGGAGTTCGAATGCTTTGTAGTTCGCTGCCTATACACCGTTGTCAGCTAGGGTTACGGTTCAGAACGAATAGGAGTTTCAATGCAGGAATCCAGCGTTGTTTTTGGGTTGATGAGATTGAGTAGCAGTTGTATGAAGTTTTTTGGTGAATTCTGCGTAAATAAATGTCGCACTACTCACTGTATGGACGGAGAGGGGCTCGAGATCGGACTTTGGGAGAAGTCGTCGAGTGTCAAAAGGTTGAGATGAATGCGTAGAGGAATCCAAGGCAAGCACAATAGTGGTGGTCTCGTTGAAATCGATGATGAGAAGGAGGAGTTGGGAATGCTTGAGTAAATTGGAAATGGGGTTCGTATTGTTTACTGGAGTTAGAGCGATTGGGGAAGAAGAGAGCAGTATGGGTGGATTTTTCAAAAGGGGTAATTTGCCGATCATTTGGGTAAAGCCCGATTATGATATTTTCTAAGTTTAATTTAAAATAATTTGTATAGAAACTTGTATAAATCATAACTTTACCATACAATATTGAAATTCAGCGAAACAAGATCCGACATGATCATATGGACCAGAGCTACACATTGGAATTGACTGGAAGTGAAACTGAGCTCGTTACAATTTATAGCGAAATAAATTCTCCGTATGAATCAAGCAATGGTTATCGTTATTAACGATGATCGTCCAATGTGAGTAAAACTCAACAACTCTGAACAGATATATTTTTATAACATCTTCTTAGAACTAATAATTGTCTGTTGATTGTTGTGTGTTAACTGTTTGGTCGAATTGCCTATGTATTGGTTGAAATTATAGATAACGATATATATAAATTATTAATCAAATATTGATTCTGTTTATCAGAATATTTCATATCGAAATGAAATCGTTGTTATTTGTATTGTGTAACATCTGTGGATGCAGGGAAATAGGTCGGTGGAATCCAACTGGATTCCTCAACATTTATTTTTCTGTTTTTCATATATATTGTGATATATGATGTGATATACAATCTTTGTTGATTGTGTGTGTTTGGGTGATACTGAGCAGGGATATATGGTATTTGAAACACCGTAAGAAATACTGGAATATACAAAGGGACTTTTCAAAGTGTATGTTAAAATATAAATTATATTTGTGAAAACAAATATAATAGATTTGGAAATATTTGTGAAAAACAAATATAATTGAATTGGAAATATTTGTGAAAACAAATATAATAGAAAAGGGGTATTTATTTGTCAAACAAATAGAATTGAAAAGAAGTATTTATTTTTAAAATAAATAGAATTAAAATGGGATATTTATTTAAGAAATAAATAGAAGTATAAAAGGGTTATTTATTTAGAAAATAAATAGAATAAATATAAAAAGGAAATATTTGTAAACCATTTCCAAATAGAATTAGAGAGGGAATATTTGTAAAACATTTACAAATGGAATTGAGAAGGAAATATTTATTTAGGTAATAAATAAAGATAAAAGAAATATTTATTTTTTGAATTAATAGAAAAGATAAAAGAAATATTTATTTGTTAAATAAATAGAAAAGATAAAAGAAATATTTATTTGTTAAATAAATAGAAAAGATAAAAGAAATATTTATTTGTTAAATAAATAGAATTGAAAAGGGAATAGTTATTTGTTAAGTAAACAAATAGAAAAGGGATTAATCAAAGGAATTAATTCAAAGGAATTAATCAAAGTAGATAATTCAAAGGAATTAATCAATGGAATTAATTCAAAGGAATTAATCAAAAGAGATAATTCAAAGGAATAAATCAAAGGAGTTAATCCGAAAGAGTTAACCGAAATGAGTTAATCGAATATTAGTTATTCGATTAGAGTTGATCGAATAGAGTAAATGAGTTAGAGTTAACCAGTTAGGGTTAATCAGTTAGGGTTGACCAGTTAGAGTTGATCAGTTAGAGTTAACCAGTTAGAGTTAAAGTTAACCAATAGAGTAATTAAATAGAGTTAATCGAATTAGAATTAATCGAATAGAGTAAGTCGAATTAGGAGTTATCGAATATTAGTTATTCGAATCAAGTTAAAAGGAGTTATCAAATATTAGTAATTCGAATCGAGTTAAAAGGAGTTAATCGAATATAGTTTATTCGAATAGAATTAAAGGAGTTAATCAAATATAGTTTATTCGAATAGAATTAAAGGAGTTAATCAAATATAATTTATTCGAATAGAGTTAAAGGAGTTATCGAATATAGTTTATTCGAAAGGAGTTAAGTGAAAAGAGTTAATCAAATAGAGTAAATCAATTTGCGTTAAATTAGTCGAGTTAATCAAGTTGATTAAATAAGTCGAGTTAATTAATTTGAGTTAAATAAGTTAAGTTAGTCACGTTGAGTTAATCGAGTATGGTTAGTCAAACCAAGTTAGTCGAATCGAGTGGGTCGAACCAAGTTAGTCGAGCCTAGTTAATCGAATCGAGTTGGTCGAACCAAGTTAGTCGAGTTAGTCAAGTCGAGTTAGTCGAGTTGAGTTAGTCGAGTCGAGTTAATCGAATTTAGTTAATCGAGAGGAGTTAATCGAATTTTGTTATTCGAGTAGAGTTCGTCGAATATTAGTTAATCGAAAGGAGTTATCGATTATTAGTTAATTTAAAGGATTTATCGATTATTAGTTAATCGAAAGGAGATTATCAAATATAGCATATTCGAAAGAAAGAGATCGAATATAGTTTATTCGAAGAGTGAGTTAATCGAATATAAGTTATTTGAAGTGAGTTAATCGAACATAGGTTATTCGAAGTGAGTTAATCAAATATACGTTATTCGAAGAAGAGTTAATGAAATAGAGATTACTCGAAAGAGGGTTATACGTCGAATTCGGTTATATCGAATTTGGGAAAGTACTTATACTTTCCGGTGTTTAAATCAAGATTTATTTATTTATAAATATGGTGCTTATTTATTTATTCACATTAAAGAATAAAAGTTATAATTGAAGTTAGATATTTCGAAAGTAGGGATTATAACGTTATCGTTATAACCAGTGTTTTCAATAAAGAAGTGGATTCGTAAATAGAATCCGTGAGTTTCGTAAGGAAGTTTGTTAAAGATTTAAAAGATAAACTTTGACTATTTAAAAGTTAACACAGTGTTCAGTTAAGGTCTGAGAGGTAATTATACCCCAACTTGTTGACTTCCTTCTTAACTAAGGAATGGTAAGATTTGATAGTGAAGGAGTTTTGGAAATGTTTTCCAAATAAGAATCAGAAATGTTTTCTAATAATAGAAACTAAGAATTTAGAATATATGGAAACAAGAGATAAGTAAATTAATGAACTAAATAGAAAAATGTTAAATGATGAATGATCGATATAATTTCCATTTGGAAATAATATCGTTTTTTGCACATGTGTTTTCCTTTGATAGTTAACTCACCGACTATCGAAGTTTTTGACCATTTTAACGTTGTTAATATGGAGAGACCGGTTGGATTATTATCCGAAGAACTACTCCGTATTGGCATAAGCGTTGCGAATCATATATGCCAAAGATAATTGAAGACGGAGTAAAGTGCAAGGGCTGTTGTATAAATCTTAGATAACAATTGCCTAAGATGGATGTACTGAATAGTGCCTTCGGTTTGTCCAGTCCCAGGACAACTTGTATGGAAGAAGGTATGACAGAGTATATTTAATAGACCACGTAAGTTGATCTCTTCAAAAGTATTCACGTTTGGTGGCGGAGGAATTCGTTTCTCTTAGCTGTATACCCGTGGTATTTTTGGGGAAATCAATTTGTGATTTGGTGGGTATGACAATGTGACATTCAAAGTGAATCATTGTGTGTTCTGTCAGAGATAAGCGTGGCCTCTAGCCTCACAACCTGGAAATGACAAAAATCGGGCAGGCTGCATGGTTATGTAGGTCACACATATTAGGGTGTATAATCACCAGATCTAGAGTTTCATTTACTTCTAAAAATTTATTGTCGATGCTGTCCCATTCGTGAAACGGTTGCTGATCCCAACCGTCGGTGATATACATTCGATACACTCAAGAAATGTGTGGTCGGTCATGTGTGGTCGGGTTGCAAGATGTTCTTGTTGAACCTAGTGTATTCCTCTCTAGAGGTACACTAGCGAAAGGTGGTTCCATACCTTGTCATAGTTGGAAATCCATTACCCAATACGTGCCTGCGGTTTTGATTGTATACTATATATGTAGAACGTGAGATGAAAGCGTTTCTGCTAAATGATTATTATATTATGGTTGATAGACACTATTATAATATCAATGAGTTTTGATATAAAGATTATTTTGGATTCTCATAAAGGAAAAACCCATTCCGTTATACGGCGTGGTCTAATGAGATATCGATTAATGGCTCAAACTGTTTTAAACTGTTTTACTCATACCAGTCCCATCACTGACCCAGAGTTTATTTTGTTTGTTTTCCCTAAACTATTGGGTGACCAATTTTAAATGGGCAGTCAAATAGTCCGGATTTTACAGATATACTTGGAGAATTTGGAGCAGGAGGCTTCAGGATCATATAGCTATTATTTATTTCTGCTGTGTTGTAAGTGCTGTACTTTGGAAATGATATGTATATTCAAGTACAGATTTATATTTCAAAGTTATGATATATATTATATGTTATTCGTTCCACTGTGAGGTGCGTGTTACTCTGATGTTGTGCTCTTCTTCTTAATCTATTCTAAGTTTCTATCATATCTATCCCCACCCTCTAACTTCTTTCTATTAACTTTCCGGTATTTTTCGATGTCTGGTTAGTCATCGTTGAGTTTATGGCAATAACCAAAGTCGGAAAAAACCGGGTCGTTATAGTTGGTATCAGAGCATAAGGTTAAGTGAATTACCTTGGCTCTGTGGCGTGACTCAGTAGAGATGCGGTTAGTAACACCCTAGATTGAGTTGAGTGTATATATACGAGTGAACGTATTTGTTATTTGATATAAATGGTTTCATATTGAGTAGATTTATTGGTTGAGTTGTTTATGGAATCTGGTCGATGGTGGGGCACCACAATATCGATAAGGGTTTCTAAACACTCGAATACGATGTGTTGACACGTTACGTTTTGAAAAGAGGGTAAATGAAATAAATTTACCCAAATTATATCCTAATATAGAGAAAATATATATATTGGATATATTGGTTGTTATTATAATCGAGTAAGATTATAAATAAAGTGGTTATGTAAATAACCAATCAAAATTCGAATAAGTATTATGAAGTGAATTAAATCTGAAATTTAAATCAGAATTAAAATTAAAACTCGAAAAATTTGAATAAGTGTTTGTAAATGGATTTGAATTAAATATATGAGAATTTTAAAATCCCGGGAGATTTAAAATTGTTTTACAAACATTGGAAGGATATTTTGAAATAAATTTCAAAGTGGAAATGTTAGAAATGGTTTTGAAAAGCAATATAGTATTGAACTCGCTTCGAAAGCTGGAAATAGATTCCGATGATGATCATGACATCATCGGTGTTCAATTTCGAGTTGTAAGTGACGGATTACTACCGAAAAGATTTTGTTTTTGAATTGTTTTGAGAGAAACAAGCTGTTTGAAATCCAAAAAGGAACATTTGGTTTTAGAAAAAAAAAGTTGTTTAAAACTCCCAGGAAGAGACTGTTTGAATTAAAAACAAATTTAAATAGAAATTACTGAAATCAAGCTGGAACTGAATTGAAACCAATTAACTGGAAATTGAATTGGACACGATATATCAAGTAGAATCAAATTTTGAATTGTGAGATAGAATCTGAAATGGTATAGGATTGATGAGTTAAGAGTTTGGAATCGAGAATGAAACTCGAGTTTGAAATGATATTTGGCTTGGATATAAGCGAATGGTTGTGTTAAAGACAAATTGATTTGAGATCAAGTTGGAAATGTATTGGTATGTGCAGAATTGGTAACACAGGGAAGGGATATAACGATATGCCCGACAAAAAGGTACAAGTTTATTTTATGTGAGTTGGGTGATTTATGAGCCTATTTGGCAAGCCGCTTGGCGTTTTGATTTCCTTTTGGGTTGGTGAAGGCCCAGAGAGGCAAGTTGGAGTTTGAACTATTGAGCCGTACAAAGGAGGTTATGGCAGAATTTTTCGAAAAGTCAAGGTGTTAGAAAATTTTCAGAATTTTTGAAAATTTTTGTTAATAGAATAAATTAATATTTTAATTGGAATAAACTGGTGTAGTGAAACTGAAATTTAAGAAGTAAAGAAATAAGTTATAACCAGTCAATAGGGTTAGTTTTCTACCTTAGCAATTTCGAGGATGAAATTATTTTAAGTGGGGAAGAATTCAATGACCCGTATTTTTCTACGATATATAATTAACTTATTTAATTATATAGATAGTGATTTAGAATTCAAATGGTTGTTTAATTAAACAATGATTGAATATTTAATTAATATAAATAACTAAATAATATATATTTAATTCTGAAATAATCAGAATTGGCTGAAATGGCGATATGGTGTCAATTGGGAAATTTAGAATATATAATTCAGTTTAAAGTTAAATTATATTAACGAATATATTATTTAAACGAAGTTGAACGTATTAATTATATTATAAATATAATCGAGCTCGAAATGGCGCGGCAGTTCGTTATTTGGCGATTCGAACTTCAACCGAATATACATAAGCCGTTTTAAATCGGATTTCTGTAAAAAAAGAAACGTTAGGAGCTGGTGAAGTATATTTTTCTGATGGAAAAGAAATTTGTAGATTTCGTCATATAGATTGTGAGTTGTGTTCAAATCAAATTTTAAAATAGTCTATAGAATCGTTTATCGACCGTAACTGTTTATTCGATATAAATAGATACCAGTTTCGAATTTAGACAAGGTTCCTTTGAGACGTAGTGATAATTTAATTTTTAGAATTTTGCAGTAATTTTTAATTAATTAAATAAGCAACTTTTTATTTGGAGTATTTTGCACCCTTAATCAGCAATTTTGGGATTTCACAATATGAGTTAATCTACCAGTATTATTATATTTTAGGGATCGTGGAACCGAGCTCGATACAACGGTATCTTGATTTCTGTCCGTACGTGAATGGAATTTAGGTAACATGGTACTGTGCAAAACCAAACTTTAAATACACTACTTAAAAATTAAAACCAAATTATTGACCCTTCTTTCTCTGATCAAACTAAAAGCCACATCCTCTTTTCTCAGCCACACAAGAAATCCCATCCCCCTTATAAAAGAAATGAGCCGCCACAAAAATTGAGGTTCCAGGAAACCAATTCACGAGTTCTAAAATCAGTAGAAAAAGAAATCAAAGGCTACAAATCATTTTATACATATCATTACACTCGTGAGGCAGTCTTCTTCAATCTGATACATGTTTGGTGGAGTTAGAATGCTTTGTAGTTCGCTGCCTGTACACCGTTGTTAGCTTGGGTTACGGTTCGGAAGGAATAGGAGTTTCAACGCAGGAATCCAGTGTTGTTTTTGGGTTGATGAGATTGAGTAGCAGTTGTATGAAGTTTTTTGGTGAATTCTGTGTAAATAACTATCGCACTACTCACTGTATGGACGGAGAGGGGCTCGAGATCAGAGTTTGGGAGAAGCCGTCGAGTGTCATAATGTTGAGATGAATGCGTGGAGGAATCCAAGGCAAGCACAATAGTGGTGGTCTCGTTGAAATCGATGATGAGAAGGAGGAGTTGGGAATGCTTGAGTAAATCGGAAATGGGGTTCGTATTATTTATTGAAGTTAGAGCGATTGGGGAAGAAGAGAGCAGTATGGGTGGATTTTTCAAAAGGGATAATGGGCCGATCATTTGGGTTAAGCCCGATTATGATATTTTCTAAGTTTAATTTAAAATAATTTGTATAGAAATTTGTATAAATCATAACTTTACCATACGATATCGAAATTCAGCGAAACAAGATCTGATAGGATCGTATGGACGAGAGCTACACACTGGAATTGACTGAAAGTGAAATTGAGCTCGTTACAATTTATAGCGAAATAAATTGTCCGTCTAAATCAAGCGATGGTTATCGTTATTAACGATGATCGTCCAATGTGAGTAAGACTCACCAACTCTGAACAGTTATATTTTTATAACGTCTTCTTAGAACTGATAATTGTCTGTTGATTGCTGTGTGTTAACTGTTTGGTTGAATTTCTTATGTATTGGTTGAAATTATAGATAACGATATATATATATATAAATCGTTAATCAAATATTGATTCTGTTTATCAGAATATTTCATATCGAAATGAAATCGATGTTATTTATATTTTTTAACATCTGTGGATGCAGGGAAACAGGTCGGAGGAATCCAACTGGATTCCTCAACATTTATTGTAACAACCCGGATTTTCGGCGACTTTGGTTATCGACATAAACACGATGTCGATAACCAAAACATCGAAAAATCCTGGTAATTAGTGAAAGAAATTAGAGGGTGAGGAAAGATAAGATAGAAAATTAGAATAGAAGAAGAAGAACACAACATCAGAGTAACACGAATCTCACAGCGGAACGAATAACATATAATATATGTAACATAACTTTGAAATATACATCTGTATTTGAATATACATCATTATCAAAGTACAGCACTTACAACACAGCGGAAATAACTATAGCTATATGATCCTGAAACCTCCTGCTCCAAGCTCTTCCAGTATATCTGTAAATCCCGACTACTTGACTGCCCATACAAATTTAGGCACCCAAGAGTTTAGGGAAAACAACAAAATAAACTCCGGGTCAGTCATGGGACTGGTATGAGTAAACAGTTTAAAAATAGTTCGAACAAGTAAACGATATCTCATAAGACCATGCCGCATAACGGAACGGGTTTTTCCCTTATGAGAATCCAAAATATCTTTTATATCAAAAACCTTTTGATATTATAATAATGTCTATCAACCACAGTATATATATAATCATCTAGCAGAAACGCTTTCATCTCACGTCCTACATATATAGTATACAATCAAAACCGCAAGCACGTATTGGGTAATGGATTTCCAACTATGACAAGGTATGGAATCACCTTCCGCTTGTGTACCTCTAGAGAGGAATACACTGGGTCCAACAAGAACATCTTGCAACCCGGCCACACATGACCGACCACTCATTTCGCTTGAGTGTATCGAATGTATATCACCAACAGTTGGGATCAGCAACCGTTTCCCGAATGGGACAGCATCAACAATAGATTTTTAGAAGTAAATGAAACTCTAGATCAGGTGATTATACACCCTACTTCGGTGCGACCGACTTAGCCATGCTGCCTGCCCGATTTCTGTCATTTACCGGATGATGAGGCTAGAAGCTACGCTTTATCATCATACCAGATTCACTTTGAATGTCACATCATCAAATCCATCCAATCTCCTTGAATACTTTACAGAAATTAAAACCAATACCATCCTTCTTTTCCTTGTTAGGGCCTCGATCTTCCTATACCTACATAACCGAACTCGCACACGTTCCTGGCATCGCAACTTCCAGTAGTTTCGTACCAACACAGTAAACATCGACGTCAAAACCCACAGAAACTCCTCCAAACTTCGTGAAATCCGAAACCGAGCTCACCGCTAGCTTCCTCTACTCGAGCTCTTCCTTCTCCACCCAATGAGGTACAACTCGAACCCACCCGCACTTGACTGGAAGCCCCACACTTTTACCGCGCCACGCTCCTCCTGAACCAACCCCAGATCTTAACCGCCCTTCTCCCTTAGAACCCGACGATCTGCTCCAAGTTTCGCTTCGTTTCTTTTCTTTTTTTTTTGTTTGAAGCCGTTAAAGCTTTGGCTGGGTTTTATGTTGAGGAAGGCAGTATCGAATGCATTCAAATGGATAAAAACATGAAGTGGTTTTTGTTTTAATTTCCTTCGGACAAATTTCTGTTTGAAGTAACAAAAGCCTGGCGGCTCAAATTTTGTTTACAGAGATTAGGTTTATAGGAGGATAGAATATGAATTTGTTATATAGGAGAGTTTAGAGGCTTTTGTGGTTGGAAACAATGAATCGTGGCCTTGGTTTCGATCAGAGTATAGATTAGGATATTTTTCTTTAAGTTTTAAACTTTTAACATACTTCGTTAAATGAAATTATATCCACATACGAGCATTGCCCACTGAGATAAATACACCGTTGCGATGAGCTCGGTGTCACGATTCCAAAAATATAATAATACCGGTAGGTTGACTCATATTGTGAAACTTCAAAATGTTGATTTCAGGGTGCGAAATACTTCAAATAAAAAGTCGCTTATTAAATTAATTAAAAATTACAGTAAAATTCTAAAAATTAAATTATCACTACTTCCCAAAAGAACCTTGTCTAAATTCAAACCCGATCTCTAGTTATATCGAATGAACCGATACGGTTGATAAACGATTCTATAGCGACTATTTTAAAATTTGATTTGGACATATCTCAAAATCTACACGACGAAATCTCGATTTTTCTCTTCCATTAGAAAGATATACTCCGCCAGCTCCGTATGTTTCTTGTTTCACAGAAATCCGATTTAAAACGAACCCTGTATATTCGTTTAAAGTTCGAATCACCAAATAGCGAACTGCAACGCTATTTCAAGCTCTATTTTAATTATATTATAATTATATGTTCAAACTGACGTCGATTGAATATATTCGTCAATATAATTCAACTCCTAACTGATTTATATATATTAGATAACCCAAATTACACCATACTGTGAATTTTCACTATTTTTGACTATTACTGAATTAAATATATTATTTAATTTATTATTTTAATTAAATATCTACCCTTATTTAATTCCACGACCAATAAATTCTTTTATTTACCTTTTAAATAATTAAATAAATTAATTCTAATACCTCTGCCAATGCGGGTCATTACAATCTTCCCCACTTAAAATAATTTCGTCCTCGAAATTGCTAAAAGGTAGAGGATGACCCTATCGACTGGTTAGAACATATTTGTTCACTTCTTAACTTCAGTTTCAACTGAACCAATTTAATTTCAATTAAATTATTAATTAATCCTTATCAACGAAAAATTTCAAAAATCTTGAAAATTTTCTAACGCCTTAACTTTTCGAAAAAAATCTCAATAGCACCTCCTTTGTACTGGTCAATAGGTCAAACTCCAACTCGCCTCTCTAGGCCATTTCCATCCCAAAAGAAAATCAAACAGCCAAGCGGCTTGCCAATTCGGCTCACAAATTTCATACCATATGAAATATAAACTTATACCTTTTGTCGGCATATTATTATATCCTTTCACCTGTTATCAATTTAGCGGATACAAGGGTCATCCCAATCAAATTCCAATCTGCTTTTATCCATAACACAACCATTCTCTAATATCTGAGCCAAATATCATTTTAACTCTCGATTCCCAACTCTTAACTTGATTGTTCCATTACACTTCAAATTTGAATCTCACAATCCAATTGGTCTTGATATCATTCTAATTCAATCTCAGTTACCACTTTACTGGTCTTACTTTAATTCAAATCTGCTTTCACAAATTTTTTTGTTAAATTTGTTTTTAATTCAAACAGTCTTTCCCTGGGAGTTTTTAAGCAGTTTACTCTTTCAAAAATCAAATTTTCCTTTTTGAAATTCAACTGAGCCCATAATCAATATTCCATTAGTTAAATCACTTCTCTATTTCTTTATCAATATTTGTTAACCAAATATTTTCAATAACCATATTGGCCCTTTTATGTTATTGGGAAAACATTTCTGAATATCGCCTTCCTTTATTTTCTAAACTTTAGAAAATATATGCTATTTATAATTGGAAAATATTCCAATTTGTTATCTCTTTTCCGATCTCGTTTATTTCTATACTTAGGAAATGTCTATTATTCTATTTCCAAGCTTACACTTATTTGGGTTAAAACGGATGTTGTGTAAAACATCGTTACGACAACTCAAATACTATATTCAACTAACCCTTATTCGACATTGATCTTCGAGCCTGAAATCTTACTATTTATTTGTTAATAATGAAATCAATCAAGTTGGGGTATAACTACCTCTCAGACCTTGACTGAATAACATTTATAACGTCAAAACAGATATGACTACTTGTTCGAATAATCAATACCATACAACTACTTATTCACTTTTAAACATGTATACGCTTCCTCTTTCTATTCTTACTAGATTTTATTCTAGACTTCCTTTTTGATTTTACTATTCTATTTCTAAGTTCGTTTCCTTATCGACTTCTATATATTATCGATACGTTGATTTCTAACTATCAAATTATCTTAAAAAATATTCTATCTCCTTAAATTCCCGGGAAAATTCACCATAACCTCCTTTGTACCAGAAGCATCGGGATATTTCAAATAGCCTCCCATGGCCCTCACCAATCCAAAAGAAAAGAAAAGCCAAGCAGCTAGCCGATACGGCGCATAAAATCTCATATATGAATTAAATACATACCTTTTGTCGAGCAATCTATTTATAACTCTTGCATTATCCTTATCCATACCTATCTCATGTATATTTATACATTTCTAATTCATTTCAACTTAATCCAATCATTTTAACTTAGTCCGTTAAGTGATTTTCAAATTACTGGTTTGCCATTTCACCTTTATATTTGAGTATACCATGTTCAAATATATTTTTACTTGTTTATCCACTAATTGAATTCCATTTCAATTCTATTTGAATCCCCTATATTCAAATTCCATTTCAATTTCCTTATTCAAATTCTATACTTGAATTTCATTTCAAATCTCTTATTCAAATCCCATATTTGAATTTCTATATTCGAATCTATTTGAATTCTCTTTATTTCATTTTAATTCCCTTTGAATCTTCTATATTCAAATTTCAAATTCAATTCTATTTGAATCTTCTACATTCAAATTTCATTTCACTTTCGATATTCAAATCCTATATTTGAAATCTCTTATATTTTCTATATCTAAACGCCATTTGAATTTCTATATTCAAATTCTATATCACTTCCATTGAATTTCATATATTCAAACTCCCTTTGAATTTCTATATTCAATTTCTATTTGAATTCTCTTTATTCAAATCCCCTTTGAATTTTCTGTATTCAAATCCTATGTTTGAACTTCCTTTATTCAAATTCCTTTATATAAGTCTCAGTTTCAATTTCTTTTGAAATCGATATTTCTACCTTTGGAAAGTAGATTTCCCTTTCAATTTTGCACTTGTATTTTTATATTTCTGAATTATCCAATGATAATTCTTTTCACTTCATTTTATAAACTTCGTTTATAAAAGAACTATTTATAAACTTCGTTTATAAAGGAACTTCTCGTTTTTATTTATTTTAAACAAGTTAATATTTCAAATCTATTTAAAAATTCCAATTCTCTATTATTCAAATCCCATATTGAAATTCAACACAACTTGTCTTTCCCAAAACAATTTCAAAACAGTATCTCTGGTAGTAATTCGTCACTTACAACTCGAAAATGAATACTGATGATGCAGCTGTCATCATCAGAATCTATTTTCCAGCGATCGAAGTGAGTTCAATACTATAAAACCATTTCTAAACATTTCCACTTTGAAATTCATTTCAAAATATAATTCACACTGCTTGTAAAACAATTTAAAATCTCCCAGGATCTTAAATTTTCCTTATTTTTAATCCAAATCCATTTACAAACACTTATCCAATTCTCCAGAGTTTTAACTTCAATTTCTGGTTTAAATTTCAGATTTAACCCATCTGATTTCACGTATTTCACTTATATGAATTCTGATTGGTTATTTACATAACCATTTTACTTATAATCTTACTCGATTATAATATCAACCAATAAATCCAATATATATATATCAAAATATACGTTGGGTAAACTATTTTCATTTACCCTCTTTTCAATACATATCATGATGGTTCATCGTATTCAAGTGTTTAGTAACTCCTACCGATACAGTGGATCAAACTGATCGACCAGAACTCATAAACAACTCAACCAATGAATCTCCACAATATAAAACAAATTTTTATATCAATAACAAATACGTCCACTCGTATATATACACTCAATTTCAGTCTAGGGTATTACTAACCCTATCTCTACCGAGCCACGCCACAGAGCCAAGTATTTCTTAACTTAAGCTCTGATACCAACTGTAACAACCCGGATTTTCGGCGACTTTGGTTATCGACATAAACACGATGTCGATAACCAAAACATCGAAAAATCCTGGTAATTAGTGAAAGAAATTAGAGGGTGAGGAAAGATAAGATAGAAAATTAGAATAGAAGAAGAAGAACACAACATCAGAGTAACACGAATCTCACAGCGGAACGAATAACATATAATATATGTAACATAACTTTGAAATATACATCTGTATTTGAATATACATCATTATCAAAGTACAGCACTTACAACACAGCGGAAATAACTATAGCTATATGATCCTGAAGCCTCCTGCTCCAAGCTCTTCCAGTATATCTGTAAATCCCGACTACTTGACTGCCCATACAAATTTAGGCACCCAAGAGTTTAGGGAAAACAACAAAATAAACTCCGGGTCAGTCATGGGACTGGTATGAGTAAACAGTTTAAAAATAGTTCGAACAAGTAAACGATATCTCATAAGACCACGCCGCATAACGGAACGGGTTTTTCCCTTATGAGAATCCAAAATATCTTTTATATTAAAAACCTTTTGATATTATAATAATGTCTATCAACCACAGTATATATATAATCATCTAGCAGAAACGCTTTCATCTCACGTCCTACATATATAGTATACAATCAAAACCGCAAGCACGTATTGGGTAATGGATTTCCAACTATGACAAGGTATGGAATCACCTTCCGCTTGTGTACCTCTAGAGAGGAATACACTGGGTCCAACAAGAACATCTTGCAACCCGGCCACACATGACCGACCACTCATTTCGCTTGAGTGTATCGAATGTATATCACCAACAGTTGGGATCAGCAACCGTTTCCCGAATGGGACAGCATCAACAATAGATTTTTAGAAGTAAATGAATCTCTAGATCAGGTGATTATACACCCTACTTCGGTGCGACCGACTTAGCCATGCTGCCTGCCCGATTTCTGTCATTTACCGGATGATGAGGCTAGAAGCTACGCTTTATCATCATACCAGATTCACTTTGAATGTCACATCATCAAATCCATCCAATCTCCTTGAATACTTTACAGAAATTAAAACCAATACCATCCTTCTTTTCCTTGTTAGGGCCTCGATCTTCCTATACCTACATAACCGAACTCGCACACGTTCCTGGCATCGCAACTTCCAGTAGTTTCGTACCAACACAGTAAACATCGACGTCAAAACCCACAGAAACTCCTCCAAACTTCGTGAAATCCGAAACCGAGCTCACCGCTAGCTTCCTCTACTCGAGCTCTTCCTTCTCCACCCAATGAGGTACAACTCGAACCCACCCGCACTTGACTGGAAGCCCCACACTTTTACCGCGCCACGCTCCTCCTGAACCAACCCCAGATCTTAACCGCCCTTCTCCCTTAGAACCCGACGATCTGCTCCAAGTTTCGCTTCGTTTCTTTTCATTTTTTTTGTTTGAAGCCGTTAAAGCTTTGGCTGGGTTTTATGTTGAGGAAGGCAGTATCGAATGCATTCAAATGGATAAAAACATGAAGTGGCTTTTGTTTTAATTTCCTTCGGACAAATTTCTGTTTGAAGTAACAAAAGCCTGGCGGCTCAAATTTTGTTTACAGAGATTAGGTTTTTAGGAGGATGGAATATGAATTTGTTATATAGGAGAGTTTAGAGGCTTTTGTGGTTGGAAACAATGAATCGTGGCCTTGGTTTCGATCAGAGTATAGATTAGGATATTTTTCTTTAAGTTTTAAACTTTTAACATACTTCGTTAAATGAAATTATATCCACATACGAGCATTGCCCACTGAGATAAATACACCGTTGCGATGAGCTCGGTGTCACGATTCCAAAAATATAATAATACCGGTAGGTTGACTCATATTGTGAAACTTCAAAATGTTGATTTCAGGGTGCGAAATACTTCAAATAAAAAGTCGCTTATTAAATTAATTAAAAATTACAGTAAAATTCTAAAAATTAAATTATCACTACTTCCCAAAAGAACCTTGTCTAAATTCAAACCCGATCTCTAGTTATATCGAATGAACCGATACGATTGATAAACGATTCTATAGCGACTATTTTAAAATTTGATTTGGACATATCTCAAAATCTACACGACGAAATCTCGATTATTCTCTTCCATTAGAAAGATATACTCCGCCAGCTCCGTATGTTTCTTGTTTCACAGAAATCCGATTTAAAACGAACCCTGTATATTCGTTTAAAGTTCGAATCGCCAAATAGCGAACTGCAGCGCTATTTCAAGCTCTATTTTAATTATATTATAATTATATGTTCAAACTGACGTCGATTGAATATATTCGTCAATATAATTCAACTCCTAACTGATATATATATATTAGATAACCCAAATTACACCATACTGTGAATTTTCACTATTTTTGACTATTACTGAATTAAATATATTATTTAATTTATTATTTTAATTAAATATCTACCCTTATTTAATTCCACGACCAATAAATTCTTTTATTTACCTTTTAAATAATTAAATAAATTAATTCTAATACCTCTGCCAATGCGGGTCATTACATTTATTTTAATGTTTTTCATATATATTGTGATATATGATGTGATATACAATCTTTGTTGATTGTGTGTGTTTAGGTGATACAGAGCAGGGATATATGGTATTTGAAACACCGTAAGAAATACTGTAATATACAAAGGGATTTTTC
Organism: Allium sativum; assembly: GCA_030737875.1. Classification (NCBI taxonomy): domain Eukaryota; kingdom Viridiplantae; phylum Streptophyta; class Magnoliopsida; order Asparagales; family Amaryllidaceae; genus Allium; species Allium sativum. The sequence goes on along the minus strand of CM060922.1, from coordinate 192,351,469 downwards.
AAAGTGTATATTGAAATATAAATTATATTTGTGAAAACAAATATAATAGATTTGGAAATATTTGTGAAAAAAAAATATAATTGAATTGAAAATATTTGTGAAAACAAATATAATAGAAAAGGGAAATTTATTTGTCAAAGAAATAGAATTGAAAAGAATTATTTATTTGTTAAATAAATAGAATTAAAATGGGATATTTATTTAAGAAATAAATAGAAGTATAAAAGGGTTATTTATTTAGAAAATTAATAGAATAAATATAAAAAGGAAATATTTGTAAACCATTTACAAATAGAATTGGAGAGGGAATATTTGTAAAACATTTACAAATGGAATTGAAAAGGAAATATTTATTTAGGGAATAAATAAAGTTAAAAGAAATATTTATTTGTTAAATAAATAGAAAAGATAAAAGAAATATTTATTTGTTAAATAAATAGAAAAGATAAAAGAAATGTTTATTTGTTAAATAAATAGAATTGAAAAGGAAATAGTTATTTGTTAAGTAAACAAATAGAAAAGGGATAAATCAAAGGAGTTAATTCAAAGGAATTAATCAAAGGAGATAATTCAAAAGAATTAACCGAAGGAATTAATTCAAAGGAATTAATCAAAAGAGATAATTCAAAGGAGTAAATCTAAGAGGAGTTAATCTGAAAGAGTTAATCCGAAAGACTTAATCAAAAAGAGTTAATCGAAATGAGTTAATCGAATATTAGTTATTCGATTAGAGTTAATCAAATAGAGTAAATGAGTTAGAGTTAACCAGTTAGGGTTAATCAGTTAGGGTTGACCAGTTAGAGTTGATCAGTTAGAGTTAACCAGTTAGAGTTAGAGTTAACCAATAGAGTAATTAAATAGAGTTAATCGAATTAGAATAAATCGATTAGAGTTAGTCGAATAAGGAGTTATCGAATATTAGTTATTCGAATCGAGTTAAAAGGAGTTATCGAATATTAGTCATTCGAATCGAGTTAAAAGGAGTTAATCGAATATAGTTTATTCAAATAGAATTAAAGGAGTTAATCGAATATAATTTATTCGAATAGAATTAAAGGAGTTAATCGAATATAATTTATTCGAATAGAGTTAAAGGAGTTATCGAATATAGTTTATTCGAAAGGAGTTAAGTGAAAAGAGTTAATCAAATAGAGTAAATTATTCGAGTTAATCAAGTTGAGTTAAATAAGTTAAGTTAGTCAAGTTGTGTTAATCGAGTATGGTTAGACAAACCAAGTTAGTCGAATCGAGCAGGTCGAACCAAGTTAGTCGAGCCTAGTTAATCGAATCAAGTTGGTCGAACCAAGTTAGTCGAGTTAGTCAAGTCGGGTTAGTCGAGTCGAGTTAGTCGAATCGAGTTAATCGAATTTAGTTATTCAAGAGGAGTTAATCTAATTTAGTTATTCGAATAGAGTTCGTCGAATATTAGTTAATCGAAAGGAGTTATCGATTATTAGTTAATTAAAAGGAGTTATCGATTATTAGTTAATCGAAAGGAGATTATCGAATATAGCGTATTCGAAAGAAAGAGGTCGAATATAGTTCATTCAAAGAGTGGGTTAATCGAATATAATTTATTCTAAGTGAGTTAATCGAATATACGTTATTCGAAGAAGAGTTAATCAAATAGAGATTACTCGAAAGAGGGTTGTATGTCGAATTCGATTATATCGAATTCGGGAAAGTACTTATACTTTCCGGTGTTTAAATCAAGATTTATTTATTTATAAATTTGGTGTTTATTTATTTATTCACATTAAAGAATAAAAGTTATAATTGAAGTTAGATATTTCGAAAGTAGGGATTATAACGTTATCGTTATAACCAATGTTTTCAATAAAGAAGTGGATTCGTAAAAAGAATCCGTGAGTTTCGTAAGGAAGTTTGTTAAAGATTTAAAAGATAATCTTTGACTATTTCAAAGTTAAAACGTTGTTTGTTAAAGATTTAAAAGATAATCTTTGATTATTTCAAAGTTAAAACGTTGTTCAATTAAGGTCTGAGGGGGTAATTATACCCCAACTTGATTGACTTCCTTCTTAACTAAGGAATGGTAAGGTTTGATAGTGAAGGAGTTTTGGAAATGTTTTCCAAATAAGAATCAGAAATGTTTTCTGACAATAGAAACTAAGAATTTAGAATATATGGAAATAGGAGATAAGTAAATGAATGAACTTAAGAGAAAAATATTAAATGATGATTGATCGATATAATCTCCATTTGGAAATAATATCGTTGTTTGCACACGTGTTTTTCTTTGATAGTTAACTGACCGACTATCGAAGTTTTTGACCATTTTAACGTTGTTAATATGGAGAGACCAGTTGGATTATTATCCGAAGAACCACTCTGTATTGGCATAAGCATTGCGAATCAGATATGCCAAAGATAATTGAAGACGGAGTAAAGTGCAAGGGCTGCTGTATAAATCTTGGATAACAATTGCCTAAGATGGATGTACTGAATAGTGCCTTCGGTTTGTCCAGTCCCAGGACAACTTGTATAGAAGAAGGTCTGACAGAGTATATCTAATAGATCGTGTAAGTTGATCTCTTCAAACCGATTCACATTTGGTGGAGGAGGAATTCGTTTCTCTTAGCTGTATACCCGTGGTATTTTTGGGGAAATCAATTTGTGATTTGGCGTGTATGACGATGTGACATTCAAAGTGAATCATTGTGTGATCTGTCAGAGATAAGCGTGGCCTATAGCCTCACAACCGGGAAATGAAAAAAATCGGGCAGGCAGCATGGTTATATAGGTCACACATATTAGGGTGTATAATCACCTGATCTAGAGTTTCATTTACTTCTAAAAATCTATTGTCGTTGCTATCCCATTCGAGAAACGGTTGCTGATCCCAACCATTGGTGATATACATTCGATACACTCAAGTGAAATGAGTGGTCGGTCATGTGTGGCCGGGTTGCAAAATGTTCTTGTTGAACCCAGTGTATTCCTCTATAAAGGTACACTAGCGAAAGGTGGTTCCATACCTTGTCATAGTTGGAAATCCATTACCCAATATGTGCTTGCAGATTTGACTGTATACTATATATGCAGAACGTGAGATGAAAACATTTCTTCTAAATGATTATTATATTGTGGTTGATAGACACTATTATAGTATCAATTAATTTTGACATAAAGATTATTTTGGGTTCTCATAAGGGAAAAACTCGTTCCGTTATACGGCGTGGTCTTATGAGATATCGATTAATGGCTCAAACTGTTTTAAACTGTTATACTCATACCAGTCCCATGACTGACCCGGAGTTTATTTTGTTTGTTTTCCCTAAACTCTTGGGTGCCTAATTTTATACGGGCAGTCAAGTAGTCAGGATTTTACAGATATACTTGGAGAGCTTGGAGCAGGAGGCTTCAGGATCATATAGTTATTATTTATTTCCGCTTTGTTGTAAGTGCTATACTTTGTAAATGATATGTATATTCAAGTACAAATTTATATTTCAAAGTTATGGTATATATTATATGTTACTCGTTCCGCTGTGAGGTTCGTGTTACTTTGATGTTGTGCTCTTCTTCTTCTTCTTCTATTCAAAGTTTCAATCTTATCTATCCTCACCCTCTAACTTCTTTCTATTAACTTTCCGGTATTTTTCGATGTTTGGTTAGTCGTCATTGAGTTTATGGAAATAACCAAAGTCGACAAAAATCGGGTCGTTACACGTGCACAGGCTGATACATATAGCAATTGGGTTAATTGGCAATTTCCTGTAATTAGCCAATTCGGCAAACATGTATAATTGTAACCCTAAGCTATGTAATTCGTAATGACAGATTTCATTAACAAAATTTGCAGCTTACACCTAGTTGATGTGTTATTATTCTTTCTTCATGTATCCTCCATTTCTTAAATTGTTCTAATTTTATTCTTCTACCCTGGTCTTTATTCTCCGCGGTTCTGATCCCTCTTTTCTTGTTGATCTACATGTGCTGATCCACTCATTCCTAAGTTACCTTTTCTGCTTTTTTAAAGTTCCTATTACGCTTACTTTTCCATTGTAACAACCTCTTCTTACTTCTTGCTGATACATTTCTTCCTGTAATCCTCTTATCCCTTCAATCCAACAATTCCACTGCCTCTTATCCTGTATAAACTCTGACTATCATTATGCCAGAGACTCGAGCTCAATCCAAGAAAAGGGATGAAGCTAACAATACTCTAAATATAGGTCTGACTTCTGCTACCCCCATGAACCTTACAAAATTGCCCATATCCGTGATCAACCACGAATCTCCAGAACCACCTATGATAGATCTGCTACCCTCACAATCGATAGCCAATAACCAAACCACCACAACCACCAACAACCCTACATCCCGTGTAACCAAGCACAACCATATTTACCCTACAACATCCTTTACTGGAAATCGCGATGCGATGGCAATGAAAAAGAGACTGGACGAGGGATTGGGGAAAGCAAGCAAGCTACCTGGTATTCAGGGTTTAGAAATTTAAGAAGAGAACTGAAATTGTGGAACAAAGGATGGAAATTTTAGAAGTGGAATGAACTTATAATAAGATTAGGAATGACAAAATCATGGGGCAAAAATTCCAAGCAAAATCCATAATTTTGTATTTGGCGGAGTTTAGAGCACAAATTTTCCATTTGGTGCGAATAAATTCAGTATGGGGAAATTTCAAAGTAAGACAAAAAATTTGTTGATCAAATTAATAGAAACTTGTATATGCCATATAACGTGGTCATAGTTTAAAATTAATTTTAGTCAAATCTGATATTTTAATTCATCTTGAACTCCAAATTAAAACATGAATGAAATATGCCATTCTAGTTGAATATTATATAAGTCTGCAGCATTAGCCCAGCGGTTAAGGACTTATGTCGAGGTAACAACGATGCGAGTTCGAAACCCGGAATGGCATGCTAAAAGTGTTTACCATGTGCATATGCTACGGTAAGCCACTTATGTGGTATCCGCCGACCGGACTAGGTGCACTAGGGGGGTTTTATGGCTCCCGTCGGTTTCCCCATTAATAAATTCAATATATATATATATATATATATATATATGCATGCAAACCAAATTTTCATACCGATTGCCACCCCTAGGGTTACCCTTTCATAATGGTAATTAGATATTATATAAATGCACACAAACTAAACATTTGCGACCTAAGATCGGTTTATGAATAATATATACTAAAGTCTATCTATTTGCACCCTGGAATTGCTTTACACCCCCCGGTTATAACAAAAATTAATGTCATTTTTACCCTCAAACAAATAATTAGATTTTTTTCTCTATTGTGTCTCCTTTTGTATTATATTTAATTACTTTATGCATGAATTGTTAAAACTGAAAATATTTTAAGGAATAGATATAGTCAATTGATCACAAACTCTATTGAAAACATTGAAAGCCAAACACGAGAAAAGAATGACAACAGCAATGCAAACGTGAGAACTATAAAAAAAATTGATGTCTGGTGTCGGAAACATATAAACAATGTAGAAACTAACAAAAAAATGTATTACATCATTGTATTTGAACGTAGAAATTTCTAAAAAAATATTCAAAGCAATGAAATAAAGGTGAGATAAAGAAAGTAAGAAGAAGAGAGGAAAGTAAGTAAAAAGAATAAGGGCGTTTTTGGAATAAACAGGGTAGATAACAAAAATCGTGGTGAGAAGTTTATTTTGAAATGATCAGGGTAGGATGAAAAATTAAAGGGGTGCAAGGGGATGGAGCCTATATACTATTGTAGGTTTCAGGGAATCCATAGTGGCCTAATTTCCGTCTCCTGTCACCACTTCTTTATTCTTTTCACCGCCTCTACATTTTTGTTTCTTATGTATCCTTTCTCATTACAATCGATGTGTATACGTTGTCTCTCCCCTCAGATTTGGGTGCACTTTGAATTTCATGAAATCGGGTTTCCTTAAATCCGATTAATTATTAGCCACAAGATCGGGAATGATTTATGTTCCCCTCACGATCGAGGATCCACAATTTCCGGCCATGTTTCTTCCTTGCACAAGAAAACGAAGACCAAACCAATGGAGAATATTTTGTCTATTTCCTTAACTCGACTCCATTGGTGTGGTTGAAGGTGCTTCCACGGTTCGTGAGTGTGAGGAATTGGGTGCATATGTTTTATTTGGTTTGAAGCCTGGTTTTCTTGCTTGGGAAAATGAAATTGCGTCTGTATTGGACGTTATTATTTAATGTGACAACGGTAATGCTTAGGATAATAATGAAATGGTGAATGTAGTGATTTCAGAGTTACACAATCTAATGATCAACTGAATTATCTTGACTTGCAATTGCCTCCAGTAGTGCCCATTATTTAGATCTAGGTCTCGCTATTCTGATATAAGCCTCAAAATGTTGATAGGTATGTCTCCAAAAATTACGTGTTTGGGAATGACATAAAACGCCTAGTGAAATATATGAATTTTGGATTAATTGATGGAATAAATTCAACTTATTGGTTTCTTCATAGATAAGAGCCTTCCTTATCACATTGTCACCAAACACGTACATTGTGCGTGAAAATTATATTCAATTGAGACTTGTTCTATTTGAGTTTTGCTACTTAGAAGAGAGAGCTAGAATTTTAGAATTAGACCCTCTCATTATTTTGAAAAGATTATTTGTAGTTGTAGGATCTAAATTAACCTTAGAGTAGGGGTGAATAGGGGTTACTGTAGTCTTGTGGAATATAAATATTATCACAGCACAGATCACAACAAAATAAATAAATGCATAAAATAAACGACACAGAATTTACTCAGCTTCGGCAAACCCTTGCCTACTGCTGCATACCCTAAGGTTTCTACTAAGTATTAAAAACAATATCCCACATACAACACTTTTACACTTGCGATCCCTTACTATTGTTTTAGTCCTAAGCTCAAAACTCTGCACTGATCTTTATCCGTAAGATCAGATGTTCCTAATTACAAACCCTGTAGCTAAAAACCTAGTTTAATCAAAAACTAGAAATCTATACAACGATTGTAAAAATAAACAAATGTATAAGACTAAACCCAGAACCCTTAAACAAATAAGAATTCAGCCCCTTTGCTTTGTCACTATAAAAAAATAAGTTGGCTTCTCTTTTCTTTCTATGGTGACCAAACTAGGGCTTTTTGTTCTTCCCCAAAACACAACTCTTCTTGTTGCTCTGAAATTATTCTCTAATGCTCGATTGCTTGATACTTCTTGTCATTCGATTTGGGTTTACTGCTTATCGAAAACACTCATTCTTACACCCGAATTTGTTTCTTGGTTTTTGATGCTTGCCAGTGATGAAAAATGGTGTTATTTATAGGGTTTAAAAACCCTTGATTGCTCTGACTTCGCCCTTAGAATTGGTTGTGATATGCGTGATATTACCGTGATTTCCACGGCATTGTATATGTGGTAAATTGACTTCATCCCTTCGTGAATTTCTTATCGTATGTACCAAAATGATTATTGGGAACTCCCGAATGATTTCCATGCCCATACAATTGCTTTTATGATTTCTGGCAATTTTTATATGACACTTGCTTGATATATGCTTATTAAAAGGTTCACATCTTTCTGTAGATGTCTCTAATTTGGGAAATTGTTGTGAATAATTTCTTGCTGATTATATGCAATATTGGGTATTTAAATATCTTGCCAAGTATACCAAATTTGATATTTCAACACTTTCTGAAAATGTATTGCCTAAAATCTTGGATCTTTATTATATTCCATTCGAATTGAAGAAAATCTAACCTTGAGGCTTGCATATGACACTGCACTTGATTATTCTAACAGATAATACTTTTGATCATGTGAAAGTATATGCTACACTTGAACATTTACAAACAATCATCCACTTAGCCATTTGTAACCTGCTGTATGTAACACCCCGTAATTTTAAAAGCCATTAAAATTATAAACTAAAGAATAATTAATTAAATAATGGGGAATTAAGTAGAACTTACTGCGCCATTGCATTCGTCTCAGAATTCTGGTCAGGATTGACACCAAGTTTACGTAAAACAGTCATCGTATGAGAAAGTTATTAAGATAAGAAATTTGTATAAGTATAAGAGAAATATATGTAAATAAATATTATCCAGAATTCAAAATATTTCGAAAACCAGAGGCGGGAAGGCGCGGGCATTCGGCCCGTTGGGGGTCAACCCCCCCCCCCCCCCCCCCCCACGGACGAATCCGGACCTGTTGTGTCCTGGTTCGTTGGCTGATGGCTATATAAAGGGCCTTAATCCCATTGTTTTATTCATCTAAATCAATGGCAAAAATGAGGTATTGCCCCAACTCAGATTAAAATAGTCTATTCTTCTTCGATAACAAGTTATACGTATTCAGAGATCTATGCTACATCATCTACAATCAATCCTCTATTCTTTAGATCCAATCACAGTGTGTTTATATTGCTTTTAGATATAAACACCTAAAATGTAATCTTGACATGTTTATAAGTTTGGATATAAGTCTATGCCTGTTAGTAACCTGAATCATAACAGATCTGCCATTACTTGTATATCTAACTTACTGATTAAATCTCATATGCCTGCTTATGATATCCCTATTCAGTTAGTTTGCCTAATCATGTCACTGTATGCCTATTCTGTTAGTATGAACAATTCTATCATCTTATGCCATTTTTATTTACTATGCCTATTCTTGTTCTCTTCTCTCCCTTTTCCCTTTTTGTTTTTATAGTCAGGCTACCTCCGAGCTAAGCTATATCACTGAAATACGCGAACACACGAAATTGGGAACGATTGGAAATGATTAATTTGGGGCATAATTCATACTGTAAAACATGATTAGGAATTTTGGGCATAATTTGTACTATGAGACAAAACTTAGGGATTGGGGGCATAATCTTTTTCTTGATTTAAACCTTAATTTGGGGCATAACTTGTATCGCAGACAGGGATTTGGGGCATAATAAACATGATAATTCGTTAGTAATGGAAATGCCTAGATTTACAGTAATTAGAATTTGTAACTGCGCTTAGACACGAGGTTAGATTACACTTGTGGTAAAAGCCTGCCCGGAACCGCCCGACATATCCAGCGTCCACAATTGGGAATCTAATGTGAGAAGTTTAAGTGCATAAATGTACACGTAATGGTGCTAAGACACGAGGTTAAGTCCGACTTATGAAAGAAGTCTTCCCGGACCCAACTGACATATGCAGCATCCATAAGTCGTAAACTTAATGTGGGAGGTCTAGCGCATTAATAACCATAAATGAATGAATGGTGATAAACTTGTAATACTTAACCTGTTTGAACTTTTAAGGGTTACATTAACCTGTCAACTTAAGTAAGGGTTAAGTAAACTTGCTTGAATCAGTGGGAGGGTTAAGTTAATCTTGTTAAATATGTGGGGACAGGTTATACATAGGAACCCGACAAACTTAACCTGTTAGGGTTATGTAATCTTGTTAAATTGGTAGGCATAACTTGTTGAAATCCTAGTTGTGGGGACGCAAGCCTAGGGAGAATGTTGTATCATCTAGTGTATGGGACCTGTATTAGTCAGTAACCTTTATTGGTATCAAATGGAAAACCCCGAACTAGGTCGGGGTCAGGGAACGCTTACTGAGCTGATTATAAGAGGTCACTTTATTGAGGGTGTTGACGGCACATTCCATCGGAGTCATGTGCGTGCATGGGTCCGCTTGCTTGGAAAGATAAGGCGCTATCACATCAGTACTTATAGCTGTGCACATCCTGAAAATAACGGGTTGTCGCTTTAGGAGGTGATACATCCTACTGTGGGGCCAGCACAAGGTATATACGAGTTAGGGAGCTAATCGATTGGGGTAGTAATTAGGGTACATCTAGTCATGGTTGTTTAGGAGCTCGTTATTATCGTTGGTAGTAACACATGTCAGTTTTGTTGGGCTACCTGTTATTGTATGAGGTAAAACCTCTCACTAGAAGTACACCTAAGTCTACCATCTTGTACTTGTTGGGATCATCTTGTTCTTGTTGTACTAGTATTGGTGCAGAGGGAAAAGTATTAGAGAAGTGCAATATATTCTATTCTGTTTATTTTGCTTATCCTGCTCATTTTGCTATACCTGTCTAATGATACTGTTATCTATCTCATTCAGTTATATGCATGTCAAGATGCTTTTACTTATTTATATGCTAAAAGTAGCTAGACTCACCAGACTTTTTGTCTGACCCATTTTGGGAATACTCGAGCTTGATCAGGATTCTTCTTTCATTATGCTTGGAGCTTCTTAGATGTACTGTTTGATTTCGTATCTCCTCTACTATGGCTATATTTTGTGGACTATGCTCTTTTTATGTGTTATTGTACTCTGATGATAATTTCAGTACAAGACAGAAGTTTTATGTTTTCAGCATTTCAGACTTACTATGTAATTGGGTTTGGACCACGAAGCTTTTCTATTTAATAAAATTTTTAATTCCGCTGTTATTTTATACCTTTCTTGTGATGTTTCTGTTTACCTATAACGCTCCACGAAACTTAATGCATTCTGATAAAGGGTGACATTAACGGACGTGGGGAGTCACATTTGGTATCAAAGCTAAAGGTTACCAGATCGGATAAAATATTTTGAAAATTGTTTTCAAAAAGATTTTAAAAGAAAGCATTTTCAAAAGACATGTTTGTTTCGAAAAACATATTCCCAAAGCCATGTCAAATATCTTTCAACTCTCTGTTTGAATCCCTTTTTCCTTTTCTGTTCAGCATGTCTGGGGAACCTAATATTCCTGAGGGCGTGCAGATACCGACTTGGTTTCGTAGGTATCTGGAGGCTATCACACCTGCCGAAGGCCAAGAAAACGCCCCTCCCCCAACTATAGTCGTCGTTCCTCCTCCTCCTCCATGGGTTTATAATTTCTCTATGATATGCGAAGATTTTTGTGCTATGGGTTGGAAGCCATTCCGAGGAACTAAGACTTTCATAAACGCATAGAATTGGCTTAAAGAGATGGGGGATTTGTTTGGAAATTTTGAAGTTGACGGTCGTAGGAAGATTCGGTTAGACGTTTGGTAGCTGAAGGATGAGGCCTCGTTTTGGTGGGAAGTGACACAGGCGGGACGTCCAGTCGAAACTTGGGATGATTTCCGTTAGAGATTCGAGATGAAGTTCCTTTTTCAAACCAAGCAAAGAATGCAAATGGAAAGGTTTTTGGCACTTAAGCAAGGGGTCATATCTGTCAAAGAGTATGTTAATAAGTTTAATAAATTGGCAATGTTTGGTTTGGAGCTAGTAAATACCCTGCACAAGAAAGCTTTGAGGTTTGCTAGAGGATTGAATGAACCCCTCCATGGGTTGTCTTTGTCTCATATTCTGATGGGAGAAACTTTTGAGAAACTCGTTGATATGGCTTTAAAACATGAAGAATATAAAGGTGAAAAGAAAGAGGCTAAGGTTGAGGAAACACAAAACAAGAAAGTGTGGCCTAAGAAAGAACAATAGCAACAAAAGAACGACGGTAAGAACGACAAAGCTCATAATAAGAAGAAATGTCATCATTGCAGACACGAGGGTCATGTGATCAAGGATTGCAAGAATAGAAAGAACGCTTGTTTCCATTGTGGAGAAGTCGGACATCTTGTTAAGGATTGCCCAAAAAAGAAAGGACAAGGCCCAAGGGAAGGATCTTCTGGAGGGAAGATTCGTGCTCTCGTGGCCAGTGAGCCAAATAGAGGTAAGAAAGTTTCCGTTGAAGGTTAGATTTCTCTTTCCAATCATCTTATTAGAACTCTTTTTTATTCTAGCGCTTCGCATTCTTTTATAGCGGATTCTGTGGTTGAGTCTCTACACCTTAGTACTAGTATGGTTTTGGATCCCATTGTTGTCTCAAACCTCATTTGGGGTACGACTCATTTGTCTATGATTTGTCAGGGTTTGAGAATAGGGTCCGTTTTTCACGGGTCCCTATTAAGTTTCAAAATTAGGCTCACATCCGGTCCAACTTTTCATGTAAATTTAGTCCTTATTTTTTGAAAGTACACAAAAAAAAATCCCAAAAATTCGTATTTAAATCAAACATGTACTCACCCAAAAAATCAGCTCGTAAAAAAATCAATAAAAATCAAAAAATACAATAAAACAGCGAAAATTGCAGTAATTTGCATCAAATCATGCACATATTTGCAATACTTGCATTCATATGTGCAAGTATTTTCAAATGTTGAATGTGCGTTCGTTTTTTTGCATACATGTATGCAAGGTAAATAGATTCTTGCATACAAGTGTGCAACAATCTTCAGGCAAAATTTTCACTTCATATTTTTACATGCAATACTTGCATACATGTATGCTAGTATGTAAAATAGTTGCATACATGTATGCAAGTTTTTTTTTAAATTTCCGTGAGCTTCTACTAATATTTCCAGATTTTAGAAATATTTTTTTTACATTGTAGTGCATTTTTTTTCAAAAAATCAAAAAAGGAAAAATAAAAAAAAGGGACAAAGTTTCCCATTCGTTTCTGCCCCCTCTTTTTGAGCTGCCGCCCAATTTTTTTTGTCCCTTCCAACTTCTTGCGCCTTCCACATCGCCTTTTCCGTTTTTGCACAAAAAAAATGCGCTCTTGCATAAAAAAAAATCCGGAAATATTCCCCTTAATCCACGCAAATCAAAAAAAAAGTTGCATACATGTATGCAACTATTTAAATACACATGCAAAAAAAATCCGCATGCCTGCTGAATAGTTGCATATAAGTATGCAATTGTTCAGAATAACTGCATACTTGTATGCAGTAATGCGTCGAAAGACCAAGGGCATGGCAATATGTGCATACATATATCCAAATATTTGAAATATGTGCATGTTTTCATGCATTTTACTGCATTTTCCACTGTTTTGTGTATTTTTTTGATTTTGACATGTTTATCGATTGTTTTTCCACCTGATTTTTTTAGCGTGAACGTTTTTTATTTAATAATGAATTTTTATGATTTTTTTATATTTTTTATATTATTTTATATGTTTTTAAAAATAGGGACCTAATTTACATGAAAAGTTAGACCGGATGTGAGCCTAATTAAGTTTCGTTTTAGGGATGTGTGCCTAATTTTCACTTGAGAATATCCGTGTTGGACATCGAGTTTGAGTGCGACGCATATATGCTTGGCTTCATGGGCTATGGTTTTATTCTAAGGAAGGATTGGCTGCCATGTATGGCGCCATTCTGGATTGCGAGAAGTGGGTCGTTAGACTTTTGACTTGCCATGGGAGGACCCTTCAGATTTCTTGTTACCCTAAAGGGTTTGTCATCTTCGTTTCCTAGAGTCGCTTGATGCATCTATCGATGATCTACGATCTGTACCTATAGTCTGTCAGTATCCCGATGTTTTGAGGAGGTCAAGGCTTACCTCCGAGGCGCAAGATTGATTTTCGTATATACTTGTTGGACAACGCAAAGTCAGTTGCATTGCCTATACGCCATACGGCTCCAAGAGAAAGGAGGGAGCTCATCAAGTAAGTAGGGGAGCTAGTTGAGAAAGGGTTTATTAGGGGAAGTATATCTGAATGGGGTGCTTCAGTAGTATTCTCCACTAATGCGGATGGTTCGCTTCGCTTATGTGTGGATTGTAGAGAGTTGAATAAACTCACTAAAAAGAATAAGCACCCACTTCCAAGGATAGATGATATGTTTGACCAGCATGTTGGTGCATCTGTTTTTTCTCAGTTAGACTTGGCCATGGGGTTTCATCAGTTGAGGGTGGCCGAGGACAGTATAGATAAGACCGCTTTTAGAACTCCAGATGGTTTCTATGAGTGGCTCGTCATGTCTTTTGGGTTAACGAATGTACCCACCTATTTTGTTGATCTGATGAGTAGGGTGTTTCAGGAGTTTCTAAACAAGTTCGTTGTGGTCTTTGTTAATGACATCTTGATTTACTCAAAGAACGAGGGAGATCATGCCCTACATTTGAGAGAGGTTTTGAAAACTCTCTGTGTGCACCAGCTTAAGGAAAAATTCTCCAAATGTCATTTTTGGAGAAAAGAAGTGAGATTTCTAGGGCATGTGGTCCCTGAAGATGATATCAGTAGATCTCGCAAAGGTAGTTGTAGTTCAAGATTGGCAGATGCCAAAGAATGCAACGAACGTGAGAAGTTTTCTTAGTTTAGTAGGCTATTATAGGAAGTTCATTAAGGACTTTGCAAAGATATCAGCCCCACTCACCAGACTAATGAAGAAGAATCTAACATTTTTTTGGAGTATAGACTATGAGGATGCTTTCCAGTGATTGAAGAGGGCTCTGATAACAGCCCCAGTCTTGACCTTGCCTGACAAGAACAAAGTAGTCAAAGCATACACTTATGCATGTGGTATAGGGCTTGGTGTGGTTCTGATGCAAGAGGGAAGGGTAGTATGTCATGGAGGTAGATAGTTAAGAGCTCATGAGAAGAACTACCCTACGCATGACTTAGAATTAGCTGCCAAAGTATCTGCGCTTAAGACTTGGCGCCTTTATCTACAAGGAGAGAAGTTTGAGTTGTAAACCGATCATAAATCTCTCAAGTACTTGTTCTTGCAAAAGGATCTCAATTTGAGGCGACAAAGATGGATGGATTTCCTAGTGTCCTATGACTTTGAGATCGCTTAAACCCCTGGCAAGGATAATGTGGTGGCAGACGCATTGAGTAAGCAAAGGATGACCTTGAGTCCTCTGTTTGTGGAGAAGAAAAGCTTGGAGTTTATATCGACTTTTGATTTTAAACCCTCCACCGAGTTTACACCTGGTTTATTGGCAACACTAGAGGTGCAACCTACTCTGTTGGACCAGTTGGAACTTGGCATCGAGATGACCCACAGCTAGCAGATATCTTGGATAGGCTCAGTAGAGGGGAAACATCTAGTCACCTCAGTAGATATTCCGTGGACGATAGAGGGAGACTGCAATGAGATGGAAGGCTTTGTGTTCCCCGGGTTGGGAATTTGTTAAAGACAGTCTTTGAGGAAGCCTATCATTCTAGGATGACTATTCATCCCAGTGGTGATAAGATATATAAGGATATGAAGAGGGTTTTCTTTTGGGCTAGAATGAAGAAAGATGTAAAAGAAGAATTTATTTCTCAATGTTTGATTTGCCAAGAAGTCAAAATTGAGCAAAGGAAGCCCGGTGGTTTACTTAACACTAGTATTTGGGTTGTGGTTGACAACCTTACTAAGAGCGCTCATTTTATCTCTGTTAAGAGTAAGTAGATAGCAGCATGGTTGGCATTAGTTTATCTTCGTCGGATAGTCCGTCTGCATGGAGTACCTTCCATCATTGTGAATGATCGTGACTCCATATTAACCAGTGAGTTTTGGAGGAGCTTGCAAGAAGCTTTAGGTAAACAGTTGTGTTTGAGCACCGCTTATCACCCTCAGACCAATGGACAGACGGAAAGGGTGAATAGAGTTCTTGAGGATCTTTTAAGATTGTGCATCCTAGACTTCGGAGGGACTTTGGAAGAGCATCTTCTTTTAGTAGAGTTCGCCTACAACAACAGTTACCAGGCTAGTATTGGTATAGCACCCTTCGAAGCATTGTACGGGCGACCCTGTGGATCCGCGACTTGTTGGTGGGAATCTATAGAAAGGCTTCTACTCGGACCTAAGATAATTAGGGAGACTTCAGAGAAGATTGATCTTATTCGCAGGTGCATGAAGACGGCTCAGGACAGGCAGAAGTCCTATGAAGATAAGAGAAGGACTGACATTGAATTTGAGATGGGAGACATGGTTTTAATCAAGGTATCAGCTTTGAGGAATGTGGTTCGTTTCGGATCTGAAGGGAAATTGGTACCAAGATTTGTAGGGCCATTTCCCATAACAGAAAGGATTGGCCAAATGTCCTATAGAGTAAAGCTACCAGAGAGACTGTCCGGCGTTCATGATATTTTCCACGTTTCTCATTTACGGAAGCGCTTGCATGATACCGCAGAAGTAGTTGAGCTGGGTATGCTTGAGGAAGTAGAGGTGGAATGGGAGGCGATAGTTAGATGAGTTCCTACCAGTATTCTTGGATCAGAAGTTAAGAAGCTACGCAACCGAGAGGTCAAGTTTATGAAAGTTCAATGGGGAGATGACCAGGAGGATGCAACTTTGGAGACTAAGGACAAGATTTGCGCTTTGTACCCTTTTCTTTTCAAGGGTATGTTCTTAACTTCCTTTCCAAAGTTTTATTCGTGCTTGTTTCTATTGTTTTAGTATGTCTTATCGGTCGAATCTTTGACCTTTAGGTAGGAATCACATGGATGTAAACATGTGTTTGAGACATGTTATGCTTCATGGATGCAACTGGATGCAAGTGTTAGCTAGTGGTTGCTCGTGGATGCATATACACACACATTAAGCACAAGATCAGCTCAATCACTCTCATACTGCATATGGATGCATGTGCATTTTTCTTCTTTGATGGATGGAAATGGGTGTATCATCATATGGATTTTTGCATTTGGATGGATGATTGCTCACGTATATAGCATTTACATGATATAATAGGATTATTTGCATACATGTTGGATTCATGGCACTAACAAACATTGCATTAAGGAGGTCAACTGAATCAGTAGACCGCCTGATCTTTCGCATTACTGTAGGGACATATACACACACCTTTGAAAATGTTCATATAAGCATTACAAATCTATTAAGGACAATGGATGCTTGTGATTGGTGGATGAGTAGATGGTTGATGAATGTTAAGATATTCATTCTTCTTAACTTAGAGATTTCTGGGATGAAATCCTTTAAGTAAGGGAGAATGTAATACCCTGTAATTTTAAAAGACATTAAAATTATAAAATAAAGAATAATTAATTAAATAATAGGGAACTAAATAGAATGGACTGTGCCATTGCATTCGTCTCGGAGTTCTGGTCAGGATAGACACCAAGTTTGCATAAAACGAACATCGTATGAGAGAGTTATTAAGGTTAGAAGTTTGTATACGTATAAGAGAAATATATGTAAACAAACATTATCCAGAATTCGAAAACCAGAGGCGGGAAGGCGTGGGAATTCGGCCTGTTAGGGGTCGACCCATGGGTCGACCCCACAACAGGGGTGTCGACCCCTATGTCAACCTCGAGGTCGACCATCCCCCCCCCGGACGAATTTGGACCTGCTGTGTGTCCTGGTTCGTTTGATGATGGCTATATAAAGGACCTTAATCCCATTGTTTTATTCATCTAAATCAATGGAGACAACGAGGTGTTGCCCCAACTCAGATTAAAATAGCCTATTCTTCTTCGACAACAAATTATACGTATTCATAGATCTCTTCTACATCATCTACAATCAATCCTCTGTTCTGTAGATCCAATCACAGTGAGTTTGTGTTGCTTTTAGATATAAACACCTAAAATGTAATCTTGACATGTTTATAAGTTTGGATCTAAGTCTATACCTGTTTTTTTTTCAAAAAGATTTCCGTTCAACAAACGAGCTATTACAAATCCTACTACAGACACAAATACAAAAAAGAAAAAAAAGAACAGCTGACATAAGCCGAAAGCTCCCCCAACAAAGACAATAGACATAACAAACCAAACGAAACAAGAACAGTTTTCCTTTGACCAATCTTGAACACAACCTTAACCGAAGGCCGCAGAAAACAGAAAATCACAGCCAACACCATCGATAGGTTGACCGGCAACCAGACAAGTAGCAGAACTAAAACCAGTATCAATCAGCAAATCACAGCAGAGCAATCATGAACAGGCTCCCAGATCCAACCTTCGTAAAGATAACCCAATGAACAACGATAACCCTGAATCACCATAGTCTCGATACAGACCGCAAAATGAAAAGAACAATCCATCAACATAGAGTACAAAGAGTACCTCCACACCCCTCACTGCCAGCACAATCAACCCCAAGTTTGATGAAGCAGAGTCACATGTAACAGTCCACCGAAAGGTGATGGACACACTACAAGAGACAGAAGTAGCTTACCAGTCCAAGGGGGACGTGACACAGTGCAAGTCATGGAAGAAGGGGATATTGTACTTCACTAGAAAGCAGAGAATGGTAGAGGAGTCTAAAAACCGACTATAGGATCAGGACCATCGGTTTGAGCCCAATGAAAGCAGGAAGTTGGAACAAGCAGAAAGGGGAACCTACAGATAGACAACGAACTGGTCCCACAACTAAAGCACGACATCAACCCGGAGACTCCAAATTCAAAAGAAATACCAGATCTGCGAAGTAGCTGCCAATCCAACCAACAAACTTTGTTGAACCAGCAAACCCTATCTAAGAGGAGCTCAAGAGAATTTGCGGTTGAAGATTACAACAAAAAGAAATAGATTTGTACAAGAAAGCAATCTGATTTGAGGAAACAGCGGTTACAAAATCGGGGAAAGGAACAAAAAGACGAAAAAAGCAAAAAGAAAAATGGAAACCGAAAATAGAAAAAACCAAAAGAAACCGTGGATGAGGTGTTAAAGAAAATGGAGCTCAATTCATTGAGAGGGATGGCTAGAAATGAGAAGACGAAGAGAGGAAGAGAGGGACGAAAGAAGGTGGTGGCGGAAAACCTAACTACAATATTTGACTCTCAAAACAGCAGACAATTTTATGCCTGTTAGTAACCTTAATCATAACAGATCTGCCATTACTTGTATACCTAACTTACTGATTAGATCTCATATGCATGTTCATGATATCCCAATTCTGTTAGTTTGCCAAATCATGTCACTGTATGCATATTCTGTTAGTATGCCCAATTCTATCATCTTATGCCAATATCAGTTACTAAGCCTATTCTTGTTCTCTTCTCTCCCTTTTCCATTTTTTTTTAGCCACGATACCTTCGAGCCTGGGTATATCGCTGAAATACGCGATCGCACGAAATTGGGAACGATTGGCAATGATTAATTTGGGGCATAATTCATATTGTAAAACATGATTGGGAATTTTGGGCATAATTTGCAACTTGGGCCAGAACATGGGGATTGGGGGCATAATCTATATCTTGATCTAAACCTTAATCTGGGGCATAACTTGTATCGTAGATCAAACGGGGATTTGGGGCATAATAAACATGGTAATTGGTTAGTAATGGCAATGCCTAGATTTACAGTAATTAGAATATGTAACCGCGCTTAGAAACGAGGTTAGACTACACTTGTGGTAGAAGCCTGCCCGGAACCGCCCGGCATTTCCAGTGTCCACAAGTGGTGAATCTAATGTGAGGGGTCTACGTGCATAAGCATACATGTAATGGTGCTAAGAAACGAGGTTAAATCCGACATGTGGAAGAACTCTTCCTGGACCCAACTGGCATATCCAGCATCCATAAGTAGTAGACTTAATGTGGGAGGTCTAGCGCATTAATAACCATAAATGAATGAATGGTGATAAACTTGTAATACTTAACTTGTTTGAGCCTACAAGTGTTGCATGAACCTCTCAACTTAAGTTAGGGTTAAGTAAACTTGCTTGAATCAGTGGGAAGGTTAAGTTAATCTTAATAAATATGTGGGGACAGGTTATACATAGGAACCCGACAAACTTAACATGTTGGGGTTATGCAATCTTGTTAAACTAGTAGGTATAACCTGTTAAAATCCTAGTAGTGTGGATGCAAGCCTAGGGGGAAGCTTGTATCATCTGGTGTGTGGGATCCGTATCAATCAGTAACCTATATTGGTATCAAACGGAAAACCCCAAACTAGGCCTGGGTCAGGGCATGCTTACTGAGATGATTATAAGAGGTCACTTGAGTGAGGGTGTTGATGACGCGTTCCATCGGAGTCATGTGTGTGCATGGGTCCGCTTACTCAGGAAGATAAGACATTGTGACATCAGTAGATATAGTTGTGCACATCTTGAAAATAACGGTTTTGCCGCTTTAGGAAGTGATACATCCTACTGCGGGGCCAGCACAGGGTATCCACGAGTTAGAGAGCAGATCGATTGGGGGTAGCAATTAGGGTACATCTAGTCTTGCTTGTTTAGGAGCTTGTCATTATCTTTGGGGTAACACCTGTCAGTTCTTTTAGGCTACCTGTTATTATATGGGGTAAAACCTCTCACTAGAAGTACACCTAAGTCTACCATCTTGTACTTGTTGGGATCATCTTGTTCTTGTTGTACTAGTATTGGTGCAGAGGGAAAAGTATTAGAGAAGTGCAATATATTCTATTATGTTTATTCTTCTTATCCTGCTCCTTTTGATATACCTGTCTTATGATACTGTTATCTATCGCATTCAGTTATATGCATGTCATGATGCTTTTACTTATTTATATGCTAAAAGTAACTGGACTCGCCAAACTTTATGTCTAACCCGTTTTGTTTCCTCTACTTTCTTTTCCGTTTCCCTCAGGTTCTCAAGGAGGGAATACTCAAGCTTGATGAGGATTCTTCTTTTATTCTGCTTGGAGCTTCTTAGATGTACTGCTTGATTTCGTATCTCCTCTACTATGGCTATATTTTGGGCATTATGATCTTTTTATGTATTATTGTACTATGATGATAATTTCAGTACAAGATAGAATTTTTATGTTTTCAGCATTTCAGACTTATTATGTAATTGGGTTTGGACCACTAAGCTTTTCTATTTAATTATGTTTTTAATTCCGCTGTTATTTTATATTTGTCTTGTGATGTGTCTGTTTCTGTTTACCTATAACGCTCCACGAAACTTAATGCATTCTGAGAAAGAGTGACATTAACGGACATGGGGTGTCACACTGTATATCCCTGCATATTTGCCTTGCTCCTCTGCCATGTTATTTTGACCAGTTGCCTTTACATTCTTGTTTCCTCTCTGCCTTGTTGTTTGCTTTATCCACCTTGATCATGTGTTATCCATGCACTTGAGTTCTCAACCACATGTTGACTAGTTTTTGAGGCTGTTGTAGCTTTGTCCATTCTTGTGTGTGACTTGTTGTACCACCATTTGCCATTTTCTGGTACCACATGTTAATTCATTTAAGGCCACTGTGTTACATCTGCTACAATTTGCATACATGTTTGTTATGTATCTTATATTTTCTTTCACTTTACTACTTTATTGGCTTGTGCACCCATGCATGCCGTATGTATTGCATTTGATTCATGTCATCGTGTTATAATATGTTGAGAAGTGTTTCTCTACAATTTAAACTTCCAACCTATTACACCTTGCTTGGACTTGAACCCTTGTTTGTCACATGTATTCAACCAGATGCAAATCTGTCCCTTGCCAAACCTGGCACACATGTGTGTGCGCACTGCCATGACCCCTCCTTTTGATTTGTTTATATGTTACTACATTTGTGATTATGTGCACCCGTATTTTGTGCACTAATTTGTGGCTTCTTTGTATTAATGAATTGGTGCACACAAGTGTATACTGCCATGTTAGCTTTTGCTTCCTGATTCATATTGCACCTGAACCTGTGTACATTGTATTATTGAAATTTTCATGTTCAGTGCTATGCCATTGTGTGTATGCATGGCTTGGCTGGTTCATCTAGTATGAGCATGTTATTGTGGCTTGTACTCTTTGTTGTTGCCATTGATCATCATGCACTTGCTTGCTCTAATGTGCTTGCCACTCCATGCCTTGTTTCATATGCTTGTGATCATGTATGCATCACCCATATTGCTATGCATGTTTCTACCGCCTTGATGCTTGGGCTTTGACATGCTTGATGTTTCTTGTACATGCAAATGAATTTCTAGCTACACCCATGTGTGTGCGGCTTTGACCATTCTGGATATTTGTTGACCTGTGCATTCTGAAATTGCTTTGCCTTATTGATACTTGTTTATGCAACTTCATTATGCTGCATTGTCCATTTATATGTCATTGAGCATGCTTGATTTTTATACCTGTTCACCTGAATAAAACTGTTTATGTATATTTTTACATAAATCAACGGAGCACTATACGTTGTGTCATGGCTGGTCAAGATCAGCAGACCACAATTGTTAGTCGGGCTGGTCTTGATCAACGAACCACTATAGCTGTATTGAGGCTGATCTATGAGCACTAGTATTCAGTCTACCTTGTGGTATTTACAGTGAATCACTGTGAATATCACAAGCAGTCTAGACTCATATAAATGTATATACATATTAGACCAAGTCTAGAAAGATGATGGAAACACACCAAAATTCTTAGGCAAATAAAATTTAGAACAGATTTATATTTGTCTATAGATAATTCTATTTTATTCCGGATTACTATGTGTGTTTCTATGACAGGTATACAAGTGACTGGACTGGATTGGAGCAAAGGAAGATTTAGTGTGTGTCTATGAATGTATATGAGTCTGTATGTGAAACTGAGTACATAACTGAGTGATATCTGATGGAAATGAGCATTGTAGTGAGGAATGAATGTAAATGTGAACTGAATGTATTATGTCACGGTGAGATGTGCAATAATGGAGTTTAAAATGTGTACCAATTCAAATGTTGAAATAAAATATTTATTTGAATAAAAATACTGTTTGAATATTAAATTTTATGCAATAGCATTTTATTCAAAATAAATATTTATTTCTGTATGAGATGAAATATAGAATAGTACAATTAAAAACACATTTATAGAATAATATATGTTTGTTAAACTAAAAATCATACTATTATATTCAACACCTCCCCCTTTTGATGATGAAAAAAATACACGTAAGAATTTGAAAATGATAAATGTGTTTGAATGTGAAGTATAGAACTCCCCCTACATATGTGCATATGAGTGAGTATAAAATCAATTGGATTTTCAATACTAAAATACTCTTGAATTATTCACTCATCAATCAAAATCTTAACCATTATCCCCTTTTTGTTATCATCAAAAGGAAATAAAAGTTGAAATAGTGATGAACTATATCTAGAAATATAAAATTAAGAAGATAATATATATCGTAAACCTCATTTAATCAAGCCTAAATCACAATATTCTTCATATGAGAAGCAAATTTCACATTTTTAAATGATGGATTTACGATGGTTTATAAGATGGAGAGATTTTAAAACATTAAATATACAAATATGAATTCCAAAAAAAAAATCAAATAATTTTTTAAAAAAAAAAAATGAAGCACAAAATAGCGATGGATTTGGACTATGGTTATAAATTCAAATCAAGAGACAAAAATCAAATATTGGAAAGCCCAAAATAGTCAAACAAAAAAATCATAATATATCATAAAATAGTAACACACTTCACAGTTTAGACAATGGATCGATATGTCAGTTTTTACATAACGAGGAGGATAATATATATATATATATATATATATATGTATATGTATGTATGTATATGTATATGTATCCATTTCCTTTATTTTTTTTTTAATTTCTTTTAATTTTCTTTTCCTCTCTTTTTTATTTTTTATTTTA
This sequence comes from Allium sativum, assembly GCA_030737875.1. Lineage (NCBI taxonomy): Eukaryota > Viridiplantae > Streptophyta > Magnoliopsida > Asparagales > Amaryllidaceae > Allium > Allium sativum. The sequence continues at coordinate 192,328,134 of CM060922.1, read as the reverse complement.
AGAGCACATTAACCACGCATAACCATAAGGACTTTTAAATGAGGTCAGTTGCAACTTAAATTATAAGCATTCTTTAACCATGCATGACCATATCTAGGTTTTCTAAATGTGGTTAGAGTAACAACTATTATATAAAAGTCCCCTCATTAGATAAAACCATAATGAATGTTAGAAATATGGTACGAATAGAGATGGTCATGAAATAAATTTCTAAATTAATCATATTGTGAAATATTTTAACCATACCAGATTTTAGAAAAAATTCAACCATCTCTTATTCTGAAAATTAATATAGTCACATTTCCATCATTAATGTTTTAAAACTGTACTTTCTTTAAGTTGTCAAAAAAAAAAACTCTCCACGTTTTATAAAACCATGATGAATTACAAAAGGATGATAGAGAAAGTAGATGATCGTGAAATGCCAATTCAAAGACATTATAAAATCTGTTAATTGATCGTGAGAATTTAAATAATATCTCCTCTTGTTATGAAATATACAATAGTCATCACTCATCACAATTTCATAAATATAATAATAATTTCGATGAGTTCCAAATATAGTTTAATTTGGTCAATAATTTCAATTTTTGAATAAACAATCAAAAAATATTTTAAATTTGAAAATATCATTTTCAAGAGGGATTCTGAAAGAACTATGCAAGTTGAAAATTGGTTAAAAAAATCAATCAGTTGAATGTGGAAAATTTTCAATACTTCTAAGGCTGATACCACTTATATGTATGGAATCCCAATAGAAGTCAATGAAGTCTATATAGGGATTTTTCAATATATAAATTAATCACCCAGCCTAAGCAAACAAATCTAGAAATTCAATTTCCTTTATCAAAGAAGTAGTAAATCGGTATCAAAACAAGATTCATAAGAGATTTTTTCATAATATTAACAACAAGCCCAAGAGACAGTCCATTGTCCAAGATTAAAACAATTCATTTGAAATCATTTACCTACATAATCAGAGAAATCGAGATTTTCAAAAAAGAAGCAAAGGTCATAATAATGGCGAGCAAACTCTGAAACTTTTCTCTTGATATCTCTCGCGCTTCTCTTACGATTGCAATTTATCATTGTCTGCTATACACTGCTTCTCTCTTCTTCTCTACTTGCTCTCGTTCTTACTTGGCTAATTTCCCCTAATTTCTAGGCATGATTTCGACTTCGGTGGTGGATGAATTGTGGTTACTGGCTTATTTATTCAGCCATGTCCAACTTTCGACGCTATTGCGAGGTCGATTTAGCTGTCTTTAAAGGTCTGATTTCGGTGGTTGTAATGGGGGATTATTCGATTGAGACTCGAGTTTACTCCTTGAGCTCCTTTGCTGGGCTTCTTTGATTCCCTTTTTTGGATGCATAAGGCTGCTTCTTAGAGCTCTCTCCCTCGTATTCTTCGAACTGGTGACTAATATACCACCTCGAGAGAATTTTCACCAAGTTCAGGTGCGTGAGATGGAACTTTCGCATTGTAGACCTACTTTCAATCGAGAAAAGGGGGATTTCATTACCCCTTTCTCTCCTCGATTGAGCTTCCGGTCATCGAGCCCGTCTCCCATTGTGGCCGTCCATGACTTTGTGGTGGGTTCGTTGGCATGCGGTGGAGTTTTTGGCTAGGGTTTTGGCAAGAGTATTTCGGCCGATTTGCCTTAAACAGGGGATTTGATTACCCCCAAAGGCTTGCTCGGCCTGTTTGTGCCGCATATCTGCAAATGATGTTCCTTCGGGTCAGCAAGCGAGGTATCGACGTTGTAAACATAAGCCACGATGTTCGAGGAAAGTTAGTGCTTCTGTACTTGTTGATGGTTCTCCTTTTTCTCCATTATTGGCTGGTTCTTTGGTTTTATCTCCCTGTAGGCTTTTCCTGCTTTTGGGAAGGCCGGTATTGCTACTGGATTAGGGGATGTTGGCTTGATGGATGGATGTGGGCTTGATGTTGCTTTATCAGAGCTTTCTCTTTGTGCGGGTATAGAAATGGTGCTCCCTTCTATGATGCAGGCACAATTATATTTGCAGCTAATTAGTGTTCGTCCCGAGCTAAGTGGTTTTGTGGCAATATTCGGAGCTGGTTCAGATTATTCGGTCAGCATGCATTTCTGTCAGGTTTGGGATTTTCCTATTTTTCGAGGTATGTCGCTTTTAATGCAGTCTGTTCCATTAATTCTTGGTGTTTGGATGATGTTGTGTGCGATCATTTGAGCCATGTCACACGGTTGTGTGAGCTCCCTAATATCGCTTCCCCCTCATCGGAAGATGTAATGATGGGTCATCGGTGTGTTGACCAGACTGATTGTGTTTACTACTTCTGCTTGTCATATGTTCCTTGTTGCTTAATGTAGGACTATTATTGTTTGGCTATTGGGATGAGTACTCTTGGCACTCATTACATGGTTGGACCTGTTGTGCCCTTTAGCTTGGTTGTCCATGTTCTTGTTGTCCCCAGATCGTTTGACGTTGGGCTTTGCTATTTTTGTTGCGACCAATCTATTAGTGCGTGAGCGGTTTTGCTCGAATGGTTTGTTTATTGGTTTCTCGGCTATATTCAGGTCTATTTTGGATTTTTTCCATGTTCTTGTCTTGGCGTGTTTTGGGTTGCTATCGCTCATAGACCAGAATTTGTATGTCTTCATACTGATTATTGGTCAGGATGTTATTGGTTGTTTGTCGGTTTCCTGTGTGCTTGTCTTCTTGAGTCTTTGCGAGGCCTATTCTGTGTTGCCAGAGACTCGTTCGATTTGGATTTGGTTTTTGTGGGATCATGGGTGTTGTTGGCAGCATTCCAGGCTTGCGTCTCCATGGGATGGGTAGCCTCTCTCCCATAGGCGTATAGTGGACACTGCTGTGGCTCACTATACGTTGTACCAGAGAGGTGGCCTCTCATGTCTGACTTTTCCTTCACTGTTGGCCTGTCAATCTAATGATAGAATGACATTGGTAATGTTCATACAACGATTGGTGTTGTCTCCTTTGAGCAACTCCATATTTCTATTTATGTCTTCCGCTGCTGAGGTATCTTTAGTTTCCCCAGCTTCTCCTAGTGTTGCTTCTATCTCCTCTCCCTTTCTTAGTAAGGATGAGATAGCGATCAATAATGATCATCTATCTCGACTTACTAAGAATTCTTATCCAATTAGATCTGGAGCTTCGATCTCTGACCCAGATTGCGATGCTTGTCGTTCTCTTAGGCCTTCTAGTTCCTATGTATCTCTCAGTGGACGGACTACTCATGCCTCTCGTCGTAGACCGCGGCCGGTACCTCACACTCTCTGCACCATTCGCACACGCTCTATAAAGGCGTCCGAGCAGATCGTTAGATCTACTTGCCACACCCTATATCTCATCTAAGTTGTGAGGTGTACTTTTCTTTGATCACCCACTCATTGTGTGTCTTCACATCTTGTTTTTCTTGGTTTTATCTCTAGATGGCGAGCTTTCTCATTTGGAATGTTTGTGGCATAGGTAATGATGCATCATTAGCTAGACTCAAGCGCATTGTTAAGAAGCACTCTGTCTTCTTGTTAGCGCTTTTGGAACCGTTAGTGGGACCAGAGATGGTCACCAGGGCTGCCTTATCTCTCGACTTCGGAGGTTCCTAAGCTAATGTTAATGACAAGATTTGGATCTTCTGGTCCAAAGATGTTGTCCTTCACGCTATCTTCGACTCGGATCAACTGTTGTCGGTTTCTTGTTCGTGTCCATCTTTATGCTCCTTTATTATGTTCTCTGCGGTGTACGCAATAGACAGATTGCCCCTTTGGGTTGATATTTTATCCTTACCCCATTTGGGATTCTCTATTTCTGTAGTGGTTCACGATTTTAATGTTTTCGCCAGCCAAGTCGAAAAACGAGGAGGCAATACCGTCAAACGCTTGGCGGTAGCGGATTTCAATGCTTTTATCCTCAGTTCGGGTCTTTCTGACATTTCTTTTATCGGTTCGGCTTTTCTTAGTGTAACAACCAAGACGGGCCAAACCGTATTCTCTCCAGGCTTGATAAAGTCTTCGCTTCTGAAGGGTGATTCAATCTCCCTTTTCTTTCTCGGTTTCCCGTCTTCACCGTACCTTCTTCGACCATGCTCCTATGCTTCTTAGATGATTTCCCCTTGCTCTCTCTGGCCCGTCCGCCTTTAGGTTCCATAGTATGTGGAGATCTCGCCATACCTTCCATAGTGTTGTGGCAGACTCCTGGAACTCCCCAGTTAGGGGCTCCCTGTGTTTGGAGTACTCTCGTAACCTGAAGCGTCTTAAGGCTTGCCTTAAAGCATGAAACATTCTGGTTTTCAAGAATATCTTCGACTGTGTTCGTCAGGTCGAAGAACTCTTGTGGTAGCAAAACCTTCTTTTGATGAGGATCCCTCTGCTGCTAACAAGAAAGCTTGAGCATTGGCCCAATTAGCATTTTCTTTGGAACTTCGTATTGAACATGAGAATCTTCACTAAAAGGCGAGGATCAAATGGATTGTTGATGGTGATACGAACTCCAAAATTTTCCATTCTTCCGTTCGTAATAAGAACAGACTTCTCACGATTCCCCAGATTCAGCGGCTTGATCTTTCTTTGGCTTGTACTCCAGTCGAAGTTAAAGATACAATTCTGTCCCATTTCCAGCCCTTCCTGAGTTCCCCTTACGTGCATGTCTCTGATCCGTCCCTGCTCGCTTTCATTCCTAGGCTGGTTCTCCCCTCAGATAGCTCGGATCTTGCTGCACCTCCTTCCTTGAAAGAAATATGTGCTTGCGTATTTGCACTGAGCAAGGATAGTGCGAATAGGCTAGATGGTTTCAATGGGTTTTTTTATAGTAGTGTGTGGCCAGTTATCCAGGCGGACTTTTGTCTTGCCATTCAGTCCTTCTTCTCTGGTGGAGAGCTCTCGGCTGGTTGGACCTCCACCAACTTGATCCTTATCCCAAAACCCGACCACCCAAGCTCTTGTTTGGATTTCCGACCGATCTTCTTGTGTAATTTGTCTAACAAGGTCAAATCGAAGTTCCTAACCACTAGGCTAGCACCGTTTCTCGGGCGTCTCATTTCTTCTTCGCAGGCTAGTGTTGTAAAAGGACATTTAATCATCAATATCGACCATTTATCCCAAGAGATGATTTCTCAGATCGATAAGAAAGTTTGATGCTCTAATGTGGTCATTAAGCTAGATATGGCTAAGGCTTACGATCGCATGTCATGGTTCTTCATCATCAAGAGTCTGAGGCTTTCGGTTTTCCAGAATCCCTAATCAATGTTGTTTGGAGGCTTATCTCCAACTGCTGGTTTTCCGTTCTCATCAGCGGAGCTGCCACCGGTTATTTCAGGTCTGGGAGGGGTCTTCGTCAGGGAGACCCACTCTCCCCTTCTCTATTCATCATAGCTGCCGGGGATTTCGTTTGAGGTCTTCACTCTCTAACGATAGCTGGGAAAATTCATAAATTCGGGATCCCTAGGGGTTGTCTCCTAATATCCTCCTTATCTTTCGTTGATGACATCATCATTTTCACTAATGGGAGTCGTTGGTCTATTCGTAGCCTTTTGGGTCTTATTCGGTAGTACGAGAGATGCTCAGGGAAACTCGTGAACTCGTCCAAAAGCTGCTACGTGCCCGCGAAAGACCTTTCGGTGGTTAGATCTTCCTGGATCGAGTCTGCTACTGGTTTCAAGGCGGCCTCCCTTCCGCTTCCTTACGTCGATATTTTGTTATATCGAGGAAGGAAGCTCAACGCCATCTTAGATCCCCTTACGGACAAAGTCAGGGGAAAGATCATTCGGTGGAATGCTACACTCCTCTCTCAGGCAGGAATATTGGTTCTTGTTAAGTATGTCCTTGACTCTATGGGATCTCATATCTTTGCTGCTATGACTCCCACCGCTTCGTTCTTCCGCTCTTACTGATCCTTGGCTTCTGCCTTTTTTTGGGGAACCAAGGACAATGCTTCTCGCCGTCGCTGGATTTCTTGGAACACCATTTGTCGTCCCAAGAGTGAGGGAGGAGTGGGCCTCCGTAACCCCAAGTACATATGCGCGGCCTATGCTTGCAAGTTATGGGAGAGGTTTGGAGAGAACAACTCGCTTTGGGCGACATTCCTCCACGCCAAGTACCATAGGATGGCAGGTACGAATTACTCCAGTGTCCTATCTTACGCTAGTGATATGTGGAAACAGATGCAATCCGTGAAGGCCTTATCGGATGCTCATGGGGGTGGCACTGTTTGGGATGACAACTCATTCACGGTTAAGGCAGCGTGGAATTCGGTTTGTATACCTTGTCCTTGTCTACTTCTCTTCCCATTCATTTGCAATGTCCATACTCCCCTGAAGGTCTCTCTATTTATATGGAAAACTTTTCACAATGGTTTACCAATAGACGAGAACCTTCATAGAATTGGTATCCCTCTTGTATCCAGGTGAATGCACAAATTCTGGATGTTCCGAATCTTCTTTTCATTTGTTGTTCTCCAGGTGTTGTGCTACGACAGTCCGGAATTACTTTGGGAATCTGATGGGTTGCCGAAGTAATGCCACCTCCCATAATAGTTTACTGAGTTTCTGGTGGTTAAGCAACTCAGGGAAATCCTTTGGGTCGATCCTTCTTCGCCTGATTCCTTGTCTTATATGTTAGCATATCTGGTGCCTGCGGAATAAGCCAGTATTCGACGAAGTGGCTATGGAGCCTCCCACCATTATTCGTAAAGTAAGGAACGATGTGTACCTTGTGATTCGTGGTAGGGCTTTTCGAGGAGTCTTCAGCTCCTCCTCAAGGAGGTGGGCTGTTACTTTTGATGTTTCATCAGTATCGTTCACTCCCAGGGCAAGCATTGGTTGGTTTTTCCTTCTTTGTTAACGCTTGTTTTTGTTTATGCTCTCTGCTGTTTTTACCACTACACCTCACTACCCCCTAATTGATCTTATGTTATTTGCTAGTTGTGCAGATACTGGAGTTCAGGTGGTCGGACTTGATCTGTCTTGAGCTGGTTGGTGCTCTCGGCTCTTCATCTCTGATGGGTTTGCTGGAGCAGGTGTTGGTTGTGGTTTTGGCAGAGCTCAGGATTTGATGCTTACATCTGGATACCGCTGGACTCGTTTCCCACCTTGGATATGATATAGCATATTGAGCTAGAGGATTCAGAGGTTCAGAGTCGATTGATTGGTCTTCCCAGTCTTTGACTAAGGCGTTTCGAGGAGGGCTCATCAATTGCATTTGCTTCGTGTACGACTTACGTGGAACTTGGAGGTTTCATTTTCGCTTTTCGATTGACCTTCCGGCTGCTAAGGGATCTTCAGCCTTGTCCGCTGATGTGTTTACTTTTGCATTTTTGGATGTCTTCTGATTTTATATGTATTTTGATTCTATGTGTGCACGGTTTCTGCATTTTGTAGAAACAATTTTTGTGAGCCGTTGGAAGATGGCTAGATTCTCTCATTTTGTTTATTATATTGTTATTTTGTAAAAATAATTGAAATCATTTGATGAGTTGTATTTAATTTCAAGATTCAAAACCAAACACGATGATCCATGAGACAAAACATTGATCACACAAGAATATCGATTTCAAGTCCAAATTGTGTGTGAGAACCATCATGTCAACAATTTCAAATGATTTCAAAATATCCAAGCTAAACCAGAAACTATGAAATTATCACAACTTATCAAAAGTAGTTTTAAAGTAGTGTGTTGTATTGAGTGCAGTTTTTCTGGACATTCCAAGATGAATTAGAAGAAACTCAAAACAACAAAGATGTATGAAATTTTATTAGCTTTCCAGAACATCAAAAAAATTTAGAATTCCGAGATACAGTGTTTAAGATATGTACAAAATACTACCGCACTGTCGGAAATTCAAGCAACTGTCAAAAAATTAAACTGTAAACGAATTGCAGATATTCACAATTTTAAATTCAAAATCTAGAAAACATCAAATAAGACAGTTTTAGATAAATGAATCTAATTTATAGAAAATCAAGAATTTTGCAATTTGAAGTAAAGAAGCTCAAGATACGTAAAAATTGTTATGACGGTGTCAAAGTAAATCAAAATTAATAAAAAGGAGGAATAAAAGGAAGAATAAAGGAAGAATAAAGAACAAAGAAATAAACATGAGTATAGAGACCATACTTGATTTACCATCGACGATGTGGATTCTCTAACTCGACAATCATGGCTAATAAACTCTGAATAATTCAATAATATGGAACAACATGCATTCAAACTCTCTTTCGCAAAGTTATTCCTTAGCCTCCTCTGGTACCTAATTGTTTATAGGATTGAGTGGTATAACGGAGGTTGTTTTACCACTAATAGCTTCGTTTACACGTTTTGGTACCCACACCCGTTTATATAACAATCCATTAGTACCCACTAAAGTGCCCTTTGGAACCCAAATTTGTTTAAATTTAACCACGCTCATTTTATTTTCTTTTGGGATCCACAATTGTTTAATTAATGGAATGTTTTTAAACAAGTTCTTATCTCGTTTATGATTTAAAAATCCTTTGAAATCATTAGAGTCCAAATTTCCAATTTGATATTTTCTAATGCTATTTGAAGGATATTTAAAATCATCAAAACCAAGTCCATGTTTGTTCTAAATAGTTAATTGATTTTTCAATAACATATTCAATTATTTTTCTCCATTTGAAAATCTCTTCAAACTTGATTTAAGACTGTTGATTTTAGATTTCAAAAGATTATTCTCGTTTATTAGCTTAGAGCAATGATCAATCACAACTTCTCTTTTCTCAGCATCATATCGTTTCAAGATTGTATTTTCATTTTCAAGCAAATTGATTTTGTCTTTGAGTTCAGAAATTTCAAATTGTTTACTCTTTTCCTGTTCAACTTTTTGAAGCTTTTCAATATCTTGTTTTTTCAAACTCCTTGAAATTTTCAAATTCCTTTTTCAAATCGTGATTTACTCAAGTGATTTCAGATTTATTACTTTTCAAACTCACATTTTCGTTTTCAAGGATTTTGAAAATCTTTTCCATTTTGGATAACTCTTTTTGAAAAGTCACACAATTGTCGCAATTGACTCTTGATTTCATTTTCAAGCTAATTCAAAATCGATTTAGTTTTTACCAAGATATCACTTTCAAAACATTTAAATTTGTAATTTTCGGTTGTCTTAAGCTTATCCAACTCCTTTTGCAAAACATTATTTTTGCAAATCAACTCAAGATTTTCATATTTCAAGTTTTTCCTCTTTGATTTGAGACTATCAACAACTTTAGTTAAATCATTACAAAAATGAACTAAATTTTTATATGAAAAATCAACTATTTCATTGTCTATTGAGTCTCCATTGTTATCATCATCTGAATCATCGTCTGTAACTCATATCAAGCATAAATATGAAATTGTGTTGACCTTCGAGGGTTTTGAGCTATTGTTGTCTTTTCTTCCATACATCACATCGAGAGTTTGCCAGATTTCTTGTGAAGTTAAACAATGGGAATTATGGTTGTATTGGTCATAATAAATATAAGAATATAAAATATATGTAGCATGAGAATTTATCACAATATCATTCTTATCTACTGTTAACCCCGTTATATAAATGCGGTTCAGAAGAAAAGCGTGGACAATATAATATCATGGACCAAGAAATTTCATAAATGGAGTTCTGACGACAAGACGCAAGGTAGCTATGCAGTTTGTTAAAGTCGTTTGGATCCTCACCGAAAGCATGTCGTCATGATTGTGCAATTCACAACGTTTAAGTTAGGTCGTATGACCCATGCTGCATGCGCCATGTTGGTACCATCATGTCGTTGATACTGGAATCATGTCATCTATATGAACCATGTTGGTGCCACACCAGCGTGAGTCAAGCCACATATATTTTGGAGCAAGCTACTTCATATAGCAACAAGTCGTAAGGCATACATTCCATTATCATGTCGTTCCAGCATGTGCCAGCTGTATACTTATGCCGCGTGTCATCTTTCGCTCAAACTCATGTCGCATGACGTGAATTTCCTCCATGTCGTTCAGCAATCCATGTCGTTAGTACACATCAAATAATAAAAAACAAAGCATACTGTGTAAAGCTGGATTTACGGGTGCACCATATAGCTAGCCAAGATTGTCCAAGCAGAATTTCCACGTGGCGTCAGTTTGTGTGAAGGAGCCCATGCAAAGTGGGTACCCTACATCATTAAATATATAATTCATATTATATGACACCTCCTGGTTCAATTCCTTGGCAAAATGGGGAGCCAGTATAAATAGCAAACCATTCAAGTCATTAAATATGGATAACAATTATGTCATGAGCATAAAGCAGGCCGGTTTGCATATTCTAAATCATGGAAATGAGTAATCATATTGGGACATAATACAAAGGTACGTGGCTCATCTCATGATTGGAAGCAGCATAAACACCATAGTATTACAAGGGACATGTTCCCAAAAGTAAATAATATTTGATAACAAGTATCAGTATGCCGCAGATAATCCATATAAAGCAAGTCATGGCCTAATTTACCATGGAACGCCAGCTGTAAAGCAATGCCGGCCAGCTATCATCGCAAGGGACCAAATGACTGAAGTCGGTTCCGCGTTTTATACTCAAAAGCATGTCGTAAGTCGACTAACTCATCAAAGTCGCAGCATCCATGTCGTATACCCCAACCCGCAGTATCCATGTCGTATACTCCAAGTCGCACGATGCGTGACAGCCCACTAATAGGTGTAAAGCGTGGGTTGACAACTGTGCATCCTTATTTACAAGTGTGCCACTACACCTAAAACACTTCTATAAATACCCCATTACACCATACTTGAAGGGAATCAGTTTCTCTACCCCGAAGGGTCGCCAAATCATTTCTCTAATACTCCAAGCTTCATTTCCAGCTCCATTAATGGCTTCCAAAGATCAAACAACTTCTCTCCAATAATAAATGGATCAAATCTATTCCAAACACCATTAAAGTTCTCTCAAATTCAATCAAAGCTTCTCAAATCTCCGTTAATCCTCTTTGAAGCCTAGATCTAATGCTAAATCACAATGGATCCATAAAGATCGTTCAATTGCTAAATTGATCAAAGATCCATGCATCCATCATCACAAAGCGAGAGATCTCACTGGTTCCTTTGTGAATTCAAGTTAAATCTAGCTCACTAAAAGAGTGAAAAGAGAAATATGAATAACATGAGTGAATTCACGTATTTTGTAAAACAAAGTATGGTAATGAGAAGTGTTTCCATAGTGGACGTAGGTCTAAATTGACCGAACCACTCTAAAAATTCCTTGTTCTTCACTTTTTGCTCTTTTTTTTTGTGTTTGTGGCCTCATTTTTCTAATCCTAATCATTTGGTGAAGTGTTTCCGTAACACCTTTGGTTTTGTGACCATTTTTGGTTTCAACATTTGGCGCCCACCGTGGGGCCACGTTCACACTTCCTTCTTTTACAATTCTCTAATGTTTAAGAGCCTTTTATTGAAGTTCCGAGCCTACTTCTACTATAGATTCTCTAAATCTATGATCTAGGCCAATCGACGAACTCTCTTCCAAATTAAAGTCCTTGTCCGAGATAATGGCTAAATCTAAGAAAAACGCAAGTAAAGCCATTTAAGGAACTGACAACATTGCTAACAACGAAACTGCTCCACTTACCAAACTCTTTGAAGGTGGATAAAACTCAATAAGTGGAGTCGGAGTTATCGAAGCTGAATTAGGTGTCGTCGTCGCTAACTTGAGTCAACGAATGGAAGCCTCCAACAAATATTTAATGAATGCTAATAAAAAATTAATGGATGTTAATCAAGCTTTAATGTATAAAATGAGTGCTCTCCTAAACGCTCAGGCGAATCCCACTCTTATTCCGAAAATCCATGTTAACCTTGAAGAAAATGCAAATTCATCAACCTCTGATCATCATCATAATGAGAACTTGGAAGGACTTGTTGACAAAGGCAATGTCAATATCGAAGACTCAAAGTTGAAAGCTAAAAACCATTTAGATCGAAATAACCAACGAGTTGGTAATCCCGTTACGAGAGAACCATCCCATAGTGGAGGTAAAAGACCTAGATCCGCTTATCATGATCGCTCGCCATGACGAGCATTTGGAAATGAGATTGAAGTTCGCTCTTCGGAGCAACACAACTCGAAAGAATATATCACGTATATGGTAAAGCAAATCATGGAAGATACCATGGCTCGCAAGGATAGTGGAAGGGTACGGGACTTCCCCCTTAGCAAATATCCATTCACGAAGAGGATTTGCAAAGTAGAATTCCACTAAAAGTTCACTCATCCTACTCTGCCTCCATACAATGGGACTTCTAATCCAAATCACTTCCTATATAGATAGAAATGGCATATGAATGCAGCCAAAGTGATGGACGAGATTAAATGCTTGTGCTTCCCTCTCTATCTAGAAGGCGTCGCATCATTATGGCTCACACAACTGCTACCCAAATCCATCGACCGATTCGATGACTTGACTCTAAAGTTCAAAGAGAAGTTCAGGCTGCAAGCTATGAAGGCTAAGGACGTCATTTCTCTTACATAAATGAAGCAGAATCTAGGAGAATCTGTTAAAGCTTTCCTCAAAAGATTCAATGCTGCTGCGCCCGAAGTAGGGAATCCTGAGCCCCGCGTGATCTTAATGTCTCTAATCGGCGCCATAGATGAGAAGAGCGAATTTGGTAGATGGATTAAGATGAAAGAACCAAACATGCTTGAGAAATTCTATAAATAGGCCGAGGAGTCCACGAGAGTCGACAATAGTCCTGTACCTCTTCAGATTGTTGATGCTAACCCGATTCTTGAAGCTCCCAAAAATGTTGCTACCCAATATAGTCAGAAGAGTAACCAGGGGCAGAAGCGAACCAATGACGGGAAAGACAACAAGGAAAACACGAATTTTCGCTTTCACAACCCGTTAGAGCTCACTCCTCTGAATGATACCCTGGAGAACATCTTCTCTTCCACAAAAGATACAGAACACTATCCAGAACCACCGATGCTGAGGATTTCAAAGAAGGCTGCAAACTCTGGAAAGTTCAGTCGATTTCATAATCAGCCCGGTTATGATACAAATGAATGCAGACATCTCAAAATTTTAATTGAGGAGTTGATTCAAAAAAAAGACTACAACAGTATGTGAAAATTCCACAATTCTCAAACACTGCTCCAACTCCCCAAGGGCAAGGGACATCAAGCAATGAAGCTCCTGCTCAAACCAAACCAAAGCCAATCATCTACTAACAACCAGTGGTGCTCTAATTACAGTGGCTCAAAATAAGCGATCACTATCGCCATTATTTTACTTCATGCTTTACTTACTTCTATATTAAGAATTCTTGAAAACAATTCTATAAAATTTTACAAACATTATTCAGAACATTAGCTTTACATCATATCTACCTAAATGTGACGGCAAGGAATTTCGCTCGATCCGAATCAGTCGTTAAACTGATCTAGACCATTCGAAACCCCTGATCGTTTGAGAACAGGACAAATCAGAACACAAACGGAAGAACATTTCATTGCTATTACAACAATTCCATCAGATACAAGAATATACAGAGTATAAATGAATAAATTACATTCGATAAATATCAGAGATTACAATAAATTACATAGCAGCGGAAAATAATACAAAGCACAATTGAAGGTGATATACGGATACAGAGCTTTCCGGATATCATTCCAGCTGTAAACCAGGATCCTGTGAATATAAATCTGCAAAACCAAAACTACTAGCTGCCCGTGTCGAAAATAAAGGCACCCAGAGTTTAGGTTAAAACAATAAACTCCAGTTCAGTCATGGGACTGGTGTGAGAACTAAAACAGTTATTTAAAACTTTACTTTAGAAGAGAGTAATTCAAGGGACCACGCCGTGTAACACGGAACGGGTTTCCTCCCAAGAATACCAGTGCATAGAATAAACAACGCAATGCTTTTTCGAAAAATGAAGCTATTATAAGACCCAGGTCCCATCACACAATGCAACGCAAGCCGGAGGATAGGGTTTTCCCTTATAATAGCCAAACATGCTTGGTACGTTTAAAACAAATCATTTGATACTATAATAAGTGTATAGTGTCAAAACAATTTCAATCATAAATATAAATCATAGGCGGCATGGGTACCATATATCATGTCGCCATACTAGTTCTACAATTAAAACCGCAATACACGTATTGGAAATTGGATTTCCTTCATGAGTCGAGGCAAGGGGCAAGCTCCTCTCCGCGTTCGAGACACTCTAGCAAATGTCCCGGGGCTATGCACTCTGGGCAACCCCTGGATCTTCAGGGTCGATCCTCACTTACGTTAGAGGATTGGCAATTCCTGAACACACGTTTCCCGGTCCTTACAGACCTATAATCGAGGCGCCTCGCATTCCAACAACCACATAAGTGAAAAGTATATAAATGTCAGGGCTGGTAAGTCACTGACACCACCAAAGCTAGAAAGAAACGTCGTGCTCTCCCTGCAGTCCGTATCCCGTTTTTAACTCATACCGAGGTGTGAGGCTCGCGAATTCACGTTATACACAAAGCTGCCACGCAGGCTGTGCTTTGATCATCAACCACAAGACTTTGCTTTTCAACAAAAGCCTTGATCATTGCATCTTAGCGTGCTACATAGGCAATTCATGCCATGCGACTGATATCCATCGATATACAACTTCTGAGCTCGTATGTCTCAGAGAAGGGCGTTAAGCAATAGAATAAATTCTCCGCCGCCAAACAGATGTATATTTAATAGAAATCAATCAACACAGAATAAAATCCAATGTCAGACACACAATCCATTTACAAGTCCGTTCTGGGTCTGAACGAAACCGGAGGCACTTTCCTCGCATATCCATCCATCTCCAAGTACGTCTGGACGAAAACCAACTGATTCCCTCATCTTGGGTGTACAACCCAATCAAGATCGTCAGTAATCATCCAAACGATGTGAAGACTTCCGGTCTTCGACCACCGTCTTCATCTTCGACATATCGTCGAATCGGTTATTCAGAATGGGTATAAACCCGGCCTTTCCGAACAACCCGCGTATATTAAAACGAATGTTACACAAACACAACATACGCCTCATTCCAATTCATATTCTCAGGGAAAAGTTCCCATTAATTTTATCCAAGATAAATTCTTTAGAATTTATCCTTTAATCTTCCTTTGGATGTCATTTCAAACCAAATTATGGTTTTCCAAACTAGTCGAGATTAGCGAACCACAACGAAGTAATTATTTATTTTATTTCCCAATCCCAACCTATTCATCCCACGAAGCAAAACTGGTAATACTCCATATCTAACACAATGGTGTTATCGGTAAAATTAATTACCATTTTACGTTCAAATCTAATTAAAGATTTAACTATCGCTTTGGAGCAAAACTGGCGATACTCCATTATCGCTCATTTCTAAATTTGAAAATTTAGATTATAGATTCACATTTCAATCTAATTACAGATTCATTAAAACTCCTTTTACTGGGTTAAAGAACTAGGTGTTATTTAAAACATAGTTCACGACAAACCCAAATCACATTCTATTTATTATCGGGTTAAAGAACTAGTGTTATTTAAAACACCGTTCACGATAAACCCATTTCAAATCCAATCAAATATATTAGAAATTAAAATTATTTAAAACCACTTTTTAAATCTAATTTATTTATTTAAAAATAATTGGGTTTTAAATTTAGTTCAAAACTAGTTCATTTCGATAAAAATCCATTTTTATCTTTTCAAATATGGATTTTTTCACCCCATTTTTTTCTCAAATCATTTCTTATGATTTTACACAAATTATTGATATTTTTAATAATTTTATCAAGGCCCGTACAGTCGATTTCCAACAACGGCCATCAAATTGCACTTACAACGACTTTTTTCGAATTTGATTTGGACGTATCTCCAAATCCAACCGTTAGATTTCAAATTTCAAATATTCGTTAGAAAGCTCTTTTCGATACGAACCCAACTGTTCCGGTTTTAGGAGAATCCGACGGTCGGATCTCCCGTAATGTCCGTTTGAAATAAATGGTCGAAATTCACGAACTGCCGTGGTGCGGCGCGTTCTATTCAGGCCATTATATAATATATATATATATATATATATATATATATATATATATATATATATCGTCGATTACTATTTAAAACGAATTATATAAATAGTTTTGAATTCGTTTCAAAAACAATTTCAACCTTCATTTCAAATTCAAATCAAAATTGAATTTCTCCTTATAAATTACTTTTAAAATTCATGTTTATTCAATTCAAATTTCAATTCAATTTGGGTTCATTTCAATTCGATTCAAATCAAATTCGTTATATATTCAATTGAAATCAAATTCGTTTTATATTCAATTCATTTCGAAATCGTTTTATATTCAATTCATTTCGAAATCGTTTTATATTCAATTCATTTCGAAATCGTTTTATATTCAATTCATTTCGAAATCGTTATCAATTCAATTCATTTCGAAATCGATTTCAATTCATTTCGAAATCGTTTTACATTCAATTCAGTTCATTTCGAAATCGTTTTCAATTCAATTCATTTCGAAATCGTTTTATATTCAATTCATTTCGAAATCGTTCTCAATTCAATTCATTTCAAAGTCGTTTTATATTCAATTCATTTCGAAATCGTTTTATATTCAATTCATTTCGAAATCGTTTTATATTCAATTCATTTAGAAATCGTTTTATATTCAATTCATTTCGAAATCGTTTTCAATTCAATTCATTTCGGAATCGTTTTCAATTCAATTCATTTCGAAATCGTTTTCAATTCAATTCATTTCGAAATCGTTTTATATTCAATTCAAAATGAATAAAATCGATATAAATATCGTTCACGTCAAAATGGCGTTAATCTAATCAACACGGCTTCATATATTCCTTCATTCTATTCAACAAATGAATATTTATTTTTGTCAATACACGACTAATCTCAACGAATGAGTACTGTCCACGTGTGACTATTTTTGTTAAATTATTTCGTTCAACACATGACTAATCTCAACGGATGAGTACAGTCAACACATGAACCTTTATTTTATAGTGATAATGATATAAAATTTATTGTTAAAATATTACGTTCAACACATGACTAATCTCAACGGATGAGTACTGTCAACACATGAACCTTTATTTTATATTGATACAGAAGTAAATTTTATTATTAAAATATTTCGTTCAACACATGACTAATCTCAACGGATGAGTACAGTCAACACATGAACCTTTATTTTATATTGATAAAGATATAAAATTTATTGTTAAAATATTACGTTCAACACATGACTAATCTCACGAATGAGTACAGTCAACACATGAACCTTTACTTTATAATATTCTTTATCTTCTAAATTGGAATGAGGCCCAATCAATCACCATATAAAATTAATTATATGGATTTTCATACAACACATGTATATAATAGCATTGAAAAATAATCAACCATCAACCAAAGTGCACTACACTGTATAAGCATCAAATATAGATATCTAACGCTTATACAACCTGTCAATCAATCGATCGACATATTTAATCAATCAGGATGAGTGAACTTCAAATTTCATCCCAACACCCGTGTGGGGTTTCAAACAATCAAACACAGATTTTATTTGTGCAGTTGGGTGATGTGTAAAATTTATCGACCCAATCAATATCAGTCAAATCGGTGTATATAAACAAATCGGCCGATCTATTTATAAATATTTATTTATTTACATTCACACTAAAAAATTATATTTTTAACGATAAAATATTTTATTTTATATGAAAATATTCTATTCAGTTCATTTACAAAATAAAAGTGATATCTTTATTTTTCTAACTTATTTTAGAAAATTTCGGCGGCATAACGGCACGATACTAGAAACGGGACGAGGCCTAGCCTTATCCCCGGTCTAGTGAAGGCCCACGCCATTCACACATCAATCAAATCCACCAAACAATCAAATTCAAATCTAATCATCTAACTAATTTATGCAATCAAACAAACAAGTCCATGGTCTGTAGACGATTGTGTCGGGTGCTACTAAACACCGTCTGCATCCTAATATATATATAAATAGAAATGAAATTGAAAGGTGAGAAATTCTCACCGATAGCTATCCAATACCACGACTCTTCATTTTATAGAAATCTTCGTCGTTCTTGCCTTTTCGTCCTCTTCGTTGCCCGTAGCCACTACATATATAAAAATCGAATTTTTTACTATGCTATTCAATATATAAAAATAGAATTTTTACTATGCTATTCAATATATAAAAATCAAATTTTTACTACGATGTCATATAGATAAAAATTCCATTTCAAAAATATAGATTTCGCCTTTTCAAAAATATAGATTTCGCCTTTATAAAAATAACATTATAAAAATCAAATTTTTAAATGAATTAAGCTGAATAATTAAAGTAAAACTTACATTGGGCGTTGACGAGGCGAAGTGGTGGTTCGGGATGGTTGGAGGGTGACATTGGAGGTTTCTCAGGTCGTCAGAGCAGCAGGAAGGTGCTGAACCGGGCGCCGACAGTTTGTACACAGGAGGGGGAGTGTCGCGAGGCAGTTCAGAAGCGAGGCGGGGGTGTGAAGTGGCGTGGCATCGCCTGAGGGTGGGGCGCTTGGGCTGGGCGGATTCACGGCGGGTTCGTGAAGAGGGCGAAGCACGAGAGGAAGAAAAGGGGGGAAGAAGGGAATGACAGCGCGTTGGGGGGAGGGGGCAGGAGATGGTCGGCGGGGGTGGGGCGGTGGCGGGTTGAGGAGAAGGCGGCGCTGAATCGGGGCGACAGTGGTTCAGAAAGGGAAGGGCGCGATTTTGAACCAGTCAAAAAGGATTTAGGGTTTTGGACTTGAAATTATATATATATATATATATATATATAGCCTTTATTTTAATATTATTTAATTCCATAATTAGTTGCCCATTCATCTGAACTCCAATCAAGGTCCAACGACCATCGCCCCTAGCTAATTACCCTCATTCCGAACACAATGGGATATGTATCGTAGGCCAATTCGACTGCTTGAATCAGTTTCCGTTGAATTTAAAGTATAAATCAGTATATATTCAATTTGAATGCGCATTTCCATTTACCGGGGCCACATACGGACACGAAAAATTCCAGAAAAATTATTTCTAGCTTCGTATTGACGATACGGTCCTAACAAAACTAGTTTCGTCGAATTCTGAGACCGTTTGAAAAATGGCCATTTTCAGTCGATTAAAATCAACTAAAACCGGTCAAACGCGTTTTCCTTTGCCACGCTCACATATTGATTCAGAAAATTGTGAAATTTGAAACCTAGCAATAATTTGACATCATGGATCCAACAACAGTGGTTTCATCGAAATCCGAGGTTGTTTGCAAAATGTCTATTTTTAAGGGCCTGAATTCCATAGCGACTATTCAGAATTTTCAACTGGACATATCTTTTGATTCCCATTATGAAATCTCAATTTTTCGGATTCGTTGGAAAGGTATTATCAATTAGATCCTATCATTTTTGGTTTCACTAAAATCCGGATCGTTTTGCACCCGGTACATTCAATTGAAGTTTGAAATCGAATTATCGAACTACCGCGCCATTTTCAATTCTATTTATAATTATATATAAATATTTATATTCTAACGACGACGTATATAATATATACGTTCTAAATATATTCAAAATAAATTTTCGTCGATATTATTTAAAATAATCTATTTTAAATATTCAAAATTAGCTAAAATTGCCAAAATAAAAATTTTAAACTAGCCCAGATTTCCGGGTTATTACAATCTCCCCCTCTTAAAACTTTTCGTCCCCGAAAAGGAACAAAGTCGAAAGTGGTTTGATTAATCAACTCTACGTTCGATCTGGCTTCCATTCTCCATCTTTTCAGTTTCTAAGAATTTTCAAATTTTCAAAAATTTGGCTAACACCCTAAATTTTCGAAAAATTTCGCCATAACCTCCCCTGCACCGGGAGCCACGGGAAAATCCCGAAATTGCCATATAGACCTTCTGATCTCAAAAAGAAAAAGAAAAAGCCAAGCGGCTAGCCAATAGGCTCATAAAATCATCATCACCCAAACAAAACAGTAAATTATATAGGAAACATGTACCTATTTGTCGGGCAAACAAATTTTATTCTTCGGCTCTAGCCTCCTTGCTATGACCTGTTCAATCTAAGTATATGTATATGCAAGCAAATGCGACCAATTTTCAATATAGTTCAATATTTGGTTCAATTAGGCATAATGGTTCAAAATTATCAAACTAATAAACAAACAACACAAACATCAATCAATTAGTGAATTATTGTTTCAAATTCATAATTTTGATATATATACTGAAAATCTTGTTTTTGATGCCAAATCACAACAATGTGTTCTAACTATATAAGTTTTGGTTCTCACACCAGTCTAATGGAAATATATAGGTATCACACCTTCGTCACTCGAAAATAAATACTGGTGATGGTATACTTCATCATCAGGACCTTGTCCGGGCGACTAGAGTGTGACTCTATATCTATCTAATATATTAAAACTTCGAATATACGTTCATGACGCGTATATGCAAAACCTTTATATACTAGATTGTCCATATCAATATAAATAAATATTCAAATACGTTTAAAATGGTTTAAATTTTCAAAACAAAATTGTTTTCATTTAAAAAATATACTCTTCACACTCGTTCTAGGATACTACTGATCCTATCTCTAACGAGTCATTCTAATTGGATATTACTAATCCAATATCTGATGAATTCTTTCGTATGGTTCTAATGTGTCTTGTTCTCGAGCTATGTAAACCAAAGCTCTGATACCAAATGTGATGGCAAGGAATTTCACTCGATCCGAATCAGTCGTTAAACCGATCTAGACCGTTCGAAACCCCTGATCATTTGAGAGGAGGACAAATCAGAACACAAACGGAAGAACATTTCATTGCTATTACAACAATTCCATCAGATACAAGAATATACAGAGTATAAATGAATAAATTACATTCGATAAATATCAGAGATTACAATAAATTACATAGCAGCGGAAAATAATACAAAGCACAACTGAAGGTGATATACGGATACAGAGCTTTCCGGATATCATTCCAGCTGTAAACCAGGATCCTGTGAATATAAATCTGCAAAACCAAAACTACTAGCTGCCCGTGTCGAAAATAAGGGCACCCAGAGTTTAGGTTAAAACAATAAACTCCAGGTCAGTCATGGGACTGGTGTGAGAACTAAAACAGTTATTTAAAACTTTACTTTAGAAGAGAGTAATTCAAGGGACCACGCCGTATAACACGGAACGGGTTTCCTCCCAATAATACCAGTGCATAGAATAAACAACGCAATGCTTTTTCGAAAAATGAAGCTATTATAAGACTCAGGTCCCATCACACAATGCAACGTAAGCCGGAGGATAGGGTTTTCCCTTATAATAGCCAAACATGCTTGGTACGTTTAAAACAAATCATTTGATACTATAATAAGTGTATAGTGTCAAAACAATTTCAATCATAAATATAAATCATAGGCGGCATGGGTACCATATATCATGTCGCCATACTAGTTCTACAATTAAAACTGCAATACACGCATTGGAAATTGGATTTCCTTCATGAGTCGAGGCAAGGGGCAAGCTCCTCTCCGCGTTCGAGACACTCTAGCAAATGTCCCAGGGCTACGCACTTTGGGCAACCCCTGGATCTTCAGGGACGGTCCTCACTTACGTTAGAGGATTGGAAATTCCTGAACACACGTTTCCCGGTCCTTACAGACCTATAATCGAGGCGCCTCGCATTCCAACAACCACATAGGTGAAAAGTATATAAATGTCAGGGCTGGTAAGTCACTGACACCACCAAAGCTAGAAAAAAATGTCGTGCTCTCCCTACAGTCCGTATCCCGTTTTTAACTCGGTGTGAGGCTCGCGAATTCAGGTTATACACAAAGCTGCCACGCAGGCTGTGCTTTGATCATCAACCACAAGACTTTGCTTTTCAACAAAAGCCTTGATCATTGCATCTTAGCGTGCCACACAGGCAATTCATGCCATGTGACTGATATCCATCGATATACAACCTCTGAGCTCATATGTCTCAGAGAAGGGCATTAAGCAAAAGAATAAATTCTCCGCCGCCAAATAGATGTATATTTAATAGAAATCAATCAACACAGAATAAAATCCAATGTCAGACACACAACCCATTTACAAGTCCGTTCTAGGTCTGAACGAAACCGGAGGCACTTTCCTCGCATATCCATCCATCTCCAAGTACGTCTGGACGACAACCAACTGATTCCCTCATCTTGGGCGTACAGCCCTATCAAGATCGTCAGTAATCATCCAAACGATGTGAAGACTTCCGGTCTTCGACCACCGTCTTCATCTTCGACATATCGTCGAATCGGTTATTCAGAATGGGTATAAACCCGGCCTTTCTGAACAACCCGCGTATATTAAAACGAATGTTACACAAACACAACATACGCCTCATTCCAATTCATATTCTCAGGGAAAAGTTCCCATTAATTTTATCCAAGATAAATTCTTTAGAATTTATCCTTTAATCTTCCTTTGGATGTCATTTCAAACCAAATTATGGTTTTCCAAACTAGTCGAGATTAGCGAACCACAACGAAGTAATTATTTATTTTATTTCCCAATCCCAACCTATTCATCCCATGAAGCAAAACTGGTAATACTCCATATCTAACACCATGGTGTTATTGGTAAAATTAATTACCATTTTACGTTCAAATCTAATTAAAGATTTAACTATCGCTTTGGAGCAAAACTGGCGATACTCCATTCTCGCTCATTTCTAAATTTGAAAATTTAGATTATAGATTCACATTTCAATCTAATTACAGATTCATTAAAACTCCTTTTACTGGGTTAAAGAACTAGGTGTCATTTAAAACACAGTTCACGACAAACCCAAATCACATTCTATTTATTATCGGGTTAAAGAACTAGTGTTATTTAAAACACCGTTCACGATAAACCCATTTCAAATCCAATCAAATATATTAGAAATTCCGATTATTTAAAACCCCTTTTTAAATCTAATTTATTTATTTAAAAATTATTGGGTTTTAAATTTAGTTCAAAACTAGTTCATTTCGATAAAAATCCATTTTTATCTTTTCAAATATGGAGTTTATCACCCCATTTTTTTTCTCAAATCATTTCTTATGATTTTACACAAATTATTGATATTTTTAATAATTTTATCAAGGCCCGTACAATCGATTTCCAACAACGGCCATCGAATTGCACTTACAGCGACCTTTTTCAAATTTGATTTGGACGTATCTCCAAATCCAACCGTTAGATTTCAAATTTCAAATATTCGTTAGAAAGCTCTTTTCGATACGAACCCAACGGTTATGGTTTTAGGAGAATCCGACGGTCGGATCTCCCGTAATGTCCGTTTGAAATAAATGGTCGAAATTCACGAACTGCCGCGGCGCGGCGCATTCTATTCAGGCCATTATATATATATATATATATATATATATATATATATATATATATATATCATCGATTACTATTTAAAACGAATTATATAAATAGTTTTGAATTCGTTTCAAAAACAATTTCAACCTTCATTTCAAATTCAAATCAAAATTGAATTTCTACTTATAAATTCATTTTAAAATTCATGTTTATTCAATTCAAATTTCAATTCAATTTGGGTTCATTTCAATTCGATTCAAATCAAATTCGTTATAGATTCAATTGAAATCGAATTCGTTTTATATTCAATTCATTTCGAAATCGTTTTATATTCAATTCATTTCGAAATCGTTTTATATTCAATTCATTTCGAAATCGTTTTATATTCAATTCATTTCGAAATCGTTTTATATGCAATTCATTTCGATATCGTTTTATCTTCAATTCATTTCGAAATCGTTTTCAATTCAATTCATTTCGAAAACGTTTTCAATTCATTTCAAAATCATTTTCAATTCATTTCAAAATTGTTTTATATTCAATTCATTTCGAAATCGTTTCCAATTCAATTCATTTCGAAATCGTTTTCAATTCAATTCATTTCGAAATCGTTTTCAATTCATTTCGAAATCGTTTTATATTCAATTCATTTCGAAATCGTTTTCAATTCAATTCATTTCGAAATCGTTTTATATTCAATTCATTTCGAAATCGTTTTGTATTCAATTCATTTCGAAATCGTTTTATATTCAATTCATTTCGAAATAGTTTTATATTCAATTCATTTCGAAATCGTTTTCAATTCAATTCATTTCGAAATCGTTTTCAATTCTATTCATTTCGAAATTGGTTTCAATTCAATTCATTTCGAAATCGTTTTATATTTAATTCAAAATGAATAAAATCGATATAAATATCGTTCACGTCAAAATGGCGTTAATCTAATCAACACGGCTTCATATATTCCTTCATTCTATTCAACAAATGAATATTTATTTTTGTCAACACACGACTAATCTCAACGAATGAGTACTGTCCACGTGTGACTATTTTTGTTAAATTATTTCGTTCAACACATGACTAATCTCAACGGATGAGTACAGTCAACACATGAACCTTTATTTTATAGTGATAAAGATATAAAATTTGTTGTTAAAATATTACGTTCAACACATGACTAATCTCAACGGATGAGTACTGTCAACACATGAACCTTTATTTTATATTGATACAGAAGTAAATTTTATTATTAAAATATTTCGTTCAACACATGACTAATCTCAACGGATGAGTACAGTCAACACATGAACCTTTATTTTATATTGATAAAGATATAAAATTTATTGTTAAAATATTACGTTCAACACATGACTAATCTCATGAATGAGTACAGTCAACACATGAACCTTTACTTTATAATATTCTTTATCTTCTAAATTGGAATGAGGCCCAATCAATCACCATATAAAATTAATTATATGGATTTTCTTACAACACATGTATATAATAGCATTGAAAAATAATCAACCATCAACCAAAGTGCACTACACTGTATAAACAACAAATATAGATATCAAACGCTTATACAGCCTGTCAATCAATCGATCGACATATTTAATCAATCAGGATGAGTGAACTTCAAATTTCATCCCAACACCCGTGTGGGGTTTCAAACAATCAAACACAGATTTTATTTGTGCAGTTCGGCGATGTGTAAAATTTATCGACCCAATCAATATCAGTCAAATCGGTGTATATAAACAAATCGGCCGATCTGTTTATAAATATTTATTTATTCACATTCACGCTAAAAAATTATATTTTTAACGATAAAATATTTTATTTTATATGAAAATATTCTATTCAGTTCATTTAGAAAATAAAAGTGATATCTTTATTTTTCTAACTTATTTTAGAAAATTTCGGCGGCATAACGGCACGATACTAGAAACGGGACGAGGCCTAGCCTTATTCCCGGCCTAGTGAAGGCCCACACCATTCACACATCAATCAAATCCACCAAACAATCAAATTCAAATCTAATCATCTAACTAATTTATGCAATCAAACAAACAAGTCCATGGTCTGTGGACGATTGTGTCGGGTGCTACTAAACACCGTCTGCATCCTAATATATATATATATATATATATATATATATAGAAATGAAATTGAAAGGTGAGAAATTCTCACCGATAGCTATCCAATACCACGACTCTTCATTTTATAGAAATCTTCGTCGTTCTTGCCTTTTCGTCCTCTTCGTTGCCCGTAGCCACTACATATATAAAAATCGAAATTTTTACTATGCTATTCAATATATAAAAATAGAATTTTTACTATGCTATTCAATATATAAAAATCGAATTTTTACTACGATGTCATATAGATAAAAATTCCATTTCAAAAATATAGATTTCGCCTTTTCAAAAATATAGATTTCGCCTTTATAAAAATAAAGATTTCGCCTTTATAAAAATAACATTATAAAAGTCAAATTTTTAAATGAATTAAGCTGAATAATTAAAGTAAAACTTACATTGGGCGTTGAAGAGGCGAAGTGGTGGTTCGGGATGGTCGGAGGGTGACACTGGAGGTGCTGGAGGTTTCTCAGGTCGTCAGAGCAGCGGGGAGGTGCTGAACCGGGCGCCGACAGTTTGTACAGAGGAGGGGGAGTGTCGCGAGGCAGTTCAAAAGCGAGGCGGGGGTGTGAAGTGGCGTGGCGTCGCCTGAGGGTGGGGCGCTAGGGCTGGGCGGATTCACTGCGGGTTCGTGAAGAGGGCGAAGCACGAGAGGAAGAAAGGGGGGAAGAAGGGAATGACAGCGCGTTGGGGGGGAGGGGGCAGGAGATGGTCGGCGGGGGTGGGAAGTGGCGTGGCGTCGCCTGAGGGGTGGGGGCGGTGGCGGATTGAGGAGGAGGCGGCGCTGAATCGGTGCGACAGTGGTTCAGAAAGGGAAGGGCGCGATTTTGACCCGGTCAAAAAGGATTTAGGGTTTTGGACTTGAAATTATATATATATAGCCTTTATTTAAATATTATTTAATTCCATAATTAGTTGCCCATTCATCTGAACTCCAATCAAGGTCCAACGACCATCGCCCCTAGCTAATTACCCCCATTCCGAACACAATAGGATATGTATCGTAGGCCAATTCGACAGTTTGAATTAGTTTCCGTTGAATTTAAAGTATAAATCAGTATATATTCAATTTGAACGCGCATTTCCATTTACCGGGGCCACATACGGACCCGAAAAATTCCAAAAAAATTATTTCTAGCTTCGTATTGACGATACGGTCCTAATAAAACTAGTTTCGTCGAATTCTGAGACCGTTTGAAAAATGGCCATTTTCCAGTTGATTAAAATCAACTGAAACCGATCAAACGCGTTTTCCTTTGCCACGCTCACATATTGATTCAGAAAATAATGAAATTTGAAATCTAGCAATAATTTGACATCACGGATCCAACAAAAGTGGTTTCGTCAAAATCCGAGGTCGTTTGCAAAATGTCTCTTTTAAGTGCCTGAATTCCATAGCGACTATTCAGAATTTTCAACTGGACATATCTTTTGATTCCCGCTATGAAATCTCAATTTTTCGGATTCGTTGGAAAGGTATTATCAATTAGATCCTATCATTTTTGGTTTCACTAAAATCGGGATCGTTTTGCACCCGGTACATTCAATTGAAGTTTGAAATTGAATTATCGAACTACCGCGCCATTTTCAATTCTATTTATAATTATATATAAATATTTATATTCTAACGACGACGTATATAATATATACGTTCTAAATATATTCAAAATAAATTTTCGTCGATATTATTTAAAATAATCTATTTTAAATATTCAAAATTAGCTAAAATTACCAAAATAAAAATTTTAAACTGACCCAGATTTCCGGGTTATTACACTAAATAAATTCCTTTCTTGCAAAAATCTTTATCAAATAAAAATTTGCTTAAAAGATGATTTCGTATTGCAGGCAATTTGTCAAGCGCTTAGTCCTGTAAAATCTAACGAAAGGTGGCGACCTCAACGACTCTTGTTCAAGTGCCAAATGTTGTAAATATCAACATGCACAAATGAAAAAAATAGAAAAGCACTGCTTTGAAAAGTGAATGAGAAGAGTCGCAAAGATTCAAATAGCGAGCAAGCGCCACGACAAACAAACAAGATGGTCGTAACCTTTTTCAAAAGGGCATATTCCCAAATGAGGGTCAAGGGCCCCAGTTCCTGAATTGAGATAACTTACTAAGCCGAGCGTCCGAAAAAGGAACTGGCACCAGCCCCATCAAAAGATGTAACAAGAAGAACCCTCCACAAGAAAGCAAACACTTCTCGAGTCAAGTGCAAAAGTCCTCCCTGAGTAGGGGCACTAAATCCAAAAACCTTCCCGAGTGGGGGCACTAAATACAAAGACCTCCCTGAGTGGGGGCACTGAATCCAAAGAACTCCCTGAGCAGGGGCACTGAATCCAAAGACCTCCCCGAGTGGGGGCACTAAATCCCAAGATCTCCCCGGACGGGGACACAAAATTCAAAGTCCCCTCCAGGCGGGGGCACTAAATCCAAAGTCCTCCCCAAGCGGGGGCACTAAACCCAAAGTCCTCCCCTAATGAGGGCACAATATATGAAGTCCTCCCCTAGCGGGAGCACAAAGATATAAAAACTTCTCCAAGTAGACGTGCTGAACTAGTCAGTAAAAGATGGAATTCCTATTGTATTGACAAAGCTCAGAAGATTTATACATGTTGGCAAGCACAAATAGCTTTGATTGACAAAGTTAAAGCTTTTATCATGACAATTAAAATCACGGAAACTCGACAAACTGATCACATCGAGCTCTTGAGACTTGTGATGACCCACTGTACTGAGGCAACACAACCACATAAGAGTTGAATAATGCTCGAAAAAATACCACGGATCCATCATGACATTGCAACGAGCCAAAAACCAGTATACTATCATCGAGAAAGCCAATACACTGGGCTTGATCTTGCCTTCAAAATGGGGCATTTGAAAAGCTCGACAAAGTCGATATGCCGATAAAACTCACTGCACTAATAAAGATCAACCTGGGGAACCCATTTAGAGTCTCTTAACGCAAAGGCTTCCTCGTCTACAAATCTCCAACCATAAATATCTCACAAAAAATCAGACGATATCTTGCTTCAAATATAAGGATAAGCTATGTTATAAAAGGCAACTATGCGAATATGGCATAGTTCGAATCTAATAGAGCAGTAACGCATCTCAAGGAGTTGAAGCTAATATCCGTTAACAGTTTCAATGTGAAATATAAAAAGGAGTTCGAGCAGTAATCACGCACTGGGGCAAGCCTTCGTGAACGGAGATTCAAAATTTTATAAATCCCAGGATGATCCATGATGTCAAAATAAATTCAAATTCTGATTTCTAAATCTAACTAAGCTACTGCAACAGGTCTAAAGATGAATAGTCAATAGCCCATAACAATTCTGCGTCAATTCAGGAATGCCAAAGTAAGAGCGGCTTGATTAAAAAAAAAATATTGAGTTAGCACAGAATGGCATCTTTCCGGCTAATTGTCGAGGGAAAAAAGAATAGCCAAAGACTGATTCGATTACAATCCAAAGGTTGTAATCACTTTGGACTCAGAAACCTAAATCGAAGTTCCAACTTGAACAGATACACGTTTTATAAAGCGTAAACCATCGCAAAGATCATATAAGTCATTAGAAGAGTGAGGCTTGGAATTTTTATTCGATATATATATATATATATATCGATTAGTAGAACTCAAGTGTCATTGTGAATTCAGATTAAAGTATCATATTTATGCGGATAATGTTAAACAAATTATAAACAGCTTAACAAAATAGCTCTGCATAAGTACGTTATTCAATCACTATCTCAAAATTCACTATAGTTCATTTTTAATGATTAACTAATCTGTTATTGATGTGGACGATCAATAACAAAGTATAAGTCCAAAATCATGTGAGTGCTTGTTTTAATTACAAAATAGGTGGCACGGAGCATATAAGTTCAAAGCATGATTTGTCACAGCAAACAAAAAGGCTACAACTAGATCTCGATGCAAGTTGTATTAACAACATTCATTTCGAAGCCAGCATTTCTCGCATGAAAAAAATACAAGCTTCGAGGGGAAAATGTTAACCCCGTTATATAAACGCGGTTCAAAAGAAAAGCATGGACAGTATAATCTGATGGACCTGGTAGTTTCACAAATGGTGTTCTGGCAACATGACGCAAGGTCGCTCACCGGTTTGTTATAGTCGTTTGGATCCTCACCGAAATCTTGTCGTCATCACCGTGCAATTCACAACGTTTAAGTCATGTCGTATAATCCATGTCGCACGCGCCATGTCACTACCATCATGCCGTTGATACTGGAATCATGTTATCTATATGAACCATGTTGGTGGCACACTAGCATGAGTCAAGTCGAATATATTTTGGAGCAACCTACTTCATATGGCACCAGGTCGTGAGGCATACATTCCAGAATCATGTAGTTTCAGCATGGCTGCTATATACTCATGACGCGTGTCATCTTCCGCTCAAACTCATGTCGCATGACGTGAATTTCCTTCATGTCGTTCAGCAATCCAAGTCGTTAGTACACATCAAATAAAAAAAAGCATACCGTGTAACGATGGACTCACGGGTGCACCATACAGCTTGCCAAGATTGTCCAAGCAGAAGTTCCATATGGCATCAGTTTGTCTGAAGGAGCCCATGCAAAGTGGGTACCGTATATCGTTAAATAGACAATTCATATTATATGACACCTCGTGGTTCAATTCCTTGGCAAAATAGGGAGCCAATATAAATAGCAAACCATTCAAGTCGTTAAATATTATGGATAATAGTTATGTCGTGAGCATAAAGCAGGTCGGTTTGCATATTCTAAATCATGGAAATAAGTAATCATATTGGGACGTAATACAAAGGCACGTGGCTCATCTCATGGTTGGCATCAACTTAAACACCATAGTATTACAAGGGACACGTGCCTAAAAGTAAATAATATTTGATACCAAGTATTAGCATGCCGCAGATAATCCATATAAAGCAAGTTGTGGCATAATTCACCATGGAACCACCAGCTGTAAAGCAATGTTGGCCAGCTGTCTTCGCGAGGGACCAAATGACTGAGGTCGGTTCCGTGTTTTATACTCAAAAGCATGTCGTAAGTCGGCTAACTCAACAAAGCCGCAACATCCATGTCGTATACCCCAACCCGCATTCTCCATGTCATATACTCCAAGCCGCATGACGCGCGACAGCCCATTAACAGTTGTAAAGTGCAGGTTGACAGTTGTGCATCCTTATTTACAAGTGTGCCACTACCCCTAAAACACTTCTATAAATACCCCTTTATACCATACATGAAGGTGATCGATTCCTCTACCCCGAAGGGCAGCCAAATCATTTCTCTAACACTCCAAGCTTCATGTCAAGCTCCATTAATGGCTTCCAAAGATCAAACAACTTCTCTCCAGCAATAAATGGATCAAATCTATTCCAAACACCATTAGAGTTCTCTCAAATTCAATCAAAGCTTCTCTAATCTCCGCTGATCCTCTTTGAAGCCTGGATCTAATGCTAAATCACCATGGACTCCATAAAGATCGTTCAATTGCTAAAGTGATCAAATATCCATGCATCCATCATCATAAAGCAATAGATCTCACCGGTTCCTTTGCGAATTTAAGTGAAATCTAGCTCATTAAAAGAGAGAAAAGAGAGATATGAATAATACGAGTGAATTCATGTATTTTGTAAAACAAAGTATGGTAATGAGAAGTGTTTCCATAGTGGACGTAGGTCCAAAATTGACCGAACCACTCTAAAAATTCCTTGTTCTTCATTTTTTGCTCTTTATTTTGTGATTGTGGCTTCATTTTCCTAATTCTAACCATATGGTAAAGTGTTTCCGTAACACCTTTGGTGTTGTGACCATTTTTGGTTTCAACATCTACCATATCACATCCACTGACACTAGTATCCTAACATTTAATATTAATGGATTTTAAATAGAATTCAATTTTTGATTTCCGTTTTAAAAAATCAGTTCCATCAAAAATAATTGGGGTTATACTAAAAAAAACTCGTTTGATTGACAACTTGGAAAATTGTTGTTAGGAAAATCGATGACTCTAGAGTTAAAATACCTGCTCTGATACCAATTGTATGATCAAAATTAAACCTAGAGGAGGTGAATAGGATTTATTGCAGTTTTGCAGAATATAAAAATTATCACAGCACAGATCATAGTAGGATAAATAAATACATAAAATAAACGACATAGAATTTACCCAGCATTGGCAAACCCCTGCTTACTGCTGCATTCCCTAGGGTTTCTACTATGTATTAAAAACAATATCATGTATACAACATCTGTGTACTCGCGATCCCCCGCTATTGTTCTAATCCTAAGCTTAAAACCCTACACTGATCTTTATCCCTAAGATTAGATTTTCCTAACTACAAACCCTATAGCTTAAAATCATAGTTTAATGAAAAACTAGAAATCTACACAATGATTGTAAAAATAAAAACACTTAAAAGAATAAAGCCTAAAACCCTTAAACAAATAAAAAGTCAGCCAATTTTCTTTTTCACTCCCTTGCCTTTCTATGGTGACCGAACTTGGGTTTTTCATTCTTTCCCAAATCGCGACTCTTCTTGTTGCTCTGGAAAAAATTCTCTGAAGCTCCTATTGCTTGATGCTTCTTGTCATTCGATTTGGGCTTGCTACTGATCGAAAACACTCGTGAGTTATTCTAATTTAAATTTCTCTTACACTCGAATTTGTTGCATGGTTTTCGATGCTTGCTAGTGAGGAAAAATGGTGTTATTTATAGAGTTTAAAAACCCTTTATTGCTCTGATCTCTCCCTTATACTTGGTTGTGATATATTCATGATATCCACGACTTTGTATATCTGGTAAATTGACTTTGTCGCTTCGTGAATTTCTTGGTGTATATACCAGAATGATTTTTGGAAACTCTAGAATGATTTTCATGCCCATACAATTGCTTTGTGATTTTTGGCAATTTTTTTACTGACACTTGCATGATATATGCTTGTTAAAATGTTCACATCTTTTTGTCGATTTCTCTAATTTGGGAAATTTCTATGAATAAATTCTTGCCGATTATATGCAAAGTTGGATATTTAAAAATCTTGCCAAGTATACCAAATTTGGTATTTTAACACTTTTTGAAAATGTGATCCCTTAAATCTTGGATCTTTATTATATTCCTTTGAATTGGAGAAAATCTAGCCTTAATGAATGCAAATGATACAACACTAGATTATTGGAACAGACAATATTTTTGATCTTGTGAAAGTATATGTTGCTGAATCTTTACCAATCGTACATCCACTTAGCCATTTCTAACCTATTGTATATCCTTATAGATTTGCCTTGATCCTTTGCCATGTTATTTTGACCAGTTGCCTTTGCATTCTTGTTTCCTCTCTTCCTTGTTGTTTGCATTTTCCACCATGTTCATGTTCTATCCATGCAAAGTTCTTGGCCACATGTTGGCTAGTTTTAAGGCTGTTGTAGCTTTGTCCATTCATGTGTGTAACTTGTTGTACCACCATTTGTTGGTGCCATTTTAATTCATTTATGGCCATTGTGTTACATCTGCTACAATGGGCATACATGGTTGTTGTATATCTAATATTTTCTTTCACTTAACCAGTCTATTGGCTTGTGCACCCAAGCATACCATTCGTGTTGCATTTGATTCATGTCACCACATTGTACTATGTTGAGCAGTGTTGGATTACACTTGAATCTTTTGAACTGTTACACCTTGCTTGGACTTGAACCCTTGTTTGTCTCTTGTTTTCAACCGATGCAAATTTGTCCCTTGGCAAACCTGGCACACATGTATGTGCACTGCAATGTACCCCTGGCTTTGGATATGTGTAACAACCCAGATTATGATGAACCGATTTTTTTTCAAAAATTCCAATATCGAAACCCGAGTTGGTTTGCTCTGGTATCCTGCAGAAAAGACAGAGACATGAAACATGTCAGTGTTTGGAAAACATCTCACAATGGAAGGAATAAAATATAATGTAATTAAAACATAATTTAACCTTAGTAATAAAACTGCTAAACCAGTATCCAAAGCTATACAGTCTCTGTCATGAACCTAATCTACGAATGTTGTGAGGAGGGGGGTCAAATCATAAGTCCTGTGTGATTGGATTTAAATTATACTTCTGGATAATCCTACATATACCGTTCAATTACATTTTCTAATTTATTGGGTTATCTGTGTAATTATCATTCAAGGATTACACACGTCGCACCCATCTACTCCCTAGTAGATTAACCTAATACGGTGTATATGTAGCTACCCCAAACTAAGGTACACCCCATAGTACCCTACTCGCACAGTCTCCACCGTATCATCGCAGGAATATAGCAATCCATAATCCTACGCCCGAATGTCGTACGGATTTCTGCACATATGTCAACGCTACGTCTGTAAAGAACCATTACTTCTATATTACGTAAGCATTCGGACTGCCATCTTTGAAACATTCGATCAAATTAGGTTCCATCCTCGAATAATGCCCTCTATTCTTATGATACACCACCCAGAGCGACATGAGTATACCTAGACTTTCCCACGTACGTATCGTCAATCGTTCTCGATGTCTATTGCCCATGTTCTCTATATGTTCGCCCGAGTCCCATGGCAGGGCTAATCAAGAAACACGGAACTCGGTCGGGAGCTTTCAGATATATGCTGATTGCAGATGCTAAGGTCTGCTTTTACAGTGGCTATGGTCCCACTAGACCCCTCCCTCAACTAATGAAAGGAACCCAAGAATATCAAGAATGAGAACTTAACCTCGGCCCCCTATTCCCTTCAAACCTATTGGCCAACCTCACCCATAACTAGATAGCAAAGTATATGGTCTTTTGGAGTTCTCCGCCTTTCCGCTTTACGTACTGACTGAAGATGGTAGGTAGACGATGAGTTCCTATCACAAAGCACTAACTTGTCTCGCCGAATCACGTTGGTCCATCTTAGTCTTTTGATTACCCCTTAATATTGCAATCAAGGCATACTCTTTGGTTCACCTATGCAGACCTAACCTCTGTGAGTACAAATGGATCATTTGCCACTCACAAAGGAATACCAAGAGTACCCTTCATACCCGGAGGCCGCGTGCATCTTAACCCAGTCTGTTGGAGCCTACAAAAATATCTAGATGGACATGCGCTCCTCTTTGTGTCTTTTGACACCCCGATGATCTACCCCTTATGGTTATTCATCCTCTAACGTATGGACTGGTCAAAGCGCCTCAGTTTTATATGTCATTAGACCCTACGTCTAACCATTAATCACGCGCTAGCGCCACCTCGTGAGTTTTCTCATTTAATTTGGTTATTCTCCTTCACGTTGACTTCCTTTTCAAGTTTACCAAGTTACCCTTGCTTATTAATTCAATTTATAACTTAACCCATTTAAGTTCATTAATTAGCCTATAATATGTTATTCTCATAATCTATTCATTATTCCATCCCATGGTTACCATAACATGTTCTACTTAAGTTATAATTAAGCACATCTTAATTCACAGATACATTGGTAAGAGAATAATTTCATTTTTTCCTATCATCCTTATAACTTATCTTTTTTCATAAGTTATAATTACCACTTGTCCCTAGGACAAGCCTACCTATTATCTTTCTTATTCAAGTTCATTCATAATAGGTTATTATCATCATTCCCCATTTTGGCATTAATTAAGATTAACTTAACTTTTCTCATTTCTTTAGCAAATTTTCTTAACCCCTACTCAATTCAACTGCTTCGTAACACCACTACAGATTTAATTAGGTTAAGTATTCCAATTTAACAAATTACCATGCTACCCATGTTACCCACTTAACCCCTTTTGTTATATCCATGTCAACCCTACATGTGTCGTCTTGATTATGTGTTCATTATTATTTATTTTGTTCGTAAACCCGCAAGACCTCTCACATTAGATTGTCGTTTGCGGTTGCTGGATATGCCAGGCGGTTCCGGGCAGACTTCTACCGCATCCGAATCTAACCTCGTGTCTTGACACCATTACGGGTCCAATTTCCACTTAAGACCTCTCACATTAGATTACCGTTTGCGGTTGCTGGATATGCCGGGTGGTTCCAGGAAAACTTCTACCGCATACCAAATCTAGCCTCGTGTCTTACGCATATAAGTTCTTATTATAACTTATACTCATAATTCAAATCTTGGATTATAATATATGTCAATTGCCCATAAACCCTCAATTCACATGTATGCTTATAATCCTAAAAACAGATTATGCCAATAATCCCAATTCAACTTATAATCCCAATTTCATGTTCATAATTCCAATTTAATTTATATACATAAATCCCACCCTAATTATATTCATAATTCCAAGCATAGTTATGCCCAATTCACCATACATGTCGCATTTCTTCTTACATTTAATTAACTTCAATAAAGTGAAATTATTCCAATTCTACCAATTGTTCATATTCATTGAAGTTATGCTCCAAAATTCCAACCTATCAGTTTTGCCCCAAATTACCTAACCTTAAGTTGCACTCAAATTATAGTCTTGCTTATTCATGTCCATTATTAATCCACGCACTTCCCAAGGATCCGAACATACTTAATTGTTCCAACTTAATTTGCACATATTTTCACTAATGTCCCAGATTAATATTTATAGTTATGCGCCAAATTATCATCATTCCCAATTTTCAGTATTTTATGGGTTATACAACAATTCCCCAATCACAGGTTTTGCCCAAAATCCATCATGCAAGTTATTTCAATTTCCCAAACATCCTTCCACTATTACAATATTGTTCGTACGTATGCCTTTCAATGAGATCTGGACTAGGCTCGAAGTTAGCCTAGTCTATAAAAATAAAAAGAACGGGAAGAAGAACATAATAGGCATTAAGTAAAAGCTATAAGATTTTGATTGAATTAAGCATTTTAATTTGGGGAATTGCTAAATGATATGCATACAATTATTCATAATGGTCATTTAAACCCACTCACATTAGATTGCTTTAATTGAATCAATTTATGTTTATTTTCTAACTTCTTTCTATGCATTAAATTTTCCCGTGTTACATTATTTCTTTATTGCATATATTTCTAATTTTCGTATTTAAATGTGTTAATGCTTTCCTGTTTCATGCACTTGATATGTTGCTTCTTTTTAACACATTAAATTGCTTGGTCCCTCTTTTTTTTCTATGCATGCTTTAATTGCATATTTGACATGTTTGGATTCTATATTCTTTTTCTTTTATTTGCATGACATTAATTCGTTTTTATTTAGGTTCATGCATCTACACATTTCAATTATTTTTATTTAGGTACATTCCTATTATTTTTAGTGCATGTATTATTTTCCTACAAAATTTTGAATTTCAAATAACAAGTATACACATATGCCCTTCTCATTTATTATTGCATGCAATTTTATTAATTCACCTTTTTACCATTTACATTAATTACATTAACGTTTCTCTTTATTAATTGTTTTCTCAACCATGATTACATGCATGTACTTCCTTTTCCTTTTTAACATTATTACATGCGCAATTGTATTGCATACTTTTTTCTCCTTGCATTAACTTCTTTTCAATATATATATATATATATATATATATATATATATATATATATATTTCATGCAATTCATTTTTCTTCATTTCAATGCACTTATATATTATTTATTTAAATTTTTCTTTAAATATATTTATGCATATAATATATGCATATATGCATATTTTTAATTATCACTAAAAATGCGGGGTGTTACATTCTCCCACCCTTAAGAAATTTCGTCCCCGAAATTTGGTAAGGGTAAAATCAAATGATCTCTCACATATTATACATCCATTATGTGTGCATCCAATTTTTGCAAACATTGTGCACATGTGCAAATTGAAATACGTCATAGTAGTGCATGAATGCCTAATTTGGTACCACCTATATGTATGCAAACTTTCAAAAACTCTTTCAAAACATGATGCTCACATCCTATATATACTTACAGTTCTATATGAATGCAATATTTTTTAAAATTAAAATACTTTTTATCCAAATTTTCCTACACTTATACAGAATAACAGCATAGTTCATCCAATTATTGCATCTAAAATCCTACCAACCATCTTTAAATTTTGAACTATAGGAAAAATCTAATTTTCTAAATTCGATTTCTTATGTCACAAAAAGGTATACAACGGAAAAAAAATTACATCTTCCGTTTTTCTTTTATGTTCCTTTTCTAATTGCACTTGGATTTCACGTAACTACTCTATACAAAGTTTCCTATTTTCCTATCCAAGCACAACTACATAAGAAAACTTTTTTTTTCTTTTCCCGTCATGTTTCGTTGCTTCTCTGAATTTATTGTTTTCTTTTAAGTTAGGATATTTTTCTTTCTTAGCTTATTTTACTTAATCCAAGGATTTAAGTTTATTCTTTTCAGATATGCCTTTCCATCCTACACAGCTACTACTAAGGGCCAAGAATCAATGACTATTTCACTAATGAAAAGTCCATACGTAAACTCTCAACGCTCGCATGCCCTTAACTATCTAGTAGTCACTACTAGTCCTTGCTCTGCTTTACTAGCCTATACTTTTTCTTTTTTGAGCAACAGTTCTAGTCTTTACAATGCATGTGCAATCTATGGGAATTTTCTAATATTCCAAGATAACCTTCGCTATTTACTTTATAGCCTCAAATTTCTCCGTTCTTTCTAGGCACTAACCCTTACCTACTTCCTTAATTTTAAAACGTGGTTTGGCCTCTCTTTTTTTCAAACATCAAAAATACTTTTAAGATTAAAACTTGAAAACATCATAAACTCTTTTGCCAAAACTTTTACAATTTCAAGTTCTTAAAAGCTAACAAGGGTTAGACTCATAATGGGCTTCCGACTTACCTAGGCTTTCCTAGACACCCCCACAAGGTCAATTCTCTCAACTATATATATTCCTAATCCATTTTCCTTTTTCTATTTAGTGGGCTCCTCTATGGATCTAGGTTTATATATATAATATTTATATTTTAAAATACAAATACGCTCACTCATTATCTAAATAAGAAATCCTAAACCTAAGCTCTGATACCAGATGTAACATCCTAGATTCTGACAGACCGAATTTTTTTTCAAAAATCCCAATCCATCGAAACCCGAGTTGGTTTGCTTTGGTATACTACAGAAAAGACAAACACATGAAACATGTCAGTGTTCGTAAAACATCTCACAACGGAAGGAATAAAATAAAATGTAATTAAAACATAGTTTTACCTTAATAATAATACTGATAAACCAGTATCCAAAGCTATATAGTCTCTGTCATGAACCTAACCTGCGAATGTTGTGAGGAAGGGGTTCAGAACATAAGTCCTGTGTGACTGGATTTAGATTATACTTCTGGATAATCCTACATATAATGTTCAATTACATTTTCTAATTTATTGGGTAATCTGTGTCATTAGCATTCAAGGCTTACACACGTCGCACCCATCTAGTCCCTGGTAGATTAACCTAATACAGTGTATATGTAGCTACCCCCAACTAAGGTACACCCCATGGTACCCTACTCGCATGGTCTCCACCATATCATCGCAGGAATATAGCTGTCCCTGGTCCTAGGCCCGAATGTCATACGGATTTCTGTATATATGTCAACGCTACCTCTGCAAAGAACCACTACTTCTATATTAAGTAAGCTTTCGGACTGCCATCTTTGAACCATTCGATAGAATTAGGTTCCATCATCGACTAGTCTTATGATACACCACCCAGAGCGACATGAGTGTACCTAGACTTTCCCACGTACGTATCGTCAATCGTTCTCGATGTTTATTGCATATGTTCTATATATGTGCGCCCGAGTCCCATGGCAGGGCTAATCAAGAAACACGGAACTCGGTCAGGAACTTTCAGATATCTTCCGATTGCAGATGCTAAGTTCTACTTTTACAGTGGATATGGTCCAACTAGACCCCTCCCTCAACTAATGAAATGCACCTAAGAATATCAAGAATGAGAACTTAACCCCGGCCCCCTATGCCCTTCAAACTATTGGACAACCTCACCCATAACTAGATAGCAAAGTATATGGTCTTTTGGAGTTCTCCTCCTTTCCGCTTTACATACTGACTGAAGATGGTAGGTAGACGACGAGTTGCTATCATAGGGCACTAACTGGTATCGCCTAATCACGCTGGTCCATCTTAGTCTTTTGATTGCCCCTTACCATTGCAATCAAGGCATACTCATTGGTTCACCTACGCAAACCTAACCTCTGTCAGTACAGACGGATCATCTGCCACTCACAAAGGAATACCAAGAGTACCCTACGTCCCCGGAAGTCGCGTGCTTCTTAACCCAGTCCATTAGAGCCTACAAGAATATCTAGATGGACATACGCTCCTCTTTGTGTCTTTTGACACCCCGATGATCTACCTCTTATGGTTATTCATCCTCTAACGTATGGACTGGTCCAAGCGCCTCAGTTTTTTATGTCACTAGACCCTACGTCTAACCATTAATCATGCGCTTGCGCCACCTCGTAAGTTTTCTCATTTAACTTAGTTATTCTCCTTCACGTTGACTTCCTTTTCAAGTTTACCAAGTTACCCTTGCTTATTAATTCAATTTATAACTTAGCCCATTTAAGTTCATTAATAAGCCTACAACATGTTATTCTCATAACCAATTCATTATTTCGTCCCATGGTTACCATAGCATGTTCAACTTAATTTATAATTAAGCACATCTTAATTCAAAGATACATTGGTAAGAAAATAATTTCATTTTTTCCTATCATTCCTTATAACTTATCTTATTTCATAAATTATAATTCCCACTTGTCCCTAGGACAAGCCTACCTATTATCTTTCTTATTCAAGTTCATTCATAATAGGGTTTTATCATCATTCCCCATTTTGGCATTAATTAAGATTAACTTAACCTTTCTCATTTCTTTAGCAAATTTACTTAACCCTTACTCAATTCAACTGGTTCGTAACACCACTACAGATTTAATTAGGTTAGGTATTCCAATTTAACAAATTACCATGCTACCCATGTTAACACTTAACCCCTTTTATTATATCCATGTCAACCCTACATGTGTCGTCTTGATTAAGTGTTCATTATTATTCATTATGTCCGTAAACATGCAAGACCTCTCACATTAGATTGTCGTTTGCGATTGCTGGATATGCCGAGCTGTTCCGGGCAGACTTCTACCGCATCCTAATCTAACCTCGTGTCTTGACACCATTACGGGTCCAATTTCCACCTAAGACCTCTCACATTAGATTACCCTTACAATTGTTGGATATGCCGGGCGGCTCCGGGCAGACTTCTACCGCAGACCAAATCTTACCTCGTGTCTTAGGCATATAAGTTCGTATTATAACTTATACTCA
Organism: Allium sativum; assembly: GCA_030737875.1. Classification (NCBI taxonomy): domain Eukaryota; kingdom Viridiplantae; phylum Streptophyta; class Magnoliopsida; order Asparagales; family Amaryllidaceae; genus Allium; species Allium sativum. The sequence continues at coordinate 192,287,186 of CM060922.1, read as the reverse complement.
TAATTCAAATCTTGGATTATAATATATGTCAATTACCCATAAACCCTCAATTCACATTTATGCTTATAATCCTATCAACAGATTATGCCTATAATCCCAATCCAACTTATAATCCCAATTTCATGTTCATAATTCCAATTTGATTTATATGCATAAATCCCACCTTAATTATATTCGTAATTCCATGCATAGTTATGCCCAATTCCCCATATATGTCGCATTTCTACTTACATTTAATTAACTTCAATAAAGTGAAATTATTCTAATTCTACCAATTGTTCATATTCATTGAAGTTATGCTCCAAAATTCCAACCTATCAGTCTTGCCCCAAATTACCCAACCTTAAGTTGCACTTAAATTACAGTCTTGCTTATTCATGTCCATTATTAATCGACTCACTTCCCAACTATCCCAACATACTTAATTGTTCCAACTTAATTTGCACATATTTTCACTAATATCCCAGATTAATATTTATAGTTATGCGCCAAATTATCATCATTCCCAATTTCCAGTATTTTATGGGTTATAAAACAATTCCCCAATCATAGGTTTTGCCCAAAATACATCATACAAGTTATTTCAATTTCCCAAACATCCTTCAACTATTACAATATTGTTCGTACGTACGACTTTCAACAAGCTCTGGACTAGGCTCGAAGTCAGTCTAATCTATATAAATAAAAGGAACGGGAAGAAGAACAGAATAGGCATTAAGTAAAAGCTATAAGATTTTAATTGAATTAAACATTTTAATTTGGGGAATTGCTAAACGATATGCAAACAATTATTCATAAGGGTAATTTAAACCCACTCACATTAGATTGCTTTAATTGAATCAATTTATGTCTATTTTCCAACTTCTTTCTATGCAATAAATTTTCCCATGTGACATTATTTCTTTGCTGCATATATTATTTAAATGTGTTAATGCTTTCCTGTTTCATGCACTTGACATGTTGCTTCTTTTTAACGCATTAAATTGTTTGGTCCCTTTTTTTTCTATGCATGCTTTAATTGCATATTTGACATGTTTGCATTCTATATTCTTTTTCTTTTATTTGCATGACATTACTTCATTTTTTATAGGTTCATGCATCTACACATTTCTATTATTTTTATTTAGGTTCATGCATTTACACATTCCTATTATTTTTAGTGCATGTATTATCTTCCTACAAAAATTTTAATTTCAAATAACATGTATACACATATGCCCTTCTCATTTATTGTTGCATGCAATTTTATTAATTCAACTTTTTACCATTTACATTAATTACATTAACGTTTCTCTGTATTAATTGTTTTCTCTATCATAATTAAATCCATGTACTTCCTTTTCCTTTTTAACATTATTACATGCGCAATTGTATTGCATACCTTTTTTTTCCTTACATTAAATTCTTTTTAATTTATATATATATATATATATATATATATATATATATATTGCATGCAATTCATTTTTCTTCATTTCAATGCATTTATATATTGTTTATTTAAATTTTCCTTTAAATATATCTATGCATATAATATATACATATATGCATATTTTTAATTATCACTAAAAATGTGGGGTGTTACAATATGTGCATATGTTACTCCATTTGTGATTATGTGCACCCTTATTTTGTGCACTAATTTGTGGCTTCTTTGTACTAGTGAATTGATGCACACATGTGTATACTGTCATGTTATATTTTTGCTTCTAGATTCATGTTGCACCTGAACATGTGTACATTGTATTGTTGAAATTTTCTTGTTCAGTGCTATGCCACTGTGTGTATGCATGGCTTGGCTGGTTCAGCTTGTATGAGCATGTTATTGTGGCTTGTACTCTTTGTTGTTGCCACTGATCATCATGCACATGCTTGCTTTGTTGCGCTTGCCACTTCATGCCTGGCTGCATATGCATGTGATCATGTATGCATCACCAATATTTTTATGCATGTTTGTACCAGCTTGATGCTTGGGCTTTAACATGCTTGATGTTTCTTGTATATGCAAACGGATTTCTAGCTGCACCCATGTGTGTGTGGCTTTGACCATTCTGGACATTTTCTTACTTGTGCATTCTGAAATTACTTTGTCGTATTGATCCTTGTATATGCAACTGTAGTATGCTGCCTTGTCATTTATATGCCATTGAGAATGCTTGAGTTTTGTACATGTTCACCTGAAAATAAGTGTATACATGTGCATATTTTTTTTTACATAAATCAGCAGACCACTATACGTTGTGTCGTGGCTGGTCAAGATCAACAGACCACAAATGTGAGTCGAGGCTTGTCTTGATCAGCAGACCACTATAGTTGTGTTGAGGCTGATCTGCTAGCACTTGTATTCGGTCAACATTGTGGTATTTATAGTGAATCACTATGAATATCACAGGCAGTCTAGACTCAAGTAAATATATATACATATTAGACCAAGTCTTGAAAGATGATGAGAAACACACCAAAATTCTAAGGCAAATAAAATTTAAAATAAATTTATATTTTTCTACATATAATTCTATTTTTTTTCTTGATTACTATGTGTGTTTCTGTTATAGGTATATAGGTGACTGGACTGGACTGGAGCACAAAAGATTTAGTGTGTGTCTATGAATGTATATGAGTATGTATTTGAAACTGAGTATGTAACTGAGTGAATCTTAGAGAAATGAGAGTTGTAGTGAGGAATGAATATAATGAATGTAAATGTGAACCGAAAGTGTTATATCACAGTGAGATGTACAGTAGTGGAGTTAGAAATGTGTACCAATTCAAATGTTGAAATATAATATTTACTTGAATAAAAATACTATTTGAATATTAAATTTTGTGCAATAGCATTTTATTCAAAATAAATATTTGTTTCTGTATGAGATGAAATATAGAATAGTACAATTACAGACACTCATATATGTTTGTTATCATTAAACAAAAAATCATGTTGTTATATTCAACGGTAGCCACCAAATGAACTTCAACTATAGGATGAGCATGGGAGTAAGTTGAATCTATTTAGGTTTGAGGCTGGACTTACTAGTATCCCTTCCCTTTACCAATCTTTAGAAGGACAAGATTTATTATCTAGTCGTGTGGGAAAGCTAGTTTATTTTGATGAAGCAATTGAGCATAGAGGTTGTTTTGTTTTGCTCGTGTTTTGATAGTGATTAACCTAAGAAGGTGCTCCCTATACCTATCCCAATTTATCTATCAAATCATGTTATAGGTCATGTTACCTTTTCTCTAGAAACGTCCTATTTGCACTCTATGTTGTTCATTTGGCCATACTGATATCGGTTTCACTGCCGTTAATCCCTTGGATTCCTTTGTCCATGAGATATCTCTTCTTCCCCTATGTAATGCGGGAGTGGAGTGTTAAGCCACCCACTCCTCCTACTATCCCTACCCTCCATTATATATTGTCACTAAGGTACCAGATCTGTCACATATTTTTGCTTTCCTTGGGCCTCCTGAGATCCCCCTAACTCCATCAGAACTTCCACTCCGACTTTGGCTCATCTCATACGTTCTTTCTCGCTAACTTCCTCATCTATTGGTAAGGACATTAATGACCTAAACGATGACCAAGAATTCGATTTCATCGGAATGTGCCAATGACTTCAGCTTTGACCTGTAGATTTATGTCCATATAGACGGATCTTCATTTTGTTGTATCTTTTCTTGTAGTATTTTCTTATTTTTGGTTTAGATGTCATGCACATGTGTAACACACTTGGTTGTAGAAGATAGGCAACTAGTTTATATTTTGTTCCTCACTGCACTTATTATTTGCTATAGTAAAATTGGATGGACCACTTTAAAAACTAGTTAGCCTTGCCAAAAAATTATATACGACTGTCATTTGGTTTTGAAATATTAGTACGAAGTTAAAATTTTCTTTTTTGTAGCCTTTTTTCATTTCTTAATTTATAAATGTATAATTTTATGTAACTATGTTGATTAAAAAATAAAAGAACATAATACAACAATAAAAGTAAATATTTTTGACAAAAAATGTAACACCCCATAATTTTATAATACATTAACATGATAAACTAAAGAATAATTAATTAAATATTGGGAATTAAGTAAAACGGACTGCACCGTTGCGTTCATCTAAGAATTTTGCTTAGGATAGACCCTAAGTTTGCGTAAAACGGACATCGTATGAAGGAGTTATTAAGCCTAGAAGTTTGTGTATGCATAAGAGAATTATATATATATATACATAACCAAGTCAAAACCGTTCAAAATAATTCGAAAACTGTAGCGGGAAGTATGGGAGGGAAATCCACCCATTGGGGGTGTGGGTGTGTCGACCCATGGGTCGACACCCACACAGGGGTGTCTACACCCCCAGATTCGGGCGAAATTCATTTTTGCGTATGTGGATTGAATTCCTGGCTATATTCATTGACCATATGCTATAAATAGGACCCTAGACCCATTGTTTTATTCATTCAATGGCGACGACAAGGTGCTGCTCCAACATAGTTTGATCTAGCCTATTCTTCTTTAACAAATAAGTTATTCAAATTCAGAGATCTATTCTACAATAGCTACAATCAATTCTTCTGTTTCTTAGATCCAATCAAAGTAAGTCTACGTTATTTTTAGATATGAATACTTAAAAGTTATTTTTGATATGTCCATGAATTGGATCTAAGCTTATGACTAATTGAATCATATCAGATCTGCCATAGCCTGTGTATCTAAGTTATTTTGACATGACTATGAATTGGATCTAAGCCTTTGCCTATTTATTATGTCATATCTACCATTATTTCTACATCTAATTCACTAATTAGATCTCATCATGCTTGTTTATGATCATGACAATATGCCAAATCAGTTCCGTTATAACATGTTCATCAGATTTGTTCCTGTATACCTATCTTGTCATCTGCCCAATTTTGTCACTATATGTTTATTAGTTGCTATGTCTATTCCTGCCAACATATGTCGATCTTGTTCTTATGTTTGCTCTATTCTCTTCCCTTCTTCTTTTCCCTTTTTATTTTATGGCCAGGCTACCCTCGAGCCTAGGCATGCCACCGAAATATGCGAACGTGTGGAATTGGGAACGAGGGGAAAACGTTAAAATTGGGACATAACTTGTATTGGGAAATTTGGGCACAACTTGAATTACATGAATATGGATTTGGGGCATAAATCAAATTGAGATTTAGATCTTAATTTGGGGCACATAGTACATGATGAATATGACTTGGAAAAGGGACATGAAAACCTATAATGAAATAGGGACAATTGTTAAGTAGTGAAAATGCCTAGATTTACAGTAATTAGAAACTGTAACCGCATTTAGACACGAGGTTAGATAACACTTGCGGTAGAAGCCTGCCCAGAACCGCCCAGCATACACAGCATACACAAGTGGTAAATCTAATATGAGGGGTCTAAGTGCACAAATGAACATGTAATGGTGCTAAGACACGAGGTTAAGTCCGACTTATGGAAGAAGTCTGCCCCGACCCAACCAGCATATCCAGTATCCACGAGTTGTAGACTTAGGTCTAATGCATAAACATATAATGTATATAAAAGGATAGAAATAAATGGCACTAATTGTTATTATTGAAAATGAATTGGAATAAACGGGGAATGAGAATAACTTATTGTAGTTAATTACATTAAGGAGAATGTTATATAATAGGTAGACTTGTCCGAGGGACAAGTGGAAATTATAACATAAGTTATAATAAAAGGAAGGAAAACTTATCAGTAAACCTTAGTTAAGAGAACTAAGTTAATAAGAAAACAACGACAAGTTGTAGTGACATGTTAGACAGAAAACGGGTGAATTGAGATGAAGTATACTCAATTACATATTACTTAAAACATGTTGTTGTAACTATGGAAACAGACAATGAATAATTGTGGATTACTTCGTTAATCAAAATCCGGGGATAATAGAATGTGGATTACAATCTAGAGAATAACATGTGATGGGCTTATTAATAAGCTTAAATGGATTAAGCTGTATATATATGAAATTAATAAGCAACTGGAACTTGGTAATTTGAAAAGAAGTCAATGTGAATGGGGATATCCTGTTAACCTGTAATACTTAACCTGTTTGAACCCATAAGGATTACATGAACATGTTAACTTGAGTAGGAGTTAAGTAAACTTGCTTGAAAATAGTGTGAGGGTTAAGTATATCTTGGGGTGGTGGGTAATATTTATTTATATATAGGCCCACAAACTAAACCTATGGGGTTATGCAATCTTTTTACACTGGTAGGGCATAACCAGTGGGGTTATGCAATATTGTTACATTGGTAGGGCATAACCTATGGAAATCCTAGTAGTGGGGATGCAAGCCTAGGGGGAAGCTTGTATCATCTTATGTGTGGGACCCGTTTCAGTCAGTAACCCATATATAGGTATCAAACCGAGTACTCCGAACTAGGTCGAAGTCGGGGCATGCTTACTGGGTTGATTATAAGATATCAAAAGGTGGGGGACTGTGTGGGCGGTGCATTCCAATGGGGTCATGTGTGTGCATGGGTCCGGACAAGGGAGGCTAAGACATCGTGACATCAGTAGATATTGTTGTGCATATCCTGTAAACGAAGGTTTGCCAGTGCAATGAGTGATACATCCTATTGTGGGGCTAGCACGGGGTATCTATGGAGTGGGGAGCCGATCTATTGGGGTAGTAATTAGGGTACATCTAGACTCCGGTATTTTTAGGAGCCCGTTATTATCCTTAGGAGTAATTCCGGTATGTTAAGTTGGGTTGTCTGTTATTATATGGGGTAAAACCTCTCACTAGAAGTATACCTAAGTCTACCTTCTTATACTTGTTGGAGATCATCTTGTTCATATGATACTAGCATTGGTGCAAAGAAGCAGAGAGAAGTATTAGAAAAGCGCTATACATATATGTTCTATTTGGTTTATCCGGTTTACATTTTCATACCTGCCTTATATGATGTTATCCCTCTTATCCAACTTATATGTTTGTCATGATGCTTTTACTTATTTATAGGCTAAAAGTAATTGGACTTGCCAAACTTTATGTTTGACCCATTTTGTTTCCTCTTCTTTCTCTTCTGCTTCCCCCTCAGGTTATCAAGGTGGGAATACTCAAGCTTGACCAGGATTCTGCTTTCATTCTGCTTGAAGTTGCTTAGATGTACTGCTTGATTTCTTATCTTCTCTACTATGGCTATCCTTTTGGGGATTATGCTCTTTTCATGTTTATTGTACTATGATGATTTTAGTACAAGACAGAAGTTTAAAATTGATGTATTGGGTTTTATGCATTTCAGACTTGTGATGTAACTATGTTTTGAACCACGATGTTTTATGCTTAATAAAAGTTTTAAATTCCGCTGTTATTTTATATTTGTCTTGTAATATTTCTGTTTCTATTTACCAATAATGCTCCACGAAACTTAATGCATTCTCTTAATGAGTGACATTGACGGACGTGGGGTGTCACCAAAAAATTAAAATTCCATTTTAATATAAAAACATATATTTCTTTCCAAACAACATTTACCTTTCACGTTTATTTCAAATGCTCCTTTTGTGTTCTCCTTCTGTCCTATATATGAAAGCCGATAAAATTTAATTTTAAACTTTAAATAATTTCAGAATTTCTGAATTTTTTATTCATTCTTGAAAAATTAATTTTTTTAAAGTGTAAAATATTATTATTAATTATAATATATCAAATATTTAATTATAAATTATACTAGTTAAATATTTGTCTCCTATTAATTATTAAATATAAAAATAATAACTAATTATAAACAAAACCTATTAATTATAAATAATTTATTTTCTGACAATGCTGACCGGCTTTTTAGGTGACCGCAAACACCTTTTTATTATAACCAATAATAAAAAATACAAAAGAAACAGGTGATTGTGGTTGACAGTCAGCACTTGGTTTTTAAGGTGGACCGTCCACCGCATACAGAATTGAAGTGTTCCATCCACTCTACTTATACAGGCTTATAGGACTGGAGCTAGCTAATTACTAGACTATAACTAAACTCCACGCAATGAGTTAAATACATATTGCTGGCAAATAAATAAAACAGAAAAACTGCTCTACATACTTCCTGTGCCCGAAACAATAACTTTACATAGTGTCAGAGACACTTATAATCATATAAAAAAAGCAACCTAAGTGTCAGTAGTAGGAGACCTATAGCAACATCACATTTCAATCCATAGTGCTACTGGGCATGAAACTAAGGGCAGACCCAAAAAGTAAAAAGAACAGGGCACCAAAATGCTGAAGATTGACGACGAGAGCATTGCCCTTCCATTCCAAGATCACAATGAACAGACACGCGAGTAGCAAAAGACATGGAGGGTACTAAAAAACAATCAGCAACGATGAGAGGGATTCTCTTCCATGTGTTACTTTAGAGAATTTTCACGCAGACTCCAAGATAGCAATCCAACTCAAACGTGGTCAAGGCAGTATACTTGCCACCGTCAAGACTCGGTTGTCATTCACCCATAGCAAGCTAATATCTTTGTCAAAGACATCTCATGTATAGCCGACTAAGGTTGAAAATAACCAAGCGATAACAGTGACAAATATAACTGCAAATAACATAAAGTCGATTCCAAATCCAATAGCCAGGGAGAACAAACGAAGCACGCATTCAAAACACAAACAACATAAAACACACATCTGTAAATCAGAAACAACCTACAAGACGAACTTCACAGTAGAACATTGAACACCCAATTGACAATAAGGAACCATCACAAACTAAAAAAGCCGAAACGCGAATCAATTATGGTAGAGGACGTTGCTGCTTACCATGAAGAATCCATGTAGGCATCGACATCCATTCGAAAGCCATAATAATCAGTTAAATAACTCGTATTAGTGAGTAGTTGCTTGAAATGACTACATCGCAAGCGTGTGGAAGGATTACAGATGAATATTTATGTCAAAAGGGTTTGAAGAGATGAGGCGATTAAAATTAGGGTTAATCTGGATCTGAGATCATTTCGTAGAAAAGCTTCAAATTGAAAAAGTTGGAGCGGTACACAGTGGGGCTACGCACGACGAAAGCAGGGTTTGAGGAGGAGAGAAAGTAGTGGAAGATAGAAGGTGCGTGATGAAGAAAAATTGGAGATAACCTTGTCGCCATTTACAATTCTCATGGGTATTATTTTGTATTACCTTTCTGGGCCTTTTGGCTAAGATCAAGTGTAGTATCTGTTCTTTTCTGTTATTATAAACAATTTATTAATGGTCATTAGTCATAGATTATAATTTTTTAAGTGGAAATTTGCGTGAGTGGCTTGGCTTACTAGTCAGGTCCAATTAGTTTTAAGGACGCAGGTTTAAAACAGTTATTTTCCAAGCCAAAATTGATCGTTCTCTTCTTAAATCAAATTTACTTTCAGTTTTTTTTCATATCAAACAAAATTATTTCTTCAGATTTCACTTAATCTTCTTAGGCGATCTTCTCAAGCATTCTTTTCAGGCAAGGATTGGTCTTGAGTGTGCGATCGATGCAGGAAGGCGACGAGGTATTGAGGTGAGGTTTATGTCAGATCTGAAATATACGCTTACGTAAAATGGCGATTTCGGTTCATATCAGATCTAAAATAAAATGGCGATTCTTCACGACAAAAGACATGGTGAGCTCTGAATGATTTGTATCAAAAAAATGTGTTGCTTAGTGTGATTCTCTTTAAGGTTGGAGCGTGTTGCCCTTCCTTCTGTTCGATTCATTGACTTCATTTTTTGTAAGTTACATGAATTGTGTAATTACCTTAATATGCTCCTAGAAGTGAATCAACTCTTGAATATAATATCACTTTTATCTTAGTTGATTTATGTTTGTGTGTTTATTCGAATTCGAAAAGTTTTCTAGCACATGAACATGCAAAATTTTGCTCTCTTTTTATTTTGTTTGGTTAGATGTGAACTCCATTCATGCAGGTAAAGTTCTTTCAAAAATTTCTGAATGACATTGTCAACACCATAGTTGTAGTTATCTTTTACTAAATGATAAAACTTGAAAGAAAACATATAACTTCTGTAAAGAGATAAATGCATTTATCTTTTTAAAATAATAAACATATCCAAATCATATGATTGTCTGAGTTTCTTAGTTGTAGCATATGATAAATTCACTTACTCATAATAATATAAAAACATATAATATGTATATTATATTGTGTGAAAACATGTAAATTGTTTGAAATGATAAATTCAGCTTTTAAACAAAAAGATGAATAATTTTATCTTTATGTTTTGGAGTGGAAGTGTTTTTCTAATATGCATATATGGTAATTTGTCTCCATGTTTAACTTTTAAACGTACAGCTAAGTAATTTTTCTATTATGTATAGGTGATGAATGCAATGGATGGTCATGGATTATGTGTGTTTTATCTATAAAAGATAATTGATTTTATCTTTTTTCAAAAAGTGGGACAGAAAATGATTTCTTATGTAGTATTTATGCTATTAGTTTCTAATTAAGATAAGTATTATATAGATATTTATTTGTTTACCTTTTTTTATGGGTTTTATTCATTTGTTATAGTTATGTTTGATTTCAATAACAATTGTTTTAGTACTCTTTTTTGAGTGGATGCTTCTATTTCTTTTGCTAGGAAAAAGATAATTGCATCTATCTTTTACTAAAAGATAAGTTACGCAGTACATCTTATTTTATCTTTTATTAAATGATAAATATTAACATGTTTATTTTTTACATAGAATATCTTATTTTATTTCAGATTTAATAAAGATAATTGCATCTATCTTTTACTAAAAGATAAAAGATAAGTTACATAAAATATCTTATTTTTTTTCTTTTACTAAATGATAAATCTTAACATATTTATTTCTTACATATAATATCTTAGTTTATTTAAGATTTAAAAAAATAAAACTGAACTAATCGTTTTATTCTTTCATTTTGTACATATGTGTTGATTTAAAAAAGATAATACAATTTTGTAACTAACAAATTTTAAATGTATAGTAGAATATCTTATTTTATTTTAGATTAAAAAATAATAATTCCATCTATCTTTTACTAAAAGATAAGTCTGACTGAATGTTTATTACTTTCGAAAATCTGCTACTATCTATTAATTACTAAAAGATAAAAGATAAGGCCAATCAAAAATATAATTGCATCTATCTTTTACTAAAAAATAAAAGATAAGGCCAACTAAATTTTTATTACGCAAACATTACATATAATTTAGTAGTAGATTTGCATGAGATTTGATTTTATCTTTTATCTAAATGTTTGTTTACAATTTTGGTTTTACTAAAGATAAAAAAAATGCATCAATCTTTTACTAAAAGGTAAAAGGTAAAAGATAAGGCGAATCAACAAACTTAAAGTCAGTACATACAACAAACTGAATGTTTATTTCTGCCTTATAACATTTGTTTCCTGCTTCCATTTTGTTGGTGTGTGATATTAATTATCAGTTTTTGTTGGCGTATGGACTAATTGGAAATTTATATGATGATTTGTGCTTAAAAATCTAAAAAGATTAAAACATTTGTCTTTTTCTTTATATTAAATAACAATTTTAAACATCACTTCAATTACAAGCATCATTGTAGTGAGATGATTTCAATTACAGTTTGGTTCATGCATTAAGTGTCTTTTTGCTATTTTTGTTACTGATGCATTATTATGAACCACTTAGTTTTCTTCATGATAATTACAGAAAACAAATGCAAAAAAGGAATATAAATGTAGCAAGTTCACTTCAAATGTACTGCTTATACCAATGCAAAAAAGTCCATATGTACCGAGAGGATTTGAATAATGTACTGCTTATACCGATTTGCATGACTCTTGATGCATGCATGGACAATTTCAAGGGCCATCTCATGACAGTACTTTCCTTTGATAGGATACGAGACATACTTACCAAACTTCTCCACTGTCTCCACATAACACTACCCCTTCAGTAACAGATTGCACGGAGGAGTCTAAATATACATAAGGGTTTCCATAACAAATTATATCTTTTTACTATCAGTGTAGACTCATACTAAGTTATATATATTGGCACTTTTATAGTGTATTTTTCTTTTGAAGCTGTTTGGAAGCTTTAGGCCTGCTAATGATAAAAAAAAAGTGGGATATTAATGAAAAGATAAATGTATTTATCTTTCTCAATTTTTTTCTTGTGAATTCTTAATTACGTTTTGTTTGCCAGCATAAATGATATGTCACCAAATTATTGTTTGTGTAAATATCATACTATTTGTGTAAGTGTAATATATTATTAGATTCCAATATACATTGCTGTTTCATTTGTGAATATAATATAACAGTATATATTGCTATCTGTTTTGTGAAAAAGATATAAGCATATATCTTTTTTTTCAGTCTAGACAAAATGATACTAGAAGTAGGAGGTATAAATGTTGATGTGAATCACAACCACATATAGATAACTAAAGCACTTGCCAAGTACAAGCAAAAAATAAGAAACTTCACAGAAAATCTTTTTTAATAAAAGATAAATGCTTTTATCTTTTTTAAAAATTACGTTAAAAATTAATATATTACTTGCATATAACTGTATAATTCAAAAAAAGTGGGATATTAATGAAAAGATAAATGTATTTATCTTTTTGTAAAAGGACACTTGTTATCTTAACATTTTTTTTGCAAAAAGCATAAAGATCGTATATTAGCATTAACTTAAATAACAAAGATAAATCTAATTACATACATAAAAAATTAACATTTTGATTCTTTAACCAACAAATAAAAGCAATTGATATTTCAAACAAAAGATAAAAGCATTTAGCTTTTTATTTACAAGATTGTAGACAGACCAGTACATCAACAATTTATTATCAGATGCAACCATGCGTTTGTACTTGGGGAAAAAAAATAAAAATCTGTATGTTTATTTATTGATATTGTATTGACTGGTGCAATAGTATATTAGCATACAAGCTAACAAGAAATTTCGTTTCGAATCAAACAATATCCATATAAAAGACAAACATATTTATCTTTTTTTATTCAAAGACATTGTTCAAAGACATAAACATATTGTCAATTTAAATACAAACTTTTGACTAAATCCTTCACAAACTCACTGACCATGTCCCTTTTACTCTTGAAGTCGGACCATCACAATAAAAAATCAACTACCTAAGTGGATTAGACATGCCTCGTACAACAAACAAACCACAACCTTTGGATGAAATATCTCCCCAAATTAGCTAACATCATCCAACCTACGTCAAATTTAGAGCAAAATGGCCTACCATCAACAACTGCACCCATGAATCCGAAAACGAATTGGAACCATCTGACGTCGTGAGTTCCCAAATCCCGAAGCTATTTCTGGTTGCTGATTTGCTGCTATCAAGTTGATTTGACAGAGAATTTTGAATTGAGATTTGAGAAATTAAAATTTGGATTTAGAAACCCTAGTGAATTACTGGATACAAACTTTTTTTGCTGTAAAATCAGACAAGAGAGAACGCCTGTGCAAGAGTGAACGAGAATAAGTGAACGATTGTCCTTAAAAATAATTATTTTAATCCCGTGTCCTAGAAATTAATAGTTTGATGAAAGTAGGCCTTTATGGTAAAATTCCCCTTTTTTATCCATTTTGGTTTTCGTTTATAAATTATGAATTATAAATCACGACTAATAAATTATTAAGTAAATATTCAACATTTTTTTATTAAATATAAATTATTGATTATTAAAAATATTGAATTACAAATGATTATATAATATAAGAATAATTTAAAATTGTTAATCAATATTTGTGAATTATCAAATATAATAAATTATTAAATAATATAGTAAGTTTACATTATTATTATAAATTATTAATTAATGAACTGATTAATTTATCAGGAAAATTATGCGAAGGACAAAATTAGAGAAAAATTTAGGCATAAGGACAAGAGGCCAAAAATTTAGTCATAAGGACATTTTTTAGTGTAAAATAGAAATTGATAGTGGGACCTAAATTCCTTGATTTACACTAAAAGTGTCCTTGTGCCTAAATTTTTGACCTCCTTGTGCCTAAATTTTTCTCTAATTTTGTTCTTGTGCCTAAAAGCCCCTTAATTTATTATACTGATAATTATTAAGAATAATTATGTATTATTTATTATTATACACTAATTATTATTTATAGTTATTATTTATTTAATATAATTACTTAGTATTTAATTAGATTTTGTGTTTCAAAACCTAGGGCCGCAAGTTTTAATGGTAGCCTCCAAAACTTCAATTACTCTATTTTTTCAGCCTTCGCCTTTTAATCCACGGGATTCTTCTTATCTCTCTTTTTTAAACGCCACCATATCTTCAAATAGCAGTCGATTTAAAATGGTTATTTTTGGCAAAATTTGAAGAATTCACGTAAACAACATCAGAAAAAACCAACTCCATGGCAGTCATTCTATAACACCCCGAAATTTTAACAATGCTAAAGATGATGAATTAAAGAATAATCAATGTGAAATACATTATTAACAATGAATTAAGGAAAACTTAATTTAATAATCAGAATTAAGTAAAACGGACTGCGCGTCCGAAATTCTGGCCAAGGTAGACACCTGGTTTGCGTAAATTGGACATCGTATGAAGAAGACTAAGGTTTGAAGTTTGTATACGCATAGAAAGAATATTTATATATATATATAGTAGGTTCAGAAATTAAAAAATGGGTCCAGAAAGTCGAAATTCGGTTCAAAATTCGAAATTTGGGAAGGCGGCAGATTTCCGGCCCAAGTGGGTCTACCCACTCAATGGGGGGTCGACCCACCCCTGAGAGATCTTGGCGAAATACTTCGTTTTGTATCTGGACACCTTTCTGAGAAAGATTCATTTAACCCTAGGCTATATAAAGGACCCTAGACCTAGGTTTTATTCATTTGAAAATAATGGTGACGGCGAAGCTCTACTGCAACGAAAATTAAAATGGCTTTTCTTCTTCTAAATCAATTCAAAGAAGATTATACATATTCGAAGATTACAACAACAAATTCAACGTGTTCTTCGCAGTAATTTGCATCCATTTCCTTCACTGTGAGTTCATGTTATTTTTAAATTTGAATAATTAAATAGTAATCATGATGCATATATAAAAAATTGGATCTTGAATCGGTGCCTAATATGTTCTTTTATGATATATTCATCAGATCTGTTCTTACATGTTTATATCGTCACCAAGTCTAATCTTGTCATAATATGCCCACTCAGTTTTTATGCCTATTTCTATCGTTATGTTATTGATTCGTTATTATGCCTGTTCTGATTCTCTTCTCTCCCTCTTTTCCTTTTTTATTTATTTTTATATAGCCAGGCTACGTTCGAGCCTAGGCCTAACGCTGAAAATGCGAGCGTGTAAAATTGGGAACGATTGGGAAAGAAATAATTTGGGACATAATCAGTATTGGAAAATATGGATCTAAATTTGGGCACAAATTTGGAAATATTTGAATACAGGTTTGGGGTTATACGTCTTGTTGGATCATATGAATTTAGGCATGCATTGGAATATATGTAAATATGGAATTGGGCATAAAATGGGACATGTCTAAATATTGATTTGGGGACATAAATTAGAACGAATGTGAATATGAATTTTAGGCATACATTGGAAAATATATGAATATGGACTAGGGACATAAATTAGAAAATATGTGGATTTGGGTTTGGGTTGTGCAATATATATATATATATATATATATATATATATATATATATATATATATATATATATAGAGAGAGAGAGAGAGAGAGAGAGACACACACACACATGCCTTAATTTATGACAAGGGAAAAAGTGTATATGGTGCATAATTAAAAGGTGAATTAAAAAGGGGGGCATAAAAGTCTACAATTTGAAAAGTGCATATAATTAAATATAGGGAAAAAGGGTATGAACACCTATAAGGACATAGGTAAAATTGGATAATAATGAATGCCTAGGATTACAATTAGAAATTATAATTATACTTATGACACGATGTTAGGTTGCATTAGTGGTGAAAGTCTGCTCGGACACGACCGGTATATCCAACAATCATTAATGTTGAACCTAATGTGAGAGGTCGAGGTGCGCAAATATGAGACGTGCTCAGACACGAGGTTAAGCCCAATTTATGGAATAAGTCTGCCCAGACCCGCCCGGCATATCCAGCATCCACAAATGATAGGTTTAATGTGGGAGGTCTAGCATACTTTAACCATAAATGAAAATAGGGCAATAAATCTTGAATACATAACCTAGTTGAATCCATAGGGATTGTATGATTATAAACTAAAGTTGGGGGTTAAGTAAAATTGGTTCAACGGTGAGTGGGTTAAGTAGATCTGAGGGAGTGGGAAATATTTACATATAGGCCCATAAATTTAACCCGATAAGGTTATGTAATTAAAGACACCTAGTGGTATACGTAACCGGTAGAAATAAGGAAGTTATGTAATTGGAAGACACCTTGTAGGGTAAGCATAACTTTTAGAAATAATAGAATTAGATATGAGTAATAATCTGCTAAGTAAACAACGATAAGTTGTAGTGACGGTGTGAATTGAATTTATGATTAAATGAGAAAGAATGAGGAAAATTTGTAAAATAAACAAGTTATGTTTAATCACAAATGGTAATTGACATGTTAATTAGGAAACATGTGAATTGAGATGTACTTAATAACGTATTAAGGAGAACATGTTATTGTAATGATGTAACCAAGCAAGAATATAAAATAGATTGTGGAATACAAACATTGGGCCACAATATAGAGAATAACATGTTGTGGGCTTATTAATAAACTTAAATGGGTTAAGTTATATGACTGAAATTAATACGCAAGAGAAACTTGGTAATTTGAATAAGAATTCAATATGAATGGGAATAACCAAGTTAAATGGAAACCCGATGAGGTAAGGAAAACGCGTAAAAGAATGTTTAGACATAGGGTCTAACAACATATTAAA
The DNA here is from genome assembly GCA_030737875.1 of Allium sativum. Classification (NCBI taxonomy): domain Eukaryota; kingdom Viridiplantae; phylum Streptophyta; class Magnoliopsida; order Asparagales; family Amaryllidaceae; genus Allium; species Allium sativum. The sequence goes on along the minus strand of CM060922.1, from coordinate 192,270,215 downwards.
GTAAGGCGCTTGAACCCGTCCGTACGTTTGAGGTGAATAACCCAACAGGGTAGATCATCGAGGTGTTATAAGGCATGACGGGAGCGCACATTCGTCTGATTGTTATGACGGCTCCAAAGGTCTGGAAGGGGAAGCATGCGGCTTCTTGAGATACGTAAGGTGCACCTAGTAGTTCCACTGTGCGGTGACAGATGTCTTAGGCTATGCTTGCAGAGGTTGGGTCTGCGCGTAACTACTATGTGGGTGGGCCTTGACTGCAGATGTAGCTATGCAGTTAGAATGCTGTGACGAGGTGACACTAGGGTAGTTCGACGGTCTCCTCATGAGGAGGCGGAGAGTCACGACCAAGAAGGATAGTAGACCGTTGGATATCCGTCATTGGTAGCCAGCGGGATGCGAAAAGACTAGAGCTAAACCCAGGATACCATTACATCTTTCACTATCGAGGTACAGGGTAGAGGGTAGACGCCACATGGATGTTTAGATTGGTTATTATCAGGGGCGATCGCTTAGCTCTTGTAGTCTTTACTAGTTGAGGGAGGGGCCGAGGTGGGGCCTTACCCACCATGGAAAACAGACCCTAGAAATATCTGTATTTGGAAGCTCTTAAAGGCGGCCCTGTACAGGTATGGAAAAGCTCCCGGCAGAGTTCTGTGTTTCTTGTTTATCCCTTCCACATAACTCGCTGCACATTAGAGGACATGCGATTGAGGAATCGAGCTACAATTACAGTACATATGTGGGATAGTCTAGATACATGCATATCTGCTCTGACTGATGTATCGTAGACTAGAGGGCATTATTCCGATAAGGAATCTGATTCGATCGATGGTGGCAGTCCGTATGCTTACATAGCATAGTAATGGCAGATATATTTGGAATGTAACATTGTTATATAGAGATTTGTACGTCACTCCGACATAGGATAAGGAACTGCGTTCATTATGGTGGAGACTGTGCAATTGGGTTACCATGGGGTGTATCTCAATATCAAGAGATAGCTACATATATTGTATTAGTTGAATCCATAGGAAAGTAAATGGGTACGATGCGCGTATAAGTGTTGAGTGCTATTAACCCAAGTAACCTAATAATCAAGAAAATGTAATGGAACGGTATTAGTAGGGATCATTCTATTTCTGATATACTAGTATCGGTGTGGTGCAGAGAAATTTACTTAAGAAGCACTATACATCCTGTTCATCTCATCTTGCTCAGTTCACACTTGTTATTGTTATCATTATCTTGTTCTTCCAGTTTTATGTTTCTGCCATGATACTTTTATTTATTTATATTTAAAAGTAATTGGACTCGCTAGACTTTATGTCTAACCCTTTTTGTTTCCTCTTCTCTTTCTTCCGTTCCAAAGACGACCCCAAATCCTGTACGAACGGAGACAAGGGTTATCTTTGGAATATAACACAGAAACAGATAATAGCAGAATAGAAATAAATAAATACACCAGATAATGAACAATATACTAGATAAGAGTAATCATCATAGTTACACAGTATATAGGATCATACTTAGTACAAATACAGTTCAGCTATACATAAATGTCAGCGGAAAACAAACATAATGTACAATAGGAGCTGAACAGCATAAAAAGAGATAAATGATAGAATCCATCTTCGGCTCCAGCTATCCAGAAAGAACCAGCTAAACCTGAATACAAGGCTGCCCGTGTAGAAAAGGGGCACCCGAGTTTGAAAGTGAAACAAACTACGAGTCAGTCATGGGACTGGTATGAGAAATCTACTCAACACATTTAATATATGGCTAATCACAGGACCACGCCACTTTCGTGGAACGGGTTTCCTCCATTGGACTGCCAGTGCTTTAAAAACAAATCTTTCTTTTAAACATCGCAATGCTTTTTATAAAAATGAAGCCATTATAAGACTCAGTTCCCATCACACAATGCAACGCAAACCGGAGGATAGAGTTTTTACCTTATAACGACCAAAATATGCTTGATACGAATAAAACAAAGGCATTTGATATTATTGCTAGTGTTTATATGTTTTGTAAACAATTTCAAATCATAACTATCAATCATAGACGGCATTAATGCCCCATACCACTATGTCTCCATATATATGTATACAATCAAAACCGCACAGTCACATATTTGGAAAATTGGATTTCCGTCATGAACCTAGGAAAAAGATAGTCCTTACCGAATTCGTGACTCTCTAGCCCGAGCCACAGGGCCCAGACTCAGGTGGACCCTTAGAGCGACAGGGCCGGTCCACCGATGTGGATTAAAATGGCTGAACAATGCGTTCCCCCACCCTATGGGGCGTAAACGAGCCAACGAATGACTCCATCGGACCCGGATCGTCTGATCTAACCGAGGCGCCTCGCAACAGCAACAACCACATAAGTCAAACTCGTCAGGGCGTGTAAAACCACTGACGCCACTTCTAACTAGAAAGAAACGCATGTCCTCCCTGAGGTCCTTTCTCCCGTTTTTGGTTCATACCAGGTGTGAGGCTCGTGATTTCACGTTATACACAAAGCTACGCCACACAGGCGGTGCTTTGATCATCTCCACAAGACTTTGCTTTTCAACAGAAGCCCTGATCATTTGCCACTTAGGCATGCCACACTAGCAATTCATGCCATGCGACTGATGTCCATCGATATACAACCTCTGAGCTCGTGCGTTTCAGAGAAGGGCATTAAGCAAAAGAATAAATTCTCCGCCGCCAAACAGATGTATATTTAACAGAGATCAATCAACACAGAATAAAATCCAATGTCAGACACACAGTCCATTCACAAGTCTGTTCTGGGTCTGAACGAAATCGGAGGCACTAAATACCTCGCAAACCCATCGATCACCACGTACGTCTGGACGATCACCACTCATTATCCATAATTCGGGATGCCTCCCAATCAGGACCTCGGTTACCATCCAAACGAGGTGAAGATCTCCGGTCTTCGACCACCGTCTTCCTCTTCGATTTCTCATCGTCGATTTAGTTACTTCGAATGGGATAAACCCGGTCTTTCTGAGCAACTCACGTATATAATAAACAAGTGCAACACTAACATACATACGCATCATTTCAATTCATTAGTCACTAACCGTCAATCAGTAAGAGAACGATTTCCCAAATATTAACCCCGACGGCCGAAACCAACATCAGATCAACACCCAGGAAACCATTTGACTTAGCCAACCTTCAGTTAATTTCTAAATCACGTCCATATCGTTTATAATATTTTATAATGATTTATCGCTATTTTTATTCATTTTAAAATAGCCCATTTATTTAAAACGACGCTTCGGGCCATAACGCGACTGTGGCGCTGTTTTTCTTCAGATTTGATTTAGACATATCTGAAAATCTAACCGTTGGATCTTCACAAAATTTACATCATTAGAAAGATCTTTTCAAAACGAATCCAACGGTTCCAATTTCGGGAAAATCCGATGGTCGGATCTTCCGGTATAATCGTTTGAAGTTTCGATTTCAAAATACGAACTTCAGCGTCGTTATTCGATTAAATATAATTACACATATATATATATATATATATATAATCGATTCTGGTGCTGTTTTTCTTCAGATTTGAATTAAACATTCCAGAAAATCCAACCGTTGGATTTTTACAAAGTTGGTGCCGTTGGAAAGATTTTTCCAAAGCGAACCCAACGGTTGCGATTTCAGGAAAATCCGATGGTCGGATCTCCCGGTATAATCGTTTGAAATCACGGTTTCAAAATACAAACTGCAGCGTCATTATTAGATATATTTTAATTCTGTATATATATATATATATATATATATATATCGATTCTTCGATTTCAAAGCTAAATTCTTTTCATACATTTGATAAAAATAATATTTTTATCTAACTGTCTTCTATTTCAACACTTCACTATATTCAACAATTCATGTATATAATAAAAATGTGATTTTTATTGTAAAACAATTCTTTTCAAAACACTATTAATTTATATTGTTTATATAGGTAATAAAAATAGGATTTTTATTATAAAACAATTTCTTTTAAAACAAGGTCATTTTACATAGTTCATATAGATGATAAAAAGCTGATTTTTATTATAAAACAATTTATTTCAAAATATGAATAACATTCAACACATGAATTTCTATTCAACGAATGAATATCAATTCAACACATGAAGGTTTTCTATAGTTTATATATATAGATAAAAATGTGATTTTTATATTTAAAACATGAACACCATTCAATACATGAATTTCTATTCAACGAATGAATATCGATTCAACACATGAAGGTTTTCTATAGTTTATATATATAGATAAAAATGTGATTTTTATATTTAAAACACGAACACCATTCAACACATGAATTTCTATTCAACGAATGAATATTGATTCAACACACGAAGGTTTTCTATAGTTTATATATATAGATAAAAAATGTGATTTTTATATTTAAAACACGAACACCATTCAACACATGAATTTCTAATCAACGAATGAATTTCAATTCAACACATGAAGGTTTTCTATTCAACGAATAAATATAGTTTCAGCAAATGAAAATAATTCAAACACATGAATATTATTCAAAATTTCGGCAGCAAAACGGCAGGGTAGTTAAAACCGGGACCGTCCCTAGTACGGCTCCTCGCTCTACCTTAAAACCTCGCGGTTTTTGACAATGGGGATCATGCATCTAGTTTGCATGCAGGCGGCATGTATATTTTTATTTCATTTCCACAAACTAATCCTATGTGGTTTCAACCAAATATTTCTCAACCACAAACGGGTATTTTTCAACCACAATCAATCAATATCAACCACAAACAACCCCAATCAACCATTCGCTATCAATCAATTTTCACACCAATCACAACCAATAAATATCGTCCATGGTTTGTGGACGAGGGGCGTATATATATATATATATATATATATATATATATATAGCAATTCACTTCTATTTCAACACATATATGATTTTTACAATGCATATACAACTTATACATCGAACGTACAACTTATACAACGCTTATACAAGAGGTGTACAACGCTTATATAACTCATACATCGACTATATAATTTATACATCGTCGTTTTCCATATCGTTTATAAATTAGAAATCTCACATTGGGTTCCACTCCACCAAAAATAGCAGAAGGCTCAGAAAAATACGCGGTCTCTTCTAGAATGTAGAAGACGTCCACACGAGTCCATTGTCTCTTGTTTCACTGAATTTCGTCAAGAAACGAAAAAGATATGATTTTTACAGTGAAATCAAAAACCGTAGCGCTTAGAACTGCTATAATATAGTTTATATTAAAATAGCCGCATACCTCTCTGATTTGTTAAAAACTAGGGTTGAGAATTTCGCGAAATCCGTGAAGCTAGAGGACGATCGGCCTTCGCAGCGTCGAAGGGCTAGGAGAGAGCTTCGCGCGCGTGGGGGAGTGGGCCAGCTCGGTGGTCCCTAGCGTTCGTGGCGGCGGCCTGAAACGCTCGACTTCGAGCTGCTGGTTCTTGCTGACGGCCGAACGAGGAGGGGCGAGACTAGGTCGGATTTGAAGAGGAGGGAGAGCTGGACAAAAACCCTAACTGGCGGAGGGGCTAAAAGTGGAGGAGGCGGTCGGAATCGGAGCTCGAAGCTTTGAAGAGCTTCCCGCCTTCAATCGCGACTGTCAGGAGAGAGAAAATAGGATTTTTCTTTTTTTTAAAAAAAAAAAAATTATGATTGGTCGGGGGAGTTTTAAAGGGGTTTTCTGACAGGACCACCAACCTAAACCCAACGACTGTCGTCCCTAGCGTTTTACCCCCATTTTGAACACAATGGGATATGTTTCGTAGGCCCATTCGACTGTTTCAGTCAGTTTTCTTTCAAATTAAAATATAAAACATTCAATATTCGATTTGAACGTACATTTCAATTTACCAGGGCCACAAACTGATTCGAAAAATTCCAGAAAAATAAATCTGGCTATGTTTTGACGATACGGTCCCAACAAAACTAGTTTCGTCGAATTCTGAGACCGTTTGCAAAAAGGCCCATTTCTGGTCGATCCAATTTAACTGTAATTGACCAAAACACGTTTTCCTTTGCCACGCTCGCATACTAGCTTCAAAAATTATGAAATTTGAAACCTAGCAATAACTTCACATCCCGTAACCAACAAAAGTGGTTTCATCGAATTCCGAGGTCGTATGCAAAATGGCCAATTTCACGGGCTATATAAATTTCATAGCGACCTTTCTGAAAATTCATTTGGCCATAACTTTTGCTTTCCGCTATGAAAATTCGATTTTTCAGATTCGTTAGAAAGGTATTCACTAACAGATTTAAATATTTTTGGTTTCGCTCAAATCCGTTTTGTTTTGCACCCGGTACAGTCCGACAAAGTTTGAATTCAATTTTTGAAACTGCAGCGCCATTTCAGGCCTTGATTATAATTAGAATTAATTATATTCGTTTTCAATTGTCGATTCAAACTCAGTTTTCATTGCTATTATTTAAAATATTTATTTTAAATATTTAAAATCCATTATTTTAGCCAATTTAAAAATTTTAAATTGGTTCAGATTTTCTGGGTCGTTACAGTCCCCCCCCCCCAGGTTCTCAGGGTGGATGTAGAGGCCCGTAAATCCGTACCAATTTGAGCGGACTAATATCCTACACCTTCAACTAAAAGTGCACGAAAATACAGACCTTTAATAGAAAGAAATAAGAGGATGATAAAATAAATTAGAAGAAGAAGAAGAACTGAACAGAATCAGAGTAGACACAAATCTCCCAGTGGAACGAAACATATATTACATATAGCATAACTTTGAAATACAATCTGAATTTGTATATATACATACCATATCAGAGTATAACTCATATACATCATAGTGGAAATAATCTCTTAATAACTAATGGTGAAGTCTCCTGCTTCGAGCTCCTCCAAATGTATCTGTAAAAGCCTGGAACACTTGACTACCCGTAAAAATTTAGGCACCCAAGTGCTTAGGGAAAAAGAAAAACAAAATAAACTCTGGGTCAGTCATGGGACCAGTGTGAGAAAATTCCAACCATATCGTTTAACTTTGAAAATCCTTTTGAAACAAAAGAATAATAGTAAGACCAGTGATATTATAATAATGTCTAATCAAGTAAATAACCAAATAGCAGAACGCTTGCATCTCACGCTCCACATATATAGTTTAAAATCAAAAACCGCATGGATCTTATTGGAGATTGGATTCCAACAAATAAGGTATGGGATCACCTTTCGATCAGTGTACTCTAGAGGGCATACACCTGGGTTCAACAAGAATGTCTTCCAACCCGACCTGTGACGGCCTGGAATTTCGCTCGATCTGAATCAGTCGTTAAACCGATCTGGACCGTTCGAAACCCCTGATCATTGAGAACAGGACAAATCAGAATCCACACAGAAGAACATTTCATTGCTATTACAACAATTCCATCAGAATACAAGAATATACAGAGTATAAATGAATAAATTACATTCGATAAATATCAGAGATTACAATAAATTACATAGCAGCGGAAAATAATACAAAGCACAACTGAAGGTGATATACGGATACAGAGCTTTCCGGATATCATTCCAGCTGTAAACCAGGATCCTGTGGATATAAATCTGCAAAACCAGAACTACTAGCTGCCCGTGCGGAAAATAGGGGCACCCAGAGTTTAGGTTAAAACAATAAACTCCAGGTCAGTCATGTGACTGGTGTGAGAACTAAAACAGTTATTAAAACTTTATTTTCAAAGATAGTAATTCAAGGGACCACGCCGTATAACACGGAACGGGTTTCCTCCCAAGAATACCAGTGCATAGAATAAACAACGCAATGCTTTTTCGAAAAATGAAGCTATTATAAGACCCAGGTCCCATCACACAATGCAACGCAAGCCGGGGGATAGGGTTTTCCCTTATAATAGCCAAACATGCTTGGTACGTTTAAAACAAATCATTTGATACTATAATAAGTGTATAGTGCCAAAACAATTTCAATCATAAATATAAATCATAGGCGACATAGCTACCATCTACTATGTCGCCATACTAGGCTCTACAAATAAAACCGAATTATCACGTATTGGAAATTGGATTGCGTCGTGAGTCGAGGCAAGGGGCAAGCTCCTCTCCGCATTCGAGACACTCTAGCAAATGCCTCAGGGTTACGCACTCTGGGCAACCCTGGATCTTCAGGGCCGGTTCTCACTTACGTTAGAGGATTAATTATGCCTGAACACACGTTTCCCGGTCCTTACAGATCTATAATCGAGGCGCCTCGCATTCCAACAACCACATAGGTGAAAAGTATATAAATGTCAGGGCTGGTAAGTCACTGACACCACCAAAGCTAGAAAGAAACGTCGTGCTCTCCCTGCAGTCACTATCCCGTTTTTGACTCATACCGAGGTGTGAGGCTCGCGAATTCACGTTATACACAAAGCTGCCACGTAGGCTGTGCTTTGATCATCAACCACAAGACTTTGCTTTTCAACAGAAGCCTTGATCATTGCATCTTAGCGTGCCACACAGGCAATTCATGCCATGCGACTGATGTCCATCGATATACAACCTCTGAGCTCGTACGTCTCAGAGAAGGGCGTTAAGCAAAAGAATAAATTCTCTGCCGCCAAACAGATGTATATTTAATAGAAATCAATCAACATAGAATAAAATCCAATGTCAGACACACAATCCATTTACAAGTCCGTTCTGGGTCTGAACGAAACCGGAGGCACTTTCCTCACATATCCATCCATCTCCAAGTACGTCTGGACGACCACCAACTATTTCCATCCTCTTGGGTGTACAGCCCAATCAGGATCGTCAGTTAATATCCAAACGATGTGAAGACTTCCGGTCTTCGTCCACCGTCTTCATCTTCGACTTATCGTCGAATCGGTTATTCAGAATGGGTATAAACCCGGACTTTCCGAACAACCCGCGTATATTAAAAACGAATGTTACACAAACACAACATACGCCTCATTCCAACTCAGAATATTCTTTTATTCATAAGATCGCATTTTTAGGGAAAGGTTCCCATTAATTTTATCCAAGATAAATTCTTTAAAATTTATCTTTTAATCTTCCTTTGGATGACATTTCAAACCAAATTATGGTTTTCTGAACTAGTCGAGATTAGCGAACCACACCGAAGTAATTATTTAATTTATTTCCCGATCCCAACCTATTCATCCCATGAAGCAAAACTGGTAATACTCCATATTTAACACCACGGTGTTATCGGTAAAATTAATTACCATTTCACGTTCAAATCTAATTAAAGATTTAACTATCGTTTCGGAGCAAAACTGGTGATACTCCATTCTCGCTTATTTCCTAAATTTGATAATTTAGATTATCCATTCCCATTTCAACCTAATTGCAGATTCATTAAAACTCCTTTTACTGGGTTAAAGAACTAGGTGTTATTTAAAACACAGTTCACGACAAACCCAAATCACATTATATTTATTATCGGGTTACAGAACTAGTGTTATTTAAAACACCATTCACGATGAACCCACAAATCAATTCTAGTTCAATTTAAATCAAATATATTAGGGATTCCGATTATTTAAAACCCCTTTTTAAATCTAATTTATTTATTTAAAAACAAATCGGGTTTTAAATTTAGTTCAAACTAGTTCATTTTGATAAAATCTATTTTTATCTTTTCAAATATGGAGTTTTTCACCCCAATTTTTCCCAATTCATTTCTTATGATTTTACATAAATTATTACTATTTTTAATAATTTTATCAAGGTCCGTACAGTCGATTTCCAACAATGGCCATCGAACTGCACTTACAGCGACCTTTTTCGAATTTGATTTGGACGTATCTCCAAATCCAACCGTTAGATTTCAAATTTCTAATATTCGTTAGAAAGCTCTTTTCGATACGAACCGAACGGTTCCGGTTTTAGGAGAATCCGACGGTCGGATCTCCCGTAAGATCCGTTTGAAATAAATGGTCGAAATTCGCGAACTGCCGCGGCGCGGCGCGTTCTTTTCAGGCCATTATATTATATATATAATATATATTTCGTCGATTTCTATTTAAAACGAATTTTATAAATAGTTTTGAATTCGTTTCAAAAACAATTTCAACTTCCATTTCAATTCAAATCAAAATTGAATTCTTCTTTATAAATTCGTTTTAAAATTCATTTCTATTCAATTCAAATTTCAATTCAATTTGAATTCATTTCAATTCGCTTTCAATTCAATTTGAATTCGTTTTATATTCAATTCATTTCGAAATCGTTTTATATTCAATTCATTTCGAAATCGTTATGTATTCAATTCATTTCGAAATCGTTATGTATTCAATTCATTTCGAAATCGTTTTATATTCAATTCATTTCGAAATCGTTTTATATTCAATTCATTTCGAAATCGTTTTATATTCAATTCATTTCGAAATCGTTATATATATCGTTCACGTCAAAATGGCGTCAATCTAATCAACACGGCTTAATGTATTTCTATTTTCAAATATTCTATTTCAAATATTTCTATTTCAAATATTTCTATTTCAAAATATTTCCATTTCAAAATATTTCTATTTATTTTTGTCAACATACGACTAATCTCAACGAATGAGTACTGTCCACGTGTGACTATTTTTGTTAAATTATTTCGTTCAACACATGACTAATCTCAACGGATGAGTACAGTCAACACATGAACCTTTATATTATATTGATAAAGATGTAAATTTTGTTATAAAAATATTTCGTTCAACACATGACTAATCTCAACGGATGAGTACAGTCAACACATAAACATTTACTTTATAATATATTGATAAAGATGTAAATTTTATTATAAAAATATTTCGTTCAACACATGACTAATCTCAACAGATGAGTACAGTCAACACATGAACCTTTATATTATATTATTCTTTATCTTCTAAATTGGAATGAGGCCCAATCAATCACCATATAAAATTAATTATATGGATTTTCATACAACATATGTATATAACAACATTGAAAAATAATCAACCATCAACCAAAGTGCACTACACTGTATAAGCATCAAATATAGATATATAACGCTTATAACAGCCTGTCAATCAATCGATCGACATGTTTAATCAATCAGGATGAGTGAACTTCATATTTCATCCCAACACCCGTGTGGGGTTTCAAATCAACAAACACAGATTTTATTCGTGCAGTTGGGCGATGTGTAAAATTTATCGACCCGATCAATGTCCTTCAAATAGGTGTACATAAACAAACCATCCGGTTTGTAAATGAATATTTATTTATTCACATTCACTATATTCATATTCACGTTGAAAATTATATTTTTAACGATAAAACATTTTATTTTAACATATGAATTTCTATTCAGTTCATTCTTTAAATAAAATGATATCCTTATTTTTCTAACATATTTTAGAAAATTTCGGCGGCATAACGACACGATACTAGGAACAGGACAAGGCCTAGCCTTATCCCCGGTCTAGTGAAGGCCCACGCCATTCACACATCAATCACATCAATTCATTTCACCACACCATTCAATTTTAATCAAATAATCTAACTAATTTTTGGCAATCAAACAAACAAGTCCATGGTCTGTGGACGATTGTGTCGGGTGCTACTAAGCACCGTCTGCATCCTAATATAAATATATAATTAGAAAAGAAAATTGAAGAGTGAGAAATTCTCACAGATAGCTATCCTAGCTCCACGGCACTTCATTGATAGAAATCTTCATCGCTATCGCATCTTCGTCATCTTTGTTGCCCGTAGCCACTACATATATAAAAATCACACATTTTATATTTTGATGTCTTTAAAATAAAATTCATGTTTTTATAATCGCTTCCTACATTTAAAAATCGAATTTTTATTATGCTATTCAATATATAAAAATCGAATTTTTATTATGCTATTCAATATATAAAAATCGAATTTTTATAATCACGCTATATGGATAAAATTTCTATTTTCACACCGTTTATATATATTAAAAATCATATTTTTAATATCGCCATTTCTATTTAAAAATCCTATTCAAAAATCAAGCTAATTTCATTTCAATAAAAAATAATTTCATAAAAAAAACAAAGCTAATTTCATTTCAAAAAGAATGTTAATTTCATTTCAAAACTATGCTAATTTTTTTTATATAAACTGATCTTTTTTCTACAATGCTATATTTTTTTATATAAAAACTGATTTTTTTTATAAATACTATTATATATTTTAAATCGGATTTTATTTAAACTGTTAAAAATAAAATAAAATAAAAACAGAAAATAAGAAAAATGTTAAACCTTTCTTCCTTCTGAAAAAAAAACTGGCCAGACCCCTTCGTATACTGTTCAACGCCTAGGGCATCGAATCGCCGTTGCCACCATTCGTCGGAGTTGGATCTGGCGTCGCCACGTGGTCGAGCTTCGAGGGTGCTGCCGCCGCTGTGGATCTTGGCCAGCTCGACGCCGCCTGGGGCGTGAAAACTCAGCTCGAGCGGTGGAGTTTTGAGAGTCGAAATCGAGAAAGTCGCCACTCCATCTTCGATCAACATGGTATGGACTTTAGGGATCGAGGCTCGTTCGATTTGGATCAGGAGAAAAATGGATTTAAAATCCTGGATGGTTTCCGCCGTGGGTTTCGAAAGGGGAGGCGGGTTTGAGCTGTTGACCGCCAGGTTGAATTTGTGAAAGGGGGGGGGTTGACCTAGCTAGGTTATATAATTATATATATATATATATATTTAATTTTAAATCCCATGAAGTTACTTTTTCGTTCGAACCCCAAATCGAACCCAACAACCGTCGCCCCTAGCTAGTTACCCTCATTCCGAACTCAATGGGATATGTATCGTAGGCTGATTCGGCTGTTACAATCAGTTTCCGTTAAATTTACATTTAAATCACTATATTGAATTTTAAACGTACATTTCAAATTACCGGGGTCACATACGGACTCGAAAAATTTCAGAAAAATATTTACTAGCTTCGTATTGATGATACGGTCCTAACAAAACTAGTTTCGTCGAATTCTGAGGCCGTTGGAAAAATGGCCATTTTCCAGTCGATTAAAATCAACTGAAACTGGTCAAACGCGTTTTCCTTTGCCACGCTCACATATTGATTCGAAAAATTATGAAATTTGGAATCTAGCAATAATCTGACATCACGGATCCAACAAAAGTGGTTTCGTCGAATTCCGAGGTCGTTTGCAAAATTCCCATTTTTAAGGGCCTGAATTCCATAGCGACTACTCAGAATTTTCAACTGGACATATCTTTTGATTCCCGCTATGAAATTTTGATTTTTCTGATTCATTGGAAAGATATTATCAATTAGATCCTATTGTTTTTTATTTCACTAAAATCCGGATTGTTTTGCACCCGGTACATTCAATTGAAGTTTGAAATCGAATTATCGAACTACCGCGCCATTTTCAATTCTATTTATAATTATATATAAATATTTATATTCTAACGACGACGTATATAATATATACGTTCGAATTATATTCAAAATAAATTTCTCGTCGATTTTATTTAAAATAATCTATTTTAAATATTCAAAATACGTTAAAATTATCGAAATAAAAATTTTAAACTGGCTCAGAATTTGCGGGTTATTACACGACCACACATGACCGACCACTCATTTAACTTGAGTGTATCGAATATATTGTCATCCACGGTTGTTGGCCATCCAACCATCATCCGAAGATACATAATCGAAAAGAAGAACAAATATGAATTTTCACTAGATCGGTGACAATACATCCTGCTTGGGGATGACCCAACTAGCCATGATGCCTGCCCGATTTCTGTCATTTCCCGGTTGTGAGGCTAGAGGCTATGTCTATCTTCGGAACATCTGATCACCATTCACTTCGAATGCCACATCGTCAAACCCATCAATTCACTAATCTATTTCCAAAAATATCATGAGTATAAAAAGCTAAAAGGAACGAATTCCTCCGCCACCAGACGTAATACCTTTAAGAGATCAATCGTACGTGATTTATTAGGTATACTCTGTTAGACACTCGTCCATACAAGTTGTCCTGGGACTGGACAAACAGAAAAAACACCATTCTGGAATAAAATGACCCTTGCATTTCACATCGTGTTCAATTGTCTTCAGCATAGTCTAATTCGCAGCACTTATGCCTATACGGAGTGGTTTTCGGATAATATATCCAACCGGCCTCTCCGTATTGACAACGATGGTCAAAACACTTCGATAGTCAGTTATATAACTATCGAAGTAAAAACAATCATTCATTCAAATGTACAACTAAACATCACACAATCACGGGCACTTTTTATTTAACATTCATTTGTATTATTCAAATTCTTACCATATATTTCTCAAACCCCATTTTATCCTTTTTCACACTTCTTGGAAAAACATTCCCTGTTATTATAAACTCTTATTCTCCCATGTTCCAGAAGATATACGTTGTACGTTTGAAAACATTTCCATTCTTTTTACATTCTTTATTTTCTACACTTGGATAATATACCCTATCTACATTGGAAAAAATATTTCCAATTTCATTATAAATATTTTAATCTGCCAAACGTTCACTTTTAAAACATTTTTCACTTTAAAATGCGAATATCATACCTATTATAGAAATCTGAACACCTTTATCAAGTAACTCTTTATTCGAGTGATAAATACCCTTATCTCCTTTACCGAAATCTCTTCATAATTTTATATTCCCATTCCTCTTTATAAACTCTGTTTCTAAGTCAACTTCTTGTCAATATCAAGTTTATAACTAAATATTGATTACATATCCTTATTCTAATCTATTGGCTTAAACTAAAAATTAACTATCCTATCAGATTATAATTCCTAAAAAAATTTACTTTAATACATTCGACATCGTTGAATTATAGTTCCAATTCCTAATAGTATTATATATAAAAATCACGCTTAAGCTTGGTCAACAACGTTAAGTTATCGCTACCACTCAAAAACTTGCAATACGCTGTAATATTCCTCTTTATAACTAATCTCGACATCACAGTCATGCTTAAGCCTGGTCAACAACGTTATTTTATCGTGATAGTTCAAATACTTGCAATACGCTGCTATATTCCACTTTATAACTAATCTCGACATCTCTTTCCATTACAAACCAACACCATCCCTCGATAATAGTGAAGTTGTTCAAGTTGGGATATTTTATTTACCTCTCAGACCTTGATCGACAACGTTCTCATCTTAGAATAGATATAAGCCCGTAACTCTAAACTCCTTATTACCTAAAATATTCAGTGACCTATATTTCTTACTTAATTTGAATATGGTTTTACGACACCATATCCTTATTCTGAAAACTCGGTTGTTTACAACTATTTATATTAAACATTAACTCTTCGCTTTAACTTCATTTCACAGTTATATTTATAACTTCTTTACCAAGATTCATTGATGTTCTTTGTCTTCTGACGTTTTACTTTTATTTGAATCATTATACTTAATTCAAGTAACATCTTATTATAAACTCCATATCCTCTTAAATGAAATCCATTTAAGAAACAATTATTTAATTAAAAATAATTAAGTAATATTTACTTTATCATTGCTGAAGTAACCAGTTTACTTCATCATTAATCTAAAATAGATTGGTTGCTTACTTTGCAATAATTAATTATATTAGTTCGATAATTATTTAATACTTCATTAATTAAAAAGGGTAATTAATAAGGAATCTTACAAAAAAATTATCAGTTTACCACTAAGTTATTTTCATTAGATTAATTGAAGACCAATTAATCTAAAAATCATTTTCCAAATAAACAGTTGATTTAATCAACTTCATTCCATCAGTAAACTCGTTAACTGATTTTAATTACTTCTTACCATTAGATTAATATAATTAATCTAATAATATATCTTAACTGTTTGCTTTAAAATAATTATCCAAATTATTTACTTATAGGAAAATTACAGCATCGTAACTTATTTCAATATCAAACAATCGTTTATATTTATTTTATAAAAACGAACTATAAATTACCAGCTTATAACAGAACTTCTACTATAGTTTCAACTTTGCTTTAGTTATAAAAATATAATTTTTATAACTAATTTCATTGATTTGCCTGACGGCCAATCAACTTCTTAACAAAAAGTTGGGTTTATTGTCGATTGCTGCCACTTTCTTAATCGATATCGTCTATTGATTTAAATCAAAATAACGATGAATTTCCATTCAACATCAATATCCACACAGGGTTTCAATGTCATTTGGGTTCAAATAGTGCGTATATAAATAATATAAAACAAACAGTACATATAAACATTGAGGAATCCGGTAGGGTTCCTCCAACCGGTTTTCTGCATCTACAGATGTTAGTCAACACAATTAACTCTAATTTCATACTAGGGAATATTATAATCGATGGAATCAGTATCCAACCAATGATGTGTACATATGCAATGATATATATATATATATATATATATATATATATATATATATTTCAACCAGTTTAATTGTAATCTACCTACACGACCATCACACATCATTCAACCATTATTATTAATATTAAAATATAATTATAATATTTTAAAATAGAACAGAGTTAGTGAATTTACTCACCATGCACGTTAACCGTTAAATAACGATTTGCGTCAGTTGATTCAGTCAGGCGTTCTATTTTGGCATTATTTCTAACGATCTCCCTTCTATCTCTCCCTTCAGTATCAAACGTGTTGTTCTCTTTCCTGAGTCCGATCCAAGCAAATCCTCCTTTCTACAAACAGGAACATTTGACACTTAATCACATTGAGCTCCACCGTCAACCGTTCTGGCCTTTTGTTGATATGGACTCATCTTCTTCCCTATTCCATTTCGGTGCTTCCATATATATTGAACCTGACTTCGTCTTTAAAGTGCCAAGACTTCATTCACTCCTTTCTTTTTCTTTTGAATGGAACTGGGCTTACCCATTTGCATCGGCCCGCTACCCTTATATGAAATTCACGTGCATCTCCGTAATAATTTGCTGCTCCTGTATCATATCTCCTCACATCTCATTTCTTACCCTTTTTCAGTTCTCACTGCTTTCGCTCTTTCAGTTCTATGCACAACTCGTTCTTCTATTTTTTTTCTTTTTCTTTTGGGCTTTATTCTTTCCTTTCTGGGCTTACTCAAATCGGCCCACCCACCAAGCCTTTAACCCGCCTCAACAGTTTTCTTTCCTCTCCAAGTTAAGTAAATAGAACCGCGTCCTCCTGTATTTATATAGCCACTGCCAACATTTTCTAAAACTTCCATCACTTCACGGAATAAAATATAACTCCTCCATTCTCGTTTCTTCGTCACCATTTCACTCTCCTCTTCTATACATGCCTTGTCACCGAAGCTGCCACTAATTTCCACGCCCACCAACATGCAGCCGTCCTCTCAATGTCGACCCATACCCACCAGCACAGTCCCCCAAGAATCACACGACAGATGTCCTTACCAAACATCACTAAAATCCCACAAACTTCACTCGCGGTCACTCTGGTTATTGCGTCTTGGATCCCACATGCTGCAGGAGCCACCCAGTCCATTATTCATGTATGAGCGTCATCCATCTCCAACGTACAACTCTGTCTTCCTCGTTTCAGCATGCCGCCATTGCCGATAATCATCATCTTTTAACTCCCTTGTTTCTTCGCTGATTTTAAAATGGCTTTCATCCTCGTTCTCCATTTCGAAATCCCCATCCCGCTAACAAGATATCACTCGAAGCCCTTACACAATTCGCGTCGACATAATTTCAGAAGAAAACGAGAGGAAAGGAAACAACGTTCTTGCTACCAGAGAAAAGTGGCATCGTTGTGTATTTATAAGGATTTAAATTCCTTCTTGGCCATGGAATAGGTCATATTAGCGTATGGGTTTTACTTTAATCCTATACTGCTTACACATTTTTTCCAAAGTTGAATACTATTCATGTAGAGTTGGTATATTGTTTATTATAAAAAGAATGAGAACCTTAAGGCCTAAGAAATAGGAAGTGTGAGGTGGTTTCCATGCGCACTGAAGAGTACATTTCATTTTCCATGTTAGCCATCTGTTTCCTTGAAATGGGTAGGTCTGTAGCCTGTGGACATAACTTAGGGGTAAAGGCTTTATTTTTAAATATTTCTTTCATCAAATCGACCGTTGGGGAGGTTTGCCCGGTTTAATATCAATTTTCGTCTGAAGCCAAAAAAAGGCATTCCATGTTTCACGCGATATTTTCCATCTCCCTTAAATCATGGCTTCTCCACAGATTCCTCTTCATACCTCGTTCCACTCCGATCAAATCTCATCCAAATTTTCATTCTTCTGCAATCATATCCCATCGCAAATTTTCCTTCCTCAAACATCGCAAATCACATCGCAAATCCACCGCTTCAAATAAGGTGCATGTGTTTTAATTGCTTCAAATAAGGTGCGTGTATTGATTTATTGACTTTATTTTTGATGCTGGAAAAAATCGATTTCACTGGAGCTATAGCTTAAGTTATGGGTTTAATAGTTTGAAAGTTTTAGAATTGGTTTTACGCCAAAGAAAAAATGTTGCCCAAAATGTATCATAAAGGTATAATGGAAAAGAGTATTCCAAAATTTGCTAAATTTACAATTAGCGATTTCTGCTACTGCGGAGAAACAGACACTTGGGGAAATATGAAGATGATTCAGTTGGTTATAGTAGGTTATTAGTCATTGAAATTTAATAATATGTTTAGTGTGATATATGTTTTAGTCGATTTGATAAAATTGATTTTTATTTTTCTTAGCAAAATTATAAGCTGTAACTCTTCTGAATGCATTAGCACTCAAATAGCAGCCACACATCCCGATTCAAAAATAGGACCATCACCACTAGCCAAAGAAGGATCCAGATATTGTTTCAATGATAAAACACCGATTCGTTTCTTAGTAAACTTGGTATCATAAGTAGGAATACATCAAACATACAGACCAAATAAAATCTCCTTTGTTTGTGTTCGTCTGTGCTCATCAATGAACACAATGCACGACTTTCAAGTTTTTGGTAACTATTTTATAACTTAATAACTATCAGAATTTTTATTTTTTCTATTATTTTTTTAGTTTTTTATTTGATGAAATATGTTATTTATTGTTTGTCAATAGTGGTTTGGAAAGATCAAACATTGTTCTGAATTGCTCCATTTCTATCTCATTATATGGTTTATGGTTAAAAAAAAGTCATTTTAGTCGTTATATATTACTTTTATATGTTGATAACCATAAACGCAGATTTACATGTAAGAAACTATAGAATTGCACATAATTTTGCTTTTATATATCGATGATTAAACTATTAGAGCTATGTTCATGTTACCAATAAATTAAAAGAGATGGTTTGCAAAGAATCTAAAAGAGTTACCTGCAAGGTATTCTCCTTAATTGATTTGCAATTTGATTTGCAGTTTTCTGCTTTAACTGAATGATAATTCCGATCAAGTTGATTAGAAAAATTCATTTTTTTTAAATGTATATCTTTGTAAAATTTAAATATCAGTTATATTCTAAATCAAAGGAAAAAAAATAGTCTACTAATTTGGAGAAAATAGACCAAAATACAAAAATGAATGGTTTCATGCATTTGTAATAAACTTGAACGGTTGATTTGAATTTGTCTTTAGTTTCTATCGTTGTTTGATAATTACATTTCATTATTGTCTCATTGTTATTTCTTCTTCATCTTGTCTCATAACTTTATATTTTTGATTCATTATGTTTTTACTTTTTAAAATTAGGAGAAATGACTCAAAATGCGCATCAAATTGATTTGAATGCATTGCCCTCATCTACTGATGACGAGTTACCATTTCACGAAGAAATCAGTCAAATTACAGAGGTGCCAGCATCACAATTTGTTCGTCGAACGGTTAATTTTTGATCTTTTCTCATATTTTCGCAATGCGTTTTTATCATGTTGTTTTTGTTTAAATAAATTTGATATGTTGTTATAAATGATAAATGAAGTCAAATCTAATTCTTGGTTTTTTTTAACTTTTCAGGTAGGTGTAAGGCATGTTACGAATCGCATTGATTTGAATGTTATACCTTCATACAACAATGACAATGGCCGACCATTAGATAATAATTCATATTGCCAAGTCACTCTGAAAAGAACATAGTCTAGAGATCAAGATGATTCCTTCAACATTACTTATCATTAAATATTTAGTGTTGAACATTCAAATTACTAGAATTAACATTAAATGTCTATCAATTGTGATATTTATAAATTAATTTTTGCACGTGTAGGTGATATGCATAATATTGATTTAAATGCATTTCCCTTGCTAAACAATGACGAACAAGATGATGAATGGATCAACCATATGCAAGACGTCCATGCAAGAATCAGTTTTGCTATGCAGGTTTTCTTTGCTTAAATTTGTAACTTTTAAAATATAATGTCAAATTTTAGCATAAGAACTTGTGTTTTGTTTTTTAATTCAAATATTATTATATGGTATTAAAAATACTAAATTTAAATTATAAACATATATCGTAGGATGTAATAAACAAACCTACGACTAGAGAGGAGCCTTTGTCACGTTCGAATGCTTTATATGTTGATTGCAATTCTTTTAAAGGAACTTTTGATACATCCAAAAGGTTAAAAGAGTCCGCTCCATCTTGTTCCAGTACATGTGATATTTTTTATGATTCTTTTGGTGCTTCTGGTCCATTTGATTTTTCATATGCTTCGGAAAGGTATATTATTCTGCATTTAGCTAAAATGTTATAATAGTTGATTAAAAGTACTACTTTGAGAAATTTGCTAATATAAGAAATTTTTGTATAACAGAGACTTGTCGATGTTTAAAAAATACGATGAAATCATGGATAAATACAGAAGAAATCGTACATCTACCCAACGAGCGAGATGTTCGAGTCAAACAATTGAAGAGCAACAACGTAGAAAAGCACTTGATGCTGGACGACATAAAGAATTTAGAGCTGCTCGTAAAAACTCAAACATGATTAATAGTTCATCTCCCATTTCAAAAATTGACAATGCTCAAAAATTTAGAAGCTCATGTGTAACGACCCAAGGATTTTCGGCCCTGAAAACATAAATACCTTTACCGTAACTCATGTCGACCTTCCAAACACCGAAAACACTGGACGTTATTAGAAAGAAATTAGAGGGTAAGATAAGAAGGGAAGAAATATTAGAGTAGAAGAATAAGAATCAACACAACACAGAGCCTCACATCGCAGCGGAACAAAATATAATATGGAAATAATTTTATTGAGAGCTTAAAATAACTTATAATCATCATAGTACATCAATTTATCTAGACAGTTATAATAATATGTCCTCATATACAACACACAGCGGCAAGATACTAGATATGAACACCTTCAGCTCGTTTTTGAACTTTGCAGCATTCGATAACCTGAACCTGTACATCCCGGGCTAACCCGAGCATTTACAAAACACCGGGTCAGTCTGGTGAACCAGAGTGAGAAAAACTCGCACAGTATTAAGGGTATCACACAACCTGATTTTAGAGTTAAAATCCTTTCGAAAAGAAAAGGAAAATCGTAAGACCAAATCCACACAAAAATATGGACGGTTTTTACCTTACGATAACCAAAAACAATTTTGAAACCAATATCTTATCTGATATATATTTTAATAATGTCTAAATACAAGTAAATAGAATCTAGTAGAACGCTTGCATCTCACGCTCTACATATATAGTATACAAACAAAACCACGGCCGCTTATTGGAAATTGGATTCCAACCATGACAGGGTATGGGACCACCTGCCGATCGTGTATCTCTAGAGACGAATACACTGGGTTCAACAAGAACGTCTTGTAACCCAGCACACACATGACCGACCACTCATTTCGCTTTAGTGTATCGAATGTATATCACCAACGGTTGGGAGCTACCCACCGTCTTCCCAAAAAGGGAGAGCATCGAAATAGATTAAAGAAGAAAATAAGATTTTCTCTAGATAGGTGTTATACACTCTAATGGGAGCGACCCACATAGCCATGCTGCCTGCCCGATTTTTGTCATTTACCGGTTGTGAGGCTTGAAGTTTAAATTATCCTCTGAAATACCTGGCCACCTTCACTCTGAATGCCACATCATCAAATCCACTAAATATCACTGATTGTCGTCCACAAAAATACTCTAGTTGGGAGCTAACCAACTATGGCACGTTTGAAGAAATCAACATACGCGATTCTTTTGGAAATACTCTATCAGACATCCGTCCATAAAAGTCATCCAGGAACAGGATGAACCGAAGGAACTCTCCTACTGCATCTCATATAGGAATCACCCCATGGATCAGTAGCGAGTAATCCTTGCAATCCACAGACTTCAACCACGACAGAACCCTAGTATATCTCCGGGTCGAATCAGAGATTTTAAGTGGTTCTTCCGTTTTATGAAGATCTATGGTCTTCAATGCTCCATCTCGATCATCATCCGATACCTTCTTTATTGCCGTATTTTTTGGTCGGAATGGTTTTCGAATATAACTTCGATCCCAGTCTTTCCGTACCGACAAACGTATAGGCTAGATTTGATAGTCGGTTATATAACTATCAAATAAAACAGTCATTCAACCATAAAATAAAAATAGAATTTATTGTTCAGTATTCAGCATTTACTTGGCCTTTTAATTCAAATAATTAAAAACATCTTATCTTCCAATATTTTGGAAACTCAGTATTTTATTCTTATTTAACAGAAAATTATTTACGAAGAATATCTTACAACCATCTCAATTATCGTTCTTCTATTGTTTGTCAATCATTTGCTAAAACATTATTTATAATCCAAAATAGAGAAATCAATCCAACTTATTAATTGTAAAACAACATTATAAAATATCTTTCATTTACTTGACAGCCCCAGGGCTTATTCTTATTGGATAAAACCCAACTTTACGTTTCCTTTCTGTCTTAAAAATATCGTTGTAATTTCCTTGTATTTTCCTTTTATTAGGATTCTCATTCTGTATATGTATACTAATGTTTCAATACACATTGCACTATTATTTCTCAAATGAAATAATAAACTCTTTCTGTCCTTTATATCATCACAACTAATATCATCTTCAGATAATTCCGAAGTCGTTCAAGTTGGGGTATTTTAATTATCTCTCAGACCTTGATCAACAACGTCCTTATCTTCAGATAAATATAAGTCATAATCAAAACCCATATCTCATTCCAATATCAATTCAAATTCTATTTAACTATTTAATTCAGAAATATAGCTTTATAATTTTACTTTATCTCTTGAAAGTCTCTTTTTAAAATAAAACTAATATTGCTTAATCCATCTTACCAAACATCACTTTTATAAACTTCCAATTTATTAAATACTTTATTTCCTAACTGGGTATTATCACAGACCTTATTACTTAATTCTTTTACCAAACTTAATTACAAATCCCTTTTTCCCATTCCCTTTTTCTTTCTGGGAAATCTCAAGGTCCAATTACTTACTTAATTCCACCCTAAAGTATTTCTAGTTCAAAATCAACTTCCTTACTTCTCATTCACTTTATAAACCTTATTCTACATCTCAAGTTTTATTATAACTCCTTCATTTTTCTTTACTTAATCCAACCGTCAAGTAAACCTATCATGTAAGCTATATGTTTGCTTAAACCCCTTTATAAGTTCATTGAGTTCAAATATAACACTTGTCCATAATCTCTTCTCAGCGTTTAACTATATCCCATTTCAAATTTAGTTACTTATCTAAAGGTATCACATTTAAGAGGTAATTTTATAAATTAAACAAATAATTCATTTCAAAATTTATTACTGTAAATTAGTTAATTGCTTTATTTACTGAAATAAATAAAATATCTCCTTTAAATCTTTTTAAGATTAAACAATTATTTGTTAAGTTATTCCATTTAGTTCATTATTAACCAAAATCTTAGTTAAATCAAAACTTGGTTAACTCAAAACACAATTATTTCTCTAATCAATTCTAGTTAATTTCTCCTTTAAATTAATAAATAATAAAATTAATTTAAATAAATTTCATTTAATTGTTCTTAGAAACAATAAATCAAATTCTCAACTGTTAGATTATTTCCTGCTCATCTGCTTACATATTCTACTAACATAA
Source organism: Allium sativum (assembly GCA_030737875.1). NCBI lineage: Eukaryota > Viridiplantae > Streptophyta > Magnoliopsida > Asparagales > Amaryllidaceae > Allium > Allium sativum. The sequence goes on along the minus strand of CM060922.1, from coordinate 192,246,059 downwards.
GCATTTACTTTATCAAAACAATTTAAAAATAACTTATTACTTTTGAATAATAGTAATACTTATTTTCTTTAAAATTGCACTATTCAAAATAGTATAACTAAAAACTAAAATAAATTTATATCCTCATAAAGGTCGACCCACTTGATGATAAAAACCCATATTTATATAATGGCTGGTTTACAGACCATATGATGCCAAATTATTCAACCAATATTCCTACTAGTTAAAAACGAATCAAATGTTGAATTTCAATTCAACTGTTATCGATCAAATCAATTATCCAATCAAAACTATTTCCTTTATCTGATAATAACAACCATCAATCAGCAAACAGATCACACAACAATCCAAACAATTTAAATCACGCTTATTTTATAAACGTGACCAATCAAGGGAAATTTCCTTTATTGGATTAGAACAAGGTTTGGTGTTTTACTGGAATTAAGTGTCCGTTTAATTCCATTGATTAAATCAAACATATATATATATAACTAGCAATTGGTCAACTACTAGCAATCAGAGCACACAGAAGTAAAACCCAATTTATATGAAATATAAACAGGAAGAACCGAGTGAGGTTAACTCACCTTGATTTTGTTTGATCATTTAACGCTGGTTTTTAATTAAATTAAACAATGGTTTAATTTAATTAAAAATTCTACTCGCTTCCAGTCCTGACTGACACTGCTCCATCTCGATCTTCTCGTTTCTACGGTCCCAACGAGACCAACCATGCTTAAATCTGATAATGGATGTGCCAGATATTGTATAAACGAATTTGATAAAGTAATTAAACTTTAAACTTAAATTTAAAAATTTAAATGGACCTTAACCATTACCAGTTCGGCCCGTATATACCCAGCGTCATTTAAAACCCATCATCCGATCCAACATTATTTCCAAACCCTCATAAAAATTCCACCGCCTCCACCCTAATTCTTCAATGTCCGAAACCCTAGCCCCCATTTGGATCTTCAGCAACGATCGCACCTCGTTACCTCGCATCCACTCGACGTCACCACCTCTCTGTTCTGCCTTCACCCTTCATCATCAATCGGTCCCCCAAATCAACTCCCTCAACACACAAAGCCACCACCACTGCGCAGATCCAATTCGAGGCTTCCATTCGAACGCCATGTGCTCGGTTTCCAGGAAGTTCGTCAGAACGTTTCGAGATGAAGGCCGCATATAATAATTTTTAAATTTTGATTTTTGTACTGCTGTATAATTTTAGTTTCGAATTTTAAGTAATTCGAATTGTTTTCCTTTTACTGCATTGAGTCGTTTGGTCCTGGTGTTGATGAAATACTCATGCGACACCTCTATTTATTGTAGTTTGATTGAGATAGAATCAATGTCTATCAAAGCCTAGTTTACATCGATTCAGCTACTAGGTTTAGGCCATTGTTTTTCTTCAGATCAGTGTACTGGTGATGGTTTGTGTGATGGGTATTGATCACTGCAAACTCGTTTTGGTAGAGATTTGATGAATTAAGTTAGATTTTTAGTACAATTCTGTTCACAGTGATTGAAATTGTCTAGGTTTAGGTGAGATAGGAGCTATGACATGTTTATTCACTTCAGAGATTTAAATCTGTATGTAATCCTGTGTTCAGAGTATAACACAGTCCTATTGTATCTGAAATCAACTGTATACATATAAATATATACATTGGCAATTTTTATCTAGATTTAATGGTCTGAATACATGTATTTGATTTCTTAGCTGTTCATTTCACTTAGATTGACATACGAATATATATATATATATGTTTTTGTTCAATCTTTGCTGTTCATTGTACTGTTAAATTTGATATATAAATGTATTCATAAATTTGTTCACTTAGCTTGTAGGATTTATGTATGAATATACATACGTCTCTGTCTTCCTTTAGCTGTCCATACCCTATTTTCATAGCTACTTATTGCTTTACTGTTCCAGGAAAAGATCAAGACAAGATCAACACATGGAGGAGAAAATTTTGTTGAACGGTCATGTTCTTTTGGTCTTGTATCCGAAAGATTTGCATATCTCTTTTCCTTTTGTACCATCAATTATGTATACAAATATGTTATTCTCTTTAAATCATGTATGAATGTGAGTGTTTGTTCAATGTATTGTCACTTCCAGTTTTTTTATTCTTTTACTTTGCCGAATCAATCTGTGCATATTCATCTTATAGTATGTTATGGATATAGGTATATATGTTCTTATGGATGAGGTTAGATTAGCAAATTTTTATGTTCAACCTGAAAGTGAAATACCATCAATAACTGTTTTAAATAAACAAAGTATGGCCGAAGCCTTGTTGATATAGGCCGGCGAAATAGTAAGTTAAGGGGCATGGCCATATTGGGTTTAGTTATGATTTAATTGGATAAAGCTGGTCTCACACTATCAAAGTGATTAAATAAAAAGGGAGAAATATTTGTATACTTATAGTAAAACAAACTAATGTGAGATATACTATTTTTTTCAAAGTGTATAAAACAATAGCGTTTATATTATTGAGTTTAAAATTCTTCTTTAATAACTTAATTAAAGAATTACTCAACCATTTTGGAACCAAGGAGTTGGTAAAAAAATTACCACAGCTATCGGAAGGTGGTCGATTTGAATTTTTTTTTTTATATTTAAATAGCTAAATTAAAGAAAATAAATGAATATCATTGTATATTTATAAAACAAACTACTTATATTTCAAATGGTATGGAATCAAACTTAACAGCTAAAGTTTTGGTTTTTAAATGACATTCCATTTTTATAAAAATCCATTTATAACTATATTATACGTCCATGTATATTAAATAAACGAGTTATATATAGTAAATCCATTTAAAATTCTAAATCGATGTTTAAATAATAGAATATATTAAATACCTAATTACCAGAAATACAGATCGTTACATCATGTCAAAATATTCAATGGAAAAATTGTCAAGCTTGCTCTCGATTTTTTCTAGATCTAACCATTTCAACAACTTCTTGTTCTGATTGTGGCACGGATAAACTGCAACATGGCCTTCCTTATTTGTTCACACTATAAGGACAGTACGAATTTCCGACGGCTGCCAGCCGTCGGCGGCCATCTGAAAATATTGAAAGCCATCGGAAAATGTCGTCGTAATTTGAGGCGTTGATAAATAGAGTTTCCGACCGCTAGTGACAACAACCGTCGTTGTTGTTTCCTACGGGTTGTTGCGGTTGGTAAAGGTTTCCGACAGGCGTCGCTAGCCGTCGGAAACCGTTGCATACTTTGACCAATAGACCGTCCTAAGCCGTCGGAAACCGTTACCTTTATTTGGACCCATAGGCCGTCCTAAGCCTTCAGAAGTCGTCGCCAAATCTGGGTATTTTTTTTTTTATATTACAGCTGCTATTTTAGCCTTCCAACACACATTCATCTCAATTCACCCATTCAGACCATTGGTCTGTAACCACACCACAACATTTCATACACAAATCATGAAAACCACACCATTTCAACCAAAAAATCATGAAAACCAAAAAAACCATATAAAACATATCAAGTCTACCATTGCAACATCACATAATACAACAAGTCTAGTACATCAACCCACAATATCTAGTCTACCGTCAAAATACATGCAAAATGTCATACCAAAGTCACACCCATCCCATACTCATAGCAACCTAGTCATATATGTACATGCCAACTGGAAAACATACATATCCATCTCTGATCCTGATCATCATCATCTGCAGAAGCAGCTGATGAAGGGAAGCGCCCATACTCCTGTGCAAACTCCGCTAGGCGTCGATCAAGTAGTTGAGTCATCTCAATAGCTTGGCGGCAATTCTGGTCCTCAAGCTGTGCCACCCTAGCTCTCAACTCCTCAATCTCTGCGGCATCTATAGCAGCTCTAGTATGTCTACCCTGTGTCTGCTGACTAGTGGACTGTAACAATTATTTAAAAATATTTTAATCATGTACGATTATTTTAATAACATGTAATTCATAAAATTTATATTATTTCTAAACTAAAAATTAAATTAAAGTAAAAATGCTTTACCCCTTGATTTCCGAATCCATAACGTCTATTCCGCGTCATTGGATCCATCACTGACTGAAAGACACTATCCTCCTCGTCAGTAGTAAGCTGCTCACGTCCAGTCTCAGCCAGACGCATCTGACGGCGCTCCATAAACTTATCTTGCAAGACCAAATAAGAAATATATAAATTTAATATACTGATATCGCATTTTATAGTAATTTAACAATTACTTCATAAACTTCTACATAAAATGAAATCTTACGTGACTCTTCCTAGATTTCTCGTCATGCCATGTGTATGTGATGTTCCCGTCTGAGTCGACATGCTCAATGGCATGCGTACGGGCAAATACGTCCATATACGAGATTGGACCCTCCTCCTTAGCCTCCCGAATTTGATTATTACACATCATTATTACAAGATCAAAACTATATAGCATATTAATTTTTGTATAAGTTGCATTTTAAAAATAATTTACTAACTCCTGCCAATACTACTGAAATGACTTGGATCCTCCTCGATGAGTGACTGGATTTTTATTTCTATTTGCACTGTTTCTTTCTGCCTCCGCCATTACATTCAAAATTTGATAATTATTGAGTAAATATTTTTATATTTAAAAAAAAATAGTACACTAACCTTCGATGTGTCACTCTCCCAATATCTTAGAAATCCACTATAAGCGGTATCTCCCATCCATGGAGGTTTTTTCATGCTTTTCTTCATTGCTGATATAGCATCTTTATAATTTTTCCTCATTTTCTGCATCCAGTATGTCCGAGCCAGGGCTAAATCATGTGTCTGTATATCCACCTCGGCCAGTATTTCACGTTAAACAAACATTACTAGTAAAATCTGGCCTGTATCTCAGTGATTAAAAGGAATTAATATGCCAAAAATATATAAGAAAATACTTACTAGGACATCTTTCCAAATGACCTCCTGTATGTGAGGTGGGATCAAATCCCACTTAGGCCAACATCCCGTTATCCTAGCCCTATATGCTGCTCTCAAAGCGTCCGAAATAACCCTCGAAGGCCGAAGGTCGAAAACCCTGCGTTAAATGTGATAAACATAAGTGTACAGTATAAAATAATTAACATGCTAAGTAAAGTTTAATATTTACCTACCACTCGTAGGAACCAAGGACACGACTGGACGCACAGTGGATTGCGATCCAGAACCCTCGCCTGAAGAATTTCCTCTAGATGACATACATGTCACATACAAATCATTTTAAAAGATGTAAGCTAACTTACACAAACAATATAAGCTGCTAAATAAGTGACATAAAAGATGTAAAAAAATGACATAAATGAGAAATTGTTTATACCTATATTTGATTGGGTCTCATATTCCAAGAAGTAACATTTTAGATTGCAAAATTAAGATAAATAAATAGTAAAAACTGCATATGACATAAAAGATGTAAAAAAACGATCATAACATTCAAAAATTTAACAGAGTTACATGAATTGCAGGATCGGGTAACAAATATTTCAAATGTCTACACTTGCTACATGGACAACGAATTTCAGGATCGCTTCCGTTATTACTTAAAGCAAATTCAATAAAGACATTTATACCATTATAAAAATCTTCTTTTATTGAACCTCTTTGTCCTCTTCTTTGGTAAATTCAACTCCTCCGATCAACAAAATAATCAATCATTTTTCCTATTTGACAAATTTAGGCACAATTTCAAAATTTAATATTTATTTTCAAGAATTAAAATTCCAAGAAAAAACTTGTTTTTAATTATGGTTATAAAACGCACGTATATATAACGGTTGAAAGAAAATAACATTTTCATTAAGTTAAAAAAATTCTAATTTGGCAATTTTTTAATTGCAATTCTTTTACATGGTCAGGCATCCTACTTCTCATTATAAACAGAGTAAACAATTACAAATGTATACTACTTCGTCTCAAATGATTCAAGAAAATTTCTGCAGCATTTCCCTTTTGTTTCCTGCATTTTGTACACACGTACGCAGGAAGCAAAAAGAAAAATTGAACTGAAATTTTGTGAATCTTTTGAAACGAAGTAGTATACGAAATGTAAATGCTTACTGCGTTTATAACTCGTGCAATACAAGGACAAATCCAAAAAATATTGTACCAGATGAATATAAATGGTCGTTTTTTATTTTGATAAAAACGACTATTTATATAACGATCATATACAATACTCGTCGGACGGGGCCGAAAACACTCTAGGGGGTATTAGTCAATTAAATGTGCGCATTTTACTATTATAGTACGTTTTACTGCAACACAAAAATATTTTGTTTTATCACATCTGCTTGACATTTCAATCAACTTAAAGCTAATACTATTATCGTCGATTCAGTAGGTACAACTAGAATTTAGACTCATGCTTTAAAGTGCATAAGTCAAAATTTGCTCAAAGTACTTTTCCTTGTTCATCCACTCATTTTTTTCGTATGCCAACTAAAACATACAAGAATGACAAGCGCACAACGACGCACATGTACACAAATATTCAAAATTATACAATGGCAAAAAGTAAGCTAAATTGAAACACGTACATACACACACGCACATACATTTTTAATTTGATCCGTGAATACACTAAAATCATCACTTACGTATCTAACCATTGTTATGACCACTGCCACAACAACCTATCCAAAACAAGCCTAATTTTCAATGTAACACACACAAATATCCAAATTTTTGAAATAAATCATTCAATTTCGCTGTATAGGACATGAAATACACATATATTATGATGATATAACATACTACAACATCATATGAACCAATTGCAAGCAGCAATTAACCCTAATTTGCTAATTATAGAAAAATTAGGTTTAGGTAAAAATTGAAATTTTAATCAAAAAACGAAATCATACCTTAAATCGCTTCGCCTGGAAGCTTGTGTGGACGTCAGGAACGATTGAAGATGGAAATTTTGGTGTTTGGAGTGGAGAAATCGCGGATTTGGGGGTTTAGGGTTCAAGAAATTGGGCTGGAAATAAAAGAAAGGGGTGGAGGAATAGAGCTGGAAGCTCTTGGCAGGGAGATAATTCGTTTATAACTGATGGTTTCCGACGGTCGTTTGCGGCCCGTCGAAAGCCATCGGAAATCGTCTGTCTCCCCTGTTGGTATTTTAATGTTTCTTGTAGTGTCAGTTCTGAAAATTTGATGGAACCCGGATCCGTTCCGCCTATATTATCTTGTCTAACAAGTTTAGAACAAATATTAATTGCGCGTATTCATCCTGTTTTGTCAGTTTATCGTTTTAAAGGGCAACAATATAAATATAGTGGAAATATTATTAATTTCTCTCAAGATATCAATGCAATCACATGTTCTCTTTCTTTTAGGTTGGAAAATTTATCCGCAATATTAATTGTCAACAGAACCGGAACACACGAAAGTAAGGAATTTCGAGTAAGACGTGAGCATGTAAGACAAGCACTACTCTAGCTTAAAACACATAATATTTATTACTCTGATGTGCAAATTAATGAAATATCTCTTAATGAGCTACCATTCGATGGAGTGCCCTCCACCCTTCCTTATATTCCAGATAATTCGCAGACAAATTCAACACAATATTCTGATTATGAAGAACGAGGACCACCAGAGTTTGAAAATGAAGTTACATGCATTGATGAATTTGAGACATCAGGCGCTGTCACATATTTGGTACAACCAAATCAGCAAGCCTACTTTTTATCTCTTTTACAAACTCAAGAAAAGCATTGAAAAGTTATTCAAATGATGATCTCATCAAATGCTATTAATGAGTTTAATACTGCTGGGTATATCTCCATGGCATTTCCATTAGTATTTCCATTAGGAAGTGCTGATTTGAGACAAGCTCGACCAAAAAATTAGGTCTTTACAATATTTTCAATATCTTATGAAATATCATGATTAGAGATTTGCAAAAGATCCAAGATTTTGATATTTCGCTTATAACTCAATTAGTAGATAGCGTGCCCTTGATATTGGTAATATTTACATACAGAAAAATCCAGAGGATGGAGACCTGTCAACTCAAGACATCTGCGAATTGTTAAAATCAGGAGATAAATAGTTATCTCAGCGTATTTCTTACTTCGCCAAAGGCATCCGTGGAAGCCGTTCTTATTGGTCAGCAAGGTTAAAAGAGTTAACCGCAATGGTAAAACAATTAGGAGCTCCAACAATATTTTTCACTTTAAGTTCAGCGGATATGCAATGGCCAGAACTTTATAAACTTCTCAACCCGACAAATGAATTGGAAAATTTGAATCTCTACGAGAAAAGAAAAAGAAAGGCTCAATTACTAAATGAAAATCCACTTATCGCTGCATGGTTTTTTCAAACAAGGGTTCATATGTTCATAAAATATTTCTTAACACCAGAGTTTTCAGTGATTGACTTTTGGTATAGATTTGAATGGCAAAATCGCGGAAGTGGACATATTCATGGCTTTCTCTTGTTCAAGGATGCACCGAACTTATCATATGTTAGTGAAAATTTATCAGCGAATTCTATAATAATTGAATATTTTGATCGTCTTGTTCGTACAATAAATCCCAATATCGGTGAATCATTAAATGTACAAGAACATCCTTGCGCACGGGTTATTCCGACTGATGAAAATTTAGATGCTGACGATGATGATTATGCAAATTTGATAAATTGGGTTATGCGTCATTCTAGGTGTGGAAATTATTTTTTGCGACTGCACAAGACAACCAAGCAAATGACATGTCAGTTTAAATATCCATTTGATGTCATTCCACAATCTAAAATTGTAGAAGATCCTCCAAATAGTAAAATATTTCGTTTTATCTCAAAACGTAATGACCCTTTGGTATGCTCTCATAAAAGGAAAGTACTTCAGGTTTGGCGTGCTAATATTGATTGGTCTCCGATGCTATCCATTCATGCCGTGGTAAATTATATTGGAAATTACGCAGCTAAATCTGAACCGATATCAAAGATGTTTATAGATACATTCAGATCAATAGTAGAAAACGTTCATAAACCATGCAAAACATCTACCTCCGCAATAATGAAACTTCTTCTTAAGACTGTATCTGAAAGAGATATTTCTGCACAGGAAGTGTGTCATCTTCTAATTTCATATCCTTTAGTACGTTCATCCATAAAAATAGTGTAGCTTACTGTAAGCGAGAAAAGCATTTTGTCAACGGTGATTAAATGTCGAAATACTACAGCGGACGAAGATATGGTAGAATCTGATCCAAATTTTAATATGATATATATGGATCGACCACCAGAGCATAAAAATCTCTCACTGTTTGATATGGCACAAAACTTCCGCTTTTATAATAAAGGTTGGCATAAATTACAAACAGAGGCAGTGGTACAAATAATACCAGATCTAAAGAGCAATATTCCACCATTTAGTGAAAATTGGGAGTTTTTTTTTTGCGAAAAACAGGTAATACAACTTTAATTTTATTTTCTTACTATTGTTGATTGCATTAAAATTTCATAAGATTGTTTTTGTAAATACAACATTGTTTCATTTTCAAAGTTACTTTAACTATATAGCCTTTAATACCTTGATTGTTGAAATAGTACATTTTTCTATAATAATTGTTATAACCTTTGGATTTCGTACAACTAATCAAACTTATTAATATAGGTGTTGCTACACCATCATTATCGAAATCTAAATGAAGAAAAAGGAAACTTTGATACTTGGTCTGATAGATATATTGATCTGGGTTTGATTCAAACTCAGTCACTTCCAGATGCCGTAAAAGATGAATTTGAAATCAATAACGATGTAAACAACATTGAAGAAAATCAACAAGAGGAATGGATAACGGCGGCGGCAATGGGACCTTTATTTGTTCTAGAAGAGGAGGTGGAAATAGGTTTACGCGATTTCGATACCTCATATAATTGGAATGAATCACTTCAGCGATATCCTAATATAGAAACCGAACGTAATTTTATACATACCAATTTACGTTCCATTCTTGATTCTACAAATGACGGCATAAATGGTTCCATTCTCGTTCCTTTAGAAAGGTTGTCTGAAAATCAACGAACTGCACATGATATGATATATAAATCCATAATAGCTGGAAAATCAATTCGAACGATTATATGTGGTGGAGCTGGTTCGGGAAATCAACTCTTATAAATGCTATTGTTCATACAATTGTTACTCATTTGGAAATAGTAAAGCAGTTCGTATAATGGCTCCAACTGGAGTTGCTGCATTCAACATTGGTGGTAGCACTATACATCATGAACTTTCAATCTCTACAGAAAGGAAGTCTTCGTATAAAGAAATTTCAGGAGAGTAATGTCGTCGCATTCAAGATGATTTTGAAGATACCAAGTTGATTATAATTGATGAATATAGCATGCTCGGTAGAACAATGATTGCAAATATTGATTTACGATGTCGTGATATTTTTTCAGATAATGACATATTCGACGGTGTATCAATTGTGTTAGTCGGTGATATGAGACAACTACCTCCTGTGTGTGATAGTCCGTTATACATGAAAGGTGGGAATCTAATGCAACAACGTGGCGAGCTTGCTTATATGAGTTTCAATAAGTGTTTAAGGCTATCTTATATATTTCGTCAAGCCGGAGATGATCGAGCGCCTTTTCGAGAGGCTTTAGAAAGATTGAGCAGAGGTGCTTCTATTATAGACGATTGGAAACTTTTCAAAATTAGAGATTGGCTTACATTATCTGAAGATTTGAAGCAAAATTTTAGAAATTCTCTTTATCTTTTTCCAACAAGAATGACAGCTAATGAACATAACAAAAATCATTTGATTCAACTTGGAAAACCCATTGCTCGCATTCCTTCTTTAAACAATTGTAAAACATCATCTACTGCTTCTGCTGATGATGCAAAGGGTTTAGAAAATGTATTTATCTCTCTATAGGTGCTCGAGTGATGCTGCGATCTAATCTTTCAGTTCAAAATGGGATGGTTAATGGTGCTATGGGTACTTTTGTGGATATCGTGTATTCTCGATCAATAAGCTCTCCCAATGATCTACCACTTGCAGTGATGGTCAATTTTGATAAATATCATGGTATTGAGTTTCGACAAGGAACAAACATCGTTCCAATTACTCCTCAAACTGTAAATTGGGAAACTTCTTCTGGTACAACATGCATGCAAACTCAATTACCTTTAGGTTTGTGTTGGGCGATAACAATACATAAAAGTCAAGGACTAACACTTGATCAAGCTATCATTGACATAGGCGACAAAGAAAGTCTTGGTTTAATGTTTGTTGCATTATCAAAAAGTAGAAAATTAGAGGATCTTGCTTTCAATCCTATGTTCACATTTGAAAGGCTTGCATATATTGGAAAATCTAAAGGTCTATCATTTAGATTAATGGAGGAAGAACGGTTGGATGCGATGTCTTTTCAATAAAAGGTAAGTAAAATTAATGCTTAATATGGTTTTCTTTTCAATAAATAGTAAGAAATTTTAATAGTCTACTTACAATATATAACATAAATCAATGAATTATAACACTTACATGTAGAAGTTATGTCATGTTTCCTGGAATTGATTTTTCATGAACATGAACAGAATTAGTTTTTCATTCTCATATGCTTGTTTCTAGGAATCGAGCCTCATGTTACTCTGTCGCACTTTGACACACTTCCAGTTCTTGATGATGAATATGAAAGTTGGTTGAATCCAAGAATAGTCTCGGTATATTCGTACTTCAATCTTTGTTTACATTTTATTTTAATTATACTTCAGTCTTTAAAAAAGATAGAATCTGTATCATGCACAGTGCATTAACTGTAGTGCTTGTGTAAATTTCTAAATTCAGCACTTGTCATGATTATTTTACTGCAATTATTATCTATACTTGCCGAACATATATTATACTTCATATTTTTTAGCTCGTCCAATTTGATAATGGATTACAACCTTGTTGTAAAAGTGGCGGACTTTGGAGTAGCTTGGTTCTAGAATCAGGGTGGATTCTCTATTGTATTTTCATGGTGATTTTCTATTATATTTGTTATCCTTTCATGGTACTAATGTGTTAGAATTGTAGATGGTGTCTTTAAATCAATCATTAGTACTGGTAGAATATGGTTTATGTTTCATATGCTTAAATCAATTTCTTTGAAGCATGAATTACTTTCTAATCTTTGTAACAATGCCTCTTTTCTTATGAAAATATATTAGATCTGCTTGTTATACAATTGGTAATCAAGAAACTCATCTTATCGTTCAAACATTGTTTAATTAACTTTGTCATCTATATTCTTCCACTATTTCACTAAATGTAATCATATATGTTAGAAACTTTATAATCATTGAATTTATCTTACATTTACACACTTCTGGATTCTTGGATAGCTAATAAAAGAGGATTCTAGCAATGATGCCGAAGATAATGGTTTTATACTGGATGAGTACGCAGCAGTACATTTTATGATATACCTGCCAAACCTTATATATATGAAGTGCCACAAGAAAATTTTTATGAATAAATTGGGGCCACTACTGATTCTAAAATGGTAGCAAGCTTTAAACTCCTTTTTAGAGTATGAATAAATTGGGGTTCAAACATATGGTATTGTAGACTATCATCCTATTCATTTAACCACATGGTCGATCATCTTGTCATTCAAATTTGCACCGATAAAAATAATGTATGTGTTTCTATTTTAAAGAAAAAGATGTTTTGGTTTATGACACTAAAAAATAACCCTTCTATTGGTATACTTAATATCAGTTTACACTATACTTTTGGGTTTAAATTGCTGTAGATTAAACTTTGCTCGATATGAATTCAAATTTGTTCATTAAGCTGCAGAATTGTTTCATGTAAACAACAGTTCACAAGGTACTTTTAGATGTTAGAGTTAAGTTGCCATGTAAGAATCATGTGCCTTAGACCTTAAAATGCCTTAGACCTTAAAAAAAAGCGTAAAATTGTATTTTAGCTGTGTTGAATGTGTATTTGTATCTTCGTAAGTTTTAACAAGAATATGAGTTTAATCTCCATGTAAGAATCATATGCTTTAAATGACCAGGGTAAAATCAAGTTGTACTATTTGATTTCTTTAGTTTGAATTGCGTTCTGATATGCCTGATCCAAGTTATTCAGTGGTTCTATTTTTTCCTTAATGCTTTTTAAAAAGCTCAGTATGTAATTAGCATAATCAAAGTGTATATTCCAAATGGGTTTTTTTAATGAAAAAAGAACAATAATCACACATAAACTGAAATTATAAATTCAACCGCAGGTCTGAATGGTGAAACCAGCATCTATCATGTTTAAGCTTTTATTAAACCTTTTTACAATAAATTATAAATAAACATGATGGAATTTATAAATGTATATATCCATCAGTAAGTAAAATGATTCATAAGGAGAGCTTGGACCTTTTCTTGGAAGCCTCTGAAGCATATGAGCATTCCATGTACAGTTGGGTCCTGCATTTCCATTATTGCATTCGTTTATTTCCCATACAAAGGAGAAACACACATTGCATATAATACAAAAGGACACGTTCTGATCTGCCTGATCCAAGTTATTCAGTGGTTCTGTTTTTTCCTTATTGCTTTTTAAAAAGCTCAATATGTAATTAGCATAATCAAGGTGTATATTCCAGAAGGATTTTTTAATGAAAAAAAAAACAATAATCTCACATAAACTGAAATTATGAATTCAACCACAGGCCTTATACCTCATCCCGCTGCGAAATGCGAGGATCCGCCTCTGAATACTTGATGCTGCAGCAGCAGCCTTAGCGTCTCAAATATAATTCAGGTATCATATACTTGGTGAAAATTATCACAATATCTTTTATCATTGTTGTTCTTATGAAAATATTTTGTTTCAAGTAAAATTTATTAACTAGTTTTAGTTTGTTGCTTTGGAGTGTACATGCAACATGTTACCCAATTCTTTTATTTTGAAAGGGTAGTTTCAAAAAGAAAAAACGGAAAATAAAAAAAAAACATCACCCATACATTTAGTATTCTCATTTTCATTAATTGGTTATTACAGTGTTCACCTATACAGTTCAAGGTAGTGGTTTCATATTAATGTTTGTAGACTAAATTTTATCTTATTTATATCACTAGGATTATGACATATTGAATCATTGTTAAGTCGTATATTTGAATTGTGCTCGTCTTGCCAATGAAATTTTTGACAAAACCATGTCTATTGTTGTATACTTTTACTTTTTGACAGAGTGTTATGTGCTGATTTAGGATACAAAAATAAATATTTGCAAACCAAAATATTATTGACAATGTTTTTGTGACTTAAATTTATTTTGGTTATTAACAGTATTGTAACAACCCGGAAAATCTTAACCAATTTAAAAATTTTATTTCGACTATTTTAGTAAATTTTGAATAGTTAAAATAATTTATTTTAAATAATAACAATTAAAATTTTATTTTAATCGAAGTTAGAACAAATATATTTATTTTTATTTCTAAAGGAATTAGAAATAGTACGGTAGTTTGAAAAGTCAAACTTGAACTTTGACTGAATTTACCGGATTCAAAATCTAACGGATTTTAGTGAAACCAAAAATATCTAAATCTGTTCGAAAATATATTTCCAACGAATCCGAAAAATCGAAATTTTATAGCGGGAATCAAAAGTTATGGCAGTTGAATATTCAGAATTGTCGCTATAGTATAATTTATAGCCCGTATAAAAGGCAATTTTTCAAACGACCTCCGTTCTCGACGAAACCACTTTTGTTGGATCTGGAATGTCAAATTATTGCTAATTTTAATTTTCCAGAATTTTTGGAATTAATATGTGAGTGTGGCAAACGAAAATATGTTTTGTCAATTTTAGTCAAATCTGATCGACTTGAAAATTGCCATTTTTCAAACGGTCTCGGAATTCGATGAAAATAATTTTGTTAGGACCGTATCGTCAAAACAAAGCCAGAAATAATTTTTCTGGAATTTTCTGAGTTCGTAAGTGGCCCCGGTGAATTTAAATGTACGATCGAATTAATTTAATAAAAGATTTAAATTTTAAATTAAAGAATTCAGGCCACAGACAGTCGTCTGGGCTGACGGGACCTAGCCCATTGGATCCGGAACGGGGGCTATTGGGTGGGGTCAACTCATGTTGGACTGAAATTGGAAATGTTTAAGAATTATGTTTTTTTTTGTAAAATTTACATTATAATATTATAATAATAAGAAAATTCACAAAACCCTAGAACTATTCAGCGCCACCACTTTCATCTCCATGGTCGATATTGCTTCCAACTTCTTCCAATAAATTCTCCTCCTCCTCCACAAATTAGACCCCACTCCTTTGGAGTTTATTATAGAGTTTCCATCCTCTCGAATTCCATATGGCTTGATCGTTCTCTTGTGGCCCGGACTACGAGAAACAGCTGTAACAACCCGAAAATTCTGAGCCAATTTAAAATTTTTATTTTCGCAATTTTAATGAATTTTGAACATTTAAAATGGATTATTTTAAATAATAACCATGAGAAATTTATTTTTAATAGAATTAGAACGTATATATTTATTTGAATCGTCGTTAGAATATAATTATTTTATTCTAATTATAAAAGGAATTGAAAATGGCGCTATTGTTTGAAAAATTGATTTCAAAGTTCAAATGACTTTACAGGATTCAAAATAAACTGGATTTTAGCAAAACCAAAAATATTAGAATCTAATTGAAAATATCTTTCCAATGAATCCGAAAAATTGAAATTTCATAGCGGGGATCAAAAGTTATGCCCAGTTGAAAATTCAGAATAGTCGCTATGGAATTCTGGCCCTTAAAAATGGAAATTTTGCAAACGAACTCAGTTTTCGACGAAACTACTTTTGTCGGATCCGTGATGTCAAGTTATTGCTATGTTTCAAAATTCGTAATTTTCTGTATCAATATTTGAGTGTGGCAAAGGAAAACGCGTTTGACCAGTTTCCGTTGATTTTAATCGACTGGAAAATGGCTATTCTTCAAACGGTCTCATAATACGACGAAATTAGTTTTGTTAGAACCGTATCGTCAATACGAAGCTAGAAAATATTTTTTGGGAATTTTTAGAGTCCGTATGTGGCCCCGATAAATTGAAATGCTCGTTCAAATTCAATATATAGATTTATATTTTCATTTTGATGGAAACTGATCGTAACAGTTGAATCAGCCTACGATACATATCCCATTGCGTTCGAAATGGGGGTAATTAGCTATGAACGACGGTCGGTGGGTTCGATTTCGAGTTAGGAATAAAAAGTTGCTTTTTGAAATTAAATAAAAAAATAAAATAAAAACCCCTCCCTGTCTCCTCTTTATACCATTCAGGCCCCCCTTCTTCAAATGAAATCGATTTTTATAAATAAATAAAAAAAAGCGCCCTAGAGCGAAGCACCACCCACCACCGCCGCCGATTGACGGCGCTCCCTCACCCTTGCGCCCGCCACCACTTCCTTCCCCCCCTCCACCTCGCCGGACCCCCTTCTCTCTCCTCCTCTCTTCCCCTTCACTTTCTTCCCCCAATCCGAACGCAATGACCCCAAACCCCCACCGCGCCTGACCGCCACCGCCCTGGCCCACCACCGTAGGCCGCACTCCACCTCCGCCAGATCCGACCTGCACCTCCTCCGACGAACAGCACTCCCCCCGTTCCTCCAATCGATGTAAGTTCCTTTATTATTTAAGGTAATTTAATTTCATAGTTAAGAAAATTTTGATTTTTATGATAATAAAGTTGTGATTTTTATGAGGTTTTTAATTGTATAAAAACGTGATTTTTTATTTAGATTAAAGATTGGAGTTTTGAATACATAAAGTATTGATTTTTATTTATGTAAAGGTTTGATCTTTAACACTGAAAAGATTCGATTTTTTAGGACATAAAAATATGATTTTTATTTATCTAGTAGCAATATAAAAATTTGATTTTTATATATGTAATAGCGAAGTAAAGGTATGATTTTTATGCATATAAATTTGAAGTAAAAATTCGATTTTTACATGTATGAAGTAGCGATAAAAATTCGATTTTTACATATACGAAGCAGTGATAAAAATTCGATTTTTACATATATGAAGTAATGATAAAAATTCGATTTTTATATATATGAAGTAGCGTTATAAAAATACAATTTTTATAATGAAAACATCGTGTTAAAGATGCTATTTTTATCATCTTGAAAGTGAAATAAAAATATGTGATTTTTATATATGTAGTGAATACGGACAACAAAAGTGACAAAAGGCGAGCACGACGAAGATTTCCTACATATGAAGAGTCACGGCGTTTGGTTTAGCTAATCTGTGAGAACTTCTCACTTTAAATTCTATTTTCTAGTTAATTATATACTAGGATGCAGACGGTGCTTAGCAACACCTGACACCCGCCGTCCACAGACCATGGACAACTTGTATGCTTGTTTGTTTGATTTTGAAGTGGAAATTGATTATGTGATGTGGAATGAAATAAAATATTTATATAATTGTAAATATTTTATAGTTAAAAATATAATTTTTAACGTGTATATAAAATGAAATAAATATTTATAAACAAATCAGACGATTTGTTTATGTACACTGGTTTGACTGATATTGATCGGGACGATAAATTTTACACATCGCCCAACTGCACAAATAAAATCTGTATCTGATTGTTTGAAACCCCACACGAGTATTGGGATAATATATGACATACACTAATCCCAATAATTAGCTGTATGTCGATCGATTGATTGACAGGTTGTTATAAGCGTTAGATATCTATATTTGATGCTTATGTAGTGTAGTGCACTTTGGATGATGCTTGATTATTTATCATTGCTATTATATACATGTGTTGTATGGAATCCATATAATTAACATTATATGGTAATTAATTGGGCCTCATTCCAATTGGGAAATAAAGAATATTATAAAAGAAAATTCATGTGTTGAATAGAATAAATAGTCATGTGTTGACAATACTCATGTGTTGAGAATATTCATGTGTTGAACGAAATATTTTATACAATAAAATTCACATTCTACTGTAAGTAAGAATTAATAAATATTCATGTGTTGAATAAAATAAATATTCATGTGTTGAAGAAAATATTCATTTGTTGAATAGAATAACGAAGTTATTGAAATATATAAAGCCGTGTTGATTAGAGTTGCACCATTTTGATGCGAACGATATTTATATCGATTATATTCGTTCTTATAATGAATATAGAAAAGGAAGTGATTTCAAAATATAACGTTTTGAAAATATTATCATTTATATATTAATGATATGGAATATTCAATTTTGATTTAAAATTGAATATGAAGTTGAAATTGTTTTGAAAACGAATTTAAACGATTTATAAAATACGTTTAGAATTGAAATCGTCGAAGTATACATAAAATATATTATATATATATATTAAATGGCCTGAATAGAACGCGCCTCGCCGTGGCAGTTTGCGTATTTCGACCATTGACTTCGAATTGACGTTGCGGGAGATCCGACCGCCGGATTCTCCTGAAACCGGAATCATTGGGTTTGTATCGAAAAGAGCTTTAAATTTTGAAATCTAACGGTTGTATTTGGAATTATGTCCAAATCAAATTTGGAAAAGGTCGCTGTAAGTGCAGTTCGACGACCGTTATTGGAAATCGACTGAACGGGCCTTGATAAAATTATTAAAAATATTAATAATTTGTGTAAAATCATTATATATGAATTGGAAAGAATTAGGGTGAAAATCCCATATTTAAAAAGGTTAAAAATATATTTATATCGAAATGAACTAGTTATGAACTAGAATTATAATCCAATATTTTTGAATAAATAAACTGGATTTGAAGTGGTTTTAAAAATAATCAGAATTTCCAATATACGAATTGGAATGGATTTGAATCGAAATTATCTTCGGAATATTTCGATATTGGATTTCGTGATTATACATATATGGTTGTGGAAATTTGAAAGATATATTTATATCGTTATTTCCAATACGATATTTGTTGGTTTCAGAATTTGATATTGAATATAAGCCGATATATTTTCTATTCAGATCCTTGTATTTAATATCAAATGGGGTTTTGGGTTATCGTGAATGGTGTCTTAAATAACACTGTTCTTCAACCAAGTTTAGAAAAGAATAAATCTTTTAATTAAGATTTAGTGAAATTGTCCAGTTAATTAGTATTTAATTGGAATTGAATTTAAATTGGTTTTTGGGTTTATCGTGGGCGGTGTTTTAAATAACACTTGTTCTTTAACCCGATTAACATTGGAATGAGATTTTGGGTTGTTGTGAATCGTGTTTTAAATGACATTGGTTCTTTAACCCATTTAAAAATAAGATTAACTTCTTAGCTTTGAATAATCATTAATATTGATTTGTGGGAAGATTAAAACTAAGTGGAGTTTTATTGAATCTTGAATTAAATTGAAATGATCAAGAATGGAGCACCACCAGTTTTTCTCCAAGCGATAGTTAAATCTTTAATTAGATTTGAACGTGAAATGGTAATTAGTTTTACCGATAGCACCGTGGTGTTAGATATGGAGTATTACCAGTTTTGCTCCATGGGATGAATAGGTTGGGATTTGGAAATAAAATAAATAATTACTTCGGTGTGGTTCGCTAATCCCAACTAGTTTGGAAAATCATGATATGGTTTGAAATGATATCCAAAGGAAAATTAAAGAATAAATTTATAAGAATTTATCTTTGATAAAATTAATGGGAACCTTTCCCTAAGAATGTGAATATTTGAATAAACAATATTTTGAAGTGGAATGAGGCGTATGTTGCGTTTTTGTAACACTTGTTTATTATATACGCGGGTTATTTGGAAAGGCTGGGTTTATACCCATTCTGAATAACCGATTCGACGATAAGTCGACGATGAAGACGGTAGTTGAAGACCGGAGGTCTTCACATCGTTTGGATGACTACTGACGATCTTGATTGGGCTGTACACGCAAGAGGAGGGAATCAGTTGGTGATCGTCCAGACGTACTTGGAGATCGATGTATATGCGAGGAATAAGGTTCCTCCGGTTTCGTTCAGACCCAGAATGAACTTGTAAATAGACTGTGTGTCTGACATTGGATTTTATTCTGTGTGATTGATTTCTATTAAATATATATCTGTTTGGCGGTGGAGAATTTATTCTCTTGCAACGCCCTTCTTTGAGACGTACGAGCTTAGAGGTTATATATCGATAGATATCAATCACATGGCATGATTTGCCTGTGTGGCATGCCTAAGTGGTAAATGATCAAGGCTTCTATTGAAAAGAAAAGTCTTGTGGTTGATGATCAAAGCACGACCTATGTGGCACAACTTTGTGTATAGCATTAATTCGCGAGCATCACACCTCCGTATGAGTCAAAAACGGGATAAGGACCCAAGGAGTGCACGATGTTTCTTTCTAGCTATTGGTGATGTCAGTGACCTACCAGCCCTAAAATTTATATACTTTTTACCTGTGTGGTTGTTGGATGCGAGGCGCCTCGGATATAGGTCCTATAGGACCGGGAAACGTGTGTTCAGGAATACTAATCCTCAAAAGTAAGAGAGGAATGGCCTTGGAGGTTCCAAGGATCGCTGTGTGTGGTCATGAGGCATTTACTAGAGTGTCTCGAATCGGAGAGGAGCTTTCCCCTTGCCTCGACTCATGATGGAAATCCAATTTCCAATACGTGATTTTCGGTTTTATTTGTAGAGCCTAGTATGGCGACATAGTGGTATGGGTCACTTATGCCGTCTATGATTGATACTTATGACTGAAATTGTTTTGACACTATACACTTATAATAGTATCAAATGATTTGTTTTTAAACGTATCAAGCATTATTTGGCGATTATAAGGGAAAACCCTATCCTCCGGCTTGCATTGCATTGTGTGATGGGACCTGGGTCTTAATAGATTCATTTTTCAAAAAAGCATTGCGCTGTTTATTTATATGCACTGGTATTCTTGGGAGGAAACATGTTCCATGTTATACGGCGTGGTCCCTTGAATTACTCTCTTTTAAAGTAAAGATTTAAATAACTTTTTTAGTTCTCACACCATTCACATGACTGACCTGGAGTTTATTGTTTTAACCTAAACTCTGGGTGCCCCTATTTTCGACATGGGAAGCTAGTAGTTTTGGTTTTGCAGATTTATATTCACAGAAACCTGGTTTACAGCTGGAATGATATCCGGAAAGCTCTGTATCCGTATATCACCTTCAGTTGTGTTTTGTATTATTTTCCGCTGCTATTTAATTTATTGTAATCTCTGATATTTATTGAATGTATAATATTCATTTATACTCTGTATATTCTTGTATCTGATGGAATTGTTGTAATTAACAATGAAATATTCTTCTGTTTATGTTCTGATTTGTCTTGTCCTCAACTCAATCCGTTCTTTTCTTCACAGGGAAGTTCGGGTCGCTTCATTTGGTATCAGAGCTTTGGTTTACAGAGCTCGAGAACAAGACGTATTAGAACCAACGAAAGAAATCATCAGAGATTGGATTAGTAATATCCAATGAGAATGATTCATTAGAGATAGGATCAATAGTATCCTAGAACGAGTGTGAAGAGTATATTTTTCAAATCAAAATGAAAACCAATATTGTTTTGAAAATTAAATTCAAGTATATGTATTTGATTATTTATTTGTATTGAATATGGACAATCTCGTATATGAAGATTTCGCATATACGCGTCATGAACGTATATTCGAAGTCCCAAATATACTGGATAGATATAGAATCTCACTCCAATTGCCCAGGGATGATTCTGATAATGCTGCAGCGTTACCAGTATTTATGTTCGAGTTTCGAAAGTGTGATATCTATATATTTCCATTAGACTGGTGTGAGAACCAAAACTAGATAGGGTTTATTGTTGTGATTTAGCATTAAAAAACATGATTTTCTGTATATATAACAAAATTATGAATTTGAAATGATAATTCATGAATTGATTGCTGGCTGTGTTGTTTGATTATTGGTTTCATTTATTAAAATTTTGAACCCTTTAGCCTAATGGAACCAAATTTTGAACTGAATTGAAAATTGATGTACATATATATGTGTGAACAGGTCATAGCAAGGAGGCTAGAGAAGAGGAATGAAATTGTTTGCCCGACAAATAGGTACATGTTTACTAATTTCTTGGGTTTTGGATGATTTTATGAGCCGATTGGCTAGCCGCTTGGCTTTATCTTTTTTTTTTGGATTCGTGAGGGCCATGGAGGCTATTTGAAATACCCCGAAGCTCCCGGTGCAGGGGAGGTTATGACGAAATTTTTCGAAAATTTAGGGTGTTAGCCAAATTTTTGAAAGATTTGAAAAGTTCTTAGAAACTGAAAAGTTGAAGAACTTAAGCCGTAAAGAAAATAATGAAAGTTGAGTTGATTTGTTAAAAAACTTTTAGCTTCGTTCCTTTTCGGAGACGAAAAGTTTTAAGTGGGGGAGATTGTAACAACCCGGAAATTCTGAGCCAACTTAAATTTTTTATTTTGGCAATTTTAATGAATTTTGAATATTTAAAATAGATTATTTTAAATAATAACGATGAGAAATTTATTTTTAATAGAATTAGAACGTATATATTTATTTGAATCGTCGTTAGAATATAATTATTTTATTTTAATTATAAAAGGAAATGAAAATGGCGCGGTAGTTTGAAAATTCGATTTCAAAGTTCAAATGACTGTATAGGATTCAAAATAAACTGGATTTTAGCGAAACAAAAAATATTAGAGTCTAATTGAAAATATCTTTCCAACAAATCCGAAAAATTGAAATTTCATAGCGGGGATCAAAAGTTATGCCCAGTTGAAAATTCAGAATAGTCGCTATGGAATTCTGGCCCTTAAAAATGGAAATTTTGCAAATGACCTTGGTTTTCAACGAAACAACTTTTGTTGGATCCATGATGTCAAGTTATTGCTACGTTTCAAAATTCGTAATTTTCTGAATCAATATGTGAGCATGGCAAAGGAAAATGCGTTTGACTAGTTTTAGTTGATTTTAATCGACTGGAAAATGGTCATTTTTCAAACGTTCTCAGGATTCAACGAAATTAGTTTTGTTAGAACCGTATCGTCAATACGAAGCTAGAAAATATTTTTCGGGAATTTTTAGAGTCCGTATGTGGCCCTGGTAAATTGAAATGCGCGTTCAAATTCAATATATAGATTTATATTTTGATTTTGATGGAAACTGATCGTGACAGTCGAATCAGCCTACGATACATATCCCATTGCATTCAGAATGGGGGTACTTAGCTATAGACGACAGTCGCTTGGTTCGATTTCGAGTTCGGAATAAAAAGTTGCTTTTTGAAATTAAATAATTAAATAAATAAAAGATAAAAACCCCTCCCTCTCTCCTCCTTATACCGTTTAGCCCCCCCCCCTCTTCAAATGAAATCGATTTTTATATATATAAAAAAAATGCGCCCTAGCGCGACGCACCACCTACCGCCGCCGCCGATTAACGGCGCTCCCCCACCCTTGCGCCCGCCACCACTTCCTTCCCCCTCCACCTCGCCGGACCCCCTTCTCTCTCCTCCTCCCTTCCCCTTCTCTTTCTTCCCCCAATCCGAACGCAATGACCCCAAATCCCCACCGCGCCTGACCGCCACTGCCCTGGCCCACAACCGCAGGCCGCGCTCTACCTCCGCCAGATCCGACCTGCACCTCCTCCGACGAACAGCACTCCCCCCGTTCCTCCAATTGATGTAAGTTCCTTTATTATTTAAGGTAATTTAATTTTCATAGTTAAGAAAATTTTGATTTTTAGGATAATAAAGTTGTGATTTTTATGAGGTTTTTAATCGTATAAAAAAATGATTTTTATTTAGATTAAAGATTGGATTCTTGAATGCATAAAGTATTGATTTTTATTTATGTAAAGGTTTGATCTTTAACACTGAAAAGATTCGATTTTTAAAGACATAAAAATATGATTTTTATTTATCTAGTGGCAATATAAAAATTCGATTTTTATATATGTAATAGCGAAGTAAAGGTATGATTTTTATGCATATGAATTTGAAGTAAAAATTTGATATTTACATATATGAAGTAGCGATAAAAATTCGATTTTTACATATATGAAGTAGTGATAAAAAATCGATTTTTACATATATGAAGTAACGATAAAAATTCGATTTTTATATATATGAAGTAGCGTTATAAAAATACAATCTTTATAATGTAAACATCGTGTTAAAGATGCTATTTTTATCATCTTGAAAGTGAAATAAAAATATGTGATTTTTATATATGTAGTGAATACGGACAACAAAAGTGACAAAAGGCGAGCACAGCGAAGATTTCCTACATATGAAGAGTCGCGGTGTTTGATTTAGCTAATCTGTGAGAACTTCTCACTTTAAATTCTATTGTCTAGTTAATTATATACAAGGATGCTGACGGTGCTTGGCAGCACCTGACACCCGCCGTCCACAGACCATGGACGACTTGTATGCTTGTTTGTTTGATTTTAATGTGGAAATTGATTATGTGATGTGGAATGAAATAAAATATTTATATAATTGTAAATATTTTATAGTTAAAAATATAATTTTTAACGTGTATATAAAATGAAATAAATATTTATAAACAAATCAGACGATTTGTTTATGTACGCTGATTTGACTGATATTGATTGGGAGGATAAATTTTACACATCGCCCAACTGCACAAATAAAATCTGTGTTTGATTGTTTGAAACCCGACACGGGTATTGGGATAATATATGATATACACTAATCCCAATAATTAGCTGTATGTCGATCGATTGATTGACAGGCTGTTATAAGCGTTAGATATCTATATTTGATGCTTATGCAGTGTAGTGCACTTTGGATGATGGTTGATTATTTATCATTGCTATTATATACATGTGTTGTATGGAATCCATATAATTGACATTATATGGTAATTGATTGGGCCTCATTCCAATTGGGAAATGAAGAATATTATAAAAGAAAATTCTTGTGTTGAATAGAATAAATAGTCATGTGTTAACAATACCCATGTGTTGAGAATATTCATGTGTTGAAACAATTCATATGTTGAACGAAATATTTTATACAATAAAATTCACATTCTATTGTAGGTAAGAATTAATAAATATTCATGTGTTGAATAAAATAAATATTCATGTATTGAAGAAAATATTCATTTGTTGAATAGAATAACGAAGTTATTAAAATATATAAAGCCGTATTGATTAGAGTTGCGCCATTTTGATGCGAGCGATATTTATATCGATTATATTCGTTTTTATAATGAATATAGAAAAGGAAGTGATTTCAAAATATAAAGTTTTGAAAATATTATCATTTATATATTAATGATATGGAATATTCAATTTTGATTAAAATTGAATATGAAGTTGTAATAATTTTGAAAACGAATTTAAAACGATTTATAAAATACATTTAGAATTGAAATCGTCGAAGTATATATAATATTATATATATATATATATATATATATTAAATGGCCTGAATAGTTCGCGAATTTCGACCATTGACTTCGAATTGACGTTGCGGGAGATCCGACCGTTGGATTCTCCTGAAACCGGAACCGTTGGGTTCGTATCGAAAAGAGCTTTCCAAGGAATATTTAAAATTTGAAATCTAATAGTTGGATTTGGAATTATGTCCAAATCAAATTTGGAAAAGGTCGTTGTAAGTGCAGTTCGACGACCGTTATTGCAAATCGACTGAACGGGCCTTGATATAATTATTAAAAATATCAATAATTTGTGTATAATCATAATATATGAATTGGAAAGAATTGGGGTGAAAATCCCATATTTAAAAAGGATAAAAATATAGTTTTATCAAAATGAACTAGTTATGAACCAGAATTATAATCCAATATTTTTGAATAAATAAATTGGATTTGAAGTGGTTTTAAATATAATCAGAATTTACAATATACGAATTGGAATGGATTTGAATCGAAATTATCTTCGGAATATTTCGATGTTGGATTTCGTGATTATACGGATATGGTTGTGGAAATTTGAAAGATATATTTATATCGTTATTTCCAATACGATATCTGTTGGTTTCAGAATTTGATATTGAATATAAGACGATATATTTTCTATTCAGAGCCTTGTATTTAATATCAAATGGGGTTTTGGGTTCGTCGTGAATGGTGTCTTTAATAACACTGTTCTTGAACCAAGGTTAGAAAAGAATAAATCTTTTAATTAAGATTTAGTGAAATTGTCCAGTTAATTAGTATTTAATTGGAATTGAATTTAAATTGGTTTTTGGGTTTATCATGAGTGGTGTTTTAAATAACACTTGTTCTTTAACCCGATTAACAATGGAATGCGATTTTGGGTTGTTGTGAACCGTGTTTTAAATGACATTGGTTCTTTAACTCTGTTAAAGATAAGATTAACTTCTTCGCTTTGAATAATCATTAATATTGATTTGTGGGAAGATTAAAACTAAGTGGAGTTTTAATGAATCTTGAATTGGATTGAAATGATCGAGAATGTAGCACCACCAGTTTTGCTCCAAGCGATAGTTAAATCTTTAATTAGATTTGAACGTGAAATGGTAATTGATTTTACCGATAGCACCGTTGTGTTAGATATGGAGTATTACCAGTTTTGCTCCATGGGATGAATAGGTTGGGATTTGGAAATAAAATAAATAATTACTTTGGTGTGGTTCGCTAATCCCGACTAGTTTGGAAAATCATGATATGGTTTGAAATGATATCCAAAGGAAGATTAAAGAATAAATTTAAAAGAATTTATCTTTGATACAATTAATGGGAACCTTTCCTTAAGAATGTGAATATTTGAATAAAGAATATTCTGAAGTGGAATGAGGCGTATGTTGCGTTTGTGTAACACTTGTTTATTATATACGCAGATTATTTGGAAAGGCCGGGTATATAACCATTCTGAATAACCGATTCGACGATAAGTCGACGATGAAGACGGTGGTTGAAGACTGGAGGCCTTCACATCGTTTGGATGATTACTGACGATCTTGATTGGGATGTACACCCAAGAGGAGGGAATCAGTTGGTGATCGTCCAGACGTACTTGGAGATTGATGGATATGCGAGGAATAAGGTTCCTCCGGTTTCGTTCAGACCCAGAACGAACTTGTAAATGGACTGTGTGTCTGACATTGGATTTTATTTTGTGTGATTGATTTCTATTAAATATATATCTGTTTGGTGGCGGAGAATTTATTCTCTTGCTTAACGCCCTTCTCAAAGACGTACGAGCTTAGAGGTTATATATCGATAGATATCAATCGCATGGCATGAATTTCCTGTGTGGCAAATGATCAAGGCTTCTGTTGAAAAGCAAAGCCTTGTGCTTGATGATCAAAGCACGACCTATATGGCACAGCTTTGTGTATAGCATTAATTCGCGGGCCTCACACCTCGGTATGAGTCAAAAACGGGATAAGGACCCAAAAAGTGCACGACGTTTCTTTCTAGCTATGGGTGATGTCAGTGACCTACCAGCCCTGACATTTTTATACTTTTTACCTGTGTGGTTGTTGGATGCGAGGCGCTTCGGATATAGGTTCTATAGGACTGGGAAACATGTGTTCAGGAATACTAATCCTCAAAAGTAAGAGAGGACAGGCTTTAGAGGTTCCAAGGATCGCTGTGTGTGGTCCTAAGGCATTTGCTAGAGTGTCTCGAATCGGAGAGGAGCTTGCCCCTGGCCTCGACTCATGACGGAAATCCAATTTCCAATATGTGACCTTCGGTTTTATTTGTAGAGCCTAGTATGGCGACATAGTGGTATGGGTCACTTATGTCGTCTATGATTGATACTTATGATTGAAATTGTTTTGACACTATACACTTATAATAGTATCAAATGATTTGTTTTTAAATGTATCAAGCATTATTTGGCTATTATAAGGGAAAACCCTATCCTCCGGCTTGCGTTGCATTGTGTGATGGGACCTTGGTCTTATAATAGCTTCATTTTTCGAAAAAGCATTGCACTGTTTATTTATACGCACTGGTATTTTTGGGAGGAAACCCGTTTCGTGTTATACGACGTGGTCCCTTGAATTACTCTCTTTTAAAGTAAAGTTTTAAATAACTGTTTTAGTTCTCACACCAGTCACATGACTGACCTGGAGTTTATTGTTTTAACCTAAACTCTGGGTGCCCTTATTTTTGACACGAGCAGCTAGTAATTTTGGTTTTGCAGATTTATATTCATAGGAACCTGGTTTACAGTTGGAATGATATCCGGAAAGCTCTGTATCCGTATATCACCTTCAGTTGTGTTTTGTATTATTTTCCGCTGCTATGTAATTTATTGTAATCTCTGATATTTATCGAATGTAGAATATTCATTTATACTCTGTATATTCTTGTATCTGATGGAATTGTTGTAATTAACAATGAAATGTTCTTCTGTTTGTGTTCTGATTTGTCTTGTCCTCAACTCAATCCGTGCTTTCCTTTACGGGGAAGTTCAGGTCACTTCAACAGCGCCCCAAAGTCGCCACCGTTAAACCGCCGCCTCGACCTCCTTGCGCCACTGAGCTCCACCCCAACTCCGGCGCACATGCGCCACACTCCCCCCTTCGACGTCCCACTGTCTGATCGATCCCAGGTGCTGCGGATTTTGAACAAAATCAAACCCTAGAACTGAAGCTATTGGGTTTATTCGCGGCCTTGTACTATGTTGAGGAAGAAGAGGTTAAAACCTCATATTATTTTAATAATTTAATTTTAAAATTATTATCTATCTTATTTAAATCCTAACTAATTCATACGACATCGAAAATGAACGATTTCAGATCCTGTGCGATCGTAGAGACGAGATCTACGCTGCTGTTCCGACAAGGAGCAATTCTAAGCTATATGAATTTTGGAAAAATTTGCGGATCCAAACAATTCAGATTCACGACTATGAGATTTCTGATTTTAAAGAATTAATCAATTTAATTATTTTTCTTGCAGTTAAATAGTTGTATGTATGTTAATGAATTAGTTCTGCGGTGTGATGAAATTTTGGATGATTGATCTGTTTATTTGTGATGTATAAACATAGATCTGTTAGTTAAATTATAGATCTGCATGTGTTGGTTAAATTAAAATAAATCATTTTTGTCAATATTTTGTGAATCATGTATATTAAACAAAAATGAAATATCTTTTTGCTTATATTATTGAATTGAATTAGAATTGTCAATTCAATAAAAAATATCATTTTGTTATATTATTGAATTGAATTAGAACTGTCAATTCAATAAAAAATATCATTTTGTTTATATTATTGAATTGAATTAGAATTGACAATTCAATAAAAACATCACTTTGTTTATGTTATTGAATTGAATTAGAACTTTCAATTTAATATAAAATATATCACTTTGTTTGTTGATTGTTAAAAATATCACCTTTTTTGTTGTTTGACTGAATTAGAGCTTTCAATCAAATAAAATATTGTTTGTGGTTATAATTAAACTTGCAGCAAAAATGGACATTTGGGTAAATAGAAAATTTAGTTAAACAAAGGAATAGAATAAAATTTTATATTTTTATTTACATATTAGATGTAAATAAAAGAATAGAATAAAAAGTTATATTTTTATTTACATATTAGATGTAAATAAAAGAATAGAATAAAAAGTTACATTTTTTATTTACATATTAGACGTAAATAAAAGAATAGAATAAAAGGTTATATTTTTATTTACATATTAGATGTAAACAAAGAATATATTGAAAAGATTACATTTTTTGTTTGCATTTTAGATGCAAATAAAAGCATGATTTAAAAAGTTACATTTTTATTTGTATTTTAGATGCAAATAAAAAAATGATTTAAAAAGTTACATTTTTATTTGTATTTTAGATGCAAATAAAAACACGATTTTAAAAGTTACATTTTTATTTGCATTTTAGATGCAAATAAAAACATGATTTAAAAAGTTACATTTTTATTTGTATTTTAGATGCAAATAAAAACATGATTTAAAAAGTTACATTTTTATTTGCATTTTAGATGCAAGTAAAACATTGATTTAAAAAGTTACATTTTTATTTGCATTTTAGATGCAAATAAAAACATGATTTAAAAATTTACATTTTTATTTGCATTTTAGATGCAAATAAAAACATGATTTAAAAAGTTACATTTTTATTTGTATTTTAGATGCAAATAAAAATATGATTTAAAAAGTTACATTTTTATTTGTATTTTAGATGCAAGTAAAACATTGATTTAAAAAGTTACATTTTTATTTGCATTTTAGATGCAAATAAAAACATCGATTTAAAAAGTTACATTTTTTGTTTGCATTTTAGATGCAAATAAAAACATGAAATAAAAAGTTACATTTTTATTTGCATTTTAGATGCGAGTAAAAACATTGATTCAAAAAGTTGCATTTTTGTTTGCATTTTAGATACAAATAAGAACATAGGTAAAAAAATTACATTTTTATTTACATGTTAGTTGAATTAAAAAGAATAGGATTTAAAAGCTACATCTTAATCTCCATTTTAGTTGTAAATAAAAAGTATAGTTTTAAAAGTTATATTTTTATTGTCAAATTAGAGACAATAAAAAGAATAAATCAAAAATGACATTTTTGTTGACATGTTAGTTGTAAATAAAAAGTTTAGTTTTAAAAGTTATATTTTTATTGTCAAATTAGAGACAATAAAAAGAATAAATCAAAAGTGACATTTTTGATGATATGTTAGTTGTAAATAAAAAGTGTAGTTCTAAAAGTTATATTTTTATTGCCAAATTAGAGACAATAAAAAGAATAAATCAAAAATGACATTTTTGTTGACATGTTAGTTGTAAATAAAAAGTATAGTTTTAAAAGTTATATTTTTATTGTCAAATTAGAGACAATAAAAAGAATAAATAAAAAATGACATTTTTGTTTACATGTTAGTTGTAAATAAAAAGTATAGTTTTGAAGGTTATATTTTTATTGTCAAATTAGAGACAATAAAAAGAATAAATCAAAAATGACATTTTTGTTGACATGTTAGTTGTAAGTAAAAGAACAGAATTGAAAATTATATTTTTATTGTCATTTTATATATACAATAAAAGAATAGATTTAAATGTCACATTTTTATCGTCATTTTAGATGAAATAAAAATAGTAGGATTAAAGATCATGCTTTTATTGTCGTTAGGTTTCAACATTAAGTGTGAACATTAGGAATATATATTTTCAATGTAATTTAGTTACCATTGGAAATAATTAGCCATTAAAAACATGATTTATTTCAAATCATCATTTTTATCATGTTAATAGGATTTTGAAAATCATATATAAAATCTCTAACACGAATATAAACTGTATTTGGCTTGCATGTGATTGTTTGAAAGTAATTGAAACCACCAAACGATTTATATTTATATATATAAATATAAATTAAAATCAAACGAATCGCGCGCGGTAGTTCGCGTTTCGGCAATCGTAACTTTAAACGGTTATACCGAAAGATCCGACCGTCGGATTTTCCCAAAACCAGAACCATTAGGACCGCTTTGGGAAGATCTTTCCATCGATATGAATTTTGTTAAAATCCAACGGTTAGACTTCAAGATAAGTGTAAAACAAATTTTGGTAAAAACAGCGCCAGGGCCGCCCATCGACCCGAAGCATCGTTAAATAAATTTGGCTATTTTTTTATAAATAAAAATAGCAATTAATCATTATTAGTTACCATTAACGATATGAAATGATTTTAAATTATATATATGCGAGGATCATTTGAAAAGACCGAGTTAAAACTCATTTCAAATGGTCATACGATGATCTAAATTAAAAATCCTAAAAACGGCGATTGAAGACTGACGATCTTCACATCGAAAGGATAACTACTGATGTCTGGCATTGGCTAGCTACCAATAAAGGGTTAAAGTGGTAGTTGTCTGGACGTACTTGTTGATCGTCCGGATACGCGAGCACCTCACTTCCGTGTTGGACATACGGGACGGGGAATAAGGTGACTCTGGTTTCGTTCAGACCCAGAACGGACTTGTAAATTGATGTGTGTCCGACATTGAATTTCATGCTGTGTAATTAAATTGATTTCTATTAATATATATCTGTGGTGGCGGGGAATTTATTCTCTTGCTTAACACCCTTCTTTGAGACGTACGAGCTCGAAGGTTATATATTGGTAGTTATCTATCGCATGGTTTGGATTGTCAATGTGACATGCCAAGATGCAATTGATTGTGGCTTTTGTTGAAAAGCAGAGCCTTGTGGATGATGATCAAAGCATAGCCTATTTTGGCATAGCTTTGTGTATTACGTTACCTCGCGAGCCTCACACCCCGATAGCGTCAAAAACGGGACAAGGGAACGCAGGGAGTGCACACGTTCCTTTCTAGCCAGAAGTGGTGTTTGGGTTTTTACAAAGCCCAACATTTTTACTTATGTGGTTGATGGAATGAGGCGCCTCGTATTTTTATTGCTCGCCTATGGCCAATTTATAGGTCCAATAGGATCAGGGAGCGTGTGTTCAGGCATGTAACACCCCGGTAATTCTAATATTAATGTTCACAAATTAAAGAATAATTAATCTCAAATGTGAGAATTAAGGAAAACGGGTTGTGCCATTGTGTTCATCTCAGAATTTTGGTTGAGATAGAGTTCGAGTTTGCGAGAATTGGACTTCGTATGAAGAAGTTATGGCCATCGGAAGTTTCACTAAAATTCAAAACAGATTTCAAAATTCAAATTTCAAACTCAAATGGGCTAGGCGGGAAAATTCCCGCCAGGGGCCAGGTCGACCAGGGGGTCGACCTACCCACACAGGTTGACCAGGGGGTCGACCTACCCTCCCAGGCAAAATTTGTGTGATGAAGATTTTCTGACTCCAAGCTGAGTCATTAGGGCTGACTTGTCACCCTATCTTCACTGAATGGTTGTGGTTAAATCTAGGGTGATCGGATGGCCTAAATTAATCCTAAATTCTATATAAACATGTATAAACTCAAACCCTAAAATCAAATAAAAATTGGGACTATGGCCGTCATGTTGTCACCTTGCAACCTAGAGTAGCCGCCACCAACTAAAGGGGAAAACGAACCTAATCAACTCAATTCTATTCAACTCTAATCTAAACAACACCGAATCTACTACAAAGGCGAGCTAAAACAATTTCAGAACTCAGATTCCAGAACTCAAGACCTTCTTTGAGTTGTGAGTTCGATTTCTTTAATAAGATAATTAACAATTTAAATAGGTTGAGTTATGATTTGGGATTATATGGTTATGTTGTGAATCATTGACCGTTATGTTATTATCTATGTTGTAAATCTGTGATGTTATTATCTATGTTGTAAAGCTGTGATGTTATTTTGTAATCCTATGTTAATTGTTGGCTTATGTACAATCAATTCATAATGATGTTTCATATGCTAGTTTGGTTATATTTGTGGAACAAATTCGTATGTTAAATCATATGTAAGTTTAACTTGATAATTCTAAATGCAAGTTAGGATGTTAATTTAGATATGAATCATATGCAAGCTAATGAGAATTATATACCACGTTACATGTTTCATGACATCTATTTTATGTGTGTAAGCTTGGATCTAAAGTTTAGGCTAAGACATGTGTGAGTTATATGCTAGTATACAAAATTCTATATGCTAGTTTACATATAGATCTTAATTTACATGTTTAGATGCAAGTTTACATCATAGTTTATGTTGCATAAATCACATATGCAAGTATATATATATATATATATATATATGTTTGGAGTATGAGTCATGTAATGTAAGTTTGTGACTATTGCCTATGCAAGTTTACACCTTATGATTAGATCTATGACATACATGGTTTATACAAGTTTGTGACTATTACCTAAACAAGTTTACACCTTTAGATTTAGATCTATGACATATGTAGTTTTGTGCAAGTTTGTGACTTTGGCCTATGCAAGTTTTAGGTGAAAAACCTTATTCACACATGCAAGTTCACCCGTTATGTTTAGATCTAGTTTTTATTTTATGCATGTTGTGATGTTTTCTCTTTATTCCATAAGTTAGACTATTCGAGTCTAACGTATATTTCACGATTAAACGAATGAACGTACAACGTGGGGCGAAAGGATAATATTAAAAGATTTAATATTGAGAATTGGCATAAATGCCTTAAATGGCATAAAATTAATTTGTGATGTTAATTGGTATAATTTTACATACCATAAATAGATGGACATAATTGAGTCAATTATGGACATAGTTAAATTTGGAATTGATTGATAATTTGAATAGGGAAATTAATTCAAATTGGGGGATAATTAATTATGTGTAATTAATCGCCTAAGACATGAGGTTAGGCTCATTTATGGTGTAAGACTGCCCGGACCCGCCCAGCAAATCCAGCAGCGACAAATGCCAGTCTAATGCGGGAGGTCAAGGGCATGAATTAAATGCGCAACAGTTGTAGAGACACGAGGTTAGGCTCGTTTGTGGTGTAAGACTGCCCGGACCCGCCCGGCAAATCAAGCTGCCACAAATGCCAGTCTAATGTGGGAGGTCTTTACAAGGTTACGGTGTTAATAAATTAAGAAACACTTAACCAGATAAACAAGTGGTGGGATATGGGGGTTAAGTGGGTGCCTTGGGTGGCTTGTGAAATACGATTAGAAACACTTAACCAAAAATAAAACATGTAAGTGGACATGAATAAGAATAGGGTTAAGTGGGATGTACTAGAGGCGACCAAACTTAGGTGGATAGCTTGTGTCAGGTAATGGGGGCCCGTTTCAACCAGTAACCCAAAAGTATCTTTGTGGCTCGACCCAAGTCGAGGACGGGACACGCATACTGGGCTTGACTGTAAGAGGCCAAAATGGGTGAGCGGTGGCAACGCGAGTCCAATGGGTTCATGTGCGTGTGTGGGCCCGGGCTGGTAGGTAAGACGTTGTTGCATCGTGTAGGTATAAACCGTGCAACTTTGTGGTATCGGGTTGCCACTTTGGGGAGTGATACACCCCACTGTCGAACCAGCACGGGTATCTACGAGTTAGGGAACCGATCGCATGGGGGTAGTGGGTACACTTAGTGGAGATAGGGGCAGGCGGCACTTATGAAGGCAACTAGGGGTACACGAAACTACCATTATCATTTTTAAAGTTTTGTAGGCAGGATCAACTTTTAGGGTGTTTGGTGTGGTGCAGCGTGGTAATTATCTTATAGTGACTAGGTGCGCCTTTAACGTTATCTTTGTTCATCTTATTTCCTTTTGTTTGCTCTGCCATACCCAATTGTTCACAGTTATTTCCTTATTTTCCAGCTTTTGCCTTGGCCTAGTTATTTTGATAATTATATTGTTAAAGTTATCGCACTCGCCAGACTTTATGTCTGACCCCCTTTGTTTCCACCTCTTTTCTTCCTTTCCCTCCCACCAGGTGCTTAGGGTAGAACTAGCACTAGTGGAGCTTGATTTGGAAAGCTGTATCTCTTGCTTTTAGAAGTTGCTTGGTTCGATGAATTAAAGTTCAGCCTATCTTATTTATGGCTATTTTATGTTGGGGTTATGTCTTTCAATTTATGTACTCTGATTTAGTCAAGATGGATATTATGTACTTTGACTTTAGTCTTTGGTTTTTGATGATGTAATCAAACCTATGTGTTTACTGCTGCAATGAATAAAGTCTTAAATTTTTTTAAGTACTGCTTATATCTGTCTTGTTGTTAAGTTTCTGTTCTATACACACTTAAAACGATCCATAGAAGTTAATGCATTCCCTTTGTGAGTGACATTAATGGACGTGGGGTGTTACACGTGGTATCAGAGCTGAAGGTTACCAGAACAGATATAAATTTTGAAAAACTATTTTTCAAAAGCATTTTTATAAAGAAATACTTTCAAAAGTATGTTGTAAGGAAAGTATTTTCAAGAGAAAAGCCTATTTTAAAAACATAACCCCAAGAGCCATATATCTTTCCTTTGGTTCTTTTGTATTGAATCTTTCCTTTTTCGTTTCAGCATGTCTGGAATTCCCGAGATACCCGAGGGGATACCGATACCAGGATGGTTTAGGAGGTATTTGGAAGCTAGGGCAAATGTCGCTGGCCCAACAAATGCTCCTCCTCCTCCTCCTCATGTTGATACTTTTACAAAGATATGTAAGGACATTCGGGCAATGCGTGGAAAACCTTTTCACGGGACAGAGACAATTGTTGAAGCTCGAAATTGGCTAAAGAAGGTGGAAGAATTATTTGGGATCTTTGAAGTAGAAGATGGAAGAAAGGTCCAGTTAGCTGCCTGGTTAATGAAGGATGAGGCCTCGTTTTGGTGGGAGGTCACTAATGGAGAGCGTCCAGTTGATACATGGTCGGATTTCAGGCTTAGGTTTGAGGCAAAGTTTCTCTCATGGGCTGAAGAGACTCTATACATGGAAAGGTTTTTAGCACTGAAGCAAGGGAATCTATCAGTGAAAGAATACGTCAACAAGTTCAATCAGTTGGCGAGATTTGGCTTGGACTTGGTGAATACAACCGAAAAGAAGGCCCTGGGATTTGTTAAGGGTCTGAACGAGCCGCTACATGGATTAGCTATGACCCACATCCCCATGAGGGCTACCTTTGAGAGACTAGTTGACATGGCGCTTATGCACGAAGAGGAGAAGCACGCCAATGCTAATAAAGCACCCGAGAAGAAAGGGGATCAAAAGAAACCGCAATAGCAACAACAGAACAAGAAAGGTGGCAAAGGCAACAATGGTAAGGGAAAGAAAAGATGCTTTAACTGTGGGACACCAGGCCATCTAAGCAAAGATTGTAGGAAGAAAAAGAAGACTGGATGTTTCCACTATGGCGAAGCGGGACATCTGATTAAGGACTGCACAAGGAAAGGGCAAAGGGCAGGGTCTACTTCGGGAGGGCAGGTGCAGGCTCTCATGGCACCAGGGCAGGCAAGGGGGCAAGTTCAGGCTCTCGTGGTCCCACCGCTGCAAGAACGAGGTAGAGCGATTTCCGTTGAAAGTTTAATTTTTCTGTTTGATCATCCTGTCCATACTTTATTCGATTCTGGCGCATCACATTCATTTATCTCTACATCATTAGCTGAAACACTGCACCTAAATACTAGTTTAGTTACAGATCCCTTAGTAGTCTCAAATCCTATTGGTGGTTCGGCTCATCTTTCTATGATTTGTCGGGATTTGAGAGTGTCTATCTTGGGCATTGGGTTTGAATGCAACGCCTTTGTTCTTGGCTTCATGGGCTACGGCTTGATTCTAGGTATGGATTGGCTAACCAGATACGGGGCCATCCTAGATTGTGAAAGAAGGGTAGTTAGATTGTTAACTCATTGTGGAAAGACCGTTGATATTTCTTATGACCCTAGAGGTCCAGTAATGCTTAGCTACCTAGAATCCCTTGACGCATCCGATGATGATTTACATTCTGTTTGTATAGTCCGTGAATATGTTGATGTCTTCGATGAGGTGAGGGGTCTACCCCCAAAACGTGAGATAGACTTTCGAATATATTTAGTAGATAATGCAAAGCCAGTTGCATTTCCAGTGCGCCACCTGGCTCCTAGAGAGAGAAGAGAACTCAGTAAGCAAGTGAAAGAATTGCTTGAGAAGGGGTTCATAAGACGTAGTATATCGGAGTGGGGTGCTCTAGTAGTATTAGCCACGAAGGCGGATGGGTCCCTTAGACTTTGTATGGACTATAGAGAACTTAATAAGCTTACTAAGAAGAATAGGCACCCACTGCCGAGGATTGACGATCTCTTCGATCAGTTAGTTGGCGCCTCAGTGTTTTCGCAGTTGGACTTAGCCACTGGTTTCCATCAGTCGAGGGTTGCTGAGGATAGCATAGACAAGACTGACTTTAGGATTCCGGATGGTTTCTTCGAGTGGCTTGTGATGCCCTTCGGTTTGACAAACGCCCCCGCATACTTTGTTGACTTGATGAGTAGGGTGTTTAGGGAGTACCTTAATAAATTCGTGGTGGTCTTTGTGGATGACATCTTGATCTTTTCTAAGAGCGAGGAAGAGCATGCCCTACATCTTAGGGAAGTGTTGGAGACCCTTCGAGCGCATAACCTTAAAGCTAAATTTTCTAAATGTCACTTTTGGAGGAAGAAAGTGCGATTCTTAGGGCATGTGGTTTCCAAAGAAGGGATAGCTGTGGATCCCGCGAAGGTGGTGGCCATCCAAGATTGGAAGGTCCCTAAAAATGCTACTGAGGTGAGGAGTTTCTTGGGGTTGGCTGGCTGCTATAGGAAGTTTATCAAAGACTTCGCAAAAATATCAGCCTCATTAACACGCTTGACGAAGAAGAACCTAGTTTTCACATGGGACGTAGATTGTGATGATGTGTTCCAACATTTAAAAAGAGCTTTGACCACAACCCCAGTCTTAGTGTTGCCAGATGGGAGTAAGCCATTTACCATTTATACCGATGCTTGTGGGACAGGACTAGGCGCAGTCTTAATCCAAGAGGGGAGGGTAATAGCCTACGGAGGAAGGCAGTTGAGAGTGCATGAGAAAAATTACCCTACACATGACCTAGAGTTGGTCGCTATTGTTTTCGCGCTTAAGTCTTGATGCCATTATCTTCTTGGCGAGAAATTCGAATTGTTCACTGACCACAAATCGCTAAAATACTTGTTCTCTTAGAAGGATTTGAGCTTAAGGAAGCAAAGGTTGATGGAATTCTTAGCATCCTACGATTTCGAGATAGCATATAACCATGGCAAAGGTAACGTGATGGCAGGCGCCTTAAGCAGAAAATGGTTGTCCTTGAGTCCGTTGTTTGTTGAGCGGCGAAGCTTAGAGTTCATCTCTACATTCGACTTTAGACCGTCCATTGAATTTGTACCCTGTTTGCTAGCATCATTAGAGGTCAGACCTACGCTTTTGGAACGGATTGGTGAGGCACAACGAGATGACCCACAGTTGGTTGAGTTAGTAGAGAAGCTCATAAAGAGGGAGTCATCGAGCCATCTCAGTAGGTATACACTAGATGATAAGGGTTGGTTACGTAGGGACGGTAGACTTGGTGTACCACGAGATGAGAACTTGAGGAAGACCATTCTTGATGATGCACATCGTTTGAAGATGACCATTCATCCCGGCGGGGACATGATGTACATGGACATGAGACGAGTTTACTTTTGGGCCGGTATGAAGAGGGATGTGGCCGAGTTTGTCGCTAGATGCTTGGTGTGACAACGAGTAAAAGCAGAGCAAAAGAAGCCCGGTGGGTTGCTTCACCCATTGGAGGTCCCACAATGGAAGTGGGAGAGTGTCTCGATGGACTTTGTTGATGGGTTACCGAGATCGAGGAAGGGTAATACGGGGATTTGGGTCGTGGTAGACAGACTTACTAAGAGCGCCCATTTCATTCCCGTGAAGAGTAAGGGGACTGCTCCATGGTTAGCCTCCGTTTACATTCGAGAGATAGTTCGTTTGCACCGTGTTCCTTCTAGCATAGTGAGCGATCGCGATCCTATCTTTACTAGCGAGTTTTGGAAGAGCTTGTAAGAGGCGGTAGGGACTCAGTTATGTTTGAGCACCGCATATCATCCTCAGACGGACGGCCAGACCGAGACGGTGAATCGTATTCTAGAGGACCTTTTGAGGCTATCTGTCTTAGACTTTGGAGGTACATGGGAGGAGCATCTTCTTTTGGTAGAGTTCACATATAATAATAGCTTTCAGTCTAGCATTGGCATGACACCTTTCGAGGCTCTTTATGGACGGCCGTGTCGTTCTCCTACATGTTGGTGGGAATCTACAGATAAGATCTTGCTTGGGCCCGATATGATTAGAGAGACTTTAGAAAAGATCGATTTTATTCGAAGGAGGATGAAGACGGCACAAGATAGGCAGAAATCTTATGCGGACAAGAGGAGGACAGACCTTGAGTTTGATATTGGGGATATGGTCTTTATCAATGTGTCTCCATTACGGAATGTTATTCGCCTTGGGTCCGTTGGGAAGTTAGCACCAAGGTTCGTAGGGCCATTTCCTATTAAGGAGAGGATTGGAAAGATAGTGTATAGAGTGGAGTTTCCCGAGAGACTTAGTGGTGTACACGACGTATTCCATGTATCACATTTGAGGAAGTGCTTGCATGAGACCGCGGAAGTGGTAGAGCCGAGCTTGCTTAGAGAGGTGGAGATAGAGCGTGATGCGACGATTCGACGAGCTCCTACGTGCATTCTTGGGTCGGAGATTAAGACGTTGAGGAATCGAGAGGTCAAGCTAGTCAAAGTGCAATGGGGAGATGATGAGAGCAACACTACTTGGGAGACGGAAGAGAAGATGCGTTCATTGTACCCTTTTCTTTTCGAGGGTATGTCTTTTAATTTCTCCTTTATCGCTTATCTTGTACTGGTTTATTCTTTAGTATGTCCTCTCGCTAGCATCTTTGACCTTTAGATTGGGTAGTCCTATGGTTGAAACATGTGTTAGAGACATGTTATGTATGGTGGATGCATGTGGATGCAAGTGTTTGCTAGTGGTTGCTCGTGGATGCATATACACAAACTTTAGACACTAGATCGGCTCAGTCACTTTCATATTGCATATTGCATATAAATGGATGTATTTAGTAAAATGAATGGACATTGAATGTGTGTATCATATGGATGTTGCATATTGATGAATGGTTGTGCACACATGTAGAAATAATATGTATCGATAGGATTCCTTCGCATACATAATGGACGCATGACACTGTCATGATTTGCATTAAGGAGGTCAACTGAATCAGCAGACCGCCTGATTTTGCATTAAATAAGGAACATATACACACACTTCTTGCATATGTTCATACATCATTAGAAATTTTATAAGGACAATGGATGCCTGCGTTTGATGGTTTAGTAGATGGATGTTTGGATGTTAGGATATGCATTCTTCTTAACTTGGAGATTTCGTGGGCGAAATCCTTTAAGGACGTGAGAATGTAACACCCCAGTAATTCTAATATTAATTCCACAAATTAAAGAATAATTAATCTCAGATGTGAGAATTAAGGGAAACGGGTTGCGCCATTGTGTTCGTTTCGGAATTCTGGTTGAGATAGAATCCGAGTTTGCGAGAATTGGACTTCGTATGAAGTTATGGACATCGGAAGTTTCGCTAAAATTCAAAACAGATTTAAAAATTCAAATTTCAAACTCAAATGGGCAAGGCAGGAAAAATCCCGCCAGGGGCCAGGTCGACCTGGGGGTCAACCTACCCACACAGGTCGACCTGGGGGTCGACCTACCCCCCCCGGGCAGATTTGTGTGATGACGATTTTCTGACTCCTAGCGGAGTCATTAGGGTTGACTTGTCACCCTGTCTTGACTGAATGGTTGTGGTTAAATCTAGGGTGATCGGATGGCCTAAATTAATCCTAAATTCTATATAAACATGTGTAAACTCAAACCCTAAAATCAAATAAAAATTGGGACTATGGCCGTCATGCTGTCACCTTGTAACCTAGAGTAGCCGCCACCAACTAAAGGGGAAAACGAACCTAATCAACTCAATTCTATTCAACTCTAATCTAAACAATAATGAATCTACTACAAAGGCGAGCTAAATCAATTTCAGAACACAGATTCCAGAATTCAAGACCTTCTTTGAGTTGTGAGTTCGATTTCTTTAATAAGATAATTAATAATTTAATTAGGTTGAGTTATGATTTGGGATTAAATGGTTATGTTGTGAATCATTGACCGTTATGTTATTATCTATGTTGTAAATCTGTGATGTTATTATCTATGTTGTAAAGGTGTTATGTTATTTTGTAATTCTATGTTAATTGTTGGCTTATGTACAATCAATTCATAATGATGTTTCACATGCTAGTTTGGTTATATTTGTGGAACAATTTCATATGTTAAATCATATGTAAGTTTAACTTGATAATTCTAAATGCAAGTTAGGATGTTAATTTAGATATGAATCATATGCAAGTTAATGAGAATTATATACCACCTTACATGTTTCGTGACATCTATTTTATGTGTGTAATTAAGATTGGATCTAAAGTTTAGGCTAAGACATGTGTGAGTTATGCCCTAGTATACAAAATTCTATATGCTAGTTTACATATAGATTTTAATTTACATGTTTAGATGCAATTTTACGTCATAGTTTATGTTGCATAAATCACATATGCAAGTATATATATATATATATATATATATATATATATATGTTTGGAGTATGAATCATGTAATGTAAGTTTGTGACTATTGCCCACTACAACAAAAACACCATATTACAACTTTAATTTTACAACGGTGGTAAAACCACAGTTGTAATAAATGTTTTTTACAAGTTTTTTTCAGAAAAGTTGTAATAAACTTATTTTTAACAACTGTGTTATTTTGACATTTGTAATAAAAACTTACAACTTTTATTTTTTGACTATTGTAATATATGACTATATTTTAATATAATTAACAACTAATAATTAATATTTAATACATTTATATTGATTATTTATAATTAATAACTAATAATTACTATTAAAATCATTTAGGAAGTAATAATTAATAATCAATCCATAATATTTAATACTTAGCAATTAAGAAGAATAATTAAAAAATATAGTTAATATTACATAATTACTATTAAATAGTTAATAATTAAAATATAATAATTAATGCTAATCATGAATAATCAATGATTGCTATTAATAATTAAGAAGTAGAGATTAATAATTAACAAGTAGAGATTAATAACTAAGATTATATTTAATAATTAATTTATAATAACGAACGATTAATAAGAAATCTTTAATAATTAAAAGGTAATACTTATTATTAGCATTTAATATTTAATAGTTATGGGTAATAACGAACGATTATAGTTATGGATAATATACATTTTGGCTACGAAAATCAAAACACTTCTGCTCCGAAACAAAAACGTTTTTTTTGGCTCAAAACGAAAATCAAAACATTTTTGCTCTTCTTTCCAATTAGGTCACCCAAGCATGAAATAATTAACATTTTACCATTTAATAATTAAAATAATAAGTAACATTCAATAATTATTAATAAGTAATTAATAAATAAAAAATTGTAAAGTTGTATCCTTTACATTGAAATTTTTGTTGTTGATAATAAACAATTTTAAAGAGCGGAATAAAAACG
The DNA here is from genome assembly GCA_030737875.1 of Allium sativum. Lineage (NCBI taxonomy): Eukaryota > Viridiplantae > Streptophyta > Magnoliopsida > Asparagales > Amaryllidaceae > Allium > Allium sativum. The sequence goes on along the minus strand of CM060922.1, from coordinate 192,202,916 downwards.
ATGTGTACTGTAAACCTAAATTTTTGTTTCTCTTCACAAGCCCGCTCAGTATGTCCCTGAAATGTTCATCTTCCCTCCACAAGCCTGCTTCTCTAAACCGAACTATCCAGAAAACGCAGTTTAATTTCGAGACCCAACTCAAAATAAACCCTAACTCTCGAGAGCCGCCTCAAAAAAAGAATAAAAACCTAGCTCTTACGATCTCCACCAACCTTTAACACCACCGCCCCAATTAAGCTCACGACTCACGATACCCAAAACGATGAAATGGTCAGTGGTGGAGCGAGCTTGAGCCAAGGGGAAACGATAGAGAAGGTCGCTGTAGCTCTGGTTGTGTGAGGCAGAGCATCAAATGTGTTTTAGGGATTTGTGCTGTTTTCGGTGTTCGTAGGAGAAAGAGGGAAATATCGAGTGCAACACAGGGAGGAGTGTATCTGGAATAGAGAGTCACAGATCTGGTAGTAGCGATAGCGGGCTCGTAGTTCGCAGGTGGGGATGTAGGTAGAGGGTATTCAGTTGCGAAACGATGATGGAGTTCGTAGACGGTTCCGTTGAATTGTTGATTTAAGATTGGAGACTTTTGAGATGACATGGGGGTTGTGCACGGCAGGAGATAGCATGTTCGTTGGTGGTGTCATGGTGGTAGGTGATGGTTTATTTATTGTGTGCATGTTATCGGTCTGCATTTGGAGGTGGAAGAAGGTGTTTCTTTTTCTCTTGTAGTTGGTCGTTCATTGCCTAGAGATAGCATTGGAAGAAAAGGCGAAGGCATGCGGTGAGTACTTGGAATCCTTAAATTGTGGATGTTTCCTAAATTGTGGTCATGAGGGTATGGTTTAGCATGTGTTTGATTAGACATTCAAATTTACCTAGGATTAAGTGGATGTACTCGAATTTAGGATTTTGCATATTTTTGTTGTTTCAAACTCAGTATGAGTAGATCTTTCCTTCTGCCCAATTGAACAGGTTGGGGGTGTTTTGAGCACGAAGGATTTATTGATGATTTTTCACATATGTTGGGTTATGGACAGGGATCCACTTGCTGTGATGACTATGGTGTGGTGATTAACCATTCTAAACCCTCACCTTTGACACACCAATCTCGATTTGGTAATGATGAAATTTTAATGGCGGTTGATCCTGAGACAAAAGAACTTCACTACTATGAAGACAAGGCAGATGATTCAAGACCAGTTATAACGTTGCTTTGTAAGGGTCAAGTATGTAATAATGTACAAAATGTTGTCTAAAACTTATTGTTTGTAATACCGAATATTTGAGTATTTTAATAAATTAGTTTGCAAATAACTGTAATATCGGATTTGCTTATGGAGTATTGCTATATTTAGCGTATTGTTCTTTTCAGTTGCAAAAGATGTTTATTTTAAAAAAAAAAACCAAATGTCAATCACAACGGTGCATAATAGTTGTAGTAGATTTTATTACAATGGTGCATAACTTTTGTAATAAAGTCTATTACAACGGTGGAAAAAAGTTGTAAAATATACATATTACAACGGTGTTGCAACAGTGCAAAAAAGTTGTAAAAGATAATAGTCTATTACAACTTCTTAATACACGACTGTTTGCCCACCGTTGTAAAATGTATATTACAACGGTGTTCCACCATTGTAATAGGGCATTTTGTTGTAGTGGCCTATGCAAGTTTACACCTTATGATTAGATTTATGACATACATGGTTTATGCAAGTTTGTGACTATTACCTAAACAAGTTTACACCTTTAGATTTAGATCTATGACATATGTAGTTTTGTGCAAGTTTGTGACTTTGACCTATGCAAATTTTAGGTAAAAACCTTATTCACACATGCAAGTTCACCCCTTATGTTTAGATCTAATTTTTATTTTATGCATGTTGTGATGTTTTCCCTTTATTCCATAAGTTAGACTATTCGAGTCTAACGTATATTTCACGATTAAACGAACGAACGTACAACGTGGGGCGAAGGGATAATATTAAAAGATTTAATATTGAGAATTGGCATAAATGCCTTAAATGGCATAAAATTAATTTGTGATGTTAATCGATATAATTTTACATACCATAAATAGATGGACATAATTGAGTCAATTATGGACATAGTTAAATTTGGAATTGATTGATAATTTGAATAGGGAAATTAATTCAAATTGGGGATAATTAATTATGTGTAATTAATCGCCTAAGACACGAGGTTAGGCTCTTTTGTGGTGTAAGACTGCCCGGGCCCGCCCGACAAATCCAGCAGCTACAAATGCCAGTCTAATGTGAGAGGTCAAGGGCATGAATTAAAGGCGTAACAGTTGTAGAGACACGAGGTTAGGCTCGTTTGTGGTTTAAGACTTCCCGGACCTGCCCGGCAAATCCAGTTGCCACAAATGCCAGTCTAACGTGGGAGGTCTTTACAAGGTTACGGTGTTAATAAATTAATAAACACTTAACTAGATAAACATGTGGTGGGACATAGGGGTTAAGTGGGTGCCTTGGGTGGCTTGTGAAATACAATTAGAAACACTTAACCAAAAATAAAACATGTAAGTGGACATGAATAAGAAGAGGGTTAAGTGGGATGTACAAGAGGGGACCAAGCTTAGGTGGATAGTTTGTGTCAAGTAATGGGGGCTCGTTTTAACCAGTAACATATAAGTATCTTTGTGGCTCGACCCAAGTTGAGGACGGGACACGCAAACTGGGCTTGACTGTAAGAGGCCAAAACGGGTTAGCGGTGGCAACACGAGTCCAACGGGTTCATGTGCGTGTGTGGGCCCGGGCTGGTAGGTAAGACGTTGTTGCATCGTGTAGTTATAAGCCGTGCAACTTGGTGGTATCGGGTTGCCACTTTGGGGAGTGATACACCCCACTGTGGGACCAGCACGGGTATCTACGAGTTAGGGAGCCGATCGCATGGGGGTAGTGGGTACAGTTAGTGGAGATAGGGGCAGGCGGCACCTATGAAGGCAACTAGGGGTACACAAAACTACCATTATCATTATTAAAGTTTTGTAGGCAGGATCAACTTTTAGGGTGTTTGGTGTGGTGCAGTGTAGTAACTATCTTATACTGACTAGGTGCGCCTTTAACGTTATCTTTGTTCATCTTATTTCCTTTTGTTTGCTCTGCCATACTCCATTGTTCACAGTCATTTCCTTATTTTCCATCTTATGCCTTGGCCTAGTTATTTTGATAATTATATTGTTAAAGTTATCGCACTCGCCAGACTTTATGTCTGACCCCCTTTGTTTCCACCTCTTTTCTCCCTTTTCCCCCCAGGTGCTCAGGGTGGAACTAGCACAAGTGGAGCTTGATTTGGACAGCTGTATCTCTTTCTTTTAGAAGTTGCTTGGATCGATGAAGTAAAAGTTCAGCCTATCTTATTTCTGGCTTATTTATGTTGGGGTTGTCTTTCAATTTATGTACTCTAATTTAGTTAAGATGGATATTATGTACTTTGACTTTAGTCTTTGGTTTTTGATGATGTAATCAAACATATGTGTTTACCGCTGCAATGAATAAAGTTTTAAATTTTTTTTAAGTACTGCTTATATCTGTCTTGTTGTTAAGTTTCTGTTTTATACACACTTAAAACGCTCCATAGAAGTTAATGCATTCCAATTGTGAGTGACATTAATGGACGCGGGGTGTTACACGACATAACTAATCCACTAAAGTATTTGTGGACCGGCCCTGCAGGATCCAAGGGTTCGCCAGCGTCCGAATCCTGGGACATTGCTTGAGTGTCTCGAATCGGTTAGGAGATCGTCCCTAGCCTTGACTCATGATGGAAACCCAATTTCCAATACGACATTACGGTTTTGAGTGTTAACCTATATATGGCGACATAGTAGGATGGGGTACTATGTTGTCTAGGATTGATACATTTACTTTGAAGTATTTTTGAAACATATTAAACACTAGTAATAATATTTAAAATATTATTTTCTATGTATCAAGCATTTTTCATCACTATAAGTTAAAACTCTATCCTCCGTTTGTGTTGCATTGTGTGATGGGACTTGAGTCTTATAATGATTTCATTTTCTAAAAAGCATTGTGTTATTTTTGACTTAAAATTTATAAATCATATGCACTGGCAATCCAATGTAGTAAACTCATTCCGCGTTAGCGGCATGGTCCAATGATTTGCCATATTGTTAGTTTAGAAAATATTTCTCATACCAGTCCCACGACTGACTTGTAATTTTTTTTTCACTTTGCAAACTAGGGTGCCCTCTTCCCACACGGGCAGCCAACTGACAGATGTTAGGTATGGATATTTTCTAGACTGGAGCTTGCTGTTGAAGAAGATGAAGAATCTTTTCTTTTTATCTTTTTATTTATTTCTTGAGACATTGAGACAGTATTGAGTATTGATGTATTTACTAGACTAGAGCTTGTTGTTGAAGAAGATGAAGAATCTTTTATTTTTATCTTTTTATTTATTTCTTGAGACATTGAGACAGTATTGAGTATTGATGTCTAGACTGGAGCTTGTTGTTGATGAAGATGAAGAATCTTTTCTTTTTATCTTTTTATTTATTTCTTGAGACATTAAGACAGTATTGAGTATTGATGTATTTTCTAGACTGGAGCTTGTTGTTGAAGAAGATGAAGAAACTTTTCTTTTTATCTTTTTATTTATTTCTTGAGACATTGAGATAGTATTGAGTATTGATGTATTTTGGGAGATTGAGAGTTTATTTCTTTCCCTGTTTTAGACATCTATTTTGCTAAGTGTATCCTGTACTGCGTACTCTGATGTTTTATGATGATGTTTGTGTTGACATTTCCATTTCCGCTGCAATGATTTATATGTTCTACTATTATCTGAGATCTGTTATTGTTTTAATCATGTTATACTCCTATGATTATCCTAATTTTCGTACCATGGAAGTTTGGGTCGTCACATTAGTACATATTTTACGTATAGGAGCTTGTGAATCAGTATCAATTAATGTTGTTCTTCAAGAGTATAAACGGTGTGATCATCCATGCGGATGGTGTGATGTGCCTGCTAATGATCCAGCAGGCGATGTAGTGAAGACCATCCAACAGAGGTCGGCCTCCCTTGCTGCTTATGAACTGCTTGAAGTTCTTCATGCCAAGGCTGAGGTGATATTGCTTCTTAAACTACAGAGGGGAAACAAGGAAGAGAAATACGAAGTTAAAGTACAAAAAATATGGAAGGCAACTTTCTTATGAATCAGATACTATAGAAGCATTAAATTTTTCCTGCATCTGAATGTTTGTATGGAGAAATCACGCCTATGTATGTGTTTGTGTGAAGAGAGAGAGAGACTATATAATGCATTCAGATGGAGAACTGAGTTGCTTAGGTTTTCTCAAACTCCTAAGTGAAGTTTCACCAAGTTCCTTACCAAAGATTACCTATGAAACTATTTTTAGTATCTTTCTACCTGTGCCTATGATGAAAAGATGATAGAAATTGACAATGCACATCAGTGCATGCAACCTTTAGGTAATCATATTACATAAAATTATATTTCAGTTACAAAAAAAAGTATTCCTTTTTACATTTCAAACAATTTCAAAAGGTTATCAAATATATATACACTCATATTTTCAAATTCTCATTTAATACTTGACCTATAGTGTGTGTGTGTGTGTGTGTATACATATAAACACACACTCTTTTCAAACACTTTTTTCATTATAACATTCACTCTACTTCTAAAATCAATTGATAACACTAACCAATATTTGATATGTGTGAATATTGTCATTTAATTTAACGGCATTGAGAACTTTAGCTTTGTAGGAATCACTGTCGATAGTTAATGCATTTTCCTTTTGTCATGTGCAGCTTTGGCCAGTTGTAGCTGAAATTGTTCATGAAGTCCTCAAAGGATACCCTCGATTGAAACTGACTCATGGGCGGAAGGTATAGTCTAAACCGACAACACTTTTTCATGAATCTAGAAAATGAAGAGGAAGAAAATGGCTGAGGAGCGTTCAGCTGCTGTCAAAGCTTCTGCAAAAAAGAAAGAATCTGGAAAATATTCTGTTCTGCTGCATGTAAATCTATGGGATGATAAAACACACATGAAGTTGCTTGAAGTTGCATATGATGATGACAATTGTTGATGATCTACTCTCCATGGATGACCTTATCGAGGAACAACTCACTCACTACAAGACACACAGTATTTAGCGACGGCTTATAGCCGTCGACGGTCGTCGCTAGCCGTCGCTAAATGTCGTCGCTATTACTGTCGTCGCTAGCAAAAATAGCAACGGGTTTAGCGACGGCTCCGTCGCTGGTTTAGCGACAGTTAGCAACGGCCAGTAGACACGTGTCACCTTACGTGGCAAGTCGTTTCTTTGACCAAACAACCGTCGCTAGCCGTCGCTAATCTGAAGCATTTTTTCTGCATACAGCTTCTATTCCTTCCCCTCAATCCACAAAACCAATTCCATTTCAAGATCAACTCACAAATCAACCAATATCACTCCAATATAATCAATTCTCACTACCAAAACACATCAACAACACAAAATATCCAAAATATTACTAAATTCATCACAATATCATAACATACTATCGTCATAGATAAAAAAACAATATCATCGTCACATATTACCATACCATCATCACATATCATCAAAATAAATCCAACCACACCATACCATCGTCAAATAACATCGTACGTGCATGAAGCATATAAAAAACAAGTATATGTACATACCAAAGCAATAGAACAACCAAACTAATCATCGTCCTCCTCGTCTTCGTCCTCTTCTTCGCCTTCAGCATCATCATCGTCCTCCCCAGGCATCGTTCCATGCTCCTGATAGAAAGCTGCAATGCGATCGTCTATCTCCTGCGCCAGTTGGCTTTTTCTCCAATCATTCATCTTTTCCAACTGCTGCTACATCCGAGCTATTGCCTCCTCATCCATGGACCTCCTATATCCTCGCTGAAAATCAATGGCCTGCAAATAAAGTTCATATTTAAGTTAATAATCTAAATTATGTTCATGACGTTACCATATAAATCTACATGTATATCGCGTAACATTTAAAAAAATTATAAAGACAACATGGACTTGTAGAATAAAATTAATACGTACTATATTTACTGTTATATTACAAGATAAATGTACTACATATATTATTGTTGTCTTTATAATTTTTTCAATTGTATACATACTTTAAATGTAAACTTAAATTAAAAAATGTTTACCTCCTGGTTGCCGAAGCCATATCGCCTATTACGAGTAGGCGGTTTAATAATAGAATCCCATATACGATCGCACTCTGTAACCGTAAGCTCCTCTCGTCCACTAGCCTGAGTCACCCTAGCCGACTCTGCATCATATCTCGCCTAGAATACCAATATAATTTAAATACAAATGCCATATAATTTACTTGTATACTGTGATATAAAAGAATATGAAACATTTTAATTATAAATAAACATATTTACCATTACACCTGCAGTCTTGTTGTCCGCCCAATTATATGTCACGTTCCCTTCGCCATCAGTATGCTCAATCGCATGTGTACGCCTGAAAACCTCTGCCATCGTAGGCTCCCTTTGAAACTTTGTCATCTGAGTATATATACAGTAATAAGATTATTAAAAATAAGAATAAGTTAACGATATGCACTATTTGCTTTAAATAAGAATAAGTTAACGATATGCACTAGTTGTCATCTGCTAAAAATATTGAAATTTTATACCAATTCTCTCCTATGTTGCTGGAATGATTTCGAGCCACCAAGGTGTAAACCTGGATTCTTAGCTCTATTTGCTTTATTTCTTTTTGTTACTTCCTATTATATTTGATACACAATTAATTAGAAGAATGCAATCAACATAAATGTGAATATTTTCATTATATCTTACTTTGGCTGCTTCCGTATCCCAGTATGCATTAAATCCAGCCCACACATCATCAGTCATCCATGGAGGCTTTTTTGAAGATGTCTTTGCTCTTGAAACCGCTTCTCGATAATTCTTTCGCATTTTCATATTCCAGTATGTCAAAAAAAGTTGCATGTCCTGCGGCTCCACACGTACAACCGCCTGCATATCAAATTTATTTTGAATTATTTACAGTACATTACTTTCAATAATAATATAAAAAAATACTTGCCAGCAAATCGGCTAAAATAGCATTCTTGATGTGAGGTGGGATACTATCCAAATGCGGCCATGCCCCAGACATCCTGCTCGTGTAAGACTTCTTCGACACCTTTAAAATAAATTCTGCTGGCTGGATTTCGAACCCCCTGCGTACATGTTTACATAGATATTTCATATATTTTAAATAAACTAAATAGAAATAAATTTGACACTTACCCAGCACTCTTCGGAACAATCTCTACAACTCGCCGTAAATCAGGCTCGGAGCTACTAGGACATGCTCCTGGTGTAGGAGATGATGAAGGAGTCGGCTGTGACAAACTCCTCGATCATCGTCCACCGGACATATCTGTTACAATCATATAATGCATACAAATAACTTGAATTGTTAACCGTTTAAACTGAAATAATTTATAAACTAAGCTTTCAAGTTAATTAATTAATTTTAATTCAAATTAAACAATCATGTTTATTTCATTTTTAGTTAAATATTTATGTAATTAAATAAAAATATGAAACATGGTCAAACTTAATTTTTAGTTAATAAAGTGTAAACAGTTGAATGAACTATAAAGTAGTTTAATAAAATATGAAATATGATATAACTTAATATGTAGTTAACTAGCATCAACTATGCACTTTGACTCATATGCACAACATTGATTAACACAAAATCACGATATATTCAAGTTACTCTCACCAAATACAAACACAATCATCCTACAACACATTCATCGTAAGCCAACATACGTCATAATCATTGTTTTCAACATCCTATATCCATTACATATGTGACAATCAAAGTTTTTTTCCTTTCTAATCAATTACATTTATCCCCAAATCAACTTACAACACAACCATCATCATAAGCATCTCTCATGACAACCAATTTCATATTCATAAACATTCAATTTTGCAAACCCATATAAATAAGCAACTAAAGCCTTCAATTAACCCTAATTAAGCATAAATTAGAGTTAGATTACATACCGGAATGATTGAAGAAGCTTGGAATCGAATTTGGAGGTTGGAATCGGATCAACAATGGGGGGCGACGGGATGTAGGGTTTGGGAATTGTTTTGGGGAAAAAATAAAATGAGGAAGAAAGGGGGCTCGACAGTTTGATAACTGCAAAACGAGCAACGGCTAGCGACAGCCGCTTTTTTTAGCCGTCGCAAGCCGTTGCTCATGCTTGTCGCTAAACGAAGCCTTTCTAGTAGTGACTGTAGCGCCAGCAAGCGAGTACATCTAGAGTTGTGAAATCGTCGCACTTAATAAAATAAATATATTGTCAACTTTGAGATTATTACAGACGAGGGGAATGCATATCTTCTATTAAAATTATCATGTATTTTAGTATTATGTTGACTTGAGTGCTTTTTTGATACCATGTGGTTCCATTCGTGTGTAGAGAAACTGCATCACATTTGTGACGAGTTTAATTTGTAGTTGAAATTTTTGCTATTTATTTTATTGGTATTGCACTTAGACTTATATCATGGATTTTGGTTGTTAACTGAGATTATGTATGATTTCATATTTTGGTTCTTTTGGGTTGGAAGTTTTCCTTTTAAAAGTTATGGGGCTATTGTCGTTCAGCTGTTTAATGATACATATGAATGTACATAGCAGTTGCATACAAAAGAGGCCCCAATACAACAATTGTATAAATTAAAGAAGCGGTATTTTTCGAGGTCCAAACTGGATTGTTCAAGCAATGCATTCTTCTTTGAACGATAGAGTAACAATTGTGCTAATGACTAATATTTGAATGAAGGAGAGGAGAAAATAAGTTTGTAATTCAATGAAGATGTAGTAAAAAAAAATATTGTCTATTGGGAGCATAAATCTTTGGTTGCGTTTAACAGCCTGCATATGCGAACAGAAATGGGGACATTAATGCTTGTTTCATGTATATATATATATCAGTGCTTCTACACCGTTATCTAACTAACTGAGAAAACAATGAAACCAATTATTCTCTTTTCAATTCAAACACTTCTCCATGCAATCAAACTATCCGCAAATATCAAAATCATCAAACAAACACTTCAGAAAAAAAGCTGCCGGAACCAAGGCATCCTAAAACCCTAGCAACATGAAGCAGGAGCTTAAGAACATCAAAACAGCTAAAAAATGACAGAACATAACCCGATGTTCAAAGAGCTTGCATATTGCATGATTAGAAGCTAACATGAATATGAGCCAAAAGAAAAGCAGCCAACCTTTAAGCCAGGATAAAGATCGACAACCATAACCATAAGAAGACGCTCGTTGCATGCAATCGCAAGGGTCAGAAATAATGATATGAAAATAAAGCAAGGTAGTAGATCGACGATCCAAAAAAACTCAAGAAAACCAAAAGGGCTAGAGCCAGTTACTAAAGCTCAGGTCAAAATCAAAACACCATAGTTTACAAGTTCCATATAGATATTGCAAACTCTCACAACATCACTCACCCTTATACATACACGCTCCACCTAGAGGATAAAAAGCTGCTTTATTTTTGCATTGTGCAATAGTTTGTGATAGTATGCACTATAGTACGCTTGGATAAAAAGATATAGTACACCACAGACTAAAAATCAAAGTCGATATGCAAACATAGTTCAAGCAGCACAAGATAAAATGCAAGTGAATTAGTCGTAAGCTTGACACAATGGCATTTACCATGCTGATGTAGTATCGTATTATAGATTCATATGGTATGTGAAACATAAAATATTTCAGATATCAAAAAAAAAAATCCCAACTTGATAGCACATTATAACAATTGTGCTGAAAAGTTATACAGATATACAAATTAATCAAACGTAATCAAAATTCTATCATTAATCATTGCATTAATAGCACTTCAACCCCAAAAAAAAGCAATATTAGGAACTCTATACACAAATATTTCATAACAATGTATAATTGCAATTCTGCATAATATCTGACCACCGTTATAAGTGTACTTTACTATAATATAGTCAGGAAAAAATAAATGATGTCTGTTATCTCACTTTCTGAAAGAAACCCATTTAGGCACAAAGAACATCAACCCCACTAGTACAAGTTTATTGAAGGGAGTGAGAATGTAACAACCAACTATTTTGGTAATTATTATTTTAATCCAAAGTTTTAATAAGTTAATCCACAACTATTTTGTAAGTTAATCCACGAGTGGATTAACTTAAAGATTCCACCGTATCATATAACTTACAATCAATTTTTGTTCTTCTTGTTTTAGCATGACATTACAAAACGTCCCATTCTACTGAATAATTGAATGCAACAAACATATACGAAAGAAGGGAATCATACATGTTTTTATCAAATTTTTAAGATTTCAGAAAATAACAAACAACAATTATTTGTGATGATGGTGATATTAAAAAAAGAAAACAATTTTGTATACAATTAATCAACTTCAAACAAAAAATAAACAAACTAATTACTGTTATTACGTTGAATTACTTCAATTAAACTTGGATTTAGACGGCAGGATTTCATAAACAAGAATACGACGCAAAACGCAGAAAAGAAGACTAAAAAGAAAGAAAAAAACGTATTATTTTTTAGGTGGATACACTGATTAAAATTTAAATTATAGTAAAAGTCAACGATCTTATTTTATAAGGTGGATTAACTTACTAAAATTGTGGATTAGAATAAAAATTACCAGCTATTTTTAACTATTTAAATTCCGATTTTAAATTAATATTTTTATTTTGAAAATATTCTATCGTTTTTCATAATGGGAATTTGAAATTTGAAATGCGTATAGTGAGATGTAGCAGCTGTAAAACAATTATTGGAAAATTTGAATGTTTTCCGATCGTGCAATTTTCAGTGCAAAGCTGCACATAACAGTTCAAATTTTAGTGATTTTAAAGTCTCTCCAAATCCAGTTTGGAGAAACATGAAAAATATTCTACTCATTGTCAGTAATTTGACGGCGGAATTCATTTCGCGAAAATCGGACGTTTTGACCTCCATTTTCGATTCGCAATTTTATGTTAAAAGGGGTCCGTAACGTGTTTTTGAACGGAGCATTCTGACATTGCAAATTATATATTGTTGTGTCCGTCTCATTGCATTGGTCAGCGCAATATATTCATTTGTCAGTTTCGATGCTCGGTTCGCGTTGAAACTGTGAAAAGACTTACACGGTTCATTTTTGAAACAAATCAATTTGAGTTTCATGTGTCCCTATTCGAGTCCTGCATATTTTTTTTAGACATTTCGGGTCTGCAAAACTCATCCTTCTTTTTTATCAAACCAACCATTTAAATTTTTATTCACAAGATGGACACATTTCTTCATTTACAAAACCATGCAGTAAGTTTCCAAGCCTCTTATTATTTTTATTTCATGCATGCACGTTATGGAACCATTCATTCAATTTTTGTTCATTTCAAATGCCTAAAGTATTATGGCCGTTTGTCTTGAAAAATCATTTCAAAGCAACGTTCCATTCTTTGATGCATATAATATATATTTCAAAGGGAACCTTTATTTCCATGCATGCGTTGGATACATGCATTGCGTCCATTCATTTTTTTTTTTTTTTAGTTTTTAAAATCGTTACTTGTTTATATTTACATATTGCCAAATACTTTGAATTTCAACAGCCCTTACTCTTCATCTCTAAACTGTCCATTCCTTTTTCCCATGCATCGTTTCATTTAAAAATATATGTATATCAATATATATAGGTAATATTTATTCTAATCCACCATATTAGTAAGTTAATCCACCCAATTTAATAGGATCTTTGACTTTTAATAAAATTTAAATTTTAATCAGTACATCCAAAAAAAAGAAAATCGTACATATTTCTCTCTTCTCAATCTTCTGCGTTTTCTTCTTTTGTGCGTTTTCTTCTTCCATGCGGTTTCTTCTTCCTTACTTTTTACGTTGTCTTCCCGGTTCTGGAATCCTAGCATCTAAATCCAAGCTTAAGCGATAAGCGGAGTAATTCAACATAATAATAAGTAGTTTGTTTAATTTTTTTTTATTTTTTTTGTTGAAGTTGATTAATTGTATACAAAATTGTATTTTTTTTATTTCACCATTATCAAATATAATTGTAGTCAGTTATTTTCTGAATCTTGAAAAATTGATAGAAATATGTCTGAGAAGAGAAGCCGTTTACATCTTGATGAGGGAGGCGGTAGTTACATACTAAGGAAATTGCAGGAAATCAAGGGTTTTATTCAAGACTGATAAATTTATATAAGAAACATGTTGCATACAGTAGATTAGATTTATAATGTGTATTTTTTTCACATAATTATCTAGTATGAGATCTAGATTTTAGACTAGTTGGATTATTATTATTAATCTGATATGAGAATTGTGAAATAACGCAGAATTGTGAAACAAGAAGCACAAAATCGATTATTAAATATATAATATGGTGAAATCTGTAAGTTTATCCACTCGTGGATTAACTTACAAAATAGTTGTGGATTAACTTACTAAAATAAAATGGTGATTAACTTATTAAAACCGTGGATTAGAATAAAAATTACCATATATATAACAGTAGTTTTCTCTCTTCCAAAGAGCCTTTCGAAACCATGCGCCATGTCCTTTCTTTTCCATTTCATTTCTTGTATCTCATCGTCGTGTCTCCATTCATTATCGTCCCCGTCCCCACCGAGTTCCCCATGCGCGACTCCTCCCCACTCGACCTCATCTCTGTCCAACCGCCCCTGTCAGCCGCGAGCCTCCCATCACCTGAAGCCGCCTTCACCAAATCCAAACCCCAGCAGTTCGCCAGCCGAGCCTCCCACTGCCTCTGTCTTCTTTTGAAAAAATTAGGAAAAGAAAAAAGAAAAAGAAAAAAAAAGGATAAGCTTGTTGTGCGTTAATCCATTTGGCCGTCAAGTTGCTTCTTTTGTTCCCGCCTTGAATTCGGGCTTGCTATTTGCAATTGTTTTTGAGTTTGTTTCTTACCTCATAAAAAAAATCATAGCTACTTCAACTCTGACTTGTCGATCTATTTGCTTCCATCATGACCGACTTAATTTGCTTTGTTACCAAGAGTTTTGTTGCTGGCCTGCTTCTTATAAAATAAAATAAAACAAAATAAGAAGTTTGGATTTTGCCAATTTGATTTCAAGAGTGGTCGCAAGTGGATTAGAGTGGTTACAGTGTTTGATTCAATTTTGGATTGTGCTTAAATGGATTAGAGTGGTTACACCTGACTGCACATTTATTTCATGGATGTTAGATCAGCTATTTGAACTGTTGTATGAAATGTATAGGATTGCTGATAGAAATTGTTTGATTTGTTATATTTGCACATTTCATTTGTGAAATGATATATTCATATGACACATAGTTGCACTAATATATGTTGTGATTGTTGCTGTGTGATTGTTGTTTGTGATTATTGATACCCCTAGTTTAGGAAAAATCACTAAGGGTTGAAATGATACATACTCGAACGGACATTAGAATAGAGAAAAAACATTATGGGTTGAAATGATAGACCTGAACAATTTTTAGTGAATTTGTGATCGCGGGTTGAAATGATAGACCTGTAGGAATTTTATAAACTACGGATTGAAATGATAAATATCCGTACCACTTGACCATATGGTAGAAAACTATATACGGACACCGTTGGTCGTATTTTCAAAGTATTTTAATATTTTGGAATTTGATTTTTAAATAATACTTAATTTTTATATTTATATATATATATATATATTTTAAATATTTTAAACTTAAATTTTTTATAATTTTGAATTACATGTTTTAAAATGATTTTTATAACTAAAAATAGATTAAATGATTATTTAAAATTTATTTATTAGAAACTATATAATTTAATTATATAAGTATTTTTAACTTTTATATTATTATAAATAATTATTTTAAACTTATTCTCTATATATTATTTTAATCTTGTATATGTTTATAATCTATATTCTAATTAAGTTTAGAATTCTATATACTTATATATATATATTCAAAATTTATTCCTTATATATATTTTATAAACTTTAACAATAAACTCAAGATGGATAAGTTAGATTTCGCGATTTAAATTCGAAGTTTAAAAATGTAAATTTATATAACGATAATTGAATAACTAATGAACTCATATTAAGTTACGGATTCGAATTGATACGAACTTTGTAGTAGAGATGAATTTGAATTAAATCAATTTGAATTCGAATTGGTTTGAACTTATATGAGATAAAATTTGAATTGTGAAATTTATTCTAAATTTGAATCTTTCGAATTTAAGAGAAAATGAATTAGAATTTATAATTGATATGGAATGAATTCGATTTTTAGCAACCGAATATGAATTTGAATATATTGATTTTATATATGGAATCGATTTTATATAAATCATTTGGTTTGAATTGGAATATTTGTGAAATCGCACTCATAAGAATGATTTAAAATTTGTATGAACTGTTTGAAGTGAAATATAAGGTCTTGACTTTATAGTAATGAATTTGAATTTTTGATTTCAGTTATAATATGATATGTTTTAGTTTAAACTGAGACATAAGATTTCAATTTCGAATTGTATGACCTAAATTTCAATACACGATACGATTTCATTAAATTAAAAATGTAAGATTTTGGATTTGAATTGTCTATATTGATCTCGAACCAAAAAGTTGGATTTAACTGAATCAACTTAAAGCAAATTCTTGGAAAGATGAAATTGAATCATTTGAATTGTTTTGAACTTGAATTCTTGCAAATATAAACTAAATCAAAATATCCTTGAAGTAAATATTTTGTTATTGATTTAAATGGAAATTAAGATCATTAGTTACGATTCAGCTAATAAGTCGATTTTGGGCTGAAACCTTTATGTGAAAAATTTCAAAAATTAGATAAAGCCGAAGTTAAGTATTATAGTATTAATTTATATTATATTTCGAAACATTTACGATGATTTCTAAATCGATTCGGTTTAAGCGATTTAAGTGAATGGGTTTCAAAATTTGATATATTCGAAGTTAGATATTTAATTTTGATTTCAAATTCGAATATGAGATTTCATACAAACTATTTTATAAAGTGATTTATAAAATAATCACCACGGTGTGACAAATGTAAACGATTGGTTGTTAAAGAGACCGGGATCGGCTATTGTCATACTCTCTGCCAATACCGAAAACCACTTTAACAACTGTGTATGCGGTGGAGTTCCAGAATGAAGGGGATGATTTGGCGAACGACTCCATTTTTTTCATATTAATTACGAGACCCTGACTACCTTGAGTCAGCTTGATGTGGCTAAAACAGGAGCTACGCACAGACCAAGTGAGGTCATACCTCCTATCGAGCGCACTTCTTCGATACCATATTATTACTTTTGTGATGTTTTTTGGTGGCTACCCTCCGATTTGATATGGGAGTGTGTCTCGAGGTGGGCGGTAGTAGTTGCTATGTATTACCACCAGTCCGGCTCTGCAAATGGTGAATCCACCCTGGCATTCCTTGTGTGCCTTGTCACATCCCTTATACGAGCCCCTACGACTTTGTTTTGTACTGTTTTATATGGAGTGCCCTCTGATAGCCCTCCAGTTTACGGAGGAATTACGATACTGTATATACTATGGGAATATATAAACGGTGTAAGGGTAATCAGGGTAATCCCACTTACGCTATTTTTATATTTTACTTTACTGATAGACACTATTGTATATAGCGTATTATACTATATAGTATTAGTCTGATGGATCCTTAGAGGTTGGTGATCCCAAACATCCTTTAAGTTATTGATTGCATTTCGTCAAGCATTTCATTTGAGTTCATTTACTTCCATGAGAATGTTAGTCCTGATCTGAGTTGCTTTGTTTTGCATTATTACTCGGGTCAGATTGAGTTTCCAGTTTCGAGATTCACTTCTGGAGTTTAGAGCTTATATTGGGTTTTGCTCACCTGTATCTACTCTTTGATCAGTTGTTCCAATGTCAGCTATCATCATTGTTTTATACAGTTATCATTTACTAATGTATCAAAATTTATTACATTAGACTTCTGCTGTATTGTTTATGTAAACTCTGATGTAAATTTATTTAGTATCTTCATGAACTACTATTGTATTTTGTAATTTCTGCTGCAAGATATTATATTACTCTGTATTTGTGTCTGTGATCTATGATTCTGTTATTTATTCTATTTACCTCAGAAGCTAATAACAATCTGTTGTTTTGAACGGTTCGAGTTGGTTTAGTTACTGACTTGAAGCGGTCAAAATGGCGGGTCGTTATAGAGAAGTAAGAGGTTTTCCTCGACCCATACTGAATTCTTTAGCGCCATCAAGCATTCGTGGTCTCGGAGGCTGTTTTGACACCTGAGGCCGTTCATACTGAAATCAAAAGAACTAGAAAATCATACACATGAGAAGTGGTCTACAAGTTAACAAGGTACATGTAAGTGTAACTCTCAAAAAGCTTCATCTTTGCTTCCTTCCGCGAGAACCGGAGTTTGCCAATCTTATGTTGAAGCTTGAATATTAGATTCAGTAATTCCATTAAATATCAAAGGAGTTACATCAATCTGTCCATTGTGATGTGCAAGAAGCGATTAGCTAAAAATAAAACGTGTTCAGGATAACGGCCTGGATACTTACAAAGCCATTTTCAACGGCCTTGATATCAAAGCCGTCATCTACATTATCTTCTATCTTCTCCCCAAACTGCATTAATAAAAAGATCGAATATTGTGGACTCAGTATAATAAGTCCGCCGACCACATTAGCTTAATAATCTAGAATGCACATTCATAATCATAAAGCATATGATACAGTAGATGCATTTGCCAATATACGGAGCAATATTATTAATATAAAATGCAATTGATGTCCGCTCAGGAGGGAAATATTTTTTCAAATGCGTTTTATTGCTTTGTTTGAAATTAAATTTAACAAAAAAGGGTACGTCCAGGTCAGTAACCTCTTTTTAGGTATACTGGGTCAGCTCCTGTTTTACATCAAGAATTCAATTAAGTATACACTGATATTCTTCCCCTTGAATACCAGGTCTTAAATACTAGATCTTCATATTTTTAGGTAAATATATTTGCTAGCGTCTCATATATCTTATCTATAAATACACAGCCTTTTCTATTTCTCATCAACCGCAGAGAACTACCCTCCTTCCTTTCATTCTTCTAACTAATTTGCAAATACTTCTAAATTTAGGTAACCTATTTACATTACTTTTCTATTTCATTTTTTGAAAATTCGATATCATAGTACTTGAACATCCTTTTATTTTAAATTAGAATTTACCATTAATTTAATGCTAACAGTTTGCTCACATCAGAACTTTCATATTCATAGTACTTGTTTGCTCTCTTTTTTTTCCTCCTATCTGCTAAACTAGTCAATAAAAGTGTGGCTATGTATATTATAGAAAAAGGACAAAGTGGTATTAGAGCCACCCATAACTGATTAATTGAGAATTTGTTTTTTTTTGAAACCTAAATGAACAAATGAAACTAGGATTTAACATTTAAAATCTTACATATATTTATCTTATGTTTCATTTTTTGGTCAGAACTGTACACATAACCACTGAAATCCATATTTTGGCTCAGAAATTAAAAAAAAGAAAAGAAAAGAAAAACTGTTTTTTTAATATATATTGGATGCTGGATGCGTTGACTGTTGTAGTCTCGTGTATAACCCATCCAATATTGAAGTTTCCGGCTCATTAATATAAATTTCAGATTTGTTTCTGATCATAATTTGGTCATATATATTTAAGAATGTATTCATAAGCCAACATTTTATTCGATGCAGGTTACAATTATTTTTGTCCTAATGAATTATGAATGAGTATTAGTAAGCGCTTCAGGTCAGGAGTATTGGATTACAAATTGAATTAGTCAATCCTTATTAACAGGGATAAGATAGTTTGAAGAGTATTACTTCACTATATTTTCTCAATAAATGCGGCTATATAAACTCACTCAAATAAACGAAAACTCACCTACTTTTTTTTTTCTTCAATTTTTTCCTCAATCAATAATCATCTTTCTATTGACTTTAAAAGGTATTTTTTTATTTGTTTGTTCATTCTTCAGACCCACTTCTGCTTTCAAATGCTCCTTTTGTTTCTTTCTGTTTTTACTTTGAAACTATTTGTGTATTGCAATTTTTTAAGAATCAAAACTACTTTTTTTTACATTCAAAAGTATATATATACGTTTGTTATGTCAAAGAAGACTATGTACATTTATCCAAACATGTCTATGCATCTACTCACGCATATCTTCATGAAACAGAAGTTAAGTCAGTAGAAAAGTTTGTGTATCGCACTTTTATATATAAACAAAAGTACTTTTTTTTAACATTCAAGTATACATATACGTATGTCTATGCTGTCATTGTTTTACATGGCCTTGAAAGAAAGTTTTGGATTTTGTTCTTATTGAATTTTATACAATTTCGCACCACCTCCATCATATATACACATGTTATCAATTACTGGGAGTACATCATTTGTACATGAATATATGCAATTTCATAGCTATATGACTATATACGTACTGGACACGTTTGGAATGCAATATATGACTAAATAACTAAATAAAATCACTTTGAGTCCAAGCCTTTTTACTGACTATTGCATAACTTCAAATTCTTTTTGTAATTCGTCTAAATTGGTTGCATATGAAAGGCTGACTAGGCCATGAAGTAATATGGAAATCTTAGTAAATTAAACTGGTTGTTTTTAAATGTTTAGTTTGATTTGTTGAAAACCGACCAAACATACATGGAAATCTTATCAAAACTAAGTTTTAATTTTGTATCTCATGTTACTATTGTTAATATTTTCCATATGGACCACTGGTAGTAGCTTGCTTCCTTATTTCATATTATTATTTTATTCATATGACTGTATGTTGTTTATGAATCTGTTTCTAAAAAGTGTAATTTTCTTTTGGTGCTATCTATACAACATTTTGGTTTTACAACATAGATTACTGTGTTTCTACAATATGATTTATCTGTTTCTGTTCAAAAATGCATCATTTGTTAAATATGATAAAAATATATCAAGAGTATGATTAATGCTTGTGGCAAGAGTTAAAAGTTCATTGTTCACATAGAAGGGTAATTCTGCTACTAGAAAAACATGAATGATAAAAAACTATTTTTTTGGTATATATTGCAAAATAGAAAGAAATGGATTAAGTTCATATATTTGCTTACCTTAAAGTCACACGTGCAACAAAATTGGTAATAGCTATTTACGTATATGTTTACTTACGCTTTATTTAAATTACATTTAAAGCTTGACAAAAAAATACTGCTATTCAAATGGATTCGACTAGAAATGTTATTTCTCTTGCATTGCTTAATCCACATCAGCATAATTGGATGGTCAAAGTCCGGCTAACAAACAAAGGGAATTTGCGATCTTATAAAAATTGTAAAGGAGAGGGATGTGTCTTTAGTATAATACTCACAGATGAACACGTAAGTTTTTATATTTGGATTTTTTTTTCATTTTTTCAACAATTAATTTATTATTATAATTCTTATTTTCTTCAAATTAACAGGGTACCCAAATTCAAGCTACCATATTTAACAAAGCTGTAGACAAATATTATCCCATATTTGAGTATGGAAAAATTTACTATATCTCCAAGGGAAGTGTTAGGCCTGCGAAAAAAGAATTCAGCACCGTAAAGAATGATTATGAGTCGAATATAAGTGAATTTTCATTGGTTGAAAAAGTGAATGATGTGTGCTTCCGTATACCTGACACCGTTTACAATTTTGTAAAGATTGAACAACTTCAAAAATATGTTGCAGAAAAAGAAGAAGTAGTTGGTAATGCATTTACATTATAATTTTGTTTTTAAATCATCATCTGATTTATTAACATATTTTTTTTCTGTAGATGTGATCGGTCTTGTTAAAAGTGTCTCAGCAATCAAATATGTTAAAAGAAAATCCAATAGTCAGACCATTCCAAAATGTGATTTAACTATTGCAGATGATTCGTAATTAAATATAGTAAATAAATTTATTTCTCTAATGTATACATTTTGATGTTGATTTAAATTACAGAACCAAGACAGTTAATGTTGCTTTATGGGGATAACTTGCTAGCGGAGTAGGATCCAAACTAATGGAAATGGTTGATAAAGCTCCTATAATAGCCATTAAATGTGTTAAAGTTGGAGATTTTCAGGGTAGAAAAAACTTTTATTTTCTTTAGTTTATTTTAGCTTGTAACCATCTTTTAAAATTTCGTATTACTCCTTTAGGTTTGTCTTTGTCCACACTGACTAGTAGCATTCTAGCTATAAATCCAAACATACCAGAAGCTAAAAAGCTTAGAATTTTGTATGATACCGAAGGCAAAAATGCACAAATTAAATCTACTGCTTATGACAGAGTGACACTTTCCCATATAAAAAACAATCCAAGTTTGGGTCTTGATAAGGTTAGTACTACTAATCATTTCAATTTGTATCATATGTACATTGATATTATCATGTAAATTAAGTTATTTTTTAAAATGTATAGTCTGTTTTCTTCATCGTGTTTGGTTACATAAATTATATTAAGACTGAACCACTGTGGTATGAAGCATGCAAAAGTTGCAATAAAAAGGTTATTGAAGCTACAACATCAGGCTATTGGTGTGAATTATGCTAAAAGAATGAAGATGCATGTAATCTGAGGTAAAAATAATAATTAAAGCAACAAATTTTTGTTGAACGTTACTATTTGTAATTATATATTTATACAATGCAGATATATTATGGGAATAAAGATTTCCGACACAACTGATGAGGCTTGGATTACTGCTTTTAACGATCAAGAAAAAGAAATTATAGGTTGTATTGCAGATGATCTTTACAAAATTAAGAAGGATGAAACTGAAGATATATTCCAACAAAAGCTAAAGGAATTGCTATGGATACCCCGCATTTTTCAAGTTGTTGTTACTCAAGCTGAATATATGAATGAAGAAAGGCAAATGATTGTTGTTATGTCGCAATCAGCCACCGATTATTCAGCTGAATCAAGCTTTTTGTTGGAAGAAATATCTAAAATGTAGGAGTCCAACATTTAGTTTTATCTTCAGAATTTTCATTTCAGCAGTTTCAGTTTTTAAAATAATAATGGTACTTTTATTTTAAGTGGTTTATTTATATAAATTAGTTTACTAGTTTGGGATTTATTTATTACATCTTACTCTTGTGTTTTTTTTTCAATTAAATATTCACTGATATAATGTTATGTTCTGTGCTTATATTTGTTTCGTTTCTCTTTTTACTTCATGATTCCATTAACGGTTTATAGTTGCAGAATAACTAAACATTAAGATTATATTGATCTTACTTGATATATAATAAAAATGCATGTACGTTTTTGTGACTAATTCGAATCAATTATACATTGATACTATATTCTTATCTCAAGTTGGTTTACATGTAAAATTCAATTTAATTGAATTTATACTTTATTAGTTATTTTCATTTCCTCTTAAATTACCCTGTAATTTTTAAAATAAAAACTAATTTGAAAAATGTTTTAATAAATAATTTTTATTTCGTATTGAACACTAACGGTCGGGTTTTCCCACTGTTTTACGGTAATACTAGTGTATAGCATAGGGTTTTATAACTTACGTTGAAAGGATGGGTACTTCAACGTGAAGTATAATGTATACTGCGTAACATGTCCTTTCCCCTTTTTTATTTATATATATTATCTTTAGAGGTGGAAAAAGTTACGGTCCTAAATAAATGCACTTTCCATTGTCATCTCTGATTCGCTATTATGACCGGTAGGGTGACCAATCCCTTGACATGTTGAAGTGAAATTTTATTGCGGTAGATCTTTTGAAAATTCTAAACATCTGTAACATTGGTTTTTGAAATACTGTGCAAATTATACCCAACGTGTTTACAACGATAATTATGTAAAGCAAATTCCAACGTGGAAAAATGATATATTAGATATTTAAGCATGCTAATAGGTTCATTAAAACATCATTTTGTTGGTATTATATGTTTTACATTAGTTGTGGCCTTGTATATATATATTTTAAGTTTGTAATATTTGCATACCTTGTTACGTAGAACTCCGTCCATATCTGGACTGTTACGGAAAAAAATAAAATCATGATCGTGTCGAGCGGTGTGCCACGATCCCAAAAATATAATAATATAGACCGGTTAACTTATTCTGTGAAACTACATAATGTTGATATAGAGTGCAAAATACTGCAAATAAAAAGTTGCGTATTAAATAAATTAAAAAATACATTAAAATTCTAAAAATTAAATTATCACTACGTCTCAAAAGATTCTTGTCTAAATTCAAAACCGATATTTAAGTATATTTAAATAACCATTATGGCCAAAAATGATTATGCCGCTGGTTTTCTGAATATTTTATTTGTACATCACTTACCATATATAATCCGAAATCTCGATTTTTCACTTCCATTAGAAAAATACAGTTTAACAGATTCGAACGTTTCTTGGTTCGAAGAAATCCGATTTGTAACTAGTCCTGTATACTTAGTTGAAGTTCAGAACGTTATATAATGAACTGCCACGACATTACGGGCTCGATTATATTTAATATATATTTTTATACGTTCAACTTCGTTTTAATTAATAAATAAATCCACTTATATTACGAATTCAATATTTAAACTGCTTTAAATATTCAAATACAAACCGTTAAAAATGCGGGACGTTATTGTGGAAGTGCTTATAGTTGATTTGGATTCTTTGAGCTTAGCTTGGATTTTGGATATTGATGTACCGCTTTGACTTCTGGTCAACTCTCTTATGGTTTCACCTGGGAAATATGGTTTTATGCTTTTGTACTCTAATATTTTTGGCAAGACAGATTATTTATGCAATTGGTTACTTCAAACTTATGATGTAAACTCAGTATTTGGGACCATGATGTTTTGATTTAAATAAAGTTTTTAATTCCACTACTATTTTACATGTCTGTCTTGTGATATTATGTTCTTATTCACCAATAACGCTTCACGAAACTTAATGCATTCTTTATAGAGTGACATTGACGGACGTGGGGCGTCACATTTGGTATTAGAGCATATGGTTATAAGATCGGATAAAATATTTTGAAAATGGTTTTCAACAAGGTCTCAAAAACAAAGTATTTTAAAATAAAAAGTCTATTTTTGAAAAGCATATTTCCCCAAAGCCATAAATATCTCTCGATTCTCCACTTGATTTCTTTTCCTTTTTGATCGGGGAACCGTTTCTTCCCAAAAGGGTATCCCTATTTTGGCATGGTTCCGTAGGCATGTTAAAACTACGGTACATGTCGAAGGGAAAAGAATACCCAACCTCCATCTTTAGCCGCAATAGTTTCACCTGCGTCTTATTTTCTCTCAAGCCTCGAAAGGATTTCAGTGCGATGGAGGCCGCTTTCAAGAGACTAGTTAGCATGTGGCAAAAAGGAGAATAAGCGAGTTGGGGCTACGGAGCACAACCCAAAGATGAAATAAAATGATGACTTATGAAAGGAATATAGATGAAAGAAGAAACGAGGAAATACCATAACTTCGGAACGGTGGGTCATCTGAAAAAGGATTGGAGAAAGAGGAAAGGCGTTGTTACCACTTTGGTAAGGTGGGACACCTTATTAAGGAGTGCCCAAAGAGACAAGGACAAGGCCAAAAGGCACGAACTTCCGGAGGGCAAGCTAATGTTCTCATAGCTGGTAGAAAAGATAGGGGTAGGAAAGCTTCCGTCGAAGGTTTGATTTCGATTTTTGATCATCCTGTTAAGATTCTTTTTCTGGCGCTTCGCATTCTTTTATATTTAATCCTTTATTTGAGTCTCTGCGCCTAGATACTAGTATGGTTTTGGATCCCGTTAGTGTCTCAAACCCCATTGGAGGTACGACTCATTTATCGAGGATTTGTCGGGGGTTTGAAAATCTATGTGTTAGGCATAGAGTTTGGTCGCGACGCATATGTTCTTGATTTCATAAGATACGTTTTGATTCTATGGTTCGATGGGTTAACCGTATATGGAGCCATTCTAGATTGTGAGAGGAGGGTCGTTAGACTTCTGACTTGCCATGGAAAGAATCTTGAGATTTCTTATGACCCCAAAAGGGTCTGTCATGCTTAGTCTCCTAGAACCTCTTGATATAACTATCGATGATTTGCGACATGTACTAATAGATGAGAGTTTCCTGATGTTTCGATGAGGTTCAGGTTTTATCCCCGAGACATGATATTGCTTTCCGCACAAACTTGGTAGACAATGCAAAGCCAGTTGCATTGCCTGTGCGACATGTGACTCCTAAAAGAAAAGAGGGAACTTGATATGCAAGTAGAGGAGCTACTTGAGAAGAGTTTTGATAGATGACTATTCATCCAAGCAGCGATAAAATTTATAGAGTTCGAGGTAGTGGAGCCAAACTTGCAAGAGGAAATGAAAGTAGAGAAGGAAGCAATGATAGGACGAGTTCCGACTTGCATACTTGGATTAGAGGTTAAGAAATTATGCAACAAAGAAGTGAAGCTAGTAAGAGTGCAATGGGGAAAGGGCCGCGAGAACGCTACTTGGGAGGCTGAAGACAAGATTCGCGCTTCATATCCTTTCCTTTTCGAGAATATGTTCTTAACTTCTTTTTCCAAGCTTCGAATTAATACTTGTATCTATCGTTTGAATATCTCCTATCGATCGAGTCTTTAGGTATAAAACTAATGAATGTAAACATGTGTTTGAGACATGTTATGTTTGATGGATGCAAGTGGTTGCTAGTGATTGCTCGTGGATGCATATACACACACAATAGGCACTAGATCGGCTCAATCACTTACATATTGCATATTGATGTGTGTACATTTTAAATTTTTATGGATTATCATTACATTAATGTTGCATTTGGATGGATGATTGTGCACACATATAGAACTTACACGGATTAGGATGATTTGCATACATTTTGGTTGCATGGCAAAAACATACATTGCATTAAAGAGGTCAACTGAATCAATAGGCCGCCTGATCTTTCGCATTAGTTTACGGACATATACACACACTATTGCATATGTTCGTAAAAGCATTAGAAATTCCTTAAGGACAATGGATGCCTGTGATTGCTAGATGGATGTATGATTGTTGGATGTTAAGATATACGTTCTTCTTAACATAGAGATTTCGGGGACGAAATCCTTTGAGTAGGGGAGAATGTAACACCCCGAAATTTTAACTACGCTAAAGATGATGAATTAAAGAATAATCAATGTGAAATACACTATTAACAATGAATTAAAGAAAACTTAATTTAATAATCAAAATTAAGTAAAACAGACTGCGCCATTGCGTCTGTCTCGAAATTCTGGTCAAGATAGACACCTGGTTTACGTAAATCGGACATCGTATGAAGAAGTTATTAAGGTTTGAAGTTTGTATACGCACAGGAAGAATATATATATATATAATAGGTTCAAAAATTCAAAAATGGGTCTAGAAATTCGAAATTCAGTTCAAAATTCAAAATTTGGGAAGGCGGTAGATTTCCCGCCCAGGTGGGTCTACCCACTCAAAAGGGGGTCGACCTACCCAAAGGGGGGTCGACCTACCCCTGACAAATCTGGGCGAAATACTTCATTTTGTATCATGACACCTTTTTGAGCAAGATTCATTGAACCCTAGTCTATATAGAGGACCCTAGACCTAGGTTTTATTTATCTGAAAATAATGGTGACGGCGAAGCTCTACTGCAACGAAAATTAAAATGGCTTTTTTTTCTTCAAAATTAATTCAATGAAGATTATACATATTCAAAGATTGCAACAACAAATTCAACATGTTCTTCGCAGTAATTTGGATCCATTTCCTTCACTGTGAGTTTATGTTATTTTTAGATCTTAATAATTAAATAGTAATCATGATATGTATATAAAAAATTGGATCCTGAATCGGAGCCCAATCAGTTCTATTATAACATAATCATCGGATCTGTTCTTACATGTTTATATCGTCACCAAGTCTAATCTTGTCATAATATGCCCACTCAGTTTTTATGCCTATTTCTATCGTTATGTTATTGATACGTTATTATGTCTGTTCTGATTCTCTTCTCCCCCTCTTTTCCTTTTATTTTTATTTTTATATAGCCAGGCTACCTTCGAGCCTAGGCCTAACACGGAAAAATGTGAACATGCGAAATTGGGAATGATTGGGAAAGACATAATTTGGGGCATAATCGGTATTGGAAAATATGGATCTAAATTTAGGCATAAATTTGGAAATATACAAATATGGGTTTGGGGGCATATGTCTTGTTAGATAATATGAATTAAGGCACACATTGGAATATATGTAAATATGGAATTGGGTATAAAATGGGACATATCTAAATATTGATTTGGGGACATAAATTAGAACGTATGTGAATATGAATTTTTGGCATACATTGGAAAATATGTGAATATGGACTAGGGACATAAATTGGAAAATATGTGGATTTGGCTTTGTGCAATATATATATACACGCACACACACACACACACACACACACACACACACACACACATATATATATATATATACACACACACACGCCTTAATTTATGACAAGGGAAAAAGAGTATATGGTGCATAATTAAAAGGTGAATTAAAAAAGGGGCATAAAAGTCTATAATTTGAATAGTGAATTGGGCATATAATTAAATATGGGGAAAAGGGGTATGAACACCTATAAGGACATAGGTAAAATTGGAGAATAATGAATGCCTAGGATTACAATTAGAAATTGTAATTGTACTTATGACACGAGATTAGGTTGCATTTGTGGTTGAAGTCTGCCCGGACCCGACCGGCATATCCAGCAATCACTAATGTTGAACCTAATTTGAGAGGTCTAAGTGCGCAAATATGAGATGTGCTCAGACACGAGGTTATGCCCAATTTGTGGAATAAGTCTGCCCGGACCCGCCCGACATATCTAGCATCCACAAATGACAGGTTTAATGTGGGAGGTCTAGCATACTGTAACCATAAATGAAAATAGGGTAATAAATCTTGAATACTTAACCTAGTTGAATACATAGGGATTGTATGATTATAAACTAAAGTTGGGGGTTAAGTAAAATTGGTTGAACGGTGGGTGGGTTAAGTAAATCCAAGGGGGTGGGAAATATTTACATATAGGCCCATAAATTTAACCCGATAAGGTTATGTAATTAAAGACACCCAGTGGTATACATAACCGGTAGAAATAAGAAAGTTATGTAATTGGAAGACACCTTGTAGGGTAAGCATAACTTGTAGAAATGATAGAATTAGATATGAGTAATAATCTGCTAAGTAAACAACGATAAGTTGTAGTGACGGTGTAAAATGAATTTATGATTAAATGAGAAAGAGTGAGGAAAACTTGTAAAAGCAAATAAGTTATATTTAATCAGAAATGGTAAGTGACATGTTAATTAGGAAACATGTGAATTGAAATATACTTAATAACTTATTAAGGAGAACATGTTATTGTAATGATGTAACCAAGCAAGAATATAAAATAAATTGTTGATTACAGACATTGGGCCATAATCTAGAGAATAACATGTTGTAGGCTTATTAATAAACTTAAATGGGTTAAGTTATATGACTGAAATTAATAAGCAAGAGAAACTTGGTAATTTGAATGAGAATTCAATATGAATGGGAATAACCAAGTTAAATGGAAACCCGGTGAGGTAAGGCAAGCGCGTAAAAAAATGTTGAGACATAGGGTCTAACAACATATTAAAGTAAGGCGCTTGGACCAGTCCATACGTTTGAGGTGAATAACCCAATGGGGTAGATCGTCGAGGTGTTAGAAGGCACGAGGGGAGCGCACATTCATCTGATTGTTATGACGGCTCGAAACGACTGGAAGGGGAAGCACGCGTCTTCCTGAGGTACATAAGATGCTCCTAGTAGTTCCTCTATGCGGTGACAGATATCTTAGGCTGTGCTCGCAGAGGTTGGGTCTGCGTGTAACTACTAGGTGGGTGGGCCTTGACTGCAGATGTAGCTATGCAGTCAGAATGTTGTGATGAGGTGGCACTAGGGTAGTTCGGTAGTTGCCTCACGAGGAGGCGGAGGGTCACGACCAACAAGGATAGTAGACCGTCGGATATCTGTCATCCACAGCCAGCGGGATGCGAAAAGACTAGAGCTAAACCCCAGATACCATTTCACCTTTCACTATTGAGGTACGGGGTTGAGGGGAGACGCCACATGGATGTTTAGATTGGTTGTTATTAGGGGCAGTCGCTTAGCTCTTGTAGTCTTTACTAGTTGAAGGAGGGGACGAGGTGGGGCCATATCCACCATGGAAAACAGACCCTAGGAATATCTGTATTTGGATGCTCTTAAAGGCGGGCCTGTACAGGTATGGAAAAGCTCCCGGCTGAGTTCCGTGTTTCTTGTTTAGCCCTGCCACGGAACTCGGTGCACATTAGAGGACATGCAATTGAGGCTTCGAGCTACAATTACAGTACATACGTGGGACAGTCTAGATACATGCATATCTGCTCTGGGTGGTGTATCGTAGACTAAAGGGAATTATTCCGATATGGAATCTGATTCGATCGGTGATGGAAGTCCGTACGCTTATATAGCATAGTAATGATAGATATATGCGGAATGTAACGTTGTTATATAGAGATCCGTACATCACTCCGGTGTAGGATAAGGAACTGCGTTTATTATGGAGGAGACCGTGCGAGTGGGTTACCATGGGGTATATCTCAATATTGAGAGATAGCTACATATATTGTATTAGGTGAATCCTAAATGGGTACGATGCGCGTATAAGTCTTGAGTTTTTTTAACCCAAGTAACCTTATAATCAAGAAAATGTAATGGAACGGCATTAGTAGGGATCATTCTATTTTTGATATACTAGTATCGGTGCGGTGCAGAGAAATGTATTTAAGAATCGCTATACATCCTGTTCATCTCATCTTGCTCAGTTCACACTTGTTATTGTTACCATTATCCCGTTCTTCCAGTTTTATGTGCCTGCCATGGTACTTTTATTTATTTATATTTAAAAGTAACGGGACTCACCATACTTTATTCTGACCCTTTTTGTTTCCTCTTCTCTCTCTTCTGTTCCCCCCCAGGTTCTCAGGGTGGAAGTGCTTAGAGTTGATTTGGATTCTTTCAGCTTTGCTTGGATTTTGGATATTGATGTCCCGCTTTGACTTCTGGTCAACTCTCTTATGCCTTCACCTGGGAAATATGGTTTTATGCCTTTGTACTTGGTATTTTTGGCAAGGCAGATTATTTATGCAATTTGTTACTTCAAACTTATGATGTAAACTCAGTATTTGGGACCATGATGTTTTGATTTAAATAAAGGTTTTAATTCCGCTGCTATTTTATATGTCTATCTTGTGATATTATGTTCTTATTCATCAATAACGCTTCACGAAACTTAATGCATTCTTCATAGAGTGACATTAACGGACGTGGGGTGTTACACATTCCTTCCTCCAGTCACCTCTTACTAGCATGGCCTGGTCCGCCATCTCCAGACCTTGCAAAAGCAACCTCCACCCATGCCTTCACTCCATCCTTCCGCCTCCAATTCCTTCCCCTGCTCCGCTCTCCTCTTCCTATGATAAATCTAGATATCAATTTCCCAATCTATCATCTATTACATCCCCCTTATTTTTCATAATTAGGCAGATGTTCTTAAAGGTAATAAGATTCATATTAATGTTCTACTAATTTTTTTCCTGTTAGAGAATTCAATTCCGTTAACTACGTTAAAATGACCATAGAAATTGTTACTGAAGCAAAAATAATCAACGGAACAATGCTATTAGCATTTAGGTTATTGGTTCAAAAACCATATTTCTCATTTTTCAAAGCTTAAATTCATTGGGTATGGAGATCGTTAGAGAATTTGACCATTTGTTCAAAAGAAATGGCATTTATGTAAAAAAAAATTGACTCTAATGAAGATTATGATAAAATCCTAGAGGGTGGATCGTGCTTCCATGACTAAAAACTTATGATGATGAAACGATGGACCATAGGTGCACTTAAACAAAGCTTTGTCATTATAGATTACTATTTGGATTCAACTACCTAATCTTCCCTTGAACTATTAGACGTAGAAGCTGATTGTCGTATTGCCTCAGTATTGGAAGCCTCAATAAAATTAGATAAGATGACTGAAGGAATCATACAATTTCTTATGCCCGAGTATTAGTAGAGATTTCTAATTCATTTTCCCAACCTAAGAAAATACAGATTCTTGATGAAAATGACTAACTTTTCATGCTATATACGTCAAATACGAATGGAAACCAATTAAGTGTCAAAATTGTCAAAGTCTTTGAC
Source organism: Allium sativum (assembly GCA_030737875.1). Classification (NCBI taxonomy): domain Eukaryota; kingdom Viridiplantae; phylum Streptophyta; class Magnoliopsida; order Asparagales; family Amaryllidaceae; genus Allium; species Allium sativum. The sequence continues at coordinate 192,171,454 of CM060922.1, read as the reverse complement.
ACTCAAGAAATAGTTTCCAATTCAGCAATGGGTGAGTTCCTATCAATGATAACAATAGACCATCAAATAATGCGCATATGAAGGTGGATGCTTCTCAAAATTTAAATGATCTAAATGTTGGAGACTCTTCCATAATTGAAAACTTGGGTCACGATAATGTCAACGCTTGGTTACCTCGTGATGATCAAATTAATACATAGTCTAACCAAACAGAAACATAAATGGCACAGATGCAAGTTTCAAATCAAGTTGAGTAGTCTAATAGTTCTAATCCTATTTTCCAGTCTGCTGTTTAACGGAATGGACAACTTCATGTTTCTCCGCACAATGAATTAAATATTAATGCAACTAACCAAAAAATAATTGATGAGCCGACTCCTTCAGGGAAACTCGATCAAAAAAGGGGAAATGCGATGGAAGAAGAACAAGATCAACTAGTTTAGCAGGACACATCAAATATCCAATCGGACGAATCTACGAACAACGGCACTAAAGCTAACCATCATAAGGTAAAGAGCCTAATAGAAATCGTATTTGATTTCTCTACTTTATGATATCCAGATGTCATCAACAACTACACATGACATAATATGATTTCTTAATTAAAAAAAGAAGAAGAAGAAGAACTAGAGTGAGAAGGTAGAAGTCAATCAATGTTGCTATTGTTTGTAGTTGATGTAGTCCTAGTTGTCTTTAGGCCTACTCTTTCTCTTTTGGTTTGTAATTTGCTTCCTACTTGTATATGAGTGTGTTTCTTAATTGTTAAAAGAATTGCTAGGGAACGTAGAATACTTTATGAATATCAGAATTTTGTAACACCCTTACCTTTTTTTGTTCTCGAAGCTCCATTTGGTTGTATTATTTTTCTTTCTTATTAATATATAAAGTATATTTTTTCAAAAAAAAATGCTTATTATTCAATAGTAATCATCAGTTATTATAATGTAACTTCTTATTCATTAGTTATTATTTATAATTTATAATTTATTACCTCATAATTTTAATTTAATATTAATTATTATTAAAATAACTATGCATATTTTATTGATTAATAATAATTATTATTAAATATTACATATTTGATATTAAGTATTAATTGCTAATTATTATTATTATTATTTCGTATTTATTAAGTATTAAAGTATTGCTTCATATTTATTAATTATTACTTAGTACTTCTTATATTATAGTTGAATATTAATTGTTACGTCATAAGTTTGTATTTAACAGTGATTATGTTTGTTTAAACTTGCAAGGGGTAGAAAAACACTTAAGAAATATGTTAATTGCAATTGGTTGGAAAGCACAGTTGTCAAAAATATGGTTGTTGCAATTGAGGGAAAAGTCAATAATTAAAAATATGTTTTCCGCAAATGGCAGAAAATGTCGATTGTAAAAATTACATTTATCACAACTGTAATAAACCATAGTCAGTAAAGTTTTTTTTTTTTTTTTTTTTTTTTTTTTTTTTTTTTTTTGCAACTGACATGGAAAAGCAGTGCTAAAGGAATGTTTTCCACAATTGGTAAGGGAACGCAGTTATTAAAGACATGTCTTTCAATGAAAATATCTGTTGTTAGATCTCATTTATTGCAATGCTAAGAAATGTCATTTGTTGAATCTCATTTATTGCAAATATCATATGATGTCAGTTGTATATAGCTAGTTGCAATTAGAGGTGTAAATGAATGTAGATAGTACTGTATTTGCATCCGTATTCATATCCGTTATCCACACATATTTCAAAAGCAATATTTGTATATGCATCTATGGATATTTTCGGATATTCAAAAATATCCATATCCGCTTTGATAGATACGAATATCCCATAAATATCTGTATTGGTCAAGTTAAACATAGTTTTCTCATATCGAAGGCTGAAAATAATAACAGCTTCATGGTCATTTAAACTAATTTATAATTGTTTAAACAGGAAACTTTACAAGTTAAGCATAATCTAAAAATAGAAATGGATATTTGATTCAATAACGAACGGATATTTTTCGGATATAGATAGTACTATATCTGCATTCGTATCCGAAAATATTTTTGGATATCGGATAAGCATATCCACTTTTCGGAAAGTGAATATTTTTCATAATATCAGATTCAGATACTCATTAATGGTCCTAGTTGCAATAGAGTATTTTTCTTTTAGCGCGCTAAAAATTAGATATTCAAACTGAAATATATGACACTACAAAGATTAGAAACAGTAAGGGCTCTTCACAACAGCCCCTAATAAACTAATAGAGACAAAAAGTAATATTAATATGCCCTTAGAACAATGAGGGTAAAATTAAAGTTAGCCCGTAAAAGTGTTGCATCTAATAATAAATAGATGTATCTTAAACTTTAAATCCACCTCTACTATTCTATCCATGCAGGCGTGGATTTTGCCTCAAAACATCCAACAAAGGCTAGTAAAACCTCTACCAATAATGTTTAACAATTGTTAAGCAATAGAGGAAAATGTTAGTGCCTGTAGCATGCGAAAGGCAAAAATGCTTGTACCTCACATGCAAATATGCCGCATCATGCAAGTGGGACAAAATAAATTACCTGCAAGCACAACAGGTTGTACATATCATGCAAGTGCATGTTGCCTAGGCAGTAAATCACGCACAGTACAGAACAATACAACAACACTACACAACAGAGAAGAACATGTTCTTAGAGCATCCCCAACGCTGGTTGGATGGATTTGTCAAATCCATCCAACCAGCAAAGCAACTCACCCCAACGGGTGAGTTGTTTGAATACCTTATCCGGCTTTTATAAAGCCGGATAAGGTATGACCTGGATTGCAATCGGACAACCGTCCGATTGCAATCCGTGGTGTGGTGTGGAGATTAATCCACACCACACCTCTTATCCGGCTTTTTAAAAGCCAGATAAGACCCATATAAAAAAAAAATCCCCAGCCGCCACAAGATTTCTCTCCATTCCTCTCCTCTCCTCTCCTCTTGTCTGCCATTACTTGCTCCCGCCATTGTTTCGTATACCGCCTATAAAAAAAATGAAACGAGTTATGCGGGCTCTTCGAGGTAGCGGAAGCCGTAGTCGGAATGTAGAGCCTAGTGACGAGCACGAACCGGTAGAACGGAACATACCGACTCCTGGTACGGAAGACCGTGAGACAACGTCCGTTAGAAGAAGACAGATTGCTAGGAGAACCGACGTTATGGAGTCGCACCGGGACCCAAATCTAGGACCGGATAAGCAATTGGCCTATTTTCGTAAGTTGGCCGCTGAAGAGGAGCACGTCAGCACGTTAGTTGACACATTGGTACGTTTTATTTATTAAATATTACCTTCGTAATGTCGGATATAAAATGAGTAATTCTCATTCGTATTATTAGGCTCGAAGCGAGCGAACACGTGGGTCTTGGGCTGGTGTTGTTCGTCTGTATAGTCAGATCCGTGAGTATGATACAGAGGCTATTATTCAGACATTTTTGAGTAGTATTGGTTTAGGCCACTTTTTGAGTACGTATTCTCATGGTATGTACTTATTATTTCCTTTGTTATTACATTCTCTGTAACTAAATAATTATTCGTTACATAGGTATCGAACGTCTTTTAAATAATGATGTTCAATTATGTGGTGCATTGGCTGCTTGTTGGTGGAAAACAACTTATACATTCCACTTTGGTTTTGGGGAGATGGGCATCACTCCACTGGACTTTTCTATGCTCACCGTGCTTTCCATAGGACAAGGGGCAACGTTGTCGTATGATGAGGTGTACCAGAACTACGGTACTCTGCGTACTTTATTTCCAAATATTGATTTAGAGAATGCCATCACCAGTAATTTCCAGATTAAATGCTCTCAAATTAAACTAGCAATACAGGAATTATCTAGTAATAATCAGCCTAAGGTTCATCATTTGGAGATTGCACGATTATTTGTTTTGTATATGATGGGAAATTTATTTTTCACAAATGCTTCGAGCAGTTTGCCATGCGGTTATGTGGCGGTAGTTGAACCGTTTTCATTTGATAGCAGTCCGACTGAGTATGATTGGGGAACACCTATTTTAGCATACTTGTATAGGTCATTGGATCTTCAGTGTGTCGTTAGGACCAGGGTGGGTTCGATTACTGGTTTTTGGGAGATTTTACAGTATTGGTACTTCGAGTACTTCCACAATTTGTCTTTTCCCACCGTTGATCCAGCATTACACACTTTCTATCCTAGAGTACGAGCGTGGAGTTTGGGTAACCGTAGACCGGTGCCTGGAGGACAGGCACAACATGTTTTTTCCATAGCTCGCAATCAGATTGAGTTGCGGAGGACGCGTGATGCAGTTATCTGGCATCCCTTTGATGGTTCACAGTTTCTTGCTCAGCCCTCCTCGGTGCATGCTCTTCATCTATCGACGAAGCGCTTTCCACTAGTATCATCTCCCCCGAGTTTAGGTTGCTTCTGGTACTTAGGGGAACGATGTTGGAGACAGATATATGTTGAGGATGCTGTTCCTGATGATCCACACCCACATACAGCTACTCCCTAGGTTTATACTGCTAGTGCTTTACAGGAGCACGCAGACGATTGGTGGCCAGCCAGTGATTTCATTCTTACCAGTAGGGATTATATTTCTTTCTGGCGTCAGTATTATTCCCCACCTCAGACCGGGAGTTTTGTGCATGCTGCATCCGTTGACTTGGTTGGGCCTTCTGCGCTCCGTACTGGCCTTGAGCCCCCTTTCATTGTTGATATTTCACAGTCCACGCAGGTTTACCATGCTCCCCAGGATCCACCTCCTCCACGCGCTTCCCAGGTGCCAGACTATGGTTGGACTGTTGCAGTACCAACTACATACGGATCTGATAGGTATGTTGATATACCACGGCCAGAAGTGACGGAGTATCCAGATCCAACTGTTTTTTCTTATCAGGATCTTTATCAGATGACGCTTGGTCTGCGACAGGTAATGTATGATGAGTTGACTGCTCGTATGAACGAGCTGAGGACCGCAGATGATGTTGAGGATGTGGAGATGGAGCCTGCGGATCTAGATGATGATTAGTTGTATCTTATTTAGTAGACGTTCATGTTGTATTTGTCTGTATATTTGTTTTAGTGTGCTGTCCCTTTGTAGTAGGTTATTCAACCGTATGTTTCGTATTTGTATTATCCTGTAGGTGTACTCTGCTTGTACGTCCTTATGTGTAACCGTTGTGTTTTCTTATGTTATCTGTTTGTGCGTTATATGTAATCCCCATGATCATGCGAACATGTTTGTTAAACGAATCCGCGTGGTTTATTTTAATCACTGATTGAAATATTTAACGAGTCTTAATAATGCTTACCAGAGATAACAATGAAATAAGTACTAAAAATTACGTTGCACATACAAGCAAGAAACAAAATCATTTGCCTATGGTAAAGATCTACCATCGATAATTTAGCTGTAGGATACAAAATATGACAAGCCAACACTCTGCACCACTACGGTAACGTGTTATAGATTGTTCAATGAATAGAAACAACATGATGTGACAACTCGTACTGAGTACTGGGACATATAAATAGATCTTCAAAGCCTATTGTGTCTAGTTACATCAATAATTATATCACTGCCGACATATGCTTTGATTTGTAGTGAATAGTGTACAGTGTTCTGTGGATAGGGTGGATTCCTTCTACTTGGAATTTGGCGTTACTTTATCTTTATGTCACTTTATTACAAAGTTTGTTTTTATCACGTTTGTCTAGTGAATGGACCAGTCAGTATTGGAATTTTAAACGATAAAGTTTACAAATTTAACACTACAACGTTGAATGGTAAAAGGAATCCCATAGTAGACAAGTCCGTATTAGGAATTGCAACATTTCATATTTACTCCCCATGTTGGCCCTATAAATATATACGGGTATTACGTTGTTGTTAGCTGGAACCAAACTTTTCATCAAAATAAAAAAATGTCTTCATGGTCATGGCCATCGTCAATGGATTCGAACTATGATCAAAACTTTCCAGAGCGTCCTCCTTCAAGTCCAAGAATAGATATTGATTGGAATATCGAGTACCAAGAGCGGCACTATGAGGAATTGCGTCAAGTCTACCCGGAGTTCACCCGCATGACGATTCGTCCACCAGTTGCACCTGTTCCAGAGGTAGGTTATCAAGAAGTCCAAACTGTAACTGAAGGACGCTTACAAGCGTCTACAGTCCCTCGTACTACGACTGCACCAGATGTAGGTCATTAAGAGGTAAGACGAGTTTCAGTTAACCAGGCTCCTAACGAGCAGGAAGTTAACTCCTATCCAGTTTTTTGCCACCATGGTTACGCGGTAGAGGTGGTAGTCCGAGCGGATGGAGAGAATATAGGTCGTAGGATCCATTTATGCTCGCTATGGCCTAACGGATGCAATTATTTTGAGTGGATAGACGAGCGTTTCCCTCAAAGGGCAATTTCTTACGCCAACGAGTTAGAGCAAGAGAATAGGCGACTTCAAACCGCTTTGAATGAGCGTAACAATTAATGTGTTTGCGTATTGAATCTACTACCGTTACCTGTTGTGTCTTTACAAGCTTTTGTATCTTAACGCTTATTGTTGAATGTATCGGTGTTCTATCCTTAAGTTTATTGTTTGATCTATTTGTGTTATTGTTAAAAATAAACAATACGAGTAATCTTAATAACACGATACGTTACCAAGTACAACAGAAAGAGACATGAAGATAACGATACCATACAACCACTAAACCCAAACTAGATGCTTTTTACACACATACAACTACAATACAACCATCACAGTCTAACAAATAAGATAACAACCAGATCGCACATACTACATAAAAATACAACTACAACACACTAAAGGATAACGTACGAGTACATATAGCAATACTAAAGGATAACTACAACACACAGAAACCTACCACGGCCTTGGGAAAGGTCCAACTGTAGTTTTATCGGCATCCACCTTCTTCAAACGTTTTATTTCGGCTTGCGATTCCAGTGCATACTAGACGTCCACGTTCGCACATGGGAGGGTCAATCCACTGGGTAAAGTAACAACATTCAATTTCATCTGGGAAAACCCTGTGGGCCTCGTACGCTTCATAACAAAAATAACGATGACCGGCATCTTTTTCAGTCTTAGAGACAGCCACCACCGATTCTTGACCACATAGGCAGATAGGGTTGGATCCAGTAGTCCGCAGTGGTTCGAAAACTTTCCCTTCAAGTACTATTTCTTTTCCAGTCCGTTGATTACCCTAACCCCCATCGTTATTCTCCCATTTATCCATAGCTCAATTTGTAAACGATGAGTAAATGGTAGATGTGACTACTCTGCTATTTAACATATGCGTCACGCTTGAAAAGGGTTCAGTGATGGGGCCGACCTATGGTTTCAATTAAAGTGGGTTCTATAGCACGATTATTGAGCAGTCGCATCCGGTCCACTGTAGCCACTTAATATCACGAATCTGCACTGTGTACGATTAATTAGTAGTCGAGTCCTGTCCACTGTAGACACTTAATATCACGAATCTGTACTGTGTACGCATATTTATAAACCTGTTTGTCAACAAGATGGACACATTATTGCTAGACAACTATGCTTTCATGGGATGAGTAGTAGAGCATTAAAATTCAAATGTCCTACGTGACATAAAGTAAAGGAATCTATCCCTTATTATCATGGACAACATGTTACGTGGCATAAAGTAAAGGAATGGGTAAAGAACTAAAGGTCTAAAGGTCCTACGTGACATAAAGTAAAGGAATCTATCCCTTATTATCATGGACAACATGTTACGTGACATAAAGTAAAGAAATGGGTAAAGAACTAAAGGTCTAAAGGTCCTAAGTGACATAAAGTAAAGGAATCTATCCCTTATTATCATGGACAGCATGTTCAATTTAATAAGGGTAAAGAACTAAAGGTCCTACGTGACATAAAGTAAAGGAATCTATCCCTTATTATCATGGACAGCATGTTACGTGACATAAAGTAAAGGAATGGGTAAAGAACTAAAGGTCTAAAGGTCCTACGTGACATAAAGTAAAGGAATCTATCCCTTATTATCATGGAAAGCATGTTACGTGACATAAAGTAAAGGAATGGGTAAAGAACTAAAGGTCTAAAGGTCCTAAGTGACATAAAGTAAAGGAATCTATCCCTTATTATCATGGACAGCATGTTCAATTTAATAAGGGTAAAGAACTAAAGGTCCTACGTGACATAAAGTAAAGGAATCTATCCCTTATTATCATGGACAGCATGTTACGTGACATAAAGTAAAGGAATGGGTAAAGAACTAAAGGTCTAAAGGTCCTATGTGACATAAAGTAAAGGAATCTACCCCTTATTATCATGGACAGCATGTTACGTGACATAACAAATAACACTAAAGGATGGAAACTCTAATTAAGGACGGAAACTCTAATAGTTAATCATAGCACGAGATACAATTTAATTGCTATACATAGAGGTGCCCTTGGTTCATTTAAACACAAACTATTTTACAGTAACTACTAAACCGATGAGTGCGTTAAAAAGGTTATGGTGTTGGTCTTCAAGCTCTTCATCCTCTTCATCATCTGACGAGTATATTGACCGCCGTAACAAACAACAACAGGCATTTCAAGAAGAAACAAGATACGCGATAGAACGTGATATTGCTGAAAGCTCAGCGTCAACCCAAGGTGGAAGCGCCGTCGGTAGAAAAGAAATGCGATATGGACGCGACTACCCCTCTGGTCACAATCAACTAGTCAAGGACTACTTCGTCGCAAACCCAGTATACGGAGAGGTCTATTTCCGTCGAAGATTTCGTATGTCAAAAAGGGTGTTTGCTCGAGTACTAACTAAAGTGTCCGCGAACAACGTATATTTCACACATAGAAGAAATGCAATCAACGAACTTGGCATCTCACCGCTTCAAAAGGTTACTGCTGCACTACGTATGATTTGTTATGCAAGTTCTGCTGACTCTCTCGACGATTAAATTAGAATTGGGGAGTCAACTACGGTGGAATGTATGAAACAATTTTGTAAAACCGTCGTACGAGATTTCGGTGAAGAGTATCTGCGATCTCCAACCCCTCATGACACTGCGAGGTTATTAGCAATGGGAGATCAACGCGGTTTTCCAGGTATGATGGGTAGCTTGGATTGTATGCACTGGAGATGGAAAAACTGTCCAGTAGCACTGCAAGGCCAATATAAAGGCCATATGAAAAAAGCTACAATGGTTTTAGAAGTTGTTGCTTCTTTTGACCTTTACATATGGCATGCTTTTTTTGGCGTTCCTGTTTCTCTAAACGATATTAATGTTCTACGTCAATCTTATTTATTTAACGATTTATATAATGATCTTTCACCTCCTTGCAACTACAAAATCGGTGGAAAAGAACATTCTGTTGGTTATTATCTCGTGGATGGAATTTATCCAAAATGGAAGACGCTGGTGCAAGCATACAGAAAACCGAACAATGCAAAAGAAGCCTTATTCACGAAACAGCAAGAGAGTCTTAGAAAGATATTGAACGAGCTTTTGGAGTACTCCAAGGTAGATTTCATATACTTCGAAACGAAGTTCACTACCACGATAAAGCAGTTGTAGCCGACATAATGTACTGTTGCATTATTCTACATAATATGATTGTTGAGGAGGAACGAGGAGGATATGAACTCCAGCTTCGTAACTTCCCGGACATTGCAGTGGAATTTAGGAAAAAACCGTATAAAGACCCAAATACGTTTGTAGAATACTTGCAACGACTGGAAGAAGTCCGAGATCCACAAGCTCATTTAGAATTACGTGAAGAGCTAGTTGAGCACTACTGGGAGTTTGCGGGAAACCAATAGTTAATTAACTGCTTAATGTTTCGCTTCATATTTGTATTATCTACGTTTATATGCCAGCACGTACGGTAGTGTAATATTTCGTTTTAAATTAATGGTTGTATGATTTGCTCTACGAATATTTAATACATCTACATAACATCCATAAAATACAAGAACATAACTGAATTACTTAAAGTACAACAAGGTCTGCAACCGGTACTAAAAAGAAACTACAACATACTCTACAAAGGAAACGGACTAATCTATGTTACGTCTCTGGTACTCTTCAAGACGTTTTTCCATGTACCTCCTCTGTATGGGATTTAGATCATCCAGCTTGACACTCATAAGAGCGAAATCATCTGCATTTTGTTGTCGAGCGAGCTCCGCTTTTCGTAACTCCAATTCATTTATTCTTGTTTGCTGCATCTCTTCGTGTCTTCGTTGCCTTTCCTCCCCTCTCTCTCTTCTCTCTCTCCTGGCTGCTTCCTTCGCTTCGATATACTCCCTATTCGATTCCTCTGCAACTTACATACATCCATCGAGTTGCTCGTAATACTGACTGTAATCTTTCGTCGGTTTCTTGTTCGCTTTATATCTGCCAGGGGGTCGTCCACCGGAACTTGTTGCGAATGGTGTGTCTTCAGATGGATTTGTGCTTCTAGGGCTAACATCTTCGGTCGGTCCCAACGGCATAAATCGTTGCGTGGTATGTTCATGTCGCACGTTGCTCCATTTATCTTCCCGACATAGTATGTCATAGCACTTTTGCATAGTAAACGGTTGGTTTTTTGATTTGGCCATATACACAGCATTTGCTTCGCTAAGCTGCGTAACATTACTTAACATAAAAGAAATAATCTAAATAAACATCAAACAAAACAAGCTTGTTATAATTTATTACCAAGTCCATGTCGTTTGCTCCACTTTGCTGTCTACTAGCCAACCCACTCATTACCCCATTCCAAAGTTGGCAACAAGCATTGATTCTCTTCCATGACCGCTTCAACGAGTCAACCGAGCGTGCATGATTATGTGGACTTCGACCGTTGAATAATTTACAAACCGAATTCCAAAATGAGCTTTCAGTTTGGCTTGTGCCTTTCACGTTATCTTTGGAACACTGAACCTAGCAATATGCTAGTTCGGCTTGTTCATCAGGTGACCATTTTACCTGCTTCTTCATAGGAGGCCGAATCCCAGCAGATTCATAAATCTCATTGCTATCGTTTCCCATTTCGTCGTTTTCAGGACCATTATCCCCGAATAACATGTTCAAATTCCTGGACAGATTGAGAGAGGTATCCGGAAATGTCGATTGATGTTGGCTGTTTGGGGATGAATAGGGTTGACTGATATAAGATTGTTGGACAGAGGGGTTACGACCATAGGTGGAAACTTGAGTGTTTTGAAAACGATTAGAATTTTGCTGTGACTGGTACAGGTTAGGATTGTGCTGTGGAAGATAACAATTTGAGGTGCTTTGCATTGTACCTAAGTTAAAATGTTCGTTGCGCTGGTACGAATTTGTGGATGGAAACTCTTGCTGATCATGAACATAATCAAACGGATTCGGAAAGCATTGGGTAGGCATCGTCGCTTTTCCTTTTGTATTCTTGCTGTTTGTTTTCTTCGACATTGCAGTTGGATGCTGTAAATTATACTACTTTGATGGTTGAGTAAAATGAGAGAATTTTGTGTGTTTTGAAAGTGAAAAATAGGTTGTATTTAAAGATGAAAGGGTATAGGAGAGAGAGGAGCGGAAAGGGAGCAACGGCTACTAAATTAGCCGTTGCTGCCTTTGCCGGCTAATTTAAAACCGGCTAAGGGGGGAAGAAATAATTCTTCCCCCCTTAGCCGGCTTTAAATAAGCCGGTTAAGGTGGAGAAGGACTCCACCTTAACCGGCTTATTTAAAGCCGGTTACCTTTAGCCGGCTTTAAATAAGCCAGCTAAAGGTGGTTGCCAAAGCAACCAACCCGGTTGCTTTGGCAACATTGGGGGTTGCCAAAGCAACCCCCAAGTGGGCAACTGACCCCGCGTTGGGGGTCAGTTGCCCACTGACCAACCCCGCGTTGGGGTTGGTCTTATACAACACAAAAAGCACTATCACTATATAATAATTGTGTTCTCCTACAACAACAGAAAAGGCACTGTCACAGTACAACAAATACCACTGTCACAAAAAAAAAAAAAAAAAAAAAAACTAAAACTAAAAACCAGTTACTTAGAGCATCCCCAACGCGGGGTCGGTTGCAAAGCAACCGACCCCCAACAGACCCCCAACAGAGGGGTCAAAGCCCTGGTCAGTGTTGCTTCAACAACACTGACGGTTGTTGAAGCAACCAAATGGTTGCTACAACAACCCGGACATAGCCGGCTTTAAATAAGCCGGCAATAATTTTTTTTATTTTTTTACTTCTGTCGGGCCCAGCCTAGAGCTGGAGTCCGAAAAAAATTATACATTTCTTAGCCAGCTTTTAGAAAGCCGGCTAGAAATGTAATTAAATATTTTTTTATAAAAAATCTCGGTGACCTTATTCTCCATTGGGGTAAGTTGGGGGTCAACCGAGCACTCACCCCGTTGGGATGCTCTTAGAATCCAAAAAAAAACATACACGTTATTTCTATTCTGAAACATAACGAGCTATCCTGAGCTGCAAGCCGCAGCCATGTTCAAACATAACAAACTATCATGAACTACAAAAGCCTTGTTCAAACACACAAAAAAAGGTTTTTGAAGATACATGAAACTAAAGAGACATGATATAACTATCAAACTTCATTAACCAACTACTTATCTGAAGTTGAACCATGAACCATGAATTGCAAAAAGTCCATGTCATTAAGCGTTCCTGTAAAATCTCTGGTAGACTGAAACATTTGAGCATACATGGTTGGATGATACGGTTGAGGATAAAATGCATGTCCAAATTGTGGGTACATTAAACTTTTCTGGAAGAACGGCTCTTGTCGGGCGGCTGGATGCTATTGATTGGGTGATAGACGCTGGTTTATTAGTTGCTGGCTTGTGTTAAGAGACTCTTCTTACGCAGATAATGGTTGTTCCGGTGAGAATTGATGATTTGATGACTGATTTTGTGAAGATTGTATCATATGTTGCATCTTCTCTATCTCTTTTCCTTGCTTCCCATTGATCATTTGTTGTTTTTCATGCATTTCTTTTAGACTCAAGCATTCGGATTCCAATAAAGCATACGCTCGACCTCTGCACGATCTACGAACCATTGATATCTGCTGCGTTTCTTGAACTCAAGGACCATGTATGGTGTTACAACTTCACCGTAACCACGAACTCTGCCTCCAGTCTCAAAACCCCTTGCCGATACATATGCTTGCAGCCTTGCCTCTGGTGTCACCTCTCCATTATATCAATCAATTCAGTCAATTTTTGTGGTATGAGCGTCTACAGAATATTTCACCGATACAAAATTAAATGTCATTACCATTCGTGGACAAAGTTGAATTTCAAACTCATCATTCATGTGTGCACACACCTTAATTATACAAGTTTAAACATCTCTTACCGACTACCACATTCAATGTCATTCTGGTTATGCATTAATTCTTGTACTGTTGCTAAATGATAGCGTATAAAATAGTTAGCCATAATATAAAGTCCACTGAAATTTATTTTGAATTATGCCTCAATTGATTCAGTGGATTTTTAATTGATAGCAAGTCTATGCTTTCTGTGGGCATGGAATTAAGTTATATGAATAAATGATAGTGGACAGGAATAAAGGAGTGCCTGATTTATCAAAGATCTGCATATACTGTAGTATTTCAATGCAGGTGAACTAACAAAACCGGAATGCAGTAGTTGCTAACTTTAAAATGAAGGGACACAGGGTGCATATAACAAAAAAATTGATCTCTTTTGGCTTTAAATCTCAAAGTTGAAATTGAATTCCAGAACTAAACTCTAAGCCATTCGAAAATGAAAATATCAGATGCTTATGTAGTTTAGAAAAATGCTCATGGTTGGTTAGTCCAATCTAAGTTGTTAAACTTCCAGGTACATACTTGATCAGGTGAGTTTTTAAGTAATCATATACAATTAGGTAAATTTAGGCCAATCTAACTTGGTTAAACTTCCAGGTTCATGCTTGAGGAACTACAAACTTCAGTTATAAAATTACAAATATGCGCAAGTTTATATGTATGAGGCTTCAGAAATGTGTATAATTTTGAGCGTAATAACTTTTGAATGTACATGTGTATCTTTTTAAAAAGAAAGCATACGCAGGATTCTACCTAGATACTAGCTAGCATCATCACATATGAGGAATATGGATAAATAAATATTTACTTATATGATATGTATTATATGTATCGCTGAAAGCCTAAATTTACAAATATTCAGTTTTTCAAAACTTTAGGTGTATTGGAATTTGTGTGTGCATATATCCAGTTGAGTTAGAAAGATATTTTATATCAACTTTATATAAGAACACAAAGGTTTAAGACATACAAAGCGTACAATGATTTCTTACTTTCGCATAAGCTTGAGTACTAACTTTGTGTTAGCAGGCCCAGGAAATGAATTTCTATTATTAAGAAGGCATTAATTTTCATTCTACAGAGATACATGTAGGTTGTTTTCTATATAAGTTGTAGTGATTTAATATTATATATACGCATGTAAAGAACGAAAGTAGAAGTGGAGCTAATTCAATTTTTGGCCACCAATTCAAACTTCAGGTAATCACTTAAAATCAATATTTCATCTGGAGAAGACAAGCTCTACACTAATGAGAAAAGAAATAGACAACAAAACATACTACCACGTAAAAGTAAATGGATGCTAGGATGACTAACTAACCATATTGGCTTCACTACCAGATTTTTTTTATTAAAGGCATTTTTCTATACCACATAAGCATCTTAGAAAGAAAAAGTATATATGATAATCAGTAACTCAAGTTGCTAAATTTTTACTTATAGACCAAATTCAAAATGAAAATATTCTCGATTTTAAATATGCAGGTGGGAAAAAAAAATTGGTATATTTACATAATGAATGGCACAACATGCACCGGTCTATTATAACAATAATATATTCTAGCAACTGCTACATGAAGATAAAATTATGTATGGTCAGCCATATTACATCCAATGGAGAAGGGTTCAAATTTAGTAAACAATCCTGCAAATTAACATATGTATAAAAGTTTCACGCAAAACCATCATACCAGTCACAAACTAAAAATTGCTTTTGTTTTCTTCCTACCATATACATCCATAATATAAAATATGGCCTCGATTTTGTGACAAAAATTTCCTGCATGTTCTTCTATTTGAAAATGCTTGTTTACAAAGACATGTACTTCTGATTTAAAGGAACAAGAATATTTTTAAAAAGAGAAGGTGTAACAGCATTTGAAATAAACGGGTACAAATTGTTTTAATAACAGGATACTTGTGCGGCTATAAATTTAAGTAGTAATTGTAAAAGAATTACACATACAAAGATTCACAAAAGTTGCAGAGTTAAGCAAGGAAATTGCTTGGATTGACATTAAATGATGTAACGGCGCGATTTTTGATGTCTCGAAAGTCGTGTCATTATTGAAAGAATTTAGAAGATGAGATAGAAAAGATAGAACTAATAGAATAGAAAAATAAGAAAAACATCAGAATCTCACAGCGGAATTTCAAAATACATAATATATTACATAACAGGGTCTGATACACCATAGAACAACATCATATTACATCATCATAGTACAACAGCACAATTATACATGATCACTAGGGTAATACAGATACTTAAACTGGATACATAGAAATAGTTATACTACTGGACTGGTCTTAAACTTGAACTTCATAAGGTTTCACTTGCCTACCTGAATTACTTGTCTACCCATAATAAATATTATGAGTACCCAAGAGTTTAGGAAACACAGAAAATAAACTCAGGGTCAGTCAGGGAAATGGTGTGAGTAAACACTATTAAATAGTTTTGGAAACAGAGAAATAAGAATTAGGGTTTCCATATTGGATAGATTTACTTAACTTTAGAAATCTTTGGACCAATCCACAACTAATATATGGATAATGACCCAATTATCTTGATATCAAAACATTTGATATTACAATAGTTTTATATCAAATAATAATCATCTAGTGAAATGCTTGCATCTCACGTTCACGTATATAGTATAAAATCTAAAACCGTAGAGCGTTTATTGGAGATTGGATTCAAAAAGACAAGGAATGGGATCACCTGCCGATCAGTGTACTCTATAGGGGATACACTGGGGTTCAACAAGAACGTCTTGCAACCCGGCCACACATGACCGTCCACTCATTTAGCTTGAGCGTAACGAATATATTACCACCTCCACGGTTGGGAATGACCCACCG
The DNA here is from genome assembly GCA_030737875.1 of Allium sativum. Lineage (NCBI taxonomy): Eukaryota > Viridiplantae > Streptophyta > Magnoliopsida > Asparagales > Amaryllidaceae > Allium > Allium sativum. Next base: position 192,155,253 of record CM060922.1, on the reverse strand, counting down.
TTTCCGAAGGTTGCGGCAGCGAAAAGAGATTAAGAAGTTACATATGGATGTTCCCTAGATGGTGATAATATACCCTGCTTGGGCATGACCCACCTACCTATGCTGCCTTGCTCGATTTTTGTCACTTCCTATTTGTGAGGCTAGAAGTCACGTTTATTCTTCTGATAGATTATTTCTTCAATTACTTAGAATGCTACATCGTCATATCCGTCAAAAACACTCATTCGATTTCCCAAATATATTGCAGGCAATAAAGCTAAGAGAAACGAATTTCTCCGTCAACAACGTAATATACTCATGTAAATTCGATGTGTAGAATCTAACTGATATACGTTGTCAGACACTCGTCCATTCGGGTTTGTCCTGGGACTGAACAGACCGAATGTACTATTTAAAATAGTCCTTCCATATCTCCGTCTTCAATATTCTGACACGCATCGTATAATTCGAGTCGAAGTGGAAAATTTATTCTGGATTCTTCGAAACGATGTACGAAATGTCTTTTACAGTTCGATAAATAATTATTAGCTTAATATGATTATAATTTAGTTTACACATTCTTTATTATCAAAAAAACAGTATATATTTACCTTGTTCATATCTGGATAATTTAATCATCTTTTATAATTGAACAGTTAAAGTGTGTGCGTCGCACACAGTATTTTATACAGTTTTGACCAAGATTTAAAAATGAGCAAATAAAGCGTGTGCGTCGCACACGGTATTTTGCTTCGTTTATTATCGATGTTTATACGATGTTTAATACTACAGTTCTTTTGGTAATTTATTTTATTGCTTCTAATTTATCATTAATAAGTTAAATTTATAATTTATTTAAATTATTTTCTTTATATCTCTAATTTCAAACTTGATGAACTTCTTAAGTCAAACTTCTGTACTCCAATCTTCCTGCTATTTCTTCCTTCCACTTGCCTATGACAAATTAAATATAAATTACCTTTTTATTTAATTAATTATTTATTCTTTAATTTTATTTATTTTTCTATTTTAATTAAAACTTTGTTAAAGAACTCATTTTTTAGCGCATTGCCTAAAATACCAGTTTGCCAAAGTGCCAGCTCCAAAACACCATGATTTCGCTTGCCAAACCCCTCCAGTTCTCGTCCGCTATGCAAATGACAAAGTATCACCTAGTACTTTCCCATTTTGCCAAATGCCCAAACTACCAAAGTGCTAACCCCCTTGCGCCTGTGTTTTCCTTCCATAAACAGATGCCACACCCGTGTATTTCAGTTTGCCAAAGTACCACCTGGTACTTACCCAAGTGCCAAAATACCACCCTCCAATCACCGTGCCCATCACCTCAAAACCCATGCCACACACGTTTGCCAAAGTACCACCTGGTACTTTCCCAAGTACGAAGTACCAAAGTTCCAACCCCTCCCGTCGTCGTGCCAACCCCCTCTGATCACCACAAAACCATGATGCCAATTTCTGACGTGCACATCTGTGCACGGTGCACGTGCACAACCGCCTCGGCCACCATCGACCGCGTCCGATCGCCCAGACACCTCGCCCTTCTCCTCCTGGTTGCATCGCCACCTTCGGATCCAACCACCACCGCCTCTACAGTGATTTCACCGTAGAGCTCCTCCATGTCGAATTGGGTTCCATCGGAGAAAGCTCGCACCGCCACGTCCACCGACCATCTGAGTTCCTCCAACTCCGTCCACACCACCATGACATCCCCACGCTTCATTTCCCCTGGACCGCACCTCCAGTTCATCACCGTCGTTGCGTAGTTCTATCGAGAACGATGGAAATAAAAACATGAACCCTAAGCCTATTTTCACATCGTTTTCAAAATCTACATTATAGAAAAATCTTTTTATATTTTTCCTCAAATCCAGGATCTCTCACGCTCCTCTCTACCTCACGCCATGTCAGTTCATCCATTGGATCGCGGAATTTGATCAAAGCCCATTTTCTGATCATCCCACTATTTCTCGATCAATACAACGTTAAAAATCATTATTTTGTGTCATGTTTCCATTTATCTAATCAAATCATGTTTTCGTATGATTTAAAATTTCATGTTTACAGAGGGTTACAGAGAACATGTCTGCTTTTCTGTTTTCTTGCATATGTTTTTAATTTAAATGTCTCTCCCTTGTTTATATCCACTAATGTATGAAAAGTATACATTACATCCTACCATTTCATCAACCTATTGTGAGAAAGTTGGTTTGATTTACTTCTAAGGACAAGTATGCAAATGTTCTGTGTTTTACAGAACACAGTAACAGGTTGATTTCAAATGTTTAAAACTATCAACCACTTATGCAAATATATTTGTACTTGTGTATATGAATATAATAGTCGTAAGCAAGGGTTTCTAGCATCAATCATGTGTTGTTTGTTGGCAAGATGAAGGTATTAACATCACATGAACTTGCTGCTAAATTAAAACATATATAAAACTGCTTACTATAAAGTATTTAAACAAGGAATTTAAACAAGGTTTACGCACCTTAAAGCTTTCCACTTTCCAGAGAATAAGAACTTCAGTTTTTTCTTTTAACTTAGTGCTTGTTTGTGTGAGGGAGAAATGTGAGTTCTTGTGCGTATTTATAGCCAAAAACTTCACATTAAAAATCTATTTTCCTTATATTTTCCATAGTAAATGTTAATTAGACTTACCCTTTGTTAGTTCCTACGCCTTGTTTTCATGGAAAGGATCTCATGCAAGAATTTTTTTGTTTATCCTAGATATTTGGCCAATGAGCTTGTCTTATGTTCATGCTTCTAGAAGCGCACATCTCCCTCCATACTTTCATTAAATGACCTACACCTACTCTCTTCTTTTAGCCAATATAAAATAGCTTCCTTAACCTTTAAGTGTTTGGATATTTTTCTAAGAAGGATTAATTTATTTTGCTACCTATAGTATTGTGTCGTAGGTAATGGTTTTTACCTATTTTAGTGACACTATTTAACTTACATCCCATTATTGTATTTGTCTCCATATGACTTGAATTTTGTCTTGTCTTCAAACATATGTTCGTGGATATCTCCCTTTGGTCAATTTGAGTCAAACAATGATGTGCATACCATTTTATGTGTTCATGTACACATACATGGCCGCATTGTTTTTCCTTGTCATGTACCCTTGTTTGTCTTTGTTTTGTTTCAAAGTCCTTTCTATTTTTAAAATGACCAATACCCCTTTTTATATGTATTACATGTTATCTATATATATATGTATTTAAGTATACCTATATGTACATATACTTCTAATATGTTTCAAGTGATGGTTTTAATGTTACATATTTTGTATTATGTTAATCAAGTTTAATCATAACTTTAATATGTGCATAATGTGTTTATTTATCCATACATTCATATGTTTTCACATATGTTTTATATTAATTTAGCTTGTTAAATAGCTTATTTCATTTTAATCTTCTCATTAAAATGATTATCAAAAGTTAGAAAAAGTCGGGACATTACAGTCCACCCCCTTAAAAGAATTTCGTCCCCGAAATTAGAGTAAGAAAGATAGAAAGATTTTTCAAAAGGATATACTTCATATCATAGTTGCTTAGTACATCATAACCATACACTAGTCCTATACTAGTACTAGTCATACATAACATACTACCATACTTTAGCTACACTTGACTAATTCAAGTTATAGGCTACCGTATAATATACATATATATAGTCCAGCACGTCTCTCCACTCTACTCCTCAGAGTCGCTGTCTATCACAATCACCTCGTCGTCCGAGATGTTAGCAACTTCCACGACTTCATCATCATCATCATCAGATATATCAAAAACTTCAATCACACCCTCGGTAACTGCTTCCTCATCATCACCGGGAATCTTGATGACTTCCACTGGTGATATCAGATAAAGTCTTATCGCAGGGTATCCGTAATCCCCATAAATTTCTACAAATCCTCCTATTGTGTGAAACTCGACGAGAGCCTGCTCGAGTTTTGCCCATATCACTAATATCGGGTCAACAAACCCCTCTGGCTAATTTTCCGTGGCAACGACTGGTGTCTCTGGAACAATATCTTCCTCTTCTTCATATTCTTCCTCGTCTTCTTCTTTCTCATCAATGTCCATATCATCCACATCGTCTCCATCTTGATCCATGGGTTCACTTCTGCCAACATATGACTCCTTGGATTCTCTTTGGGTACCTTCATCATCACTGGGTGATCTTTCTCGAGTGTCCTCTGAATCTCCTACCCTTGATCTTTTTTCCTGAATCCTAAGGACCTGTGTTGGTGTTAGTCTCTTCCTGGTCGTGGTCTTGAACAGAGGTGACATCTGGAAAGTAAACAAGGAAATAGAACTCATTAATGATAGAATCATAAGAGTTCATAAGTCCTAATAAACCGAATCCAAAAATGCACATACCAATGCTCACAGAAATGAAGAAATCCAAGGTTTCATTTCATCCAATCAAACAAATAGTAAATCATACCTAATCTGTAGAATAATCTGGGTATACTTTTATGATATGCTTTTCGGTTTCCCACGTATAGTCTTTCGGATTTTTGCTCCATTGAATCATTAGTAGACTTACCACTTTGTTGCGCGATTGCTTTTCCTCTCTATTGACAATGGGGAATGGATGTCGAATCACAGTCAAATCTGGTTCGATCTCTATCTCTTGTTAAACAGATGGTTCAAGAATTAAGGATGGATCGTGCATACACTTCCTTAAATGAGATACGTGGAATACATCATGAATTCCTGCCATATGTTCTGGTAATTCAACTCTATAAGCTAGAAAACCAATTCTCTCCAGAATACGGAAAGGTCCAACATATTGCGGAGTTAATTTTTCGGATTTTCCAAATCTTACTACACCTTTCATTGGTGAAATATTTACAAAGACCGGATCTCCTATATCAAATGCAAGATCTCTTCTCCTTTGATCAGCATAGCTTTTCTAGCGATCTTAAGCTTCTTTCATTCTTAACTTCACTAACTCCACTTTCTCGGTTGCTTCTCGGATCATATCCGATCCAAGTACTAATTTGTCTCCGTATTCAATCCAACATGCGGGTGCTTTGCAAGGTCTTCCATACAGTGCTTCATATGGTGCCATCTTTATACTCACCTAATAACTATTGTTATAAGCAAATTCCACCAAGTGTAAATGATCCTCCAAAATCTTGAATACAAACTCTTAATAAGTCCTCCAATATTCGATTTACTCTTTCAGTTTGACCGTCCGTTTGAGGATGGTAAGCTGTACGGAAATTTAATCTCGTTCCCAAAGTTTTCTACGATGCTTCCCAAAATTTACTCATAAAGATTGGGTCTCTGTCACTTACAATGCTTGCTAGAACTCCATGCAGTCGTACAATTTCTCTCATAAAAACTTCAGCTAGTGATGTGGCAGTGCGTGTCGGTTTTACTGGAATAAAATGCGCACTTTTCCTTAGTTGATCTACTATTACCCAAATTCCTTCAAATCCTCTCCTTGTCCTGGGCAATCCATCGATGAAGTCCATTGATATCATTTCCCATTTTTAGTTGGGTATTTCCAATGGTCGCAACAGTCTAACAGTCCTTTGATGATCTCATTTGACTTGCTGACAACACAAACATTCATTCACAAAGGTTGTAATATCCTTCTTCATTCCTGGCCACTAGAATACTCGCTTCATATCATTATTCATTTTATGAATTCCTGGATGGATGCTTAACTTTGATGCATGACATTCTTTTAAAACTTCTTGTCTTAACCCATCCACGTCTAGAACGCATAATCTGTTATTTATTCTTAACACTCCGTGGTTATCCAACTCAAAATCAGACTCCTTTCCATTCGTGACTCCTTGAATGATTTTCTCTAGTTTGGCATCTCTTTTCTAGTTACTCATAATCGTTTCTTAGAGAGTCAGTGTGACTTCAATTAGGGATGAAATCGGATTTCTACTCAAGGCGTCTGCTACTACATTCGCTTTTCCGGGTGTATAAATAATGTCCAAGTCATATGATGCAAGAAATTCCAACCATCTTTATTGTCTCAAATTTAAATATTTTTGAGAAAATAGATACTGTAATGGTTTATGGCCCGTAAAAAGCTTGAATTTTCCCCCTAGAAGATAATGTCTCCATATTTTCAATGCAAAGACAACGACCAATAACTCCAGATCGTGAGTTGCATAATTCTTCTCATGCAGCTTTAATTGTCTACTCGCATATGCAATCATCCAACCGTTTTGCATTAACAATGCTCCTAATCCAACTCCACAAGAGTCAGTGTAAACTGCAAATCCACTTATTTCATCGAAAACAGCTAATACTGGTGCTTCGGTTAATCTCTTCTTTAACTCTTGAAAAGATTCTTCACACTTTGGGGTCTAAATAAACTTTTGGTCTTTCTTTGTTAACTTCGTCAGATGAGATGATATCTTGGAATAATCTTGAATAAATCTTCGGTAGTATCCTACCAATCCTTGGAAATTTCGAACATCGGTTGGTGTGCGGGGTTGTTTCCATTGTTGTACTGCTTCAACTTTTACTGGATCTATAGATTTCCATCTCCATTCACGATATGCCCCAAAAATCTCACTTTGGACTTTCAAAAATGACATTTTGAAAACTTGGCCTTCAAGATGTTTTTCCTTAGAGTTTGTAGCACAACTCTAAGATGATAACGGTGTTCTTCTTCGGTTTTTGAATAAACGAGAATATCGTCGATGAAAATTATAACGAACTTGTTCAGAATTTTCCTGAAAACTCTGTTCATCAGGTATACAAAAAATGCTGGTGCGTTGGTTAGTCCGAAAGGCATTAGCAACCACTCATAAAAGAAATCCGGGCCTCTAAATGTTGTTAAAGGAATACTATCTTCAGCAATTCTTAATTGGTGAAATCCCATTGCTAAATCCATTTGGGAGAACACCGTCGCTCCGTGCAATTGGTCAAAAAGATCGTTGATTCGAGGTAATGGATATTTATTTTTGATGGTTACTTTGTTTAACTCTCTATAGTCTACACACAATCGTAACGACCCATCAGACTTGACTACAAAAACTACCGCCGAGCCCCAACTAGAAAAACTAGGTTGGATTAAGCCTTTATTCAGCTAATCCTTAGTCTGTTTCTCTAGTTCCAAAACTTCCTTTGGAGCCATTTGTCTTTTTGGTTGAACTATTAGTATCGCTCCTAGATTTCTATCTCTCGATGTGGAGGTAAACTTCCGACTTCTTCAAATATATCTTTGAATTTTCCAACTACATCCAATGTTTCAAGGTTTTCTTATGGTGCTTCTAAGGCGTATAAGAAACTACAGGTGTGAATACTGGGTTTTCCATAAGGTATCCTAGCTTTATGTCCTAAGCTAGTTACTAAGGTTATGGTTTCTTTATCACATTTTAACTTAGCTTGGAACTCGCTCAGCCAGTCCAATCCAAGAATAAAATTGAAACTTTTGAAATCTAGAACATAGAAATCAAAACGAAAGGAATGTAAGAGATATAAAAGTTCTATATCCTCACAACACATTTTCAACTCGGTTTTCCCACCAATGGGATTAGATACGCAAATTGGGTTTAGGGAAATAATTGGTTTAAGGTGAAATTGATCTACGGTTTTAGAGGAAATAAAACAATGTGAAGCGCCGGTATCGAATAAAACACGAAGATAAATTCCATTAAATTGTAAAGTACCTTCCAGCACTCCTTTCCCTTTCACATTCTGGGAAGAAGACGGATCATTTTTGATTGCATAAACCTTTGCATGTGGTGCCCTATTCATCAGTGGGCACAACCCTTCACCATATGTCCAGGTTGATAACAGTTGAAATAGAGATTATTTGCCACCATCTCATTCCTTTATTCTGATTTTATTGCTGCTGCTGTTAAGTTTTCTGTTGTTGCTGCTGCGATTGCTGAGGTTTCTTGTTTCCCATCTACTTACAGAATCGTGCAATGTGTCCCTTCTGCTTGCAGTTGTGACACAGAACATTCTTAAAATGGTTTTTAGTTTTCTGCTGCCCCGCCTTTCCTTGGTTTTTGTTAACCTTCCAATCTGGGTTAAATTTTCTCTTCAGAGACTTCCCTCCACTAGCCTCTCTAGTATGAGTCTTCGCTACTGTTGGTTTCTTAGCATCCAAGGCTTCATACCTAAGTGCTAAATCCACTAATTCAGCAAACGGGTCTTTCAGATTCCCGTCATCCTGCCTTGAAGACTATCCTTCAGACCATCTACAAACATCTCGTTCTTCTTCAGTGAAGTGTTGACTAACTCTGGTCCAAAGCTTGATAGTGCATTGAACTTGTTCTCATACTCAGTAATAGTCATGTTTTCCTGTTTCAATTCAATAAAATCTTGGTACATCCTTGTCTTCCTAGTGGCTGGCAGATATTGGCCTTCAAAAGCTTCTTTGAACATGGCCCAAGTGAAATCTTCTTTCGAAGTATTTGCAGTCTGAGCGTCCCACCATATTGCTGCAGCTCCCTCCAGATTCCATGAAGCTAAGAGACGTTTATATTCGTCGTCCAACTTCAGTCCCTTAAAAATCTTCTCACATGATCTTATCCATGCTTGGACTTCAACCAGTGATTCAATTCCCTTAAAAACTTTTCTTCTCAGAGTAGTGTAATTCTTGCAAATCATAGCAAAGTTTGTCTGCGTTGGAGCTGGGACCACTTCAGTTGTATCCATTTAAGTTTGAGTAACAGTGTGCCCATTGGTCGTGGTTGTCCTACTTGCTCCTCGGCCTTGTCTTCCTTGAGAACTCATTTTCAACTTTTTGAGTATACGATTTGATAGTTAATACTCATTCGAAAGATAGTCTTAGGGATAACTTAAGCCAATAACTAGGGCCGTCCTATACTATAATAGTTTTTGCTTTTTTTATAAAAATACGCTCCCTCAACACTAACCCAAAGCCTAGGTGTTCCAAAATCTAAGCTCTGATACCAACTGTAACGGCGCGATTTTCGATGCCTCGAAAGTCGTGTCATTATTGAAAGAATTTAGAAGATGAGATAGAAAAGATAGAACTAATAGAATAGAAAAATAAGAAAAACATCAGAATCTCACAGCGGAATTTCAAAATACGTAATATATTACATAACAGGGTCTGATACATCATAGTACACCATCATATTACATCGTCATAGTACAACAGCATTATTATACATGAACACTAGGGTAATACAGATACTTAAACTGATTACAAGAAATAGTTATACTACTAGACTAGTCTTGAACTTGAACTTCATAAGGTTCCACTTGCCTACCTGAATTACTTGTCTACTCATAATAAATATTATGAGTGTCTAAGAGTTTAGGAAACACAGAAAATAAACTCAGGGTCAGTCAGGGGACTGGTGTGAGTAAACACAGTTAAATAGTTTTGGAAATAGGAAAATAAGAATAAGGGTTTCCATATTGGACAGATTTACTTAACTTTAGAAATCTTTGGACCAATCCATAACTAATATATGGATAATGACCCAATTATCTTGATATCAAAACATTTGATATTACAATAGTTTTATATCAAATAATAATCATCTAGTTAAACGCTTGCATCTCACGTTCATGTATATAGTATAAAATCTAAAACCGCAGAGTGTTTATTGGAGATTGGATTCCAACAGACAAGATATGGGATCACCTGCCGATCAGTGTACTCTAGAGGGGATACACTGGGGTTCAACAAGAACGTCTTTCAACCCGGCCACACATGACCGTCCACTCACCGATTCCGAAGGTTGCAGTAGCGAAAAGAGATTAAGAAGTTACATATGGAAGTTCTCTAGATGGTGATAATATACCCTGCTTGGGTATGACCCACCTAGCCATGTTGCCTTACCCGATTTTTGTCACTTCCTAGTTGTGAGGCTTGAAGTCACGTTTATTCTTCTGACATATTATTTCTTCAATTACTTTGAATGCCACATAGTCATATCCGTCAGAAACACTCATTCGATTTCTCAAATATATTGCGAGCAATAAAGCTAAGAGAAACGAATTTCTTCGCCACCAACGTAATATACTCATGTAAATTCGATGTGTAGAATCTAATTGATATACGTTGTCAGACACACATACATTCGGGTTTGTCCTGGACTGAACGGACCGAAGGTACTATTTAAAATAGCCCTTGCATATCTCTGTCTTCAATATTCTGACACGCGTCGTATAATTCGAGTCGAAGTGGAATATTTATTCCGGATTCTTCAAAACGATGTACGAATGTCTTTTACAGTTTGATAAATAATTATCAGCTTAATCTGATTATAATTTAGTTTACACATTCTTTATTATCAAACAAACAGTATATGTTTTCCTTGTTCATATCTGGATAATTTAATCATCTTTTATAATTGAACAGTTAAAGTGTATGCGTCGCACACAGTATTTTATACAGTTTTGACCAATATTTAAAAATGAGCAAATAAAGCGTGTTCGTCGCACACTTTAATTTGCTTCGTTTATTGATGTGCACGTAAAAGTGCACATTTATATTCACATATTTATTCTTGTTTAATCAAATTAATGAACATTTTTGGGTATTTTATATGATCAAACCATGTTTTAAATATTTTCAAAATCATCACTCATTTTTGGAAAAAATGGTCATTTGTGCATGTTTTAATTTGTGAAATCATTTACTTGTTCCTTGTAGTTGTCTTTTGTAGGAATTTAGGAGCCAAAATGATGTGTACACATGAAGATATGGAGAAAAACATACGTAAACACAAGAGAAGATGGAATTAATTCATACACTACTTAGTGGAGGACCCCACGCACTCTTCCTCTTTCTCTAATGCTTTATATTAGTGGCTAATGCACAATTGGATGAAACAAAAAGGGCTTCATGCATTCTACATGACTCATTAGTGGCTAAGACAAGATTAGAAGCTTCATGAATGAGCATTTTGGGGATTTCCCATTATGAGTGACTAGGGTTTTAGGGTTTTGGATCATGTATATATACCCCCTTTATGTTCATGTATATGCTCTTCTCTTTTATCCTCTCCTTTAGTTAGTTTAGAGTGTAGGATAAAAATCAGAGCTCTCTTTCCTTTCATGGCTTCTTAGCCATTTCTCTCTTATGTATTTTTTATGTTAATGCAATTTAGTTTCTTGTTCATTTAATTCTTGTTATTTACTTTATGCATTAGTGTAGTTTTGTTTTATGCAAGTAGTTAGTTTATTTTTGTTAATTAGTTTAGTTTATTTTATGCAATCTACTTTTGTTGTCATGATTACATATATTAGAGGCTAAACCCTTTCAACTTAGGGGTAATGAAGCTCTCTTGATTATTTAGATGCAACATAATTTGTTTATTCATACTCTCTTTTTGTTCTTCATGTCATGTTGATGTTAGTGGGTTTGTATTCATTATTGAATTTGATAGCCTATATTGTTGACACCAAATAGGTTATGCTTAGTCATGTGTTCACTAATTACCTCTTCATCTACATATGATGACGGTGATTAAGTGGAGGTAGAAATAAAAATTTGATGGTCTATAGTTCTAATTAATAGTTCATAGGCCATGCTTAAAATATATTTCAATTTCAACTTGTTCATTTTTCATTAGAACTAGTAAGGTGATTTAGTGGGTATGTTATAGTTTGATAGTTTATGTTGTGCTAATTAATAGCACGAATAAGTTATACTAATAATAATCATATAAACTAAATTCACAAATAGCCAAAAAAAAAAAAAAAAAGAGAGAGAGATCATGGTTTCATTTTATGTTGATTCATGTGATCTAGAGAGTGGAGTTATTCCTAAGTTGTTATTTAACTCTCATACTCTTATTTAGCTTAGTTTGTTAGTTTAGTGTAGTTGTAGTTTGTTAAATCTTCACTCGGATTTGATTTAATTTGATTGAATATAATTAAAATTATTTCTTTCTCCGTTGATCAACTCGTACTCGCTTACGTACTACAAGTGTACACCGTGCGCTTGCGGTTTATTACACTTCGTGACCGTTTTCTAATTCGATAGAATTTCCGTCGTCGAACAAGTTTTTGGCGCCGTTGCCGGGGAAAGAATTTAATTTTAGTTTTATTCTTCGAATTATTTTTCTTGTGTGTTTTCAACCAAAAAAAAAAAGTAGTTGTGTGTTTGTTTTGTTCACTTTCTTGTGTTTTGTTTACATTTTGTGTGTTTGTTTCATTGTTCATATTGTGTTAGTTCTTCTTTTCTTTTTATTTAAAAAAAAATCTCTCAACTTTGAATACCATTGTTTTCATTGTTGTTTCCTTTAATTGTTTATGTGCTAGTCCCGTTGTGTGGTTTTGTTTCCTCTCTGTTTTCCATTCCCCCATTCATTTTAGTACTGTTCACTTTGCATTTCTTTCTCCTTAAAAACAAAAAACAAAAAATCTTTTTTTGCTCTTTTGTGCATTCTGTGTTTCATCTTCTGTCTGTGTTTGCATTTTCATAGGGTGTTGTTCAGCTTTCGTTTTGTGTTTACTGGTATTGTGTGCATTGTTTTAGAGCCTAATTTTATGTCATTTGTTCTCTGTGTACAGTCAGTGTCTACATTGTTTGTCATTTTATTTTCTGGTTTGCAATCTTGCATCTGCAAACACAGTTCTTTAAAATAAAAAAAGCATCTGCAAACACAGTTCTTAAAAATAAAAAAAAATAAAAAAAATAACTTGTTCTCTGTTTGCGTTACTTCTATTGCACTGTGTGCATTTCTTCATTTGCATTCACTATCTTTAAAAAAAAAACTGTTTCATTGAAAACCAAAGTTCTTTCATTTTATTTACTATTCAAAACTGTTGCATCCATTTTCTTTTACAAACTTCAAATTTTAGTTTTCCGTGATATTTACTTCTACTACTGCCCTCCCCTTCTTCTTTCCATCCACACATTTCGCCAGGCCACATACTTGCCATCTCCACTGCAAATCACCATTCAATAGCCTTCACAGTCATACCACCTCCTCTGCACTCACTTCTGACCTCAAAACAGCTTCTAACCGACTTCAAAACAGACTGCATAAGCTACTCCAATCATTCACCACCTCCACCTTGTTGCTCCACCTTCACACTTCATACTATTACACTGTCAACCATCATGCCTCCATCCCTCCTACCATAAAATCACTCAACACAACAGTCCACAACCACATTTGCCGAACTCGAACCACCATCACCCTTACTCAAAACCATTCAAACTGTCACTAACTGTTGGAAATTTGTGTGAATTATTAAAAATATTTGAATAAGTGTATGATTGGCTCCTTAATGTGAATAGTCCCACATCATGGGATTATATGAAAGAAGCAAGTATTTATACTTGTTTCTAAGAAGCTTTGATGGGGCCTTGGGGCTCCCAATACATGCTTTGTTATGAGGAGGGAGCCCATGCATCATGACCACCACACACGTGCGCGCGACCGACCGACCGACCCGACCCGGCCCGGCCCGGCCCGGCCCGGCTCGGTTCGGTTCGGTATTGGGCTTGGGCCTTGGCTATGTGGTGTAGACACTTATATTTTTAGACCAGAAAAACTTGATTTTTTCGAACCGTTTTTTAATTACGGAAAATATTTCTGAACCGAATTTAATTTGAAACGGTAAACTTTTGACCAAAGTATTTCGCAGATCCTATTTTCCTCCACTGACCAGTATTTTCAAATAACCTAATCCTCGTCTATATATTATTATCTTCAGATTAGACGAGATTAATATAGATAAAAATATTAAAAAAAAAACTGTTTTTCTCTTTTCTCTTCCACCGCCATTAAAATATTCTTACAGAAATTTTCGAGCAGTTAAATCCGAAAGTGCAAATCTGCACTGATCTGTTTGTGCAAAGCAGATCAGTTATTAATTTCAGAGAGGCTGTTTTATCCTAGAGGCGGCGGCGAAAGTACGAACTGGTTTTGCACCATCGACCAGATCGCCGAATCGTCTTCAAGAAAGCGACCTGGTCCGCGACTCAGCCATTGTTTCCCAACAATTTGAAGACGAAAAGAAACAATGGCTTCGTTGCAGTCCTAGATGGAGGCGGTTGCTACCCTACAGACAATTAATCAATGGGAGGACACTAAAATGATCTGGATGGAACAGTCGTGATGATCGTTGGCGCGTTATCAGCCATTGTAATAGATCTCGCTGCTGCTGGATGCCGCATCATCGCCGTGGCCAGGCATATCGAACGACTGAAATCACTTTGCAACGATTGAACGCGATGAAATCTGAACTGTGGACCATGGATCTACATGCTCAGGTTCTGTTTTCGCCTTTCTTTTCAGCTGATTATTTCAGATCTATTTTGACCTAAATCATATGATTTAATGAGTTTTATTTTGAAAGTGTCATTAGAGGAGGCACTATTTGAATGCAAATAGTGAAAATGTTTTTATTATAAATTGACATTATTTAAGTGCATAATTATGTTGAAAATGTCATTAAAATTTTGGCATTACTGAAATACATATGATTATATGAAAATGTCATTAAAATTAACATTAATAGAACACATATATTATTTGGAAATGTCACTAAAATTTTTGACATTAATAGAATGTGTATGTTATTTGATAATGTCCTTAAGAATCGACATTAATTGGATGAATAGGTTTTTTACATCAAATAAATTGACATAGTTTTTATGGATACAAGTGAAAAGATAGAATATAGAACATCTTTGTTGCATACATATGTATTCAATATTTCTACATGAGTTAGACTGCATTGTAGCCTAATATGGAGGACAGCATGTAAATTGTGACTCCTTGAGCCAAACCAAAAGAACATGCTGAATTTTATATTTTATTTTATTTTTTCGAAAATGCAAAAAATAATATTTTATGAGATTCACTTACGTTAGTCTCTGAGTTTACGTATATTTTTCTATACAATAAAATATGAATTCTCAAACATATGAACATCTTTAACATTAATAAGCTTCCACGACCAGTCAGTATAGAATAGAATGAGAATCCGCAAGGAAACCATAAAGGATAACAGCAACCAACCCAAAAGAGTGATTCTGGACAGTTGTTTCTATGTTACAACTGTGAAAAACCAGATCATATGACACGAAAGTGTAGGAACAGGTAAGGCCCTGCACCGCAGGCAAACCTGAATAAGAAGACTCTAACGGCTATGATTACTGAGATTCACCTTTTGGTGGATTAGATGGTTGGTGGGTAGACATTGGTGTTTCTCGCCGTGTCTGCTATGATTGTGATATATTCACAATATACATGGTTGTTGATGATCAGAAAGTGTATTGTGAGATCCTCGCACCACTAAAGCTATAGAGATTGATAATGTGGAAATAAAGCTTATAATTAGAAAGACAATGATTCTTAAAAGATGAGATGCATTTGACATGTTTAAAACATTCAAAACTGAAATTTGAGAATCAAGTTAATAAGAAGATTAAGAGACTACGTAGTGATAGAGGAACAGAATATGAATCTAATTCTATTCTGGATTTTTATGAGATATATTGTACATAAGAGAACTGCACCATATTCACATGAAATGAACGGTAAAGCTGAAAAAAATAGGACCTTTACCGAATTAGTAATTGTCATTTTTATTAAATTTTGGTGTAGCATAACATTAGTGGGGGGATATTTTATAGACTGTATGCTATGTTCTGAATAGAATCCCCAAATCCAAGAATAAAATTTTGCATTATGAAATTTTAAAGAAATATAAATACAATGTATCATACTTTAGAACTTGGGGTTGTTTAACATATATTCGCATTCCAGACCCTAAGAGAATAAAATTGGCAAAGAAAATCATACGAATGTGTATTTATAAGCTATGCTGTTAATAGCAAAGCATACCGAATTTATGACCTAAATACACATAATATAATTTGAATCAAATGATGCCATTTTTTATGAAACGAAATTTCCTTTTAATTTAAGGAATAGTGGGGGCACAACAAGTATGCCTATTAGAACAGAACTTAATAAAAGTTCTGAAGTTGAACCTAGAAGAAGTAAAAGAGCGAGAACCGTAAAAGATTTAGTTCAGATTTTTGTGCTTTTACTATATAGGAGGATCACTTGAACCTCCAAGAGGCCTTATTTTATTTAAGACGCCGATTTTTTGGTGAAAGGTTATAAATGATGAGATGGATTCTCTAGAATCCAATAAGACTTGGCATTTGACAGATTTACCCTCTGGTTGTAAATTTATAGGCTGTAAATAAGTATTTAAAGGAAAATCAAAACCTGATGGCACTGTTAATAAATATAAGGCACGATCAGTAGCTAAAGGTTTTAAACAAAAAGAAAATATAGATTTCTTCGACAATTTCTCACCTATGACTAGAATAACATCCATTCAGGTATTAATTTCACTTCTATACATTTGTAATTAACCAAGACACCAAATGGATGTTAAAACAGTTTTTTTTTAACGGTGAATTAGACGAAGAAATTTATATGGACCAGCCTGAAGGATTTGTAGTACATGGTCAAGAACATATAGTATGCAAATTAGATAAATCATTATATGGTTTAAAACAAGCATCTAAACAATGGCATGAAAATTTGATAACTTTAATCAATTCACATTGTTTTAAAGTTAATGAAAGTGACAAATGCATTTATAACAAATCTGAGAATGACATTTGCACTATTATATGCCTTTATGCAGATGACCTACTCTTTTTGGGTCAAATATTCATGTCATAAATTTAGTCAAATCCTTATTGAGTGCCAATTTTGATATGAAAGATCTAGGTGAGACGAGTGTAATCCTTGGTATTAAAATTACTAGGACAGAAAAGAGAATTTCTTTGGATCAATCTTATTTACATTGAGAAGATTCTAAAGAAATACAATTGTTTAGACTGTAAATATGCAAATACCCTATATGATCACAGTGTAAAGTTATTTAAGAACACTGATGAAGGTGTAAGACAGTCTGATTATGCGAGCATCATTGGCAATCTTTGATATGCCATTGATTGTACTAGACCCGACATTGCCTATGTCATGGGATAATTGTGCAGGTTTATCGGTAGACCTAGTATAAAGCATTGACATGATATTGAAAGGGTCATGAGATACCTTAAACGAACCATGAACCTTGGATTACATTATGAAAAGTTTCAAGCTGTACTTGAAAGATATTCCGATGCTGACTGGAATATTTTATCTGATGATTCTATTGCGACCAGTGGTTATATATTTAGCATTGCTGGAAGGACTGTTTCTTGGAAATCTAAGAAACAGAATATCTTGACTCAGTATACTATAGTGACTGAGATAATAGTACTAGCCAAAGCTAGTGAAGAAACAGAGAACTAAAGAAATCTGCTAGTTGAGATCCTTATACGAGAAAAATAGACACCTGTGGTGTAATCGATTGTGATAGTTCCGCGGCTATTACAAAAAGTATAGAACCGTTATAACAACGGCAGAAAACGACGTCGTAAGCACAATACTGTAAAAGAACATCACATATATAGTGATGAAAGATTTGACGACTATTGAAAGAAAAACAGAACCGATAATACAACGGTAAGATATGACAGTCGTATGCACAGTATTGTTAGAGAACATCACATATGAGGTGATGATAATTTGGCAGATCCTTTGACGAAAGGACTGACCAGAAAGAAAGTCCTTAATAATTATAAAAGAATGGGACTACTGCATGAGATAGTGGAATCAGGCACAATGGTAACCCGACCTAAATGACCGGAGATCCCAAGAACTAGGTTCAATGGGTAAAAACAAGTTGTGTAGTGATAGTAGATGAACATGCTAAATTTATATATTAAGAAGCATGTATTCCTGAAGTGATTAGAGGATGAGTTAATAGAAACTCTTAATGAGATCTATACTCTATTTGGAGTGGAGTACCTACCTTCAGGAGTACTCTTGATAGACTCACCTATGTGAATGTGGAAATGTGGCCGTTTCCTATGGAGTTTTGGGCAGAACTTCTAGAGCGTTCACTAAACTGGGATAGACGAGCATGGCCATAAACGCACGGGCTTATTTGATTGCACTATGGAAAAGATTGTGTGTGGTTTGATGTCATGAATAGAGTTCAAGACTACGTGTCACTCTAGTAAAAACTGAATCTTATTCACTACGCAAAGGTTCAAGTCGGATGACACCTTTGTTTATGCACAGTCTTATGTTTTTTTAGAAACTGCTCGATAATATTTTAAAAATTCAAGTGGGGGATTGTTGGAAATTTGTGTGAATTATTAAAAATATTTGAATAAGTGTATGAGTGGCTCCTTAATGTGAATAGTCCCACATCATGGGATTATATGAAAGAAGCAAGTATTTATACTTGTTTCTAAGAAGCTTTGATGGGGCCTTGGGGCTCCCAATACATGCTTTGTTGTGAGGAGGGAGCCCATGCATCATGTCCACCACACACGCGCGCGCGACCGACCGACCGACTCGACTCGACCCGACCCGGCCCGGCCCGGCTCGGTTCGGTTCGGTATTGGGCTTGGGCCTTGGCTATGTGGTGTAGACACTTATATTTTTAGACCAGAAAAACTTGATTTTTTCGAACCGTTTTTTAATTACGGAAAATATTTCTGAACCGAATTTAATTTGAAACGGTAAACTTTTGACCAAAGTATTTCGCAGATCCTATTTTCCTCCACTGACCAGTATTTTCAAATAACCTAATCCTCGTCTATATATTATTATCTTCAGATTAGACGAGATTAATATAGATAAAAATATTAAAAAAAAAACTGTTTTTCTCTTTTCTCTTCCACCGCCATTAAAATATTCTTACAGAAATTTTCGAGCAGTTAAATCCGAAAGTGCAAATCTGCACTGATCTGTTTGTGCAAAGCAGATCAGTTATTAATTTCAGAGAGGCTGTTTTATCCTAGAGGCGGCGGCGAAAGTACGAACTGGTTTTGCACCATCGACCAGATCGCCGAATCGTCTTCAAGAAAGCGACCTGGTCCGCGACTCAGCCATTGTTTCCCAACACTAACATACACCATTCACAATTCCATTCATTTACAATTGAGTTGCACTTCTTCAACAGACCATCACTGGCTACAAAGCCCATTCAAGCACACACCCAGCTCCCTGTGTCATTTTCTCACTTATCAACTTGATCAAATACAAAAACATCAATAGCCTCACCTATGACATCTACTCTCCCTGACCACCGACAACCAAAACGCAAGCCCCGTCTCCAAGTTCAACTCGGCGCAAATCGCTACTCTACTACAATCAAACCGAGAACACAACCTCACACCCAAATCATTCCACCAACTTTCACAAGCCTCTACAACACAAGAAATCCATCCCAAAACTGCATTGAATTCCAGCGACTTCAATCCCCGAAACCCCAAACCAAAACCCTACAATTCGAAGGACAAGTCTGCCACAACCACCGAATCTCAACCAAACTGACCTCCTTAATCTAAACGCAAATGCAATCGACAGAAGAAACCTGAGAATATATTCAAATTGTTATTATTATTATTATTTTTGATTGAGATTTTAAATCGTGTTCTAATTTGAGGAAAAGGATTTCAGTTTGATGGGTTTATCTGAAGCTATGGAGTGTTAATTTGTGTTTTAGCTACTCGAAATCTGTACATATAAATGGGCCGGGTCGGTGAACTTTGGGTTATGAATTATGTGTGTGTTCTTTTGTTTCTTTGTTTTTCTTTTTTCTCTTTTTTTTATTCTCTTTTGTTTAAACTTCCTTTTTTTTGAGTTATTTTCCACTCTTCATTTGTTCAGCTCTGTTTTTATTTCTTAAGAAAAGCTCGTTTGTCTTTCCTTGTATAGAAATCTTTTCAGGTTGAAGGAAATTAGGAGAAAGTTGCTTTGCTTTGTTAAAAATCTGCCTGCTTAAAAAAATATTGCCGCTAAAAAAAATTGCTAGTAAATTCAGACGCTCTGATATTGTTCTCTTCTCCCTTGTTTTTATTTACTTGCATTGTTTTTTGCTTGCATTTTCATTCAAAAAAAATCCAAAACAAATAAAAATTCATTCGTAGTTGCATTGGTAATTCACGTTCAATTTCTGTTTTGCATTCATATCATTTTATTTTTATTTTTTTAAGGACATAATTATATTTTGATAAATTGGTTTTTTTCCAACGATTTATTTCTCGGTGTCTAGACTACGATAGAGTAATAACCATTTATAAATATTATGGTGATTCGTAAATATTATATCGGTTATTCCTCTGAAGGTACTTAAACCTTCGGCTGCATTGCTAGAGTGATTCCTGGTGCACTGATAACTCCTGTCCGTTAACTGGCTGAGAAATATTTTGTTGAAATTAATCTAACCGTCATTATATAATTTTAGAAAATTTTTAAATAAGTAATTTTCATTCATATAGTTGCATTAGGTTCATGTGTTTTCACCAAAATTTGGCCAAACAACCAAAGTATTGCTTAACGCGTCACCTAATTGGAGGCGGAATGCTTAGGAAGCATGTCACCTTTTCATGGGCAAGGCGTAAGAATACCTTTTTTATTATGTAAGCCATATCTAATATATCAAAACACCAAAATACGAAAAGAAGACAAGGGTTTATAGTGGTTCGACTCTTATTCGAGTCTACATCCACTTTGAAGATAGAATCTCATTATTCACCAAGATTTTTACAACATTTTCTCACTTATACATTCATAAGAGCTCTTTTGACATGCATTCATCTTTACACTCCTTTGAGAATTGTAGAAAGCTTGAAACACTTATGCTTTTTCCTCCATGGAAGCCATGATCATATGCTTGATAGATCTTCGATAAAGCATGAAGAAGAGATGTTGAAATGTTTGAAGAAATCCAAGAACCAATTTGGCAGCACCTCCTCTTGTTTCCGGAAAAGTCCCCCCTCCCAAAAAATGATGGAGGTAGCGTGCTATTTATAGGCGAAGGAGTGGCTGAAATCTTGTATTCAGGGTTCTGGTCAGTATTTTTGGTATTTACGGAAATGCCACTGCCAGTTGTCTCCAACTGTCAAGCCATTTTGGATGCTACGACCGACCAAAGGCCTTTATTAAAGGGAAAGACGACTAGGAGGCTTAGATGTGGAGCGGACCGACCAGATGCGAACGAACAACCAGGAAGTTGAAACCAAAACGCGGACCGACCAGAGTAGGAGGAGCAAGATGGCGCTATCTTCTAGAAATGCGCGACCAGGATCGAGAAAACATCAGAATTGGCTTCTTCAAATATGGGGTCGTCCTTGAGAGAAGAACGACCAGTTGACTTTCACATTTGGAGCGACCAGAGGTCTTCTGCATTTGGAGCGACCAGAGGTTTCGCCCACAATGACCGACCCTTCCTTCGCTGTCTCAGGACCGACCCCTTCTTCAAATGCACAGAACCGACCCATACAAACTTGTTGATATCCCATCGATCGATTTAGCTGGATAACATTTTGCCCCTCGGAGTTCCATAAATTTTCACGAAAAACTATGGACTTCGAAATATTAGACGATACACCAATGGATTGATCAGGTTTAACTACGGTCGGTTTTAAAATTTATTCGCAGGGGTCAGTTTTCTCTCTTCAGATTGATTCGGTCCAGTGGGTAACGAGACGGGCTGGTCGTCCAAGCTATATAGCTTCTCCTTGACCCTTGGTGTTCCTCATTTCTCTCAACCCTGAGCTAATTCATTTTAATGGCGGCTTGCTCTTGAAGAAAATTTCCCAATCTCATTTCGCTCCACCGATTCAATCCAAGAATCCGATCCATTCACGGCTGCTTTCCTCGAACCTTTGACAAGTGTTCGACTCTCAGTCGCTCAAATCCACACCTCGTCGAAGCCTGGAAGTCCGATCCAAACTTCTTAAATTAGTTGATCTAATCGCAGGTATATGTCTCTATTTCTTTGTTAATTCGAGTATGATCAATGTTGACTTGAATTTGAAATGGATCCCGCCTTGGGTTGAGCTGTATTCGAACTGGTTTCGACGTATAATTGTGATTTGCAGTAGAATCCTTGAATCTGAAACCCTTTGTGTATTGAAATATATTTGACAGTAATGTAGTATTCAACTTGAGTTTGTGGATCATGATTTTGAGATGAGAATCCTTGTAGTTTTACTTTGTTGCGATGATGATCACAATATGTTTGAATGGCTGACGCATGCATAATTTTCTGCTTAAACCATTATTTCGTGATATTTTCATTATGTATTCGCACTGAATAATCAGGCTAACAACATGTTCGTATAAATGTTTGATTTGATGAAGCCATGGTAACGTCTTGTGATGCACGTTTTATTTTCCTTCTAAAATCATACCTTTATATTGTTTGTATCACATATTTGTAGTATTGACCACGTTTGCTTTTAAAGTACGACCGACTCAGGTCGATTTTTGTGTGTATTGCCTCTAAAACCGACTCGCTACGAACCGACTAGGGTTTTGTTTGACCGACCTGAGGTGAAGTTTGACACAAACTGACCCAGGCAAGTTTTGAGCGACCAGAGCTTTAGGTTTATTTTTGGACCGACTAGTTTTAGAAAAGTTCCGGAGCGACCGACCAGGACAGACTTGAATCTCGACCGATCAGGACGTGGTCGATTTCAAACTGATCGTAATTGGATTAATAATAGGATGACCAATCTTAAAATTGAAGGGGTTGACTTTATGCGACCAACACTTTACTGGTTTTGAGCGACCAGAACTTTCTGGTTTTGAGCGATCAGAATTTACTGTTTGTCTTTGAACTGACCTGACCCTCAGCTTGCCATGGCCGACCCGATTTTGAGTGACCAGGTCTTGACTGGTTTTTAAGCGACCAGGTATTGACTGGTTTTTAAGCGACCAGGTCTTGAACTCACTTAACATTCTTGTAACTTGTTCTTCAAACATACCTGCTTGTGTAGAAATGACGACCAGGCAAAAAAACTCGCAAGAATGCTGAGGGAACTTCATTAGCCAGTGGAGCTGGAACTTCTGACCAGAATATTGAGACCTCTTCTGCCACTATCACCGAGACAAATGTTAATCAAAACTTTCCAAGCCCTCGATTTCTTACTCATACACCAATTGATAGCTACTTGACGACGCTTGAAGTTGACTTGTATCATAAGTTGTGCAAGCAACATGGCCTTTCCGACGACGAAGTCAAGTTCCCTGGAAGAGATGGTTTGGCTGACCACCCTCCCCTTGGATATGTTACAGTTAATCGGGGGATGCTCCAGAGTGGAGCGATTCCTCCTTTCAACCCTTTCATAGAAATGATCCTAAAGAATTTGGCCATTGCTCCTTATCAGTTACACCCTAATGGTTATTTTATCCTTATTAGTTTATACGTGTTGTTCATGAGAATTATAAAACACGAACCAACCTTCAAAGATATATGCTCCTTATACTCTTTTAAGAGACGGAAGAAGGATCGTCCTTCCTTTTTCTTCATGGAAAGCAGGCAATCTAGGGTCATAACTGGCTTGTTCGAGAGTATCAAAGGATTTCCCGATCAATTTTTCTATGTGCGATGTCCTGACAACTTTCTTGGCCGATGGACCGAAGGAGGTAAATATCCACAAAGATTTCGTTTTACCTCTTACGATCATTTACTGACTCTTCTTCATTTTACAGAAGCTCCTTCTGACCAAGAAACAAATATTAACCAATCTCTTCTGGAATTACTATTATCCGTTAGCGAAACTGAAAGAAGTAGACAATTTTTGCTTTTCGAAGAATTCCTTCGACAATACAACCTACTTCCCCCATCCCGTACTTTAACGGTGAAGAAGACAGCCAAGAAATACATGAAGAAGTGTGCACAATCTGGTAGTGGAAGCAAAAGCCTGTGAGCACCCTTGAAAAACATGAATATACTTCTGAAAAACGGGTTGACACTTCGGCGATCCCGGAGAAAACTGTAGAAACCCCGCCTCCTTCAAACACCGGAGAGAAAATTATACAGCGGGAGGGTAAACAGCTTGAGGTAGAGGAAACAGCTTTAGATAACGAACAGATCATTGAGGATGTTCTTATGGATTCATCTATTCCCAATACCCAAGAGGGAGATTCCACGGGTACCTTTGGCGAACTTCCTGACTTAGATACCGTGCGATATCTCAATAAGAACAAAACTCCTACCTCAGGTTCCATAGCCCCCAACGTTCAGCTCGATTCCAACCTTCAAGAGATTCCCGAATCAGTGCCAGATGCAAGGATTGACTTAGGATCAAATCCCGACACACGCTTGCTAGGCATGTTTTTTAGGATTATGCTCGCTTTCATAGTCGTACTTTTATCTGTTTACCTCGCATGTTGTTTTACTCACATACTTTTCAAGTGCTGAAGGAGTCTGTTACTTTTGCAGGAATGGGGCCGCCCTCACTTATTGACAATTTTCGGAAGAACAGATTGTCTTCCTCCAACCTTCCCCATCCTTCGAAGAAATGCTTTAAGCAAGCCCCTCCTTCAACCAAGACATCTCAACCTCAGAAGTTGCATGATCATCACCCAATTCCTTCTCATGCCTCTTATGAGCAAACTGCAGAGCCAAGAGCATGATTTTATGATCATCTAAGGACAACGGATGACGAGGCAAGGCAAGAAAGAGAGAGCTCTCAGGGAAAGAGAAAAAGTGGAGACGATCTGGGTATGGAGATCTCTCAGAAGCGTGCACGAGGATATGTTCCCCCTTTCCAACCCCGGCCGAGCTTCAAGCCATTATTTCAAGGCCGCGCGAAGTACTTGACATAGAGAAGGAACTTGGAGGTTCCAGTTCTCCTCTTTCTCACATATTCCGAGATTGGGATATGAGAGGGATAAAATTTGACGTAGATCTCTGCCCCAAAGATAAACGGGACATAATTAAGGATGTGGCAAGAGCAAGGGATCTTCTAGATGGTATCGACAAAACCATTGACAAGCGTTTTTCAGCGTGGCATCGACTTGGCTATGAATTTCAGAATCTCAACACCAAGCGAATTGAAAGCATCAAAAACTTGGAGGATGAAAAGGCCCAGCTTATTCAAGTCATCAAAGCCCAGGACACTCGGATCTCTTCATTAGAAGGGGGTTCTAGAGTAAACGATTTGGAATCCGAGATCGAAAGGCTTCATAAGGAACTCAAGGCTGCTAAACATAAGGAAGCTGTACTGAAGATACAATCTGGAGATGCCTTAAAAGCACAATAAGATGTTGAGGCCCAGCTAGCCGTGGAAAGAAGGACTTCATCTGCTCGTGAGTCGGAAATCATATCTCTTCGTGACAAACTTGCCGTTGAAACTGTCAAAACTTCTACTTTGGAGAAAGAAAAGCAAGAAGCTTCGGACAATGCCCGAAAGATTAAGGAAGAGGACGAGGTAGCCTTCATGGAATTTTATGTTTGTAGCGTTATGTATGGGGGGAGCCTTCGTTTCTTAGGAGAGGGTTATGGGAACATTCTTGCTCATGTTTGGGAAGAGGTATTAAAACGATCTGATGGGGTCGAGGACAGCAAGCTCCAGCTTGATCTACTGGATGAAGAAGATCGAGAGGCCCTAGCTGAAGGTTGAAACTTCCTCAAGAGCCAACATAGTGAACCATCCGGAGCTAAGACTTCAGGTATTATTGTTGATAATACTTTTACCGGGTTGACTGATGACGTTAACATCTCAAGCTTTCCAACTTGTGTAGATGTTGCAATCCCCCCCCCCCCCCCCCCACTGCTGGAAATTCTGTAGAAAACAAACAGCAGGATTCAGATGGAGAAATAAACATTGAGGATTATGAAATCAATGCGAACCCTCCCGTCTTAGGTAAAGATGACATGTGCCAAGTTATGCTAGACTTAGATTATCTTTTTCCCCCTCTGGGGCATTTTAAGCTCGTGGACTATTATAATCATGCAATGAGTTTACTTTCACCATTGCCTTCTGTCGGTGGATACACAACCATGGTGATGAACGCCATTGAAACTGACTTGCCTTTATTTAATACAGGCCCATTTGTTGATGCTTCCACGGACATAATGCTTTCTCAACCAGGCTCTCAGGAAGAAAGGATTGACGTGTTTGCCAACCTTGATCGAGATCTCCACAACCTCCAAGAAGAAGACCATGATTCTGAAGAAACAATCGATGATGTGATCGACAATCAAGGGGAAAAGGTCAATTCTTCCACTGATCGGAAAAACCGAAAACGTTCTATCAAAAAGAAGACCACTGGCTTGTCAACCCCTGAGGGTTCTGCTTCCAAACCCGCATTGAGGTCTGGCGATTTAAAGAAGTAGTGGCTTAGACTCGCTTGTTTTGCATTTACCAGACTTTATCTAGACCGGATGTATATGCGAGTGTCGGCCCTCGCTTACTACTTTGCAATGTTTTGAATTCTGAATAATTTGTACTTTTAACCTTGTTATCTTGATTCTTTTTCCGTATATTATGGTTTGTACACCACACTTGCACATCTTTCTTTACATGTTCTGATTGTCCATGGATTTTTCAATTATATATGGTTGTAATGATCCTTTGGCGCGTGAAGAATCAAACAGTTACTTTCGACTTTCTCATATGATATGCCCCCGTACCAATGGATCGTTTCAGCCTTGATATAAAAAAAATGAACTTAAAGATTGGATGCTTTACGTTGTAATCAGAATTTAAAAAGCGTCTGTCATCGCACAGTGACATTCGGAGTTTTTTATTCTTCATACGAACTTTACATGTATTATTTGGAATTCTCCATTTTTTGCATCTGGGCGGAGTAGATATTGAGAAATGAGTGGACACCTCTTGAGGAGGTTTTTTGCCCAATTTGTGATGTTATTTGGTCAGATATCTACTGATCTTTGCAGTCAATCGGGTGCCCCCGGAGAGGTATTGGGTTAAAGACT
This sequence comes from Allium sativum, assembly GCA_030737875.1. Taxonomy (NCBI): domain Eukaryota; kingdom Viridiplantae; phylum Streptophyta; class Magnoliopsida; order Asparagales; family Amaryllidaceae; genus Allium; species Allium sativum. The sequence goes on along the minus strand of CM060922.1, from coordinate 192,128,485 downwards.
CAGTTTGGCAATAACGTGGTCAGTTTTTTGCTGACTTTAAGTTATTTGACTGAGCATCCCTGGAGAGGTTTTGGGTTAAAGACTCAGTTTGGTAATAACGTGGTCAGATTTGTACTGACTTTATGTTATTTGACTGAGCACCCCCGGAGAGGTTTTGGGTTAAAGACTCAGTTTGGTAATAACGTGGTCAGATTTGCACTGACTTTAAGTTATTTGACTGAGCATCCCCGGAGAGGTTTTGGGTTAAAGACTCAGTTTGGTAATAACGTGGTCAGATTTGTACTGACTTTAAGTTATTTGACCGAGCACCCCCCGAGTCGTTTTGGGTTAAAGACTGTGTCTGTCTAGTTCCACGGAGTGGGTATTGATTTTGTTGGACACTTGAGTTGATCAAGATGCCTTGGTTATAAATCCATAACCCTAGGTCGATCCTCTCGAATGATACTCCTTTGGTGGAATTTTAGCGAGTCTTCTTTAACTTTACTCCGTTGGTTTCTCCCGCTGGTTGGCCTTGGTGTTTTGTCCTTCTTTTTAATCTTATGGAGACATTTCTCACTTACCGTATTTCGACAGGAGTGCTTTATGGATTCATGTGCTTAATTTGTCCTTTCGGACTATGCTATGAACTAACACCAGGCTTTCATCGGGGAATGAACCAGCGAATTTTTTCTTTTAATTATGTCCTGTAATCAGAAATCATAACTGAGCATCTTTGAGTATATAATCAAAGGTATGCGATGTATAATTTAGACAGGAGTCAAAAGAGATGTTTTATTCATATTCCTGTAATTTCATACAAAGTATCTATTATATTCATAGAAAAACACAAAGGAATATGAGCTAAAAGAGTTATTTGAAATAACGCCGGAGGTGATCACTGTTCCAGGCCCTTGGGACTTCTACTCCGTCTATAATCTTGAGCTTAAAGGTACCGTCGAGGAGCTTTTGGTCGATGACAAATGGACCTTCCCAATTGGGGCCAAAGACTCCTGTTGCGGTCATGATCTTCTTTAACACTAATTCTCCCACTTCGAATGTTCTATGCCTGACCTTTTGATTGAAGTGCCGGACAACTCTCCTTTGATGGGCGACTATCCTAAGCTCCGATTCAGTCCTTTTTTCTTCGAGTAAAACAAGGGCTTCAAGTTGCAGCTTTTCATTCTCTTTCTGGTTAAAGTGAATTCTGCGGTGAGTAGGAACCTCCAATTCCACAGGTATCATTGCTTCCGATCCAAATGCCAGGGAGAATGGAGTATGCCCTGTCGCAGTTTTATGAGTCGTACGGTAAGCCCATAGTGCAAGTGGCAGTTCTTCAATCCAGTTACCCTTAGCTTTCTCGATACGTTTCTTAATGGTAGATTTCAGGATTTTGTTGACTACTTCAACTTGCCCGTTGGTCTGCGGGTGGGCAACTGCTGCAAAGCTTTTCTGAATGTGATATTTATCGCAAAAGTCTTTGAACTCATCGCTTTCAAATTGTGTGCCATTGTCGGTGATGATCTTCTGCGGAATTCTGAATCTTCATATGATATTTTTTTAAAACAAAATTGATCACTTTTCTTGATGTGACGGTTGCCAGTGGCTCAGCTTCCGCCCGTTTAGTAAAATAGTCCACAGCAACTATGGCGTACTTGAAGCTAGATTTTGCAGTAGGTAATACTCCAATCAAGTCTATGCCCCAGACAACGAATGACCAAGGACTCAATATTTGTGTTAACTCAGTCGATGGAGCTCTCAGAATCTTTGAAAATTTCTGGCATTGGTCACATTTTTTAGCGAAGATCATAGAGTCGAGATTTACCTCTGGCCAGAAGTAGCCATATCGAAGAACTTTTTTGGCTAGAGTTTGTCCGCCTACATGTCCGCCACAATCTCCTTCATGTAATTCTGCCAGGATTGCTTTGGATTCCTCCTTTGTTACACAACGTAGCAAAGGTGTTGAAAATCCTCTCCTATATAAGTGACCATCCTGAACGAGATACAAATGGGACTTTCGGAGCAACTTCTTGCGATCCTTCGGGTTTTCAGGAAGTGTCCCATAGAGTATATAATTCTTGATGGGGGTCATCCAAGAGTCTGGCTCGTCAGTTGTCTCCATAACCCAATCTATATCAGATTCTTCAACACTGGAACTAGATAAAACTTCGACTGGAACTAGACCGAAGATTTGAGGATCTCCGGTACTAGCCAGCTTTGATAAAGAATCGGCTTTCTAATTTTCTCCTCTAGGGACATGGGAGACAGAATAGTAATCTAGATTGTCAAGAAACTCTTTGACTTTGCGTAGATACGTCGGAAGATTTCCTCTCTTGGTCTCAAATTCACCTTTGATTTGAGAAACCATCAACTGTGAATCGCTGAAGATCAACAAACTTCTCAGGCTTAACTCTTTCGCAACTCTCAGTCCTCCAAGCAAAGCTTCATACTCGGCCTCGTTGTTTGTGAGTGGGAATTCGAATCGTAGAGCACAACATATCTGTCGTCCTTCTGGAGTTTCAAACACTATTCCTGCCCCAGCACAGTATTCATTCCTAGCACCATCAACGAAAAGCTTCCATTTGGTGACCAATTCATTGGTTTCTTCCATTTCCTCTCCTTTATCAGTGAACTCGGCAATAAAATCAGCTAGGGCTTGCCCATTTATTGCTTTCCTGGGGTGATAAGTGATATCATACTGGTTGAGCTCAATATTCCATTTTAGTAATCTCCCTGAGGTTTCTGGACGGAACAACACTTGTTTCAAAGGTTGATCTGTAAGGACCTTGATAGAGTGAGATTAGAAATAAGGCTTGAGCTTCTGTGAGGTGACAAGCAAAGCATATGCAAGCTTTTCTATCTTCGGATAGTTCTTCTCCGCCCCGGTAAACCTTTTGCTGATGTAGTATACCGGCCATTGAACTTTATCTTCTTCCCTGATGAGGGCTGCGCTTAGAGCATGGGATGATACTGCAAGATATAGGAACAGACTTTCTCCATCCTTTGGTTTTGACAGCATCGGAGGTGATTCCATACACTTGATAAGATCCTCAAATGCTTGCTGGCATTTAGGAGTCCACTGGAAATTCTTTCTTTCCTTTTTCAATGCATCAAAGAGGGGAATACACCTGTCTGTTACCTTTGAAATGAAACGGCTTAGAGCTGCTACCTTGCCATTCAAACTTTGGAGTTCCTTTTTAGTCCGCGGAGCTCGCATTTCTCGCAAGGCAACCACATGTGCTGGGTTTGCTTCAATGCCCCGAGCGTTGACCATGAAGCCAAGAAACTTCCCGGAAGCTACACCAAATGAACATTTGAGTGGATTCAGCTTCATGCCGTATCTCCTTAGGATTTGAAACATCTCGTCAAGGTCTTCCATATGACTTTTTGCTTCCTTGGATTTCACCAACATGTCATCAACATAGACCTCCATGGTTTTTCCAATTTGCCCTTTGAACATTGAATTCACCAGAAGTTGATACGTGGCACCTGCATTTTTCAAACCAAACAGCATTACCTTAAAACAGTACAAACCACGATCAGTTATGAAACTAGTACTATCCTGGTCCGGCTCGTGCATCATGATCTGATTGTAGCCTAAATATGCGTCCATGAAAGACAACAGTTCATGCCCCGCCGTTGCATCGACAAGCTGATCAATTCGAGGCAGGGGGAAAATGTCTTTTGGGCACGCTTTGTTTAGATCAGAATAGTCAACACACACCCGCCATTTGCCGTTTGACTTTTTCACAAGAACTAGGTTGGACACCCATTTAGGATAGGTGGACTCGCGAATGAAGTTGTTTTTTAATAGCCTATCCACTTCATCCTCCAAAGCCTCAGATCTCTCAGGGCCTTGCATCCGTCTTTTCTGTTTCACAGGATGTATGCTAGGATCAATGTTCAGTTTATGCACAATCACTTCCGGAGATATTCCACACATATCTGAATGGTTCCAAGCAAAGACATCCAAATTCGTCTTTAGAAAAACAATCAATTCTTTTTGCAGCAAAGGATCCAATTGAGAGCCTATCTTTACCACCTTATTTGGATCGTTATCATGGACCTATATAGAAATGGTAGCTTCAGCCGGTGCTGCCCTTTCCTCTCCTGCACTGGTTTTTCGTGGATCCATATCTTCTTGCATGTCGTTGTATTCTCCAGCACAGGGGGAGGTCATTAATTGCTATAAAGGGGGCTTCATGGATGCAGAGAGGAGTCTCCACATCCTTCTTGATGTCATACTTGCGAGCTTCAATCAACTCTGCCATATAGCAGTCTCTTCACTCTTGAGGATCTCCTTTGATTACACCCACTCCGTTTGCAGTTGGGGACTTCATCGTCAAACACCATGGAGCAAGAGCTATCTTGAAAGCAGCTAGCGCTGGTCTTCCCAAAAATGCATTATACCCTGAAAGCGAGTCTATTATCACAAAAGACTGCATCATGGAAACTTGCTTCTTCCCCTCACCAAGCTCTACGAGGAGATCGACTACACCAATAGGCTGAGTTGGTACACTAGTGAAACCATGTATTTTATTTTTACTTGCTCGCACATTATCCATGGACAACCCCATTTTAGAGAAAATATTGTAAAATAAGACATTTACAGATGCCCCATTATCAATCAGTACGTTCTTCACTATTGCTGGACCCAAGCCAATAGTGATCACCATTGGATCAATGGTTGGAGTCAATAGTCCACTAGAATCCCGATCTCGGAATACCACATCTTCCCAGGATGTTTTTGGTATTTTCCAACGAAGTGAGTTACTGCAAACTTCGAATCCATTTTCTTTTGAAGCACTGCCTAGTTCATTTGTATACGTGACAATATCCTCCCAGGTATCTCTTGCAGGATGAGGTCCACCACTGATCGTGTTGATAACGGGTCGAGAACCATTTGCAGGTGTTCTTCCGTCTTGACTTGGATGAATCTGCTGCCCTTGAGTAGGCTCAGTATCTAACGAAAGTTTCACATACTCCTGAAGACGGTTTTTCCTTATCAACTCTTCAATCAGATTCCTCAAGTGCTGACACTCATTTGTGTCATGACCCGGTCGATAATGAAATCGGCGAAAGCTTCCTGAATTTGCAGCTTATTCGGACACCTTTATTGGTTTTGGGCTTGGATAATCCTCCGTAGCCTTAGTTGCCATGTATATGTGCTTAAGTGTATCATTCAACGGAGTAAGGTCCGTAGGCTTGAAGAAGCGTCGCTTTTTAAAGTCCTTATCGTTCTTGGCATCATTACCATTTCCTCTTTTTTGCCCCCCACCTGAATTTATTTGATTGGTTTTTGTAGAAGCTTCTTTTTTCTCCAGAACCACGTTAGTTTTGGTCTTGCCAACAGAATAAATGGGATCATCTTCAAGACACATGTATTCCTCGGCTTTGTCGTAGAATTTCTCTAATGTGTTGGGATTCTTTCTCTTTAACCACCTTCCAAATTCAGAATGTTTATCTATGCCCCCCTTCAAGGCCATTAGAATTAGCCTTGGCTCGTGGGTCCCTACTTCAGCGGTGGCAGCATTAAAACGACTTATAAAAGATCTAATCGTTCCATCCGGGGCTTGTTCCAACTCGTTGAGGGACATAATATCTCTAACCTTCGTTGTCTGGAGGCGGAACTGATCTTGAAAGCATCTTGCTAGTGTGAAAAAATTATCAATAGACCTGGGAGGCAATTTAGTGAACCATAATGATGCTACTCCTTCCAAGTACACTAGGAAGTACAAGCCTTAAGCTCGTCAGTTGCTTGGGCCCAACCATGTGTTGGTCGTATCGAAACAAAAACACATTGGGGTCGCCTATCCCATTGTAGGCTTGGATTGTAGGTGGCTTGAATTTCCGCGGGAAGGTTGCCTTTTTGATTCTTTCAGTGAGAGGGGTTTTTGATGGCACGAACTCCTGATTAACATAGAAATGCGTTTATTTTATGCTCGTATATTTTATCTTTTGTAAATAAATAAATGATACTTTGGTTACTTTTGTATGTTTTTACAGGATGTCAAGAAATGCCTCCTTCGTTTCAAATTAAAGGCCAACTACAGATAAAAAGCTACTTCCCGTATTAAAGTCACCTCAATTACAAAAGACATTGTAGCTCACTGGTAATTGCATGGAAATTTGTACCGAGAGACCTGAGTTCGATCCCCGTCGAGCTCACTTTTTGCCAAAGAACAGAACGCGTTCACACTGGCCCTTTGCTATGAAGAATATATTAATTAGTGTTATATTATATATATACATATACATGTGTATGTATGATATTCACTAATAGACATTTCAGGAGTAGTCATGGAAATCAATTCAGAACATTCATTTTTCAATTTCCAATTAAAAGAATTTCTGATAGAAATATTGCCAAAAAAAGATCAATTTTGAAGATTTTATCCCTTGTTACCTTTGGAGTCTAATGAGTATCCTTGTTTGGAAGAATTAATCACATACAATCTGCTCATCAATCAATCAATCAATTTGCCATATGGAAAATAGGGAAGATTTGGAAGATATTCACTGTGATTTGCTTTCCAATCAAGCTTGGTCAAGGAAGGCAAGAGATATGACATTACTTCTTGGGAAAAGAGGGCCATTTAGTCATTGATTTGATTAGGATTTGGTCTACATCTCTATAAATATACATGATGTCCCATTGTAAATGCCATTCATTTTTCTATTCTGTATTCTCTTTTGTTCTAATAAAAGTCTTTTCTTTTTTCTAGTTTTATTGTTATTTTAATTTCATAACAATTTGTGTTATCTACCTAATTAGGTTTGGGTAGAATGCATATTGTTATTGTCTTTTATTACTGCTTGTTAGCGATTCACTGTTGATTAGTTTCAACAGGAATCCTACTTTTAATTTCTGTTATTGTTCTAGTTGTTATTCTCTTTTTCTAGTAATTGTTCCTTTTCTTTTCAATTGTTGAATTTGATACTGATTAGATTTAGAGTAATTTCAACAACATAAAAAAAACAACTCCAAATTTCGTCTACCTCGCCCAAGAATAAATAGATAATAATTTTTAATAACACCTCCATGTGTTCGACCTGTATGCTACACACCTGTATGCTTGCAGAATTTAATTTAAATGTCGCGCTTTACTGATTCATAGAAAAGCAGCGATCAAGTTTTTGGCGCCGTTGCCGGGGAGGTAACGATTAAATTTTATTGTTTATTTAATATCTGATTCGTGTTAGTTTTTATTTTTGTTTTTGTTTTTGATTTTGTTTTGCTAAAAAAAATCTCTTTATTAGTTGATTTTGTATCAAACATTGGTGCTAGAATCATCTAAACAAGAGAAGAGAAAAAAATTTCTTGCCACTTTTGTCTCTTAGTTTCTTTTCTTTAATCTCATCTATTCCTTCCTTCCCAATTTTTACATTTGTTTGTTCCCTCTTGCGAATTTATTCCTACTTTAGGAAAATAAAAAAAAAAGAACTTGCCAAATTTTCTTGACCTTATTTCCTTTTTTTTCTTTCATTTATTTATTTCCTTTTTATTTCTCAATCTCCTTCTTTTCTTTTATAAATTCTTCCTTCTTTTCAATTCTAAAGGAAAAAAAAAACCTTTCAATTTTTGCTTTATTTCTTTCCATCTTTCCATTTCTTTTCCCAATCTTCTACGTTCTCTTTCTTCTTTTACAAATCAGAAAAAAATAAAATTTTTGTCATTAAATTCTTCCCATTGTACAAATTCTTGCCATTTTCTTATAATTTCTTCTCACAAATCTCCTTCTGTTGCAAATCTCCTACCCTTTTTTAAAAAAAAAAACAAATTTCTTTCTAAATTTTCTCGTTGTTGCTGAATAATTCCATTACCCAAATTTCTTTCCATTTTGCAATCACCTTTTTAGTTTTCACATCTTTAATTTGCTTGCTATTTTCTCTCATTGCTTTCCTTTTATAAAAGAAAAAAATTGCCACTTTTTCTTTAATTTCTTACCAATTTTTTAGTTTCTTTCCTTCATTTCCTTTCCTATTTTTTATACACCCCTTTTCTTCATTTTACAAATTTTAAAAGGAAAAAAAGTTACCAATTTTCACCTATTTCTTTCCTTTTTATTTCTCAGTCCCATTCTCTTCTTTTACAAATTCTTTCTTCTTTTCAACATATTAATAAAAAAAAACAACTCTTTCCTTTTGCTTTTTCGTTCCCTGTTTTCAATAAAATCTCCTTCCCTCTTTCTCTTTTCATTTATTTTGTTTCCTTTTACTTTAGATTTATTTTCTTCTAATACTATTCCTTTCCATTTTTTCTGAAAAAACTCTTGATTGGCAGATTTGATGTTATTTATTGACATTGCAATCTCCAAAAACAAGAAAAAAATATCTTGCTAGTTTTGTCTTCTATTCCTTTTTTTTTCCTTAATCTCTTTCCTTGTTTTAACAAATTCTTAAAAAAAAAAAAAAAAATCAAAATTAAGATCAAGCGAAGGAAGGAAAACAAGCAAGACCGAAGTGGAGAAATTCAAAAGTCAAACAATTGCAAATAGTTGAAGTCGAATTATTGGAGCGGTTGCACACCAAGTGGGGTGTGAACGCGCTAGCGCTACCCGATTTCACTGGAGGACTGCCGACCAAGGTGAGAAATTTTTAAAACTCTACAGGTGCTCTGCTGCAAAAGAAAAAAAATATAGACAATTGTTGTAAAAAAATTCTGCAGGGGCAGCGGCTTGAATGTAAATTTTTAATTTGTGTAATTAAATTGTGTGTTTATTGTTATTTCTGCACTTTTTATTCATTCTGTTAAGGGCAATACCCCAATTCACATAAGGTGAGTGATTTCATCACCCTTTCCTTAGCCCACAAATTGCATTTCATCGTAGAATCTAACTAATAATAACGGTTAGACGTTGGACTTAAGGGAGTCACGGGCTCATCTAGGGCTTAATTGTATTGTGATAGTTGATTCATTTGGAACGAATTATTTCTTGGTGTCTAGACTACGGCAGAGAAATAACCGTTTATAAATATTACGGTGATTCGTAAATATTATATCGGTTGTTACTCTGAAGGTACTTAAACCTTCGGCTGCATTGCTAGGGTGATTCCTGGGGCACCGATAACTCCTGTCCATTAACTGGCTAAGAAATCTTTTGATCTAAGTAATCAAACGTGTCACTATATAATTTTGGGTTAGGAGCCATTAAGGACAGAAAATTTCATTGTAGCTAAATTCTGTGCTTGTATTTAACAACAATGAGTGAAAAAATTGTTAGCCAACAAAATTCTCCTAGGGGTTCTCGAATTAACCATAATTTTCCAACCGAATTGGATCAAAATCGAGTGAATCACAACTTTCCAAACTTTGGGGATCAAAACCAAACAAATCAAAATTTTCAAAACCTCAATATCCAAATAGATAGACCCTTATCTCTTCGTGATCGATGTTATCCGACTAGGACCGTTCAACCATCTGTCATTGTGTTCCCACCAGCTGAAGGAAACAATTTTGAGCTAAAACATTCTTTTATCCAAGGGGTACCAAAGTGTACTGGATCTGAAAATGCTTATGAATTTCTGAGTGAATTTGAATTGTATGCTTCCACGACAAAAATGCAACAACTATCTAACGAATCGATCAAGCTAAGGCTAATTCCATTTGCACTACTTGAAAGCGCTAAAAGATGGATAATACTCTTCCAAGACATTCCATAAGAAGTCGGGATGAAATTGTCACTGCATTCTTGAAAAAGTTTTCCCCTTTTCATAAAACTCTAAAAATCCGAAACGAGATAAATCAATTTTGTCAAAATGAGGGGGAACTTTTTCAAAATATTTCGAGAGATTCAACCAGCTATTATATAGTTGCCCTCATCATGGAATTCTAAAAGATCACTTATGTAAAATTGCATATGAAGGGCTAAACTATCAGACTAGAACTCAACTAGAATCAATGTGTGGAGGAGATTTTATGTCTAAGACAGCCGATGAAGCTTGGCAATTCTTAGAAGATTATTCTGAAAAGGACATGCAATGGGAATCAATTCGTGTTCCCATTCGTACTTCTACTAGAGGAGTGCATGTCGTGGACCCAAGTCAAATTCCCTTAGAAAATCAAACTCCTCAAGCCGGAGAAGGGTTACCCCACTATTACTCTCAGGACCAAGCTAATGCCATAGCTCAAAATAATCCTTACTCATCCACATACAATCCTGGTTAGAGGAACCACCCAAAATTTTCTTGGTCAAACCCCAACAATTCGGCTAACCCATCTCACGTGCAACCCTTTATTCCCAACCCAAATTATCAAGCTCCACCTCCAATTTCTCAAACCTCTCAAACAACATCTCAATCCAAGCAACCTTATAGGCACCCCAATTTTCAAGCATCGAACCAATCCTCTCAATCTTCTCAATCGTCACCAGAAATTGTGCGTTTAGAAAAAAAATGGAACAAATGATGAATATGATAAAGGAACTAGCGAAAAACAATGAGAAAGGAAAGTTGCCGAGTCAACCTGAGGTGAATCCAAAATATAACTCTTGTGCTGTAAATTCTTGTGAGGACGAAAACCATAATCCTGTCAATGCTGTTACAACCCTTCGATCTGGAAAGAGGGTTGATAATAATGTGGGCGACCCTGACGAACCTTCTAACTCGACCCCAATCCCTAATCTTGATGATCACCCATTGGCTTCGAATGCCAATTCCTCTAAACCTCAAGTTTCCATAAATGTTGGCAATCCCAACAATTCTTCTCCCAGTGTCGGCAAACCCGACCCACCTTCGAAAATTAATGTTGGCAATACCAACATACCATCTTCTACGACCTTACCACCTTCTATTTCCATGGATAAACCTTCTTCCTCGAATGATGAAACTCATCACAGAGTTGAAAAACCAATAGCTCCATTTCCCCATAGGCTCAACAATAAGAAGAAAGCGGCAAATTTCGATAAAATCTTGGAAATTTTCAAATAAGTCCGTGTGAACATTCCACTTTTAAACACAATCGAACAAATTCCTCAATATGCCAAATGTCTTAAGGAATTGTGCACACAAAAACGTGCAACTAATGTTCCAAAAACCGCCTTTCTAACTGCGAATACAAGCTCTGCTCTTTCGAATCTTACCCCAGTCAAGTACAAAGACCCTGGCTGCCCTACGATTGATTGCAAAATAGGAAGCACCCATATCTCTCGTGCCCTACTCGACCTTGGTGCCAGTGTCAAACTTCTTCCTTATACTATTTATTGTCAACTTGGGTTAGGGGAAATTAAACTAACAAACATCACCCTTCAGTTAGCAGATCGGTCTGTCAAAAAGCCATTGGGAATTATCGAAGACGTCTTGATACAGATCGAACAATTTTACTTCCCTGTCGATTTCATAGTTTTAGAAACAGAGCCTGTCTCAAATTCCAAAGTTCAAATACCATTGATTTTAGGACGGCCCTTCTTAGCAACCTCAAATGCTGTCATTAATTGTAGGAACGGTCAACTTCGACTTTCCTTCGGGCACCTAACCATTGAGCTAAACATCTTCAATCTCAACAAACAACCTAGGGATTTTGAGACCGATGAAATCGACATGATTCAAACCATAGTTGATGAAACCTCTAATGACACTTCTGAAGCCTTGAAAATGTGTCTGGAACATTTCGATTCCGATTTCGACGAACTGGAATACATTTTTGAACTGAATGAATTTCTTGACTTAAATCCTTCTTCTTCTAAATCTAACCAAGGAATGTTAACCAACGTTAACACTCAAGAACATCCTAAGTTAGATCTCAAACCCTTGCCACAAGACCTTAAGTACGCATACTTAGACTCCTCAGAAACTCTTCCCGTAATCTTGGCCTCTAATCTTACCGAAGACCAAGAAGAAAAACTCTCAGAAGTTTTGCGGGAAAATAAAGATGCCTTGGGATGGGAACTGAGCGATATAAAAGGAATTAGCCCATTAATTGTGGAACATCGCATACACTTAGTTGATGAGGCTAAACCCATCCGTGAGGCTCAAAGACGATTAAACCTAAACATGAGAGAAGTGGTCAAGGAGGAGATAATCAAATGTCTAGACAATAACATCATCTATCCCATCTCTGATAGTACCTGGGTGAGTCCGGTACAAGTCGTACCAAAGAAATTGGGAGTCACAGTGATCAAAAATGAAAGTAATGAGCTTGTCCAAAAAAAAATCAAAACAAAATGGCGTGTGTGTATCGACTATCGAAAGCTCAACTCAGCCACACGAAAAGACCATTTTCCCTTACCTTTTATTGACCAAATGCTTGAACACTTAGCGGGTCATGAGTACTATTGTTTTCTCGATGGATACTCTGGCTACAACCAAATCCCTGTTGCTTTAGAGGATCAACACAAGACCACCTTTACTTGTCCCTTTGGAACCTTTGCTTATCGTCGCATGCCTTTTGGTCTTTGTAATGCCCCCGCGACTTTCCAAAGGTGTATGATGAGTATTTTCTCTGATATGGTGGATGAATTCTTAGAAATATTCATGGATGATTTTTCAATCTATGGATATTCTTTTTCCCAATGCCTCACTCATTTAGAACTCGTCCTAAAACGTTGTAAGGAAAATCTCTCGTGCTTAATTGGGAAAAGTGTCATTTCATGGTTAAAAAGAGGATAGTTCTAGGCCACGTCGTCTCCAAAGATGGCCTTGAAGTCGACAAATCTAAAATCGATTTGATTTCTAATCTACCTCCTCCTAAGTCTGTTAAAGATGTTCGTTCATTTCTTGGCCATGCGGGATTTTATAGAAGATTCATTAAGGACTTCTCGAAAATTTCAAAACCTCTCTCAAATTTACTTGCCAAAGACGTTAAGTTTGAATTCTCTAATGACTGCAAAACGTCTTTTGAAACTCTTAAGTCAATCTTGACCACAGCTCCCATCATTCAACCTCCTGATTGGACTCAGCCCTTCGAACTTATGTGCGACGCTTCTGACTTTGCAGTTGGAGCCATTTTAGGTCAGCGTATCGATAAACTCCCTCGAGTCATTTATTACGCTAGCAAAACCTTAAACGAGGCCCAATTGAATTACTCAACTATTGAAAAGGAATTTTTGGCAGTTGTCTTCGCTCTTGAGAAATTCAGACCATATCTCATAGGATCCAAAGTCATAGTTTACACTGATCATGCTGCCGTACGATATTTGCTTTCTAAGAAGGATGCTAAGGCCCGCTTGATTCGTTGGATCCTTCTTCTTCAAGAATTCGATATAGAAATACAAGATAATAAGGGTTCTGAAAATGTCGTAGCTGATCATCTCTCTCGAATTGTGCACGAAAACGTTAACGACACCCAAATCGATGACTATTTTCCTGGCGAACAAATTCTTTCCATCTCTAACACCCCTTGGTACGCTGACATTGTGAATTATGAAACAAGATAAACAAAAATTTCTCTCGAAAGTTCGAAACTTCTATTGGGACGACCAATATCTTTTCAAATACTGTCCAGACCAAATCATTCGAAGGTGTGTGCCCGATCACGAACACCAAAGTATTCTCTCTTTCTCACATGACCATGCTTGTGGCGGTCACTTTGGAGCAAGAAAAACTGCTGCAAAAGTTTTGCAAAGCGGTTTTTATTGGCCCACACTCTTCCGTGACGCTTTCGAATTTTGCTCTAAATGTGAGCAATGTCAAAGAACGGGTCGAATCACTAAGCGAAACATGATGCCTCTCAACCCCATTTTAGTGATTGAATTATTCGATGTTTGGGGCATCAATTTCATGGGACCATTCCCTAATTCATTTGGGAATCTTTACATCTTGCTTGCGGTAGATTATGTCTCAAAATGGCGTGTGTGTATCGACCAAAACCAACGACAACAAGGTTGTTGTCAAATTCCTCAAAGAAAACATCTTTTCACGCTTTGGTACACCTCGAGCTATCATTAGCGATAATGGCACTCATTTCTGTAATCGTGCTTTTGAGTCCTTGCTCAAGAAATACTCAATCACACACAAGCTGTCAACACCTTACCATCCACAAACTAGTGGACAAGTAGAAGTTTCCAATAGACAAATCAAACAAATTCTTGAGAAAACCGTGAATTCCAATAGAAAAGATTGGTCCGTAAAACTGATTGATGCACTTTGGGCTTTTCGCACTGCTTATAAAACCAATCTATGGATGTCACCATATCGATTAGTCTTCGGAAAGGCCTGCCACTTGCCTCTTGAACTAGAGCATCGTGCCCTTTGGGCCATAAATTTTTTGAATTTTGACTTAGAAAAAGCCGGCTCACATAGGAAGTTACAAATTTCGGAATTAGAGGAATTAAGAAATGAGGCGTATGAAAATGAGAAAATCTACAAAGAAAGAACAAAAGCCGAACAGGACAAAAACATACTTCGTAAGGAATTCAACGTAGGTCAAAAGTTCTTTTATACGACTCTAGACTTCACTTGTTTCCAGGAAAACTCAGATCTCAATGGACTGGACCTTATGTTGTGAAAACAGTATATCCTCATGGAGCGGTTGAAATTGAAAATCCTAGGGATGGAAAAGTCATCAAAGTAAATGGTCAACGACTGAAACCATTTTTGGAATTCGAGCAATATGACGAAGATGACCCTATCGATCTGCATGAGCCTGATCATCCACCATGAAATCAGATGGTACACGTTCCTTTTCTTTTATTTTTCTTTTTCATTTTTTTTATTTTATTTTTGTTTTTCTGCCTTAGACAGTTGGGACACTGTCTCAATCAAGTGTGGGGGGAGTCTGCATTGCATTCTTTTGATTTTTCTTTAATTTTTCTTTCTTTTCATGTAGGACCATCATACATTTTATATCGTAGTAACATACCATAATTTTTTTTTAAAAAAAAAATACGACTCATTTTCAATTGATACAACAAAATAAGTTTACAATTTTTAGCCAGTTGATAGTATTTTTTCTCTCAACTTAGATCGAATAAGAAATATAATGAAAAGTTTAATTTTGAGGGATAATAGTGTAACCGGTACATAGGGAGATTCTTATGTGATGGCCATGAAATCTATTCTATATTGTAGACTTTGTTTAAATAAGTGGAGGACTTAAAATACTTATAATGGCTTGTCAAATCTTTAAAACTAAGTTGTGTTAAGTTGAATTCGCGTAACTCTCTTTTTGTGCTTATAAATTCAATAATAATAATAGTAATCCAAGGGTATCCAACATTGCTTGTATATCAAGCGTTGGTGTGCAAACCCGCCAAGCTCTATCCGACACGTTGTTGACAAAGTCAGCGTTGGAATATCTTGGTCTCATTTTATGAGATTGGACATCTAAGGATTACCGAAACGTTGTTGACAAAGTCAAAGTCGGCCTGCACAATCCGCCAAGCTCTTTACCCACTCTCCGTTAGTCCGCGAGGCAGTGCATGAGTGGTAAACCTTGGTCTTCTAAGTTAGGTGTATGTACTAAATCATAAATTTTAAAATTATATAGAATAAAGAATAAGCGATGATGCCCAAACACTACTTTACCTTATTGATTTGACTAGCCATACATGAGAAAATTAGAATACCACTTTACAAACTGTGCCAATCAAACTAAGAATTTATTTCATGGCTACACTATGTTATCGACCGAACTAACTGGCGAAACTGGAATTTAACATTTGAAAACCTGATTTATATTGAAAATTTGTGACAAGTCGAGGTATCTAAAATAAAATCAACTGATTAGAAATTATTAACTTGATGTGTTGTACCACTTTCCTGAAATAAGTCATGTTTTCATTTTTCGTTTTTATTTGCATATGTCCGTTGCATTCATGTAGTTTCATTAGAATCATAGCATACTGCATTTGGATTTTGTGGGTAGTATCCGCTGAAAACCCTCACGAGACACCACTCGTCCTACTAGGGACAACTAGAGTTTTAACGGCTTGTTGCATGCGCTCAATGCAATCGTGTTTCCTACGAAAGTGCGACCTATCTAGTTAGTTTTTCATTTTCTTTTTACTCGAGGACGAGTAAAAGATAAGTGTGGGGGTATTTGATTAACATAGAAATGCGTTTATTTTATGCTCGTATATTTTATCTTTTGTGAATAAATAAATGATACTTTGGTTACTTTTGTATGTTTTTACAGGATGTCAAGAAATGCCTCCTTCGTTTCAAATTAAAGGCCAACTACAGATAAAAAGCTACTTCCCCGTATTAAAGTTACCTCAGTTACAAAAGACATTGTAGCTCACTGGTAATTGCATGGAAATTTGTACCGAGAGACCTGAGTTCAATCCCCGTCGAGCTCACTTTTTGCCAAAGAACAGAACGCGTTCACACTGGCTTTTTGCTATGAAGAATATATTAATTAGTGTTATATTATATATATACATATTCATGTGTATTTATGATATTCACTAATAGACATTTCAGGAGTAGTCATGGAAATCAATTCAGAACATTCATTTTTCAATTTCCAATTAAAAGAATTTCTGATAGAAATATTGCCAAGAAAAGATCAATTTTGAAGATTTTATCCCTTGTTGCCTTTGGAGTCTAATGAGTATCCTTGTTTGGAAGAATTAATCACATACAATCTGCTCATCAATCAATCAATTTGCCATATGGAAAATAGGGAAGATTTGGAAGATATTCACCGTGATTTGCTTTCCAATCAAGCTTGGTCAAGGAAGGCAAGAGATATGATATTACTTCTTGGGAAAAGAGGGCCATTTATTCATTGATTTGATTAGGATTTGGTCTACATCTCTATAAATATACATGATGTCCCATTGTAAATGCCATTCATTTTTCTATTCTGTATTCTCTTTTGTTCTAATAAAAGTCTTTTCTTTTTTCTAGTTTTATTGTTATTTTAATTTCATAACAATTTGTGTTATCTACCTAATTAGGTTTGGGTAGAATGCATATTGTTATTGTCTTTTATTACTGCTTGTTAGCGATTCACTGTTGATTAGTTTCAACAGGAATCCTAATTTTAATTTCTGTTATTGTTCTAGTTGTTATTCTCTTTTTCTAGTAATTGTTCCTTTTCTTTTCAATTGTTGAATTTGATACTGATTAGATTCAGAGTAATTTCAACAACATAAAAAAAACAACTCCAAACTTCGTCTAACTTGCCCAAGAATAAATAGATAATAATTTTTAATAACACCTCCCTGTGTTCGACCTGTATGCTACACACCTGTATGCTTGCAGAATTTAATTTAAATGTCGCGCTTTACTGATTCATAGAAAAGCAGCGATCAACTCCCATTCATCCTCACTATCATTTCGAGATTTGCTTTCTTTCATAAGCTGTTGGACCATTTTCAGGAGGCGTTCCTTCTCGTGGAGGCTATCTGCGGGGCGGACGCTTTTGTCTTGACCGACAGCTTGCTTAAGCAAACCATTACGATCGTGACTCCGGGGTCCTGGTCTTTCATCATTAGAAAGTGCCCATTTGGCAGAATTGGCTGCTTGACGAGAAGTGATCCCCGCGTTATGGTTCCGATCAACATGCTTCGAATTCTCATGCTTTCCTTTATTAGGATCAGAGATCTGTCGGATAGATTTTTCTCGGTTCGGACTAGAGGAAGAAGAACCGGTACCCTCTGCATGAGCAGGCTTTGTGGCTACCTTTGTCGTAGCGGCTTGAAGAGAAAAGAGTGAATCTAGCCTTGCCATTATGGCTTTGTTAGCTATTTCCTACTGTTGTGTCAGACCAGCGACAGCTTGATTAAGCTCGCCTCTTGTGACATTCACGCCTCCATTTGAGGTTTCGCCTAATTCAAGCCGGTTAATAGCGGGGGTTTCCTCATTAGATGCTGTATCCCTTGCTTCCTTATTTGCTTTTGGCAGCATTATTTCAGAAAGTAGCTTGAACTTTGAGGATAGTTCGTCAGAAGGCCCAACTCGTACATTCGAGCGGCCTATTTTGAGACTAGGCTTAAAAACTCCAAGATCTTCACAATATATTTGATGTCAGAAAGTAAATCGGCCCCACGGTGGGCGCCTAATTGTTTACACCAAAATTTGGCAAAACAACCAAAGTATTGGTTAACGCGTCACCTAATTGGAGGCGGAATGCTTAGGAAGCATGTCACCTTTTCATAGGCAAGGCATAAGAATACCTTTTTTTATTATGTGAGGCCATATCTAATATATCAAAACACCAAAATACGAAAAGAAGACAAGGGTTTATAGTGGTTCGACTCTTATTTGAGTCTACATCTGTAACACCCCACGTCCATTAATGTCACTCACAAAGGGAATGCATTAACTTCCATGGAGTTTATAAGTGAATATAGAACAGAAAAATTACAACAAGACAGATAATAAATAGTACTTGAAAATCTAAAACTTCATTTTATTGCAGCGGAAATTAAACATGTTTGTTACATCATAAAACCAAGTACAATATCCATCTTCATAAAAACAAAATACATAATCCCATTACATAAATAGCCATTAAAAAAGATAACAGGCTGGACTTTACTTCAACGGTCCAAGCTTTCCAAGAGAGATGAAGCAATTTAATCAAACTCCACTAGAACTGGGCCCAACCCGAGGACCTAGAGGGGGAAAAGGATAGAAATAGAGGGGGTCAGACATAAAGTCTGGCGAGTATGATAATTCTAACAATACTATTATCAAAATAACTAGACAAAGGCATAAGCTGGAAGACAAGCAAATGTCTATGAACTCTTAGGAAGATAAAGATAGCATTTAAGATAACGTTAAAGATAACGGTAAAGGCACACCTAATTACTATCGAATGATTACTACTCTGCACCGCACATTACTACACTGCACCACACCAGTCACCCTATTGTTTGATCCCACTTGCTTCACACAGAAACTTTATTAATAGCCTTACGTACCCCTAGCTGACTACATAGGTGCCGTCTGCCCCTATCTCCACTAGGTGTACCCCACTACCCACTTTCGATCGGCTCCCTACTCGTAGATACTCGTGCTGGCCCCCCAGTGGGGTGTATCACTCCCCTAAAGTGGTAACCTGATACAACTTGAGAATGCACGGCTTATACCTACACGATGCAACAACGTCTTACCTACCAGCCCGGGTCCACACACGCATATGAAACCCGTTGGACTTGCGTTGCAACTGCTCCCCGTTTTGGCCTCTTACAGTCGAACTCAGCATGCGTGTCCCGTCCTCGACTTGGGTCGAGCCCACAAAGATACGTTTGGGATACTGGTCGAAATGGGCCCCCACAAGCTACCAACCTAATCTTGTCACTAGTATATCCCACTTAACCCTCTTAGTCATGTTCATTTACATGTGTGTTTGGTTAAGTCTTACTAATCGTATTTCACATGCCACTAAGGGCACCCCCTAGATTCCTCATGCCACCCAAGGCACCTACTTAACCCCCATGTCCCACCTTACATGTTTATCTGGTTAAGTATTTCTTAATTCATTCACGCCATAACCTCATAAAGACCTCTCACATTAGACTGGCACTTATGGCAGCTGGATTTGCCGAGCGGGTTCGGGCAGTCTTACACCATAAAAGTGTCTAACCTCGTGTCTTTACAACTGTTATGCTTTAGTTTAGGCCTAGGACCTCTCACATTGGGCTGACATTTGTGACCATTGGATTTGCCGGGCGGGTCTACGTCATAAACGAGTCCAACCTCGTGTCCTAAGCATTGATTAACACTTAAAATCTTTTACCCCAGTTTTAATAATTCCCTATTCAAATTATTAATTAAGTCAACTTTTAATGATGTCCATAATTGAGTCAATTATGGCCATCCACTTATGGCATGCAAAATCATATCAATTGCACCCCAACTTTTTAATATTAAATCCTTAATATTACCCCTACCCCACGTTTATACGTTCGCTTATTCAACGCATAATATAGGCTAGACTTGTATAGTCTAACACCTAGCACAAAGATAAATTATCACAACATATAGACAATTAAAATAAATCTAATCATAATAGTGGTGAAACTTGCATAAACTACACATGTTAAGGATCAAAAGGTGTCAACTTGTTAAATGTCTCAATTTACAAGATATGATCATAGCCCAAATCTATACATAAACTTGCAAATGGGGTTTTCAGGCAACATAATGATGGTGTGAACTAGCATAGGATATCACATATGTCATAGCATAATTCTAGATGTCATAATAGATGTCTTGGCATATGTTCATAACTTTTCTAATCAATCTAACTTGCATATGTGACTTGTCATATAGATCAACATAACCCCAAACATGATGATTTAATTAATATGAACTAACTAGCATAAATGGTAACATCATGGCCTTTTTAACATGTATGATTCATCACAACTTAGCATAGAAACTTTCAACATACATAACATCATCATAGCATGATTTACAACATATTAGATATCATCATCACATAACATTGGATTTACAATATACATGATAGCAAAAGGGGTTTACAACAACATATATGATAATTCACATTATCTACTCATAATCCATTCATAACTCAACCTAATTAAGATGATAATAATCTTGTTAAGATCATCATACTCACAATTTAGAGAAGAAAAGAGAGAGTTTTGCTTTGCTTTAGGGTTGAGAGAATTAGAATTGAATTTTCTTTTCTTCTTTCTTAGTTGGCGGCGGCTCCATTGATTTCCATGGCGACGGTATGACGGTAACTATTCTATTTTAATTAGGTTTAGGGTTAGCATTAGGATGTATTTATAGGTGTAGGAAGTTATTTAGGACCATTAGATTAACCCTGAACCATAAGAACCAATCAAATGCAAAATCTGCATTTGACCGAATCGGCCTACGTGTTGATAGCCAAACACCCTGGATTAACCCCTAGTCGACCCAGCGAGGCTCGGGTCGACCTCAAAAATGGGCCGGTTCGGTTATTCCCCCTCCCAATTCGCTGTTTTGAACTTTTTCGCATATTTATTTATTTAATTTATATATATATATATATCAATATATATATATTTCTCTACGCAACCCATTTCACTTAATTCTTTTCTAAAAATTAAGTATACTTTAATTTGTGAATTTCAATGTTATAAAATTACGGGGTGTTACATTCTCCCCTCCTTAAAGGATTTCATCCCCGAAATCTCCAAGTCAAGAAGAATGTATATCCTACCATCTAATCGTCCATCTACTCAACCATCAAACACCGGCATCCATTGTCCTTAAAAGACTTCTAATGCTTTAATGTTTATATGCACAGTGTGTGTATATGTCCATATCTAATGCAAAATTAGGCGGTCTACTGATTCAGTCGACCTCCTTAGTGCAATTCATGATAGTGTCATGCATCCAATATGTATGCAAAAGATTCCTAATGATACATATTAATTCTATATGCGTGCACAACCATCCACCCGAATGCAGCAACTATATGATAATACAACCATTATACATCCATTTTAATAAATACATCCATATATATGCAATATGCAATATGAAGTGACTGAGCCGATCTAGTGCCTAATAGTGTGTGTATATGCATCCATGAGCAACCACTAGCAAACACTAGCATCCACTTTGCATCCACCATACATAACATGCCTCAAACACATGTTTCAACCATAGGATTATCCTAACTAAAGGTCAAAGATACTAGCGAGAGGATATACTAAAGATAAGATAAGTACAAGCTAAGCGATAAAGGAGAAATTAAAGGACATACCCTCAAAAAGAAAAGGGTATCGTGACCGCATCTTCTCTTCCATCTCCCAAGTAGCGTTGCTCTCATCATCTCCCCATTGCACTTTGACTAGTCTGACCTCTCGATTCCTCGACCTCTTGATCTCCGACCCAAGAATGCGTGTAGGAGCTCGTCGAATTGTCGCATCACGCTCTATCTCCACCTCTCTAAGCAAGCTCGGCTCTACCACTTCCACGGTCTCGTGCAAGCAATTCCTCAAATGTGACACATGGAATACGTCATGTACACCACTAAGTCTCTCGGGAAACTCCTCTCTATACGCCATCCGTCCAATCCTCTCCTTAATAGGAAACGGCCCTACAAACGTTGGTGCTAATTTCCCAACGGACCCAAAGCGAACAACGTTTCATAATGGAGACACTTTGACAAAGACCATGTCCCCAACTTCAAACTCGAGATCTGTCCTCCTCTTATCCGCATAAGATTTCTGCTTATCTTGCGCTGCTTTCATCCTCCTTCGAATCAAGTCGATCTTCTCCGAAGTCTCCCTAATCATATCGGGCCTAAGTAAGATCTTATCCGTAGATTCCCACCAACATGTAGGTGAACGACAAGGTCGTCCATAAAGAGCTTCGAATGGTGCCATACCAATGTTGGACTGAAAGCTATTATTATATGAGAACTCAACCAATGGAAGATGCTCTTCCCATGTACCCCCAAAGTCTAGGATACATAGCCTCAACAGATCCTCTAGAATACGATTCACCCTCTTAGTCTGGCCGTCCGTCTGAGGATGATATGCGGTGCTCAAACATAACTGAGTCCCTACCGCCTCTTGTAAGCTTCTCCAAAATTCGCTAGTGAAAATAGGATCGCGGTCGCTCACTGTCCTAGAAGGAACAACGTGCAAACGAACTATCTCTCGAACGTATAGAGAAGCTAACCATGGAGCAGTCCTCTTACTCTTCACGGGAATAAAATGCGTGCTCTTAGTAAGTCTATCTACTATAACCCAAATTCCCGTATTACCCTTCCTCGATCGCGGTAATCCATCCACAAAATCCATCGAGATGCTTTCCCATTTCCATAGTGGAACCTCCAATGGGTGAAGCAACCCTCCGGGTTTCTTTTGCTTCGCTTTTACTTGTTGGCACACCAAGCATCTAGCGACATACTTGGCCATGTCTTTCTTCATGCCGGGCCAAAAGTAAACTCTCTTCATGTCTTTGTACATCTTGTCCCCGCCGGGATGAATGGTCATCTTCGAATGATGTGCTTCGTCAAGAATAGTCTTCCTTAGGTCATCATCTTTTGGTACACAAAATCTACCGTCCCTACGTAACCAACCCTTATCGTCTAGGGTATACCTACGGAGATGGCTTGATGACTCCCCTCCTTTGAGTTTTTCTACTAACTCAACCAACTGCGGGTTGTCTCGCTGTGCCTCGCCAATCCGTCCCAAAAGCGTAGGTCTGAGCTCCAAGGATGCTAGCAAACCGGGTACGAAGTCAACGGAAGGTCTAAAGTCAAACATCGAAATGAATTCTAAACTTCGCCGCTCAACAAACAAAGGACTTAAGGATAATCTTTTTCTACTTAAGGCGTCTGCCACCACGTTACCCTTGCCAGGGGTATAGGCTATTTCGAAGTCGTAGGACGCTAAGAACTCCATCCACCTTTGCTGCCTTAAGTTCAAGTCCTTTTGAGAGAATAGGTATTTTAAAGACTTGTAGTCAGTGAATAATTCGAATTTCTCGCCAAAAAGATAATGACGCCAAGACTTAAGCGTGAAAACAATAGCGGCCAATTCTAGGTCATGTGTAGGATAATTTTTCTCATGCGCTCTCAACTGCCTTCCACCATAGGCTATTACCCTACCCTCTTGCATTAAGACTGCGCCTAGTCCTATCCCACAAGCGTCAGTATAAACTGTAAACGGCTTACTCCCGTCTGGCAATACTAAGACTGGGGCTGAAGTCAAAGCTCTCTTCAAACGTTGGAACACATCATCACAATCTACGTCCCATGTGAAAACTAGGTTCTTCTTCGTCAAGCGTGTTAATGGAGATGATATCTTTGCGAAGTCTTTGATAAACTTCCTATAGTAGCCAGCCAACCCCAAGAAACTTCTCACTTCGGTAGCATTTTTGGGAACCTTCCAATCTTGGATGGCCACCACCTTCGCGGGATCTACAGCTATCCCTTCTTTGGAAACCACGTGTCCTAAGAACCGTACTTCCTTCCTCCAAAAGTGACACTTAGAAAATTTAGCCTTAAGGCTATGCGCTCGTAGGGTCTCCAACACTTCCCTAAGATGTAGGGCATTCTCTTCTTCATCCTTAGAAAAGATCAAGATGTCGTCTACAAAGACTACCACGAATTTGTTAAGGTACTCCCTAAACACCCTACTCATCAAATCAACAAAGTATGCGGGGGCGTTTGTCAAACCGAAGGGCATCACTAGCCATTCATAGAAACTGTCTGGAGTCCTAAAGGCAGTCTTGTCAATGTTATCCTCAGCCACTCTCAACTGATGGAAACCAGTGGCTAACTTCCATGGAGGTTATAAGTGAACATAGAACAGAAAAATTACAACAAGACAAATAATAAATAGTACTTGGAAATTTAAAACTTCATTTTATTGCGGCGGAAATTAAACATGTTTGTTACATCATAAAACCAAGTACAATATCCATCTTCATCAAATCAAAATACATAATCCCATTACATAAATAGCCATTAAAAAGATAACAAGCTGGACTTTACTTCAACAGTCCAAGCTTTCCAAGAGAGATGAAGCAATTTAATCAAACTCCACTAGAACTGGGCCCAACCAGAGGACCTGGAGGGGAAAAAGGATAGAAATAGAGGGGTCAGACATAAAGTCTGGCGAGTATGATAATTCTAACAATACTATTATCAAAATAACTAGACTAAGGCATAAACTGGAAGACAAGCAAATGTCTATGAACTCTTAGGAAGATAAAGATAGCATTTAAGATAACGTTAAAGATAACGGTAAAGGCACACCTAATTACTAACGAATGATTACTACTCTGCACCGCACATTACTACACTGCACCACACCAGTCACCCTATTGTTTGATCCCACTTGCTTCACACAGAAACTTTATAAATTGCCTTACGTACCCCTAGCTAACTACATAGGTGCCGTCTGCCCCTATCTCCACTAGGTGTACCCCACTACCCACTTTCGATCGGCTCCCTACTCGTAGATACACGTGCTGGCCCCACAGTGGGGTGTATCACTCCCCTAAAGTGGCAACCCGATACAACTTGAGAATGCACGGCTTATACCTACACGATGCAACAACGTCTTACCTACCAGCCCGGGTCCACACACGCATATGAAACCCGTTGGACTTGCGTTGCCACCGCTCCCCGTTTTGGCCTCTTACAGTCGAACTCAGCATGCGTGTCCTGTCCTCGAATTGGGTCGATCCCACAAAGATACGTTTGGGATACTGGTCGAAATGGGCCCCCACAAGCTACCCACCTAAGCTTGTCACTAGTATATCCCACTTAACCCTCTTAGTCATGTTCATTTACATGTGTGTTTGGTTAAGTCTTACTAATCGTATTTCACATGCCACTAAGGACACCCCGTAGATTCCTCATGCCACCCAAGGCACCTACTTAACCCCCATGTCCCACCTTACATGTTTATCTGGTTAAGTATTTCTTAATTCATTCAGGCCATAACCTCATAAAGATCTCTCACATTAGACTGGCATTTATGGCGGCTGGATTTGTCGGGCGGGTCCGGGCAGTCTTACACCATAAAAGAGTCTAACCTCGTGTCTTTACAACTGTTATGCTTTAGTTTAGGCCTAGGACCTCTCACATTGGGCTGACATTTGTGACCACTGGATTTGACGGGCGGGTTCGGGCAGGTTTACGTCACAAACGAGTCCAACCTCGTGTCCTAAGCATTGATTAACACTTAAAATCTTTTACCCTAGTTTTAATAATTCCCTATTCAAATTATTAATTAAGTCAACTTTTAATGATGTCCATAATTGACTCAAGTATGGCCATCCACTTATGGCATGCAAAATCATATCAATTGCACCCCAACTTTTTAATATTAAATCCTTAATATTACCCCTACCCCACGTTTATACGTTCGCATATTCAACGCATAATATAGGCTAGACTTGTATAGTCTAACACCTAGCACAAAGATAAATTATCACAACATATAGACAATTAAAATAAATCTAATCATAATAGGGGTGAAACTTGCATAAACTACACATGTTAAGGATCAAAAGGTGTCAACTTGTTAAATGTCTCAATTTACATGGTATGATCATAGCCCAAATCTATACATAAACTTGCATATGGGGTTTTTAGGCAACATAATGATGGTGTGAACTAGCATAGGATATCACATATGTCATAGCATAATTCTAGATGTCATAATAGATGTCTTGGCATATGTTCATAACTTTTCTAATCAATCTAACTTGCATATGTGACTTGTCATATAGATCAACATAACCCCAAATATGATGATTTAATTAATATGAACTAACTAGCATAGATGGTAACATCATGGCCTTTTTAACATGTATGAATCATCACAACTTAGCATAGAAACTTTCAACATACATAACATCATCATAGCATGATTTACAACATATAAGATATCATCATCACATAACATTGGATTTACAATATACATGATAGCAAAAGGGGTTTACAACAACATATATGATAATTCACATCATCTACTCATAATCCATTCATAACTCAACCTAATTAAAATGATAATAATCTTGTTAAGATCATCATACTCACAATTTAGAGAAGAAAAGAGAGAGTTTTGCTTTGCTTTAGGGTTGAGAGAATTAGAATTGAATTTGCTTTTCTTCTTTCTTAGTTGGTGGCGGCTCCATTGATTTCCATGGCGACAGTATGACGGTAACTATTCTATTTTAATTAGGTTTAGGGTTAGCATTAGGATGTATTTATAGGTGTAGGAAGTTATTTAGGGCCATTAGATTAACCCTGAACCATGAGAACCATTCAAATGCAAAATCTGCATTTGAGCGAATCGGCCCACGAGTTGATAGCCAAACACCCTGGATTAACACCTAGTCGACCCAGCGAGGCTCGGGTCGACATCAAAAATGGGCCGGTTCGGTTATTCCCCCTCCCAATTCGCTGTTTTGAACTTTTTCGCATATTTATTTATTTAGTTTTATATATATATATATATATATATATATATATATATATCAATATATATATTTCTCTGCGCAACTCATTTCACTTAATTCTTTTCTAAAAATTAAGTATACTTTAATTTGTGAATTTTAATGTTATAAAATTACGGGGTGTTACAACATCCACTTTGAAGATAGAATCTCATTATTCACTAAGAGTTTTACAACATTTTCTCACTTACACATTTATAAGAGCTCTTTTGACATGCATTCATCTTTACACTCCTTTGAGAATGGTAGAAAGCTTGAAACACTTATGCTTTTCCTCCATGGAAGCCATGATCTTATGCTTGATAGATCTTCGATAAAGCATGAAGAAGAGATGTTGAAATGTTTGAAGAAATCCAAGAACCAATTTGGCAGCACTTCCTCTTGTTTCCGGAAAAGTCCCCCCTCCCAAAAAATGATGGAGGTAGGGTGTTATTTATAGGCGAAGGAGTGGCTGAAATCTTGTATTCAGGGTTCTGGTCGGTATTTTTGGTATTTACGGAAATGCCACTGCCAGTTGTCTCCAGCTGTCAAGCCATTTTGGATGCTACGACTTAACAAAGGCCTTTATTGTAGGGAAAGACGACCAGGAGGCTTAGATGCGGAGCGGACCGACCAGATGCGAACGAACGACCAGGAAGTTGAAACCAAAAAGCGGACCGACCAGAGTAGGAGGAGCAAGATGGCACTGTCTTCTGCGCGACCAGGATCGAGAAAACATCAGAATTGGCTTCTTCAAATATGGGGTCGTCCTTAAGAGAAGAACGACCAGTTGACTTCCGCATTTAGACCGACCAGAGGTCTTCTGCATTTGGAGCGACCAGAGGTTTCGCCCACAATGACCGACCCTTCCTTCGCTGTCTCAGGACCGACCGCTTCTTCAAATGCACAGAACCGACCCATACAAACTTGTTGATATCCCATCGATCGATTTAGGTGGATAACATCATGCATATTAAAAAAAATCCAAAATCTAAAAAAAAACAATTTTCTTTTGTGAATATTTCTTTTTCTCTTTAAAAAAAATTCAAAAAAAAAAAAGCTTTCATGAAAATGTCACAGTTTCCTTATTCCCACGGATTTTACGATAGTTGTGAAAATCAATATAATCCATATAATTTTACTCCAAATTCATATGGATCTTTTAATAATAACTATTGTACAAACAATGTGGATTTTACACCACCAACTTTTCAAAATTTTCAAAATAATCCTGAATTTGCACCGCAAAACTTTCAAAATGATGATAAACTTTCAAGTCTTGAAATAAGTATTCAAGCTCTACTTGAAGAAAGTCAAAGATTTAATGAATCAAGACAAAAATTAATTGAAGTAATGTGCAACAATTCAAGTCAAAGTTTTCAAAATAATCAAAATTCAAATTTAATTCCAAATTCAAATTCAAATGGTTTTGATTATAACCCTTTCCACTTCAATTTCGAACTCCAAAATGAATTTCCAATTCAAAATGAAAATGTGAATTGTACAAACAACTTGGATTTTACACCACAAAATTTTCAAAATGATGATCAACCCATAAGTCTTGAAATAAGTATTCTATCTCTAGTTGAAGAAAGTCAAAGATTAAATGAATCAATTTCGAATTTAATTCCAAATTCAAATGATTTTGATTATAAAACCTTGCCAATTCAATTTTGAACTCCAAAATGAATTTCAAATTCAAAATGGAAATGTGAATAACTTTTCAAATGATTTTGGCAATGTGATTAATTTCAATTGTGGTGCAAATGAAAACTTTTGTTCTCAGCAATTTCAAATTGAAAATTCTCAAGTAAATAATTATAAATTTGATTTTGTTGAACATATGAATGAAATTGACGTTGATTACACGAATTTGTTGTAAGAAAACTGCTTGAAGTTTCGTGAGAAACAAAATCAAATCCAAACGTGTGATGATCTGAATAGTAATCCATCTTTTACCAAAATCAACGATTTTGAAATAACAACTTTCAAAATGGAAAATAACAATATTAACGAAGTTGTTAATAACACGGTAATTGAGTTGGATTTCAATTCTTTTGAGAGAGTGGAACCAAATATCAAAATTAATCTTCCTTTTTCTGAAAATAATGAAGTTCAAACAACAACTTTGGACTTTGAAAATGATACATGGATTGAAGTCGTTGATAATTCACCAAAGGAATACGAATTTGATGAACATCAATTTTTTGTTCTTTTCGAAGATGAGTTGAATTTTGAAAGTGTAGATTTGAATCACCATTTGGATTTTGAAATTAATATTTATGAACAAAATTTCAAGGAAAACTTGAAATTCAAATTGGTGAAATTAAAGATGAATTTCAAGCATTTATTGAATCTACCCCTAAAATCATCGAAAATAAAGCAACTCGTTCGATTTTTAATAAAACGACATTAGTTTTTCCTAATATACGTCTAACTTCGAAAGCTTTTACGATTTGGTTTTTCGAGCTTAAGTTGTGTCTCTCATACTTGAAGAGACATATGAATCGGTCTTTAGAAGACTGTTTCATTTACTTCTTGTCAATTTTTTTTGATATACTGTAAAAAAAAATCCTTTTTGTAAATATAGGGCATATTTTCGAATTTTTCTTTTTCTCCTTTCACTTGACTGTGGGGACACAGTCGAAACAAAGTGTGAGGGGAGTTTCATACTTATTTTGGTTTTGCATAGTTTTTTCCTTTTCTTTTTCATTCAAAAAAAAATAAAAAAAATGAAGCATTTTAATTTACTTTTAAAGGGCATGATGAAGTAAATATACGGTTTTGGGTCGTTCGATTAAAATGTTTTGAAATTTACTTCTCTTAATGGATAACGGAAGAAAAGTTTGAATTATGAGCAAATTTGGTGTAACTGGTATATAGGGAGATTCGTAAGTGATGAGTATGAAATGTTTTCTAAATTGTAGTCTGATTAATTGAGTGGTTGATTTAGACTACTGGCGATAACATTTTAGATCTTTTAAGTGAAGTTGTGCTAAGATATTCTCGCTTAACTCTCTCTCTTATGTTAAAAAAAGAGAAAAAAAAAAAGAAAAAAAGAAGAAAAAGAAAGAAAGAATGTGTATATATAATAATCCAAGAGTATCCAATATTGCTAGTACATCTAGCAATGGTGTGCAAACCCGCCAAGTTCTGTCCCAACTCACACGTCAGTCCACGAGGTAGTGCGTGGGTAGGATACCTTGGTCTCATTTTATGAGTTGGACACCTAAGGATTACCGACATATTGTTGACAAAGTCAGCGTCGGTCTGCACAATCCGCCAAGCTCTGTCCCAAACTCTCACGGGTGGTATACCTTGGTCTTTTCAGTCAGGTGTTTATAAATAGTAACAATGTATATATTTTTCAAAATAAAGAGAGAGTTAGCACTTGAAATCCAAGCGCACTCTTCACTTATTTGACCTAACTTGTTAACCAAAAGTAAATAAAGATGCCATTGTACGATTGTTGATGTCAATTACAGAAATCAATTCGTATTTGCACTATGTTTCTACCAAAACAACTGGCCAAGCTGGAGGAGTTTGTAATGATTACTGATTTTTGTTTAACGTTTTGATTAGTGACGGACTTAAATTTCATAGTGACAACCCAAACTTATGTTAACTCCTTCGTGTCTAATATAAAAGTAAATTACCCATTTGTAAATACTCTTTTTTTTTTAAAAAAAACTTGCATTCATCTTGTAAATATTTTCGAACCTTGCATTTTGAAAAAAAAAAAATTCACTTAACATTTGGATTTTGTGGGTAGTATCCGCTAAAAACCTTCACGAGACAACACTCGTCCTACCGGGGACACCCAGAGGTTTAACAGCTTGTTGTATACGCTCAATGCAGTCGTGCTCCCTACAAAAACGGATTTATCTACTTTATTTTTCTTTTTTTATTCGAGGACGAATAAAAAGATAAGTGTGGGGGTATTTGATGTGCACGTAAAAGCGCACATTTATATTCACATATTTATTCTTGTTTAATCAAATAAATGAACATTTTTGGGTATTTTATATGACCAAACCATGTTTTAAATATTTTCAAAATCATCACTCATTTTTGGAAAAAATGGTCATTTGTGCATGTTTTAATTTGTGAAATCATTTACTTGTTCCTTGTAGTTGTCTTTTGTAGGAATTTAGGAGCCAAAATGATGTGTACGCATGAAGATATGGAGAAAAACATACATAAACACAAGTGGAGATGGAAATAATTCATACACTACTTAATGGAGGACCCTACCCACTCTCCCTCTTTCTCTAATGCTTTATATTAGTGGCTAATGCATAATTGGATGAAACAAAAAGGGCTTCATGCATTCTACACGACTCATTAGTGGCTAAGACAAGATTAGAAGCTTCATGAATGGGCATTTTGGGGATTTCCCATTATGAGTGATTAGGGTTTTAGGGTTTTGGATCATGTATATATACCCCCTTTATGTTCATGTATATGCTCTTCTCTTTTATCTTCTCCTTTAGTTAGTTAGAGTGTAGGATCAAAATCAAAGCTCTCTTTTCTTTCATGGCTTCTTAGCCATTTCTCTCTTATGTATTTTTTATGTTAATGCAATTTATTTTCTTGTTCATTTAATTCTTGTTATTTACTTTATGCATTAGTGTAGTTTTGTTTTATGCAAGTAGTTAGTTTATTTTTGTTAATTAGTTTAGTTTATTTTATGCAATCTACTTTTGTTGTCATGATTACATATATTAGAGGCTAAACCCTTTCAACTTAGGGGTAATGAAGCTCTCTTGATTATTTAGATGCAACATAATTTGTTTATTCATACTCTCTTTTTGTGCTTTATGTCATGTTTATGTTAGTGGGTTTGTATTCATTATTGAATTTGATAGCCTATATTGTTGACACCAAATAGGCTATACTTAGTCATGTGTTCACTAATTACCTCTTCATCTACATATGATGATGGTGATTAAGTGGAGGTTGAAATAAAAATTTGATGATCTATAGTTCTAATTAATAGTTCATAGGCCATGCTTAAAATATATTTCAATTTCAACTTGTTCATTTTTCATTAGAACTAGTAAGGTGATTTAGTGGGTATGTTATAGTTTGATAGTTTATGTTGTGCTAATTAATAGCATGAATAAGTTATACTTATAATAATCATATCAACTAAATTCTCAAATGACCAAAAAAAAAAAGATCATGGTTTCATTTTATGTTGATTCATGTTATCTAGAG
The DNA here is from genome assembly GCA_030737875.1 of Allium sativum. Taxonomy (NCBI): domain Eukaryota; kingdom Viridiplantae; phylum Streptophyta; class Magnoliopsida; order Asparagales; family Amaryllidaceae; genus Allium; species Allium sativum. The sequence goes on along the minus strand of CM060922.1, from coordinate 192,096,475 downwards.
AGTGTGTTTATTCCTAAGTTGTTATTTAACTCTCGTACTCTTATTTAGCTTAGTCTGTTAGTTTAGTGTAGTTGTAGTTTGTTAAATCTTCACTCGGATTTGGTTTAATTTGATTGAATATAATTAAAATTATTTCTTTCTTCATGGATCGACTCGTACTCGCTAACGTACTACAAGTGTACGTCGTCCGCTTGCAATTTATTACACTTCGCGACCGTTTTCTAATTCGATAGAATTTCCGTCGTCGAATGTTTATTATCGATGTTTAGACGATGTTTAATACTCCAGTTCGTTTGGTAATTTATTTTGTTGCTTCTAATTTATCATAAATAAAATAAATTTATAATTTATTTAAAATTATTTTCTTTATATCTCTAATTTCAAAATCGTTGAACTTCTTCAGTCAAACTTCTATACTCCGATCTTCCTGCTATTTCTTCCTTGCACTTGCCTATGACAAATTAAATTAAAATTCCCTTTTTATTTAATTATTTATTTATTCTTTAATTTTATTTATTTTTCTATTTTAATTAAAACAAATTTTAATTAAAACTTCGTTCAAAAACTCATTTTTTAGCGCATTGACTAAAATACCAGTTTGCCAAAGTGCCAGCTCTAAAACACCACGATTTCGCTTGCCAAACCCCTCCAGTTCTCGTTCGCTCCACAAATGACAAAGTACTGCCTGGTACTTTCCCATTTTTCCAAATGCCCAAAGTACCAAAGTGCCAACCCCCTTGCGCCCGTGTTTTCCTTCCAGAAACAGACGCCACACCCATGTATTTCAGTTTGCCAAAGTACCACCTAGTACTTACCCAAGTGCCAAAGTACCACACTCCAGTCACCGTGCCCATCACCTCAAAACCCATGCCACACAAACGTTTTCCAAAGTACCACCTGGTACTTTCCAAGTACCAAGTACCAAAGTGCCAATCCCCTCTGATCACCACAAAACCATGATGCCAATTTCTGACGTGCACAACCGCCTCGGCCACCATCGACCGCCTCCGATCATCCAGACACCTCGCCTTTCTCCTCCTGATTGCGTTGCCACCTTCGGATCCAACTAGCACCGCCTCTACAGTGATCTCACCGTAGAGCTCCTCCACGTCGAACTGGGTTCCATCGGAGAAAGCTCGCACCGCCACGTCCATCGACCATTTGAGTTACTCCAACTCTGTCCACACCACCGTGACCTCCCCACTCTTCATTTCCCCCTGGACCGCACCTCCAGTTCATCACCGTCGTTGCGCAGTTCCATCGAGAACGATGGACATAAAAACATGAACCCTAATCCTATTTTCACATCGTTTTCAAAATCTACATTATAGAAAAATCATTTTATATTTTTCCTCAAATCCAGGACCTCTCACGCTCCACTCTGCCTCACGCCATGTCAGTTCATCCATTGGATAGCCGAAATTTGATCAAAACCCATTTTCTGATCATCCCACTATTTCTCGATCAATACAGTGTTAAAAATCATGAAACCGCCACTAAAAACCATTATTTTGTGTCATGTTTCCATTTATATAATCAAATCATGTTTTCGTATGGTTTGAAATTTCATGTTTACAGACGGTTACAGAGAACATGTATGTTTTTCTGTTTTCTTGCATATGTTATAATTTAAATGTCTCTCCCTTGTTTATATCCACTAATGTATGAAAAGTATACATTACATCCTACCATTTCATCAACCTAGTGTGAGAAATTTGGTTTGATTTACTTCTAGGGATAAGTATGCAAATGTTCTGTGTTTTACAGAACACAGTAACAGGTTGATTTCAAATGTTTTAAACTATCAACCACTTATGCAAATATATTTGTACTTGTGTATATGAATATAACAGTCGTAAGCAAGGGTTTTTAGCATCAATCGTGTGTTATTTGTCGGCAAGATGAAGGTGTTAACATCACATGAACTTGTAGCTAAATTAAAATATATATAAAATTGCTTACTGTAAAGTATTTAAACAATGAATTTAAACAAGGTTTACTCACCTTAAAGCTTTCCAATTTCCAAAGAATAAGAACTTCAGTTTTTGCTTTTAACTTAGTGCTTGTTTATGTGAGGGAAAAATGTGAGTTCTTGTGTGTATTTATAGCCAAAAACTTCACATTAAAAATTTATTTTCCTTATATTTTCCATAGTAAATGTTAATTAGAATTACCCTTTGCTAGTTCCTACGCCATGTTTTCATGGAAAAGATCTCATGCAAGAATTATTTGCTTATCCTAGATATTTGCCCAATGAGCTTGTCCGATGTTCATGCTTCTAGAAGCACACATCGCCCTCCATACTTTCATTAAATGACCTACACCTACTCTCTTCTTTTAGCCAATATAAAATAGCTTCCTTAACCTTTAAGTGTTTGGATATTTTTCTAAGAAGGATTAATTTATTTTGCTACCTATAGTACTGTGTCTTAGGTAATGGTTTTACCTATTTTAGTGACACAATTTAACTCACATCCCATTATTGAATTTGTCTCCATATGACTTCAATTTTGTCTTGTCTTCACACATATGTTCATGGATATTTCCCTTTGGTCAATTTGAGTCAAACAAAGATGTGCATACCATTTTATGTGTTCATGTACACATACATGGCAACATTGTTTTTCCTTGTCATGTACCTTGTTTGTCTTTGTTTTATTTCAAAGTCCTTTGTATTTTTAAAATGACCAATAGCCCTTTTTATATGAATTACATGTTATCTATATATATATATATATATATATATATGTATTTAAGTATACACCTATATGTACATATACTTCTAATATGTTTCAAGTGATGGTTTTAATGTTACGTATTTTGTATTATGTTAATCAAGTTTAATCATAACTTTAATTTGTACATTATTTGTTTATTTATCCATACATTCATATGTTTTCACATATGTTTTATATTAATTTAGTTTGTTAAATAGCTTATTTCATTTTAATCTTCTCATTAAAATGATTATCAAAAGTTAGAAAAAGTCGGGACATTACAAATGATACACATATTTAAATGGAATTTTCAATATTCAAATAAAATGCATAAAATATTCATACCAGTTGTAAATGTCGAATAAAGAATCTTTTTTATCAAAATCAACAGCTTAAACTTAGTTCCGTTCAATAATGCAGTTGTCCAATCTATTGAAACATTTATGCAGCCTATTGTCAAATTCTATTATTAACACTACAACAAAATGACCCTATTACAACAGTGGAAAACAGTTGTAAAAGACCTTTTACAACGGTGGGGCAACCGTCGTCTATTAAGAAGTTGTATTAGACTAAAATATTTTACAACTGTTTTGCACTGTTGCAACACCGTTGTAAAATGTATATTTTGCAACTGTTTTCCACGGTTGTAATAAAAGCTATTACAACTTTTTTGCACAGTTGTAGTAAAATCTATTACAACTGTTATGCACCGTTGTGACTGTTGAATATCACAATATGATTTTTGTTTGATTATACATTACATCTCATATAGAAATAAATATTTATATTGAATAAAATGTTATTGCATAGAATTTGATACTCAAATGATTATTTTATTCAATTAAATATTTTATTTCAATATTAGAAATAGTACAACTTTCTGACCTCATTATTATATAACTCACTACTACATAATACATTCGATCACATATACATTCCTCACCATAGACTGATTACTCAGTACACACAATTACATATACACTTCCATATAAATAGACATACACACTTTCATATAAATATACATACACACTGCGCACACACCGAGTTTTTATATGCTTCAACGTCCTGTCTAGTCGCCTGTATACCAATCGCAAAATTTCTCACAGTAAACTAAAACAAAAATATATTTAGTTCAAATAAGGATGAAAAATCTAACTGTGTATTATGTGATACATTAATGCCAATATTCCATACTAAGCATAAACCAACAAAATTGAAAAAAAAACATGATATCAACGGTCACCTGGCTAGCTTTTTGCCAAAGAAAAATCGCCACTGACCCCTGGTCCAGTTTTCGACATAAGAACGAAATCAGTTTGCTTTCTTAACTATCTTCTTTGATTTCTGAAATGATAACGTTTGCCTTCCTAAATATACATGCCAAGTATATGTTAGAAGAGTGTATTTTAAACGTATCAAACATTTAAGAAAAAGACAAAATCAAGGATAAGAGAAAATGATACTCTCGAACACTTTCAAACCTGGGAAAATATACATGCCAAGTATATGTCCTAACATTGCTTGGAATGTAGGATGCACAAGCTGTAAAAGTTATGAAAGCAAACAAGAAATCAATCTTCTTAATCATGGGCAATGAATAACTGAATGCATGTTGTTCGAAGAGTTACTTGCAATGCTCTTGTTTCTAACTACTGTTTTTTTGCAGTCCTAACAGTTTCATCAAAGTACGCAACTTCAGCATCATACCTGTAAGAAAATCAATATTATTCTGTCTAGTTCATTTTTCATAAACATCATTATGACTATAAAAATGAAATGTGTTTGAACGTTAAGAGTTATAACTTAAAAATTTACCAATTCATATGAAATTTCAAGCATACTTTTTGGATGTTTATGAAATGTTGTATTATAGCACAAAGTCTGTATAATATGTAATTGCTTTTTTTTTAGCCAAAATTTTTCATTCTCTTGAATGCACCTAGTAAAATGCTCATGGTAAATGATTAACAAGATACAAGAAAGCATACCTCGTAAATTAATGTTTGTGAATATCCATTTAAAAATTCAAGGCTGCAAAATATAATTTTCATCCGAAAAATCCAAAACTAGTTCTTTCATGATTGATAAAACCTTTCTAGCAAATTTTTCATCCTTTAGTGACCAACTGCAGCAAAAATATTCAAAGCCATTTGCAAAAATATTCAAAGCCATTTGCAAAATCTACCACCAAGGGGAAAAAAATTGAATGTTATACTTACATACTCTATGATCTCCACTTTTGACTGAGCACTTTGTTTTTCCTAGCAAAGATTTCTTATTGTTGCTATTAATTAATTATCAACACAGAAAAATTGAATGATAAAAGGATTATAAAGAACAAAAGCGTATATATTAGTGATCATTAACAAATACAGTGGCATACATCCTTCATTCCTTGTTAGATCAACAATTATTTTCTTGCAATTGCTGTAAGTAAAAAATAAAATAAAGAATATCAATTGGTTGAGATCGAGAATATTTGTGTAACTGTACCGTTACTAGAGCATGTTAATTTAAATACACGAAACTCATCACTCTGTTGCAAAAGATTCAGTTGATATGTAAGTATGTAACCTGTCTTCCAATACTTGTAACATAATAGTTGCTAACATAGATCAAACGCAGAGCAGTTGAATGTAGGAAGACATGATCATATGCTGCAAATTTTAAGGACTCATATGTACAAGTACTATATCATGCAAATTGAGGATTAATATCAATAAAGCATTAGTCATTACCCAAAATCGATACGCTATTGAAAAACTACTTAAGTTTTTAAATCCTATCCAAATAACTTATTTTCCCAATTAAAGTACAGCGTGGATAGCTGTTATGATTGTATACATCATCATACAATATAAAGAAGCCAACCAAAATATTAGGTTTCCATGTTCTGCTCATAACCGAGGCAGTAATAGTTTTACAATGAACAAATAACCAGTGCCTCCAAATATTTCATTTTTAGCCTCAGTATTACGTAGATTATGCAAAACAGAATTTGAGAAATGATACATGTCAATAGTATATATGATAAAAAATATAGTGTGAATTGGATATCAGAGCTGTAGGATTGCAAACTGCAACCTTTACCTGCAAATTTGTCAAGCCACATCAAAGCCTTAAAAAAAGTGAGCAAACCCAACAATCATCCTCTTCTAGCACCATTTCTCCACTGTCAACACACCAGCATTGTAAACATACCAACTACCCTGTCAACCTGTCACAAAATCAAACTCCAACAGCCCTGCCCGAACAGCCACCATCAATAAACCTTCCTCTTCGGCAAACCCATCAACACAATAAAACACACAACCTTCATCAACTCGAACTCCTTGCTCCTACTGCAATCCACTAACACCCTGCAACTCATTCCGTCATATGACTTGCCTCACCACAAAATCAACATCGAGAAATCCATCAATCATCTCAACCAAACAGTTTCAACCCACTGCACCAGATATTCGCAAATTATCGAAACCCGAATCGAGCAATGGAATTTTACTTCAGCATCCAAACCCACAAAACCCATCTTCCACTTCGACCTTGGCGAAGCCTTTCATGCTGCTTCCAATTTACGAAAAAATGGCAAGTTCATCGATTTGGATCTGGTGCCAGTTCGAGTAGAAGAGGTGATGTGAAATCGGCTTGAAAAGGAGATGCAGATTTGACCTAGATCTGACGGGAACAGTCGAATTACTAAAAGTCGGTGAAGAGGAGCGATACGCAGTTGAGAAGGTTAATAGATAAATCAGATTTGAGGAATACGGATTTGGCAAGAAGAAAAAGCAGGTGATATTTGGTTGGAAGCGGTGGAGGTGATGTAATGGAATTTTCGTATGGCAGTGGAGTGGGGGCCTGAAAAGTCGAAGATGGGTTTTGTGGGTTCGAGCAGAAGAGATGACGTTAATGGAATCGATATAAAATTACTGTTCAAAAGGTAATTTGAATTTTGCGGTGGAGCCAGAATTTTCGTATAGCGGGAAAGTTGCCAGAATTGGTCAAATTGTTTTGAATTTCATTTAATATGTAAAGTTAAATAAGTATTCGTTTTGAAGATATTAAAAGACGGAAAAAATTTGATATTGGGGGGGGGGGGGGGGAGTGGACAACAGATTCCATCATTTAACTATATTTTTGGAAGTTATTATAATGATAAGTTATATTTTATATAGTAACTATTTATTAGTGTTTTGAAAATATATTAAAATGTTGTATAAATTTGTTGAAATTTTTATAAAACTGTTAAGTATTACTTGTTATTTATTTAATTATGGTTATTACTTCTTAATGGTTAATTATTAATTCCAAATTATTAGCGATTAATAAATGATAGTCAAAATTTTAATATTAATTAAAAATTAATTAATATTTATAAATCATCATTACTAATCGTTTCATAATTCAAAATAATTTTTCATAACTTATAGTCATTAATTGTTCAATTATTAATTACTAATTGATTATTAATAGTAATTATTAGTTATTAATTATAAATAATCAATATAAATGTATTAATTATTAATTATTAATTGTTAATTAATTATATTAAAATATAGTCATATATTACAACAGTCAAAAAATAAAAGTTGCGATAGGCTTTTATTACAACTGTCAAAATAACACAGTTGTTAAAAATAAGTTTATTGCAACTTTTCTGGAAAAAAAGTTTTAAAAAATATTTATTACAACGGTGCTTTTACCACCGTTGTAAAATTAAAGTTGTAATATGGTGTTTTTGTTGTAGTGTAAAAGTCCAGCGAATATATAGATCGAACAGGCAAAATAATTGGGTAAACTAATTTTGGCCATCGTTTACTAATTATGTTTGGTTACTATTTGATCAATTGACCAAATTATTCGTATGAAGATAACAAACCGTATTTATGAACAAGTCATGTATATGGATTGCATCATAAAAATAATGACATATATAGCATATAACACAGAAAAAGATTAATACTATTTATGAACAAGTAACAAAGTTAGAGTCAAAGGAGATTAAACTTACCCCAATTTGCTCAGAAGCATCATCGACCCAGCTCCTTTGCTCATCCTTTCTCTTATGAACTAATTCATATGCTTTAATTGGATCGGGTTCATGGCTATGCGTTTTTTCTTATTTCAATAAAAAATGCATCGATTAGTAAAAATCATGCATGATGAACTAGAAGTTTAATTTAGATGAAACTAAGATTTATGCTGATAAATAAGACTCATATAAGAAAATTGTATATTGGGTGTGTGGTAGTAATAATAAAACTTATTATTCAACAAATAGAGATCAAAAACCAAGGATTTGCTGAACAGGTTGGTGTTAAACTTACTACAAAAAATAGAAATTATCTCTTCAGAAATAGTAATGTGTGTTTTATCTTTCTAATAAAAGAAGTTAAAAGTTCATAATAATTATTTGCAGTTTGTTAAGTAAACGACTAAAATTATCACAATAAGATAAATCTACAATAAAAGAAGAAGAATAAACCCATTGCTCATACGAAAATTATATGATTCTCACCTTGGAATGATATAGAGAATGTAGAAAACAAGACTACTTACATATCTACAATAGTGTCGCACAAAGCTCATTGATCCACCTGTATGAATCATTTTTAGTTTCTTACGATTCTCAGTGTTTCTTTCAACCCTTACCTGATGTTCATTATAAATATTGATCATAGCAATTGTATATCTATATGTTGCAAATGAATTATAAAAAAAGGATGTCTCTTACTTTATTTTTGGAGTCATTATCTGAATAATTTGTTGAGGAGCCTCCATATGTCTTAATAAGCAAGTTGAATTAAAGAATCGGTGGATATGGAATACAGGATTCCAAATTTAGAAAATCCAACTTGCTGTTAATTATAATTCTAATCTTTTGTATTTTGAATTTTACTTCCGTATGACACTATTTATGTGCAAGCAAATGAAATTATCAAGGAGATTCAAGTGGCTTAGGAAAATATATAATTCATTTCCATCAACACAAGAAATGTTCATGCAAATCAGAAAAGGTAAACAATTTCATATCACGTTATATCTATTTAGACAACTACCTACTTATATATTCAATGGGGTTTGAACTAAACTAAATTTGTAAAAAAAAAAACTACACCCATTCGTACATTGTCATTTACACTAATTTGCTTTCAGTGTACAATACACAATTCATATTTACATATAATAACAAGCCACCTCAAGCATCATTTTCTTTGGAGTTATGTTATTTATATATCCATTGATCTGACTATTATATTGGAATAAAATACGAAATACACATAATTCACTACTATGTCGACATTGATTTCAACTAGAATGCAAAGACAAAAATCAAGGCAATAACTATCAACTTAACACCCATTTTTAGCTCTATCAAATTTATCAAACTTAAAACATAATTGTTGCAGTAACAGTAGCAAGGAATAGCCACCCAACACAAGTCATTAAAATCTATACTACATGCAGTAATTAATTTTTTTTGTGGTGCTAATGGCACCCTAATATCCTCTTCTTAATACCACAATTAAAAATAATAACTTACTAAATTTTGTATGCTTCCTAATACCACTTTACCTCTCTATTCTAATCTCTCACTGAACCAGTATTTGCCGAACTAATCACGTAATCAGCCCTAATCTGAAAACCCTAATTAATAACAATTATTGTCTACTTCATCTTTTCTGCGGAAAAATTTAAATTTTTACCGTTTGAAGCCCTAAACTTACTTGATTGAGTTGACTGAGGTTGAGACAATGACGTATCTGCAGCTTTCTTCTTTCTCGGCATTACTGCGGATTCGAACAATTTATTGTTGATCGATCAATTGAAGAACTACGGTTTTAGAATGGAATGAAAGAGGAAAGAATAAGAGACGAGAGGAAAATAAGGTAACGGTGGTGTGGTAGCCCCTATTTTTAGGTGGCGTATTAAGAAGAATATAATGATAATTCTTGTAGTATTTTTTAGTAGCAGTAATAGGAAAAGTAAATTGAGGTGCCCTTAGCACCACACTTTTTTAACTATATGCAGTAATTAATTTTTTAATTTAATTCATTAGTCTCGTAATAATCAAACATCAAGTTTACACGTTGTCAAATCAAAGAAAAAAACATTGATGAAATCAAAAACAAAATAAAAGAGAAAGATACATACAAAAAATTCCTTTAGTGGTGATAAAATGGACAACGACTAGGTCAAGATGCACGAATTCCTTGGCAACATAGCGCGACACTAGCTGGAACGACGACAACCTGATTTCCAGTTCATCCATGAGTTCAAAATTAAGTTAATCTGAGAACGAAAATAATAGATCTCAGAAGAATAATCGATCAAGGAAGACATACATGCAATGTATTTGAGAGAAATAATCAATTCATGAATATTTCTGTATAAGAGTTAGTAGATAATGGAAAACGACATTGGCAAATTCTATAGCAACCCACAAATTTAGTTAGTAGTCCCCCAAATCATGAAATAATCGGTAAACCCACGAATTTAGTTAGTAGCCCTTTTTTAAAAAAAACCCAAAAATACCCTTCCACATAGGGGGACTACGTGTTTTTTCACTGTACCTCGTAGTTGTCATACGTTGTTAGTCAAAGTACCACGTAGATGATCTCTGTGATTCATTCATGGACCACGTAGACTTACTACGAGGTACACCGAAAAAACACGTAGTGCGAATACGAAATGTTCAAAAAACTGAAAAAAAAAATAATAATAGAAAAATGACATTTTGATCATCATATATTTTTGATAAAATGGGGGTTACTAAATAAATTTGTGGGTTGAAATAGAATTTGGCATCGAACATTTATTATTGTTGAAGAAGGGAACATGAATAATTATTGGAAAACTCTTACATTTTTACTCCGAAGATTCCACCATTAGAAAAAAGGAAACGAGGTATATTTTGGAAGAAATAAAAGTGGAGGGAATTGAAATTTCTGGCGCTTTCTTTTGATAAAATCTGAGGTGGAATTGAATCAGTTATTACCATGAATAAATTTGCCTTAATTATCGTTAGTAGAGGCGTTTAGCCTCTGATTAATTATTTCTTTTTCTTTTTGCCTCGGATGTAACGCCTCTAATACTAGCAAAAGTTTATGATCATGCATCACATATGTGATTTATTAAATGCATCCACAATTTCATTGATAATTAAGCATTCATTCTTACCTAAGAGGATAACAGAACATTTGAGATGCAGTTTTGCTGTATCTGGTTCTTGTGTTCTTAGTAATTTTGACTTGAAATAATTACAAAATTATCTATATTTGATGACATTTTTTACCGATTTAGATTATAGAATGATGCACATTCAAGAATATAATTGAACCTGATCATCGGATAAACTTGGATAAGTTAAATTTATTATAAATTTCATCTTTCTTATACTCGGTTTCATCTAAAGCTAAATTGTAACACAGTCGTAGAAAGAAGAAAAAATATATATACTTACTAAAATTATGATGAATACACATAAGCAGCGAAATTATTGTAATTATAATTATTTGTAATAAAGTTTAGTTATCCAACATTTCATCTATCCTTATTCATGAACCCACAATTCTTTCTTCATGCCAAATTTTCTTTCTCTCTGGATTTAATGCATGCACCATATTTTAATGAACAATACGTATTTAAATATTGCCAAGCAAACATTACATATAAATAACCCGCCAACTTTGATGATCTGTGATCACAGAAGTTTTAATTAAAAATTTAAAACGCATATAATACAAGATTTAATGCATGCACCATATTTTACAAAATTCATACCTGCCATGGATTGTCCAGTTCACTTACCTGGCTACCTTTAATAAATTCCTTTCTGTTTTCTATATAACCATACTACACTATACATTGCAAAACGTGAACAACAAAAAATGAAATCCTCCAGCACTCTCACAGCACTTCTGATACTATTGTCATACACGAGTTCCATTTTCTGTGGTACAACAAACCCCAAGTTATCAACATACATAGTTCATGTTGAGCGAGACGACGATAACATTTACTCAGAAGATGATCTGGAGAGATGGCACAGATCATTTTTGCCAACATCATACTCAGACTCTGAAGACACGGACCGATTACTCTACTCCTACAGCGAAGCTTTTCCAGGCTTTGCTGCTGTATTAACTGAAGATGAACTCGAAGAAATGTCCAGAAAAGAAGGTTTTATCCGTGCCTATCCAGAGAGAACAATACCTCTTCTTACCACACACAGTCCTAGTTTTCTAGGCCTCGAAAGACAATCAGGTCTATGGAAGAGCTCAAACCTCGGCAAAGGTGTAATCGTAGGAGTACTAGACACAGGCATTTTACCTGGGCATCCCTCATTCAATGATGATGGCGTGCCACCTGCTCCTAAAAGATGGAAAGGTCGTTGCGAGTTCAAATCTGGCTGCAACAACAAGATCATCGGAGCACGAAGCTATGGCGATGCCAAAAGTCAAGGCCCCATTGATGCAGATGGTCATGGCTCACACACGGCAAGCACCATTGGAGGGAACTTCGTCTCTAGCATTAACCCTTTCGGTTTAGCAAACGGCACGATGGTCGGCATGGCCCCTCATGCCCATTTGGCTATATATCAAGTGTGTGCTCCCTTGGGCTGCCTTGAATCAGACATAGTTGCTGCTTTCGATGACGCTATCAAAGACGGAGTAGATATAATGTCCCTCTCTCTAGGGGGTTCGAGCATGCCGTACAATACGGACGCCCTTGCCATAGGTGCCTATAGGGCAAACCAAAAGGGAATCACTATCGTATGTGCAGGTGGAAACACTGGACCTGCAGCTAGCACAATTTCGAACGAAGCACCCTGGATTTTAACGGTTGCTGCAAGCACTGTGGATAGAAGTTTCAGAACCAACATAAAACTTGATAATGGAGATGTAGTCTTTGGAGAGTCCCTTATCCAGCCTTCCAAATTCAGCCCTAGGCCTCTTCCAATATTGTACAAAGATTCATGCTCGACTTTTGAGGGTGTGAAGGGGAAGGTCGTGGTTTGCCCTAAGGAAATTCTAAAGAAACCATCATTGATAGTAGCAGCTAAGAAAGCTGGTGCTGCGGGGATGATAGTGGTTCATGAAGAAAAGGACGGACACACCATCGTTCCTCGAGAAGAACTGATATTGCCTGGCGCTTTTGTAACGTACAAAGATGGAATGAAAATCAAGGGTGCTTCCACGGTTTCTTTTAACTTCAATGGTACGGTGCTTGGTGTATCTCCTGCACCAGTGGTTGCTTCCTTCTCATCCCGAGGCCCGAGCATCCAGTCTCCTGGAATTCTGAAACCTGATATCAGTGCACCTGGAGTTAACATTATAGCTGCATGGAACACTAAGGCTGACAAAACTTCACAAGTTCCTTTAAAGGTTGTGTCTGGCACGTCTATGGCGGCTCCGCATGTCAGCGGTGTTGCTGCTTTAATCAAGAGTGTGCATCCAGATTGGTCTCCCGCTGCCATCAAATCTGCTTTGATCACCTCCTCCGATTTTGTTGGTAGGGATGGAAAACGAATCAAGGATGAGAAATTCAATGATGCAAGCTTTTATGCTTCTGGCGCTGGTCATATGAATCCGACTAAGGCAGTAAGTCAGGGGCTTGTTTATGAAACTGAAGAGAAGGAATATGTTGCATATCTATGTCAATCCGTTGGAGCTTCCGGAGTTTCGGCAATTGTTGGGAAGAAAATTAGTTGCTCGGATGTGGCCAGCATCAAGGATTCCGAATTGAATTATCCGACTATTACTGTTGGTTTAAAGTCTGGTGTTACCACGGTAAAAAGAACGGTTACTAATGTTGGCGATGCTAATGCTAAGTATAAGGTTAAGGTTGATGTGCCCGAAGGTGTTAGGGTGACTGTGAAACCTGATACTTTGCAGTTTTCGAAGAAGAATGATAAGAAGACGTTCACTGTTTCGGTATCTGCTTCAGGTGCTGCAGAAGGGAATTTGATGTGGATTTCAGGCGAAACTGTTGTGAGGAGTGCATTGGTGGTTACCAATTAATATGCATGGCTATTTTTCTGGCTTTCTAAAATTCTTAGGCCTGTTCATGTTTGATGTATCAAGAGCTATCTTTACTGTCATGTTGTTTTATCATTCCTATTTTCATAAACTAAATTTGCTTTATTTTTCTTATGGGTGGATTATGGTGCGTTATATTTATTGATAATTTAGTTCTATGAGATTTCTTTAACCTTTATAAAATCAACCATGACTGTTTGAGTTGAAATGGAAAACTCTTCATTTTCGTGTAATACAAGTAAAACTCATCACTTAAAAATTGAAATAGTGTGAAAAGAATACTCTTCACTCGCCATTCGTTTTAAAAATTGAAATTGTGAAGAGAATTCTCTATTTTATTAACTATACATGATAACAAATACACTTGCTTTATTAGAAGAAATTGGTAAATAAATTTATGAAAAGTACAGACTCAAGCACCGGTAAATTAGTTTCGTTCAAGCACTGAACTCTGTTTCATACATCGTTACATATATCTGCACTCAGATCAGATTCATTTATTTTTCCACAATAAAGCTTCAAATCTTATTCATACAAATATAAAGAGATAGTGAGCTGACAGAAAAAGTGTCAAACATTGAAAAGCATGTGAAGTAAGCATTGAGTTGCTAATTTATTATCTGGCATCCGATCGTCTTTATTTTGCGTACTCCACTTCAGCGTAGTTACGCAAGGAAGAATATAATGTAATTTCACCTTAGCCTCTAAAATTACATCCTCCAGAATAGAATGAAAATTTGAAATGAGCATTGCAGGGCTGTGTGATGGCTAAACCCACCGTATGCAACAACCTAGCGCTAATACTATCAGGCATTACAATAGGATGAGCTTTTGCAGGTGGAGCGGTTTTAAAGGTGGGACAATGGATTAACAATCGGATTAAGCATAGGGGAGAACATTCCCTTGTACGCAAAATCAGGAAGTTATAAGATTAGGCAAACCTAATTACAGAGAACATACCAGCAAGGAGGAGAAACAATCGGATAAAGGTTAGGCAGTCTATGGTAATGTTGTACTGATTCACACGAATTGCATCCAAATCAACAATGTATCAAGCATACATACATGGGGTTGGTGGGGGCGAAATCAGCCGCTGAGGAGGCATTATACAACAGGCGGGTGATAGTGGAAGAACAGGAAAAGAAATCGACGAAGCGGACTATAGGTCAGAAATAGGAAGGAAAAAAAGGTTAGGCAATGTGGGAAGAGAAAAAACAGCGAGGCAAAGTTAGAAGAGGAGGAAGGCCATAAATGAATACCCTAAAAATCCAATATCCAATATCCGTCCAAGTCTATATCCGAAAATATGAAAAATATCCGTTATCCGGTATTATCCGAAAAGCGGATACAGATATGCGATATCCCAAAAACTTTTCGGATACAGATATGGTTTTGGTGGTATCCGTATCCAAAAAATATTCGTTCAACTAATTGATGTAGAATATATAACTCAAAACGAAAAAAATTAAAATTAATAATTATTTTGTAACTGTTGAATGTTACTATGATATAAATTTTTGTTCATTTTTAGTGAAAAATGATAGTTTTAGTGTTTAATTTTGTAATATTTTTGGATATGCTTATGGATATTAGTATAAAACAATGTTTTATCATCACATTTCTTTTTTCCTAGTTTTTTATAAACATTAGTATAATAACTATTTTATGTTGATTCAAACTTTTTTATTTATACTCTTAAATTTATTAATTACTAGCAAAACAGATAAATATCTGATATTCATCTATATTCGAAAATTAAGCAGATACGAATATCCGATATTCGAAATTAAACGGATACAGATATCTGATATCCAAAAATAATTTCGGATATGGATACAGATATGGCATTATCCGTATCTGAAAACATCCGTTGACAGCCCTAGCCAGAAATATGAAAGCTTTACTTAGTCCAACCTATGTTTTGTTATTTTTAAATGCAAAGATCCGGGATTGCCACGTCAACATCGTTTAGAGTGAGTGACCCATGCTTCGCACACGGACAGTATAACATTTGTTGCTATCATTGCTATTTTATTAGAAATAGTGTCATGGGCACGTGATGGTGATCTGTGGATAGCTGGTGTTGTGCACAGAGAGTAACATTGGGACGACTTCAAATATCGTTCTGCTTTGGGGACAGTACTATCATTTATTACATTCAATTGTCATATAAATAGTGGTGTAAAAATGTTAAGCATTCTTGTAATTTTGAAGGTAGCGCATGTGTATGGTGGAGGTGTTAATGAGCCATTCAGGGTCCTATGAGGGTCAACCAAAATTTGACTCAACTCACTAACGACTCATTTATTTTGATCCATTCAACATAAGGTTCTATCTAATCCAGCTCACCTACTAAGTGGGTTACCCATTTGACCCATCTAAATGCAGTCTGCTATTTTTTATATACAATTATGAGAATTAGTCTGTTATTCTTTAAGTATAAACGTTAATCACGTTGGAGGGTTATACCATTCATTCATAGGACGAAATATCTAAGTATTCCATACTGTCTGTGATTTTGGTAGGAATCTATCGGTCGAAGTCTCATTCGATTCTGAGGCAGTATGAAGAAACTACAGCAGTTTTACAAAAAAAATAGCGACTCTGTATGTAGGCAGTGTTGAAACAAACATGAGAATATAGTTTGTTATTTTCTAAGTACAAATGGGAGTCCCCTTGGAGAACTACAATGTACGGTCATAGGGCAAAACGTCCGAGTGTTTCACAGTGTCAGTAATTTAGGTGGAAATCTATCGGTCGAAGTCTCATCCGGTTACGAGGCAGTATGAAGAAATTACTGCATTTTTTACAAAAAAATAGCAACTCTATATGTAGGCAGAGTTCAAATATAGGAATATAGCCTGTTATTTCTAAGTACAAACGGTAGTCCCCTTAGAGAACTACAGTGTTCGTTCATAGGGCAAAACGTCCAAGTGTTTCGCACTGTCCATAATTTAGGTAGGAATTTATTGGTCGAAGTTTCATCCGGTTCTGAGGCAATATGTAGACGTTACTGTAGTTTTTACAAAAAAAATTAGCGACTTTTTATGTAGGCGGAGTTCAAATATGGGAATTTAGCATGTTATTTTCTAAGTATAACTTGTAGTCCCCTTGGAGAACTAAAGTGTTCGATCATAGAGCAAACATCCAAGTGTTTCACACCGTTCATAATTTAGGCGGTAATTATCGGTCGAAGTCTCATCCAGTTCCGAGGTAGTATGAAGAAATTACCGTAGTATTTACAAAAAATAGCCATTCTGTATGTAGGCAGAGTTCAAATACGAGAATTTAGCCTATTATTTTCTAAGTACAACTAGTAGTTCCCTTGGAGAACTACAGTATTCGATCATAGGGAAAAATGTCCGAGTGTTTCACACTGTCCGTAATTTAGGTGGGAATCTACTGGTCGAAGTCTCATCCGGTTTCGAGGCAGTATGAAGAAATTATTGCAGTTTTACAAAAAAATGGCGACTTCGTATGTAGGTGGAGTTAAATGGGTAAGTAGGTTACCCATTTGTAACCCTTTTAAAAATGGCTCAACCCTTTTATGACTCATTTAATAAAAAATTATAAATAGGTTGGCCCAAAAGGGTTGTAATTAGGGTAAAATGGATATGGTCTTATTTTGATAGGTCTATTGTGGTATGCATGGTCTTTAGCATGGTAGAAAATCAATATCCTGCATAAGAATGAAAAAAAATTGTACCCACGTTTACTTGTGGATAAAATCCGTCATAGGTATGAAACGGATAGCTAAATGGGTACCCATGGGTAAAATAAATGGGGTTTTTAATATCCATTAATTAATGGGGCGGTTACATATAGTAAGATATCTGTGTCAATGGGTACTCGTGCCCGTATTGAGTGTGATTTATTGTCAATGCATAAATCATTGTTGTTGGCTTTTGAGTATTTGTGCGCATGTTTTTATTGAACAATTCAACTCATCCTGCCGGGGCCGACCCTAGCCTAACTAAGGGCCAAGGCAAAAATGAGACCTAAAAAAGCAAAGTCTAAAATTGGCAGCAAGAAAATGGCCCCTACAGGATTTGAACCCGGTTGGATACAAAGAAAGTATAGCGCTTATACCATTGACCCATGCTAACGTTTATTCTATATTCTACA
The DNA here is from genome assembly GCA_030737875.1 of Allium sativum. NCBI lineage: Eukaryota > Viridiplantae > Streptophyta > Magnoliopsida > Asparagales > Amaryllidaceae > Allium > Allium sativum. The sequence goes on along the minus strand of CM060922.1, from coordinate 192,078,591 downwards.
GGTATCTTTATGTATAAAATTGAAAAATAATGAGGCCCTAAAAAATTGGAAGCCTCAAGGTCACTACCTTGGTGTCCCTGGGCCAAGGCCGGGCCTGCGTCCTGTAAAAGTTCTTTCTTCACTCCTTCACTCCGATTTATATCAAAACATTGCCAAATCCAAACAACGCATTGCCAAACTTCACGCCTGGTCTAATTTTTTTATTGGATGTACTTTAAACAATTTCAAAAGACGGTTAAAAAATGTTGAATGTTATACTTACATACTCCATGTTGAATGATAAGAAATAAGAAAATATAGGGAAACATGAGATAAGTAAATAACGTATATTAACAAAATATTTTTCCATTGTTAATAACGTATATTTTCCAAATTTAGAAAATAAGAAATATTGAATATAGGGAAACATGAGATAAGTAATTTAATGAAATAAAGAGATAAATGTTGAATGATGTTTGATCGATATAAATTTCCATTTGGAAATAATATCATTGTTTGCACACTTGTTTTTATTCGATAGTTAAATCACAGACTATCGAAGTTTTGACCATTTTGATGTTGTTAATATGGAGAGACCGGTTGGATTATTATCCAAAGAACCACTATGTATTGGCATAAGCATTGCGAATCATGTATGCCAAAGGAAATTGAAGATGGAGTTATGCAAGGACTATCATGTTTACAGAATAGTGCCTTTGGTTCATCCTGTTCCTGGATGACTTGTATGGATGGATGTCTGACAGAGTATTTCCAAACGATCACGTATATTGATTTCTCCAACCGTACCAAGAGTGGAAGCGGAGAAGGAAACTTCTTTTAGCTAACACATAATGTATCATTGATGACGTCAATCGGTGATTTGATGGATTTGACGATGTGGCATTCAAAGTGAATCTGGTGTGATGACAAAGCATAGCTTCTAGCCTCACATCCGGTAAATGACAGAAATCGAGCAGACAGCATGGTTAAGTCGGTTGCACCGAAGTAGGGTGTATAATCACCTGATCTAGAGTTTAATTTACTTCTAAAAATCTATTGATGATGCTGTCCCATTCGGGAAACGGTTGCTGATCCCAACCATTGGTGATATACATTTGACACACTCAAGCAAAATGAGTGGTCGGTCATGTGTGGCCGGGTTGCAAGATGTTCTTGTTGAATCCAGTGTATTCCTCTCTAGTGGTACACTAGAAAAAGGTGGTTCCATACCTTGTCAGAGTTGGAAATCCATTACCCAATACGTGCTTGCGGTTTTGATTGTATACAGTATATGTAGAACGTGAGATGAAAGCGTTTTTGCTAGATGATTATTATACTGTGGTTAATAGAAATTATTATAATATCAAAAGGTTTTGATATAAAGATATTTTGGATTCTCATAAGGGAAAAATCCGTTCTGTTATACGGCGTGGTCTTATGAGATATCGATTACCTGCTTAAACTGTTTTACTCATACCAGTTCATGTTGCATGCTTGGGGCGTGTGTCATATGATAGGGGATTCAAGCTTTTCGTTAGGTGGCGAACGGTAGACTCTTACCCCTACATGTCCCGAAAATGAGGGTTGGTTGTGAAGTCGAAAGGCTGGCCGTAAAATGTGGTGCTGGGGTACTAGTGTAAGCCACAGTGGGCTATTACCTTGCTGCATTGGGGAGGAGAGGATGGTTGCAAAGCCTACTTGAATTTCCGAGACATTACAGTTGGTATCAGAGCTTAAGTTTAAGTATTACCTTGGCTCTGTGGCGTGACTCAGTAGAGATAGGGTTAGCAGTATCCTAGATTGAGTTGAGTGTATATATACGAGTGAACGTATTTGTTATTGATATATACAAAAATTGTTTTATATTGTGGAGATTCATTGGTTGAGTTGTTTATGGGTTCTGGTCGATCAGTTTGATCCACTGTATCGGTAGGAGTTTATAAACACTCAAATACGATGTGTCAACACGATATGTTTTGAAAAGAGGGTAAACTAAAATAATTTTACCCAAAGTATATTTGATACATATTGGATATATTGGTTGTTATTATAATCGAGGAAGATTATAAATTAAATGGTTATGTAAATAACCAATCAGAATTCATATAAGTGAAATACGTGAAATCAGACGAGTTAAATCTGAAATTTAAACCAAAAATTGAGTTAAAATTATGAAAAATTGGATAAGTGTTTGTAAATGGATTTGGATTAAAAATAAGAAATATTTAAGATCCTTGGAGATTTTAAATTGTTTTACAAGCAGTGTGAATTATATTTTGAAACGAATTTCAAAGTGGAAATGTTTAGAAATGGTTTTATAGTATTGAACTCACTTCGATCGCTGGAAAATAGATTCTGATGATGACAGCTGCATCATCAGTATTCATTTTCGAGTTGTAAGTGATGAATTACTACCAGAGATACTGTTTTGAATTTGTTTTGGGAAAGACAAGTTGTGTTGAATTTCAAAATGGGATTTATAATATAGAATTGAATATAAAACTTGAATAAAGAGAATTCAAATAGAATTGAATATAGAATTTGGATAAAGAGAATTCAAACAGAAATTGAATATAGAAATTCAAATAGGGTTTGAATATAGAACTTCAAATGGGGTTTGAATATAGAAATTCAAATGGAACTCAAATATAGAATTTGAATATAGAAAATATAAAGGAATTCAAATATAGGATTTGAATATCGAAAGTGAAATGGAATTTGAATATAGAAATTCAAATGGATATGAATATAGAATTCAAATGGAATTTAAACTATAGAATTTGAATAGAAATTGAATAGAATTAACTAAGTCGAAGAGGAATTAGTTAATCGAGTTTTGAATTTGAAGTTGAACATTGAAAGGTGAATTAGGTTTGTAAATGGATATTCGAAATCGAATATAGAACTTAAATTTGAAATTTGGATTCAAATTAGTTAATAAGCAAGTTAAAATATATTTGAACATATCATGTTCAAATATAAAAGTGAAATTGACTAAAGAGTTAATTAACAAATTAATTAACGAATTGAGTTAAAACGATCAAGTATAGTTAAAATAGATTGGGCAGGTATAAATATACATGATATAGGTATGGATAAGGTATGAAGGTATATAAATAGAATGCTTGACGAAAAGGTATGTATTTAATTCATATATGAGATTTTATGCGCCGTATCGGTAAGCCGCTTGGCTTTTTCTTTTTCTTTGGATTGGTAAGGGTCATGGGAGGCTATTTGAAATATCCTGATGCTCCCGGTACAAAGGAGGTTATGGCGAATTTTTTTGGGAATTTAAGGAGTTAGAATATTCGATAGTTAGAAATCAACGTATCGATATATATGTAGAAGTCGATAAGGAAACGAACTTAGAAATAGAATAGTAAAAATCAAAAAGGAAAACTAAGAATAAAATCTAGTAAGAATAGAAAGAGGAAGCGTATACGTGTTTAAAGGTGAATAAGTAGTTGTATGGTATTGATTATTCGAGTAAGTAGTCATTATCTATTTTGACGTTATAAATGTTATTCAGTCAAGGTCTGAGAGGTAGTTATACCCCAACTTGATTGATTCCATTATTAACAAATAAATAGTAAGATTCCAGGCTCGGAGATCAATGTTGGATAAGAGTTAGTTGAATATAGTATTTGGGTTGTCGTAACGATGTTTTACACAACATCCGTTTTAACCCAAATAAGTGTAAGCTTAGAAATATAATAAAGAATATTTTCTAAGTTTATAAATAAACGAGATCGGAAAAGAGATAAGTAGTTGGAATATTTTCCAATTATAAATAACATATATTTTCTAAAGTTTAGAAAATAAAGGAAGGCGATATTCGGAAATGTTTTCCCAATAACATAAAAGGCCAATATGTTTATTGAAAATATTTGGTTAACAAATATTGATAAAGAAATAGAGAAGTGATTTAACTAATGGAATATTAATTAAGGGCTCAGTGACATGTTCTAAAGGGAAATTTGATTTTTGAAAAGAGTAAACTATTTAAAAACTCCCAGGGAAAGACTGTTAAAGCCAGTAAAGTGGTAACTGGGATTGAATTATAATGATATCAAGACAAATTGGATTGTGAGATTCAAATTTGAAGTGTAATGTGATAATCAAGTTAAGAATTGGAAATCGAGAAGAAACTCAAGTTAAAATGATATTTGGCTTGGTAAAAAGGCGAATGGTTGTGTTGGAGATGAAAGTGATTTCAGAATTTGATTGGGATAACATTGGTATATGCTGAGTTGATAGCATATGGAAGTGATAGGGTTGATATGCCGACAAAAGGTAGAAGTTTATATTTCATACGGTACGAGATTTTTGATAAGCCAAATTGGCAAGCCGCTTGGCTGTTTGATTTTCTTTTGGGTTGGAGATGGCCCAGAGAGGCGAGTGGGAGTTTGAGTTATTGACCAGTACAAAGGAGGTGCTGGCGAATTTTTTTGAAGAGTTAAGGCATTAGAAAATCTTCAGGATTTTTGAAAATTTTAGTTGATAAGAATTAAATAAATTTTTAATTGAAATTAAATTGGTTCAGTTGAAACTGAAGTTAAGAAGTGAACAAATATGTTCTAACCAGTCGATAGGGTCGTCCTCTAGCTTTTAGCAATTTTGAGGACGAAATTATTTTAAGTGGGGAAGATTGTAATGACCCGCATTGGCAGAGGTATTATAATTTATTTAATTATATAAATGGTGGTTTAGTGAATAAAATGGTCGTAGAATTAAATAATGATGAATATTTAATTAAAATAATAAATTAAATAATATATTTAATTCTGAAATAATCAGAATTGGCTGAAATGACGATATGGTGTGAACTGGATCATCTGTGATATTTAATTCAGTTTAGAATTGAATTAGAATAACGAATATATTATATAAATGACAGTTTTAACATAGAATTATATTATAATTAAAATAGAGCTTGAAATGGCGCTGCAGTTCGTAAATTGGCGATTCGAACTTCAATTGAATGTACAGGATTCGTTTTAAGCCGGGTTTCTGTGAAACAAGAAACGTATAGAGCTGGTGGAGTATATCTTTCTAGTGGAAGAGAAAAATTGGGATTTCGTCGGGTAGATTTTGATTTACGTCCAAATCAAATTTCAAAAAAGTCGCTGTGGAATTCCTTTGAAATTTATAAAGGAATTATTTATATTTTAAAAAGGAATTTCAAAATAAATCGAATATCGGGTTGACCCAGAAGTGAATATCAAGTTAGAAATTCATATAGGAATATTCTAGAGCTGTATGGTATTCCACTGTGAATATATATGATAATATAAATTTATTTATATTTAATTTAATTATAATTAAATATATTTATATATTTAAATGGGTCATTCAAAGTTTTAAAAATAGCCGGTTTTGCAAACGAAGTCGGAATTCGGCGAAACTAATTTTGTTGGATCCGTAATGTCAAATAGTTGTTAGATTTCCAGCTTCGTGAGTTTTAGAGTCAGTTTGTGGCTGTACGGATTTTTAGAGTGAGAAACAGTCAGTATTTTGATAGTTAAAAATACGCTGTGTGAGCATACGGAGTCGGAATTCGACGAAACCAGTTTCGTTGGGATCGTAATGTTGAACTCTAGCTACATGTCCAATTTGGTGATTTTTGGGTATCGTGTGTGATCACACGGATTTTTAAAGGACTAAAAATCAAATAAAAGGAGAAAAATAAATATCTAAAAATATCTAAAATTTCTATAAATACCCCACAAAATCCTCTAAACCTAATTCCATCATCCTCCAGTCAAACACTTTTCCGCCGTCACCTATTCTTAGAGAAAACGTAGACATTTCTCTTTAGAAATTCAATAGAAATCCAAAACAAATACTATAAATCGTAATACTCATATATTTAGTTTCGCTGAGTGAATCTCTTCAATTTGGTACCACATTTGAGAGGTACTAATCATATTTAGTGAGATCACGGGTTTCCAGCGAATGATTTGGATACTTAGGGTTCAACATCTCGAGTGAATGAAGACATCGATTAATTTTCTGGGTGGATATTTGGATTCAGGATGTGAAATAGCACTTGCGTGCTGAAATCTGAAGGTCGCGATGGCCATTTTGGGCCGGAAATGTTGTTCGACAGAAATGGGCTAGTGTGTTCGAGGTTCACACGGTGGTGAGGGAAGGGAGCAGTTCGAGTTGAGGAGGTCAATGGTGCATTCGCTTTTGAGAACGGTGGACCAAAGAGGGGGAAGATGGCGGTTAACGGTGGGTAAAGGCGTGGATGAGTTTATACAGGAAGGAGCGTATTGTTTTGGGGAAGAAAGGGTAAACGGGCCGGTAGTGGAGATGTTGAAATGGGCCGGAGATAAAGGGGTAAAGCCCATTATTTTAAAATTCAAGTTTTTATTTTAATTAAAGTGTAATTGTTTGTTTAAGTCATAACTTAATCATACGACCTCGGAATTCGGCTAAATAGGATCCAATGGGATCGTATGGAAGGACACTACCCAATGGAACTGATGGGGAGTGGATTGGAGCTAGTTTGAATTTATGGCGATAAACTGTTTGATGCAAATCAAATAACAGTTTATCGTTCTTTAACGATGAACTACAAATGTGAGTAAATCTCACTAACTCTGAACAGTTTATAATTTCATGTTGTATTTTTAGAACTGTTAAATATTGGCTGATTGACTGTGTGTTGACTGTTTGATTGAACTGCTAGTCAGTTAGTTGAATTTCTATATTTGATTCTGTTTAACAGAATATATCATATGGAACTGGAAGTGATGTTATCTATATTGTTCAACATCTATGATGCAGGGAAACAGGTTGGAGGAATCCGACTGGATTCCACAATATTTATTTTACTATTTTTCTTATATTGTGATATATGATGTGATATATGATGTGATATATGGTGTGATATATAATCTGTTGTCGATTATATGTGTTTGGATGATACTGATCATCGTGATTTGATATGTTGGATACCATAACATACCAAAATGTTGATAAGGGAATATTTTCAAAGTGATAGTTGAAAATAAAATATTTATAAATGGAATATTTATAAATAAGAAATATTTATAAATTGGAATATTTATAAATAGGAGATATTTAGAAAAGGGAAATTATAAAATCAAAGAATAGATTTGAAAAGGAAATATTTGCAAACCATTTGCAAATAGAATAATAGAAAAGGAGGTATTTGTAAAACCATTTGCAAATAGAATTAAAAAGGAAATATTTAGAAAATAAATAGAGTTATAAAAAGGAAATTTGTTTATAACCGAATAGGATGTTATAAAAAAGGAAAACGTTATAAAAAGGAAAACGTTACTAAAAGGAAATCATTTGTAAAGTGAAGAACCGTTACTAAAAGTAAATCTTTATAAATGAATAGTTTATTCGAAAAGGGATTAATCGAATTTAGTAATTCGAAAGGAGTTAGATCGAATATAGTTATTCGAAGGGAGTTAATCGAATATGGTATTCGAAAGTTAGTAAATCGAATATGTTATTCGAAAGGGGTTAGTCGTGAGGAGTTAAGTAAAAAGTGTTAATCAGATTAGAGTTAATCGAATATAGTTTATTCAAATAGAATAAAGGAGTTATCAAAAATAGTTTATTCGAATATAAAGTAAAAAGAGTTAATCGAATATAGTTTATTCGAATAGAATAAAGGAGTCATCGAAAATAGTTTATTCGAATATAAAGTAAAAAGAGTTAATCGAATATAGTTTATTCGAACAGAATAAAGGAGTCATCGAAAATAGTTTATTCGAATATAAAGTAAAAAGAGTTAATCGAATATAGTTTATTCGAATAGAATAAAGGAGTTAATCGAGTTTATTAGAATAGAGTGAAAGGAGTTAATCGAATATATAGTTTATTCAAATAGAATTAAAAGAGTTATCGAATATAGTTTATTCGATAGGAGTTAAGTGAATAGAATAAATTGAATAGAATTATCGAATATACCTTATCGAAGCAAAGAATTATCAAATAGAAAAGATTTGAAAGAGAGTTATGTAAGGAAGTTTGTTAAAGAATTAGAAGGGTGAACTTTGTCTATTTCAAGGTTAGAAATGTTGTTCAGTTAAGGTTTGAGGGGTAGTATTACCCCAACTTGATTGACTTCATTTTTAACTAAGGAGTAGTTAACGTTCGATAGTAAAGGATGGTTAAGTGAATTTAGTAATTAAAGGAAATGGTTTGAGTTGGCATCGCGATGGTTGGTTTAAACATCTGTCTAAGTCCAATGAAGAAGCTTTGGAAATGTTTTCCAAATAAGAAACGAGAAATGTTTTCTAATAAAGAAAACAAGAAATGGAAATGTTTTCCATTGTTAATAACGTATATTTTCCAAATTTAGAAAATAAGAAATATTGAATATAGGGAAACAGGAGATAAGTAAATTAATGAAATAAAGAGACAAATGTTGAATGATGTTTGATCGATATAAATTTCCATTTGGAAATAATATCGTTATTTGCACACTTGTTTTTATTCGATAGTTAAATCACAGACTATCTTTTAACGTTGTTAATATGGAGAGACCGGTTGGATTATTATCTAAAGAACCACTCTGTATTGGCATAAGCATTGCGAATCATATATGCCAAAGGAAATTGAAGACGGAGTTATGCAAGGGCTATCCTGTTTATAGAATAGTGTCTTCGGTTCATCCTGTTCCTGGATGACTTGTATGGACGGATGTCTGACAGAGTATTTCCAGACGATCACGTATATTGATTTCTCCAACCGTACCGAGAGTGGAAGCGGAGAAGGAAACTTCTTTTAGATAACACATAATGTATGGTTGAGGACGTCAATCGGTGATTTGATGGATTTGACGATGTGGCATTCAAAGTGAATCTGGTGTGATGATAAAGCGTAGCTTCTAGCCTCACATCCCGTAAATGACAGAAATCGGGCACGCAGCATGGCTAAGTCGGTCACGCCGAAGTAGGGTGTATAATCACCTGATCTAGAGTTTCATTTACTTCTAAAAATCTATTGTTGATGCTGCCCCATTCAGGAAACGGTTGCTGATCCCAACCGTTGGTGATATACATTCGATACACTCAAGCGAAATGAGTGGTCGGTCATGTGTGGCCGGGTTGCAAGATGTTCTTGTTGAATCCAGTGTGTTCCTCTCTAGAGGTACACTAGCGAAAGGTGGTTCCGTACCTTGTCAGAGTTGGAAATCCATTACCCAATATGTGCTTGCGGTTTTGATTGTATACAATATATGTAGAACGTGAGATGAAAGCGTTTCTGCTAGATGATTATTATACTGTGGTTAATAGACATTATTATAATATCAAAAGGTTTTGATATAAAGATATTTTGGATTCTCATAAGGGAAAAACCCGTTCCGTTATACGGCATTGTCTTATGAGATATCGATTACCTGCTTAAACTGTTTTACTTATACCAGTCCCATGACTGACCCGGAGTTTATTTGTTTGTTTCCCTAAACTCTTGGGTGCCTAAATTTGTACGGGCAGTCAAGTAGTCGAGATTTATAGATATACTGAAGAGCTTGAAGCAGGAGGCTTCAGGATCATATAGTTATAGTTATTTCCGCTGTGTTGTAGGTGCTGTACTTTGATAATGATATGTATACTCAAGTACAAATTTGTATTTCAAAGTTATGTTATGAAATATATTTATTCATTCCGCTGTGAGATTCGTGTTACTCTGATATTGTGTTGTTCTCCTTCTATTCTAAGTTTCTATCTTATCTTTCCTCACCCTCTGTTTTCTTTCTATTAATTTCCTGATTTTCAGTTTAATTTGGGGTTGGACTTGTGTTTTTGGTCAGCTCAAATTGGACCGGAATTTTGGGTCATTACAGTTAGTTCCCTCAATTACGTTCCTTCTCCCGATTGTCAGTTCAGTTCCCAACGAACCACTACAAAATCATAAATCCTTCTCCCGATTGTCACTTCGCTTCCCAAATAACCGCTTCAGAATCATAAATCAAATTTAATAGAAACCCTTCAACTTCAAGTCAAAACTATGTCAATCTAGTATAGATTCAATCTCATACCCATTCAAAACTCAAAGCAATCACAAAACGAAGATCTAGTATAGATTAACGAGTTTTTGCTGAAAAGTTCTATTTCCGGTAGTGTTGCTTTGTGCAGAATTGGCGAAATTCAGCTCAGGTCCTTCCTTCCTCAAGTTTTGGGTGGAATTGGCAGATCTTCCTTTGTACAGGCTTTAGAAATTTAGTTTTGATCTGTTTTTTGAGTATAAATAGTGTTGTGATGCTTTTAAATTATTGTTTGATTTTTTCTGGATAGGAATTTCGGCGATGTTTACTTTATTAGAAAATTTAGTTTAATTTTTTTAGACTTTGAGTAAATTGATGTTGCTCCTTGCTGTAAATTAGGGAAACCTGGTTATATGACATTACTAATTGATTTGCTGTCAAAATTACAAGATACACTACTAATGCTACAATACATTACTAAAACGCAAATTGTGATACCGATGCTTGCTATTAAGTATTTTCTTTTCTTTTCATATGTGTCCTATGGTAATAATACCAAAAACACTATAAATAAAAAGTTAAAATTAAAATCCAAATATAAAAAGTGTGGTGCTAAAGGCAACCCAATATGTTCTTTCTAATACCGCGACTAAAAATTACCATAATAATTAGTATTACACTCTTCTTAATATCGCACACTTAAAAAATAGGGGTTACCACACTGTTTTACCCTATTTCTATTTCGTTCGATATTCGTTTGTCCTCATTTCTAAAACCGATCAACGAGTTATACCATAGATCTATAACCGATCAACGAACTCAACGCCGCAATGCTGAGGAACATACAAAATCCGTGAATAAGGTTTGAATTAAGCAAACTAGAAGAGAAAATGAGATATTAGGGTTTTCAGATCAACAAACAATTGGGAGATTACCATACGAATGTGAATTTTTTCGCGAGAGATGTGAAGAAGACAGCGATTACGAGAGATTAGGGTTTTTAGATTAGCTTAATACGTGATTAGTTTGACAAATAATGATTGAATGAGAGATTAAAATAGAAAGGTAATGTGGTATTAAAAAGCATACAAAACTTAATGAGTTTTATTTGTTTAAATGCAGTATTAAAAAGAAACATATTGGAGTGACCTTAGTATCACACTTTAAAAATCAACGCACTCCTTTGTTGTTTGGTGGATCCGCCTATGATTTGATCTCATACTAACTCTAAGCGAATGAACAACAGACAATATTCAATTTGAAACAGACGAACCTAGCGCATTTAGATTCCACATCCTTCAAGCAAATTGCAATTTCCAGTCGAACTGGGTACTCGATCCCACGAAGAATTTAGAGGAGTATATCTGCTCAAGATTTGATCGGGGGAGATTTCAAATGAGAGAGAGTGCTCAATTAACTTTTCGGAAGGTTTGCTTGGATGATTAAATTCCTAATCTTTTAATATATACCTAGATTTTTGCTGATTTCTTGAGGGATTGTATGGTTATTTTCCAGCGGCATTGCTTGTGCAAAGTTCGGTTCAAGTGTACAGCCGGAAAGTGCCTCAGAACTGGTTCTTTTTTGATATATTGTTAGAAAGAATGTATTACTATTTGGAAACATAAGTCTACGTAAGTTTATTCAGAAGATTCATAGCTGTAATATCTACATATAATACCTTCCATTCATCTGAACAAAATATAAAATATCGACCAAATTCCTAAATTATTTCTAAGAACAATTGCAATGATGAACAAGTTTTGCCAAATCTAAAGTGATGCAGGTACCCAACTTTTAATTTTTTATGTTTGAAAAACTTCATAAGTTTATTTATGGAATATTAGTCTTTTAATTTATATAATAACACCTTACACATAATTCAAGTTCATTGTATGCATTGAATATCTTAACTTATTAGTGTGGAATCAATTACAAAAAACTGAAATGTGCATCACTTATGAAAGAGGAATAAGTACTGAAGCTCCAAAATATGTGATAATGACATTAGAAGACATAATCCTATGTCACTCTCAGACATTAGGCATCAAACTTCAGATTGTTCAGTTGAAAATCTTCAGATCTAACGCATGCATCTTCCATAGATTATAATCTAGTGCCAAAATATTCTTGATCTTTAAAGTCCAGAAGATAATTATTCCTATTTGTCTGTTTCTCACTGTTTCTCAAAAATATACACTTCTGTTTTTTTGCCAATGTTGTATGTTGATATTGAATTGTAGGCCAAAAGCTATTGGACCCAGATCCCACAACTACACTCATTTTGACGGAAGATTATCGTCGAGGTGCTCTATATTTTACAGGTTCTTTGTTTTGTATTTCTTTTTGTTATTTACTCTTTATTGTTTCTGTATGTTCATTTGCATGCTAATAGTGGAATTTACATTGGGTTATAAATTTTAACACCATTAAACTCTTGAGCCTCTTTCTCAAGTAATGCAACTAGCATAAAAAATTGGTACGTTATATCTTTGGAGTCAAGTTAACTGTCCGTCTATGTAAACATGTTTGCAATAGTTGCAAAAAGCAAAAAGATCATAAGAATATAAAAGTACAGGCATTTGCCTGCACCCTACCGTACCGGACAAAATTATTTTTATTCTTCTATTTTATCTTTAGGTTCATATTCGGATCATAAACCTATGTCAGTGATATGTCCTCTAATTTTTTTCAGCCTAATATATCTTATTTGATCCAACGAGTTGCAAAATCAAGATTTAGTAACTGTATCTTTGCTATCTCCATTGAGTGGTAAGTAAAAATTTTCTCTTTTTTATTTCTAAAATTATAGTTATTCCTTTTAATTTTAGAGTTTTGAAATGCTACAGCATAAATTTTATTAAGAGAACTGTAGGCTTAAGAGACCTTAATATGCACAGGTGATACTAGATCAACCATTTTGTTTATATGTGTTGATTTTGATGAATGCATCATGTATTTTCTCATAGTTTTACTATTTTCACTATGTAATAAAAGAATAAAATGGCATTGCCTTCGTATATGTATGCTAAAGTGGAAAATTATTTTGTACTCAAGTAGAAATTAGTTCTACTTACTTTTCTATTTTAGAAATGCATATTTAGTTGTCAACTGAAATAAATGACCACAAAAATGAGACGTTAATATTGATTCAAGATTAAGTCAAAATATTTCTTTTTATAATGATTGTTGTCCAATAAATGGAATTAATAATATATTAAAATGCAACAAAGCAATGGTGTTCACATTCATAGCCTTTAAATGTATTTTATGTACACATGTAAAATTGTAGTCTATGTAGCTATATGGAAGGTCTTTATTATTAGTTTATATATATATTAGTGTCTTTAATAATATAGTCTTAATCAGTTTTGAAACCTTTTAAAGAGGTAAATTGCTTATATTAACTTTGAACTTAGTACTGTTTAGAGAATATCATCATAAGTTTTCAACTCATATTCACGTAATCTATATTATTAGTAATAATGTTTGAATATTATTAAACATGTGTCCTCAATTATTGCTGTGTTTAAGAAAGGGAAATAATGCATTGATTTCATCTCCATTTCTTTGTTTAATAACATGAAATTTATCAATTTTGATGATGAGATAATTAACTAACCAAACCTGATATTTGTGAAAATCTATAGAACTATGGTGGTCTTAAAATACAACCTGTATTCACTTTGTTCTGTATTATTTTTAGTACACACAAATTAGTCCAGGAATTAACCTTTACTGCTGCCAAAACTATGCTTGGTCAAAAGGGGTTGAGTTTTTATTTTGCTATAATGGTGAGTTGTATTGTGGTGAGTATATTTTATTTTATTCTTCCTAAAAATTGCTTGCTATTTATTTGTCATGGTTTTTATTTTATTTTTAATTGATTTGTATTCTAAGCAAACTGAATGAAGATAATAAAACATACATAAACCAAGGTACGCACAGTTTATGCATGACAGATAAGCAGAATTATCATATGCAACTTTTACAAAAATCCCAAAACAAACATTTACATTGTTAATTTATGTATATTTAAATCTGTGCAATAGAATTCTGTATATAGATGTTTTTTAGCCTTGCGGTTTTTAATATGTAATGATTGATGCATAATATTATTGGTCCATAAATCTTTGTTCATAAGATGCAAACACCTTATATGATTTGCTTAAAACAAAAAAATTGTATGCATGCGAAAATAATTATACTAACGACTTGGTTTGATGTGTCGTTATATACAGTAAAATGCAAATATGTATGACATGAATGTTGATTACCAGTTCATTTGATGGACTGATCTAAAACGACACAAGGTATATCACTCCATGAGAGGTTAATTTTGGATCCTTAATTCATGTCATACACGGCTTAACGGTTTGAGGAGTTAACGGCTTCTGCTTATCAAATTTTCATGGACACAGTAGTAACTTTTTTCTTCAAATTTTAGCAGCTCATAAGATTTTAAAATGAATATGTTTTATAATATTTGAATATGTGTGTGCAGATTGGAATTACTAGTGTTTTGGGTTTGCAAATAAACAATATACACAATTCAAATACAACAATCCTGAATGGGTTATGTTTCTTTATAGTATGTTTGAATTAACTCCTAAAACCATAAAATTAACCATTGTTCATTTTAAACCATTGTTCCTTTGTAGTGAAAAATAAACAAGTATAATCATCAAATGACGGTATCCTTCTGCAGTATAAAATCAACCTTTGTAACTAATTTTCCTAATGTCAATCAATTTTCTAGGCATTAGAGAGACTCATCTTAAATGCGTTTGTAACTTCTCAATTTGAACTATAAGTAATAAATGAAATGATAAATATGCAACACATTTTAGTTCTTTTTTTCAAATTACCATGTATATTCTTCATCTGATTAAGTTTATTGCCATTTAACACAAGATTATCCTAATGTCATGGTTCTTTTTTTCAAATTACCATGAAAACACAAGTTATATTCACCTCTTTTATACCAATGATTTTGAGTATTATTTTACTATGAAAATCATCCTGTTAGTTAAAAGACGATGTATGTGTTGAATTTTTTACATAAACTGTGTGTGTACTGAACATTTAAATTTTAACTGAAGCTTATTACACTCTGTTTTTTCATAGTATAAGAACCAATAAAAAAATACTGATGGAGTTGTGCCTTAATGTCTTTAATAGGCGTGCCAAAATTTTGTTATTATTGAACTTCCCCATGTAATTGATCTAAAAGAGATTTAAGTAACTATTTAATTAAGAGCTGTTGATGCCAGCATGAACAATTAGAGTGGTTTAATTACACATGGATCCTTGGCTCATTTCAAATTTTACAGTTTAATTAAAAAGAGTACATTAGGCAAAAGGACAAAGTTATTTTAAAATTAATTCTCTGGGCTGCAACTTTTGGTAATTGGGCTGAAGGACCCGCGGTACAAAATTAAAAAAGAAAACGAACCCTCTAAATCAATTTAGCATTTTCCTTCTTTCCACGTTCTATCATTTCATTTTTTTCAGTTGTTCAAAGTCAGTTAGGGTTTCGTAGAGAAAAAATAATTCGAAATTGAATGCAAATTTAATCGTCTAATGGAAAGTAGTCGTTTAAGGTCATCGTCATCAGATAAATTGCCAAATTCACTACCGATAAAAGAACTAGGGCTTCGGCAAAATTATCACTAGCAACGATAAAGGCTAGAAAGACGATGGAGAAGGAGAAGGAAAAACGAGATCAGGTATAAGAATATGTTGACAAAATTAAACTTAATTACTTATATTGAGTGTGTATAGTTGATGTAGCTGTAGTTATAAATTCTGTACTGGTAAATTGGGGAAAACGAACAAAAATCTATTATAAAATGCTAGATTAATTTAGCATTGATGTGTAGTGCATAATATGCTAGTTAAATTTAGCGCATAATATTATAGTTTAATTTAGCACTGATATATAGTGCAAAATTTGCTAGGTTAATTTAGTGTAGAATATTCTAAGTTAATTTAGCATTATAGAATTGATCTGTTTGCTCATTGAACTATATTTATAGCATTAATTTGGCATTTATCCGTATTTGGTGCTGAAAGTGATATGTTACCCTATCATTATGGCATATGATCGGGCCCTTAACCAGTGTCTGAAAGTGCTAGGTTGCCCTAGCATTAGAGCACATGACCGAGCTCTTGACCAATGTATGAAAGTGCTAGGTTACTCTAGCATTATGGCGCATGACTGAGCCCTTGACCAGTGTAAGAAAGTGCCAAGTTAACCTAGCATTATAGCGCATGACGGAGCCCTTGACCAGTGTATAAAAGTGCGAGTTTACCCTAGTATTAGAGCAGATGACCGGGCCCTTAACCAGTGTATGAAAGTGCTAGGTTAATCTAGCATTTTAGTGCATGACCGAGCCGTTAACCAGTGTATGAAAGTGTTAGGTTAATTAAGTGCGGAATATTCTAGATAAGTTTTAAATATGCTAGGTTAACCTGTACTTACATGGCATGACCGAGCCCTCAACTGACATA
Source organism: Allium sativum (assembly GCA_030737875.1). Lineage (NCBI taxonomy): Eukaryota > Viridiplantae > Streptophyta > Magnoliopsida > Asparagales > Amaryllidaceae > Allium > Allium sativum. The sequence goes on along the minus strand of CM060922.1, from coordinate 192,062,126 downwards.
AGAAAATGTCAGGTTAACCTAGCACTACAGCGAGTGGCCGAGCCCTTGAAAATTTTACGTGCTAGGTTAATCTGTCATTACATGGCATGACCGAGCCCTGAACCGACATATGAAAATGCCAGGTTAACCTAGCACTATAGCGAGTGGCCGAGCCCTTGAAAATTTTACGAAAGTGCTAGGTTAACCTGTCATTACATGGCATGACCAATCCCTCAACCGACATATGAAAATGTCAGGTTAACCTTGCACTACAGCGAGTGGCTGAGCCCTTGAATTTTTTTTGAAAATGCTAGGTTAACCTGCCATTACATGGCATGACCGAGCCCTTAACTGACATATGAAAATGTTAGGTTAACCTAGCACTATAGCGAGTGGCCGAGCCCTTGAAAATTTTACGAAATGCTAGGTTAACTTACCATTACATGGCATGACCAAGCCGTTAAAAATCATATGAAAATGCCAGGTTAATCTAGCATTACAACAAGTGGCTGAGCCCTTGAAAATTTTACGAAAATGCTTGGTTAACTTGCCATTACATGGCAAGACCGAGCCCTTAACCGACATATGAAAATGTCAGGTTAACCTAGCACTAAAGCGAGTGGCCGAGACTTTGAAAATTTTACTAAAAATGCTATGTTAACTTGTCATTACATGGCATGACCGAACCGTTAACCGTCATATGAAAATGTCAGGTTAACCTAGCATTATAATGAGTGGCTGTAACACCCCGTAATTCTGTTAATATTAATATTCACAAATTAAAGAATAACTAATCTCAGACGTGAGAATTGTGGGAAACGGGTTGCACCGTTGTGTTCATCTCGGAATTCTGGTTGAAATAGAGTCCAAGTTTGTGTGATTTGGACTTCGTATGAAAGAGATATGGCCATCGGAAGTTTCAGAAAATTCAAAATTCAAAATTCAAAGTCAAACGGGCCAGGCGGGAAATTTCCCGCCCAGCACCCCAGGTCGACTGGGGAGTCGACTGGGCAGTCGACACCCCTAGGTCGGCTGGGTGGTCGACTGGGCAGTCGACACCCCCAGGACCAGGTCGACTGCGCAGTCGACCTGGGTGTCGACCTGGTCCAATCGGCCAGGTTTTGGCTGAACCCAATCTTGAGCTGCTGATGTGTCTTTAGAGATGAGTTGGCAAATTTAACGATCCAGGTTAGTTCTGAGTTGATCTGACGGTCTAAATAAATCATAAACTCTATATATACCTAGGTAGTCTCTCACTCTGAATTCACATGAAAAATAGAATAGTCGCCGTCATGCCATTGCCATGGAACTCAGTGTAGCCGCCGCCAACTAAGAAGGAAGAAAGCGAATCAAAATTCTAATTATACTCAACTCTAAAGCAAATCAAGACTCTCTTTCTTTTCTAATTGTGAGTATGATGATCCTAATAAGATTAATAGCAAACTAATTAGATTAAGATGTGATATGGATCATAAGAAAATGATGTGAATTGTCATATATGTTGTTGTAAACCTTATGTTATCATATATGTTGTAAATCCTATGTTATGTGATGATGATATCCTATATGTTGTAAATCATGCTATGATGATATTATATATGTTGCAAGTTTCTATGCTAAGTTGCGATGTTACAAAGCGATGATGTTATTATGTTGTAGTTAGCTTATGAATCATGATGTTGATTATTTATATTTGGGCTATGATGATTCAAATGATAAATCACATGTACCTATGCAAGTTTAGATTTATTAGTATGTATAATCTCACATATTGTATGACATCTATTTAGAGCTAGAATTATGACATCTATTTAGATCTAGAATTGTGCTATGACATGTGTGAGTTCTATGTGTTAGATGCTAGTTCACACCATCATTATGTTGCATAAACCACATATGCAAGTTTATACATGAATTTGGGTAATGATCATATTATGTAAATTGTGACATTTAACCAAACAAGTTGACACCTTTAGATCCATGACATGTGTAGTTTTATGCAAGTTTCACCCCTATTATGATTAGATCTATTTTATTTGTCTATATGCTGTGATAATTTATCTTTGTGCTATGAGTTATACTATTCGAGTCTAACGTATATTTTGCGTTGAATAAGCAAACGTATAACGTGGGGTAGGGGTAATATTAAGGATTTAATATTAAGAAATTGGGGTGCAATTGATATGATTTTGCATACCATAAGTGGATGGCCATAATTGCGTCAATTATGGACATCATTAAAATTGTAATTAATTAATGATTTGAATAGGGATATATTTAAAACTGGGGTAAAAGGTTATAAGTAATAATCAATGCTTAGGACACGAGGTTGGACTCGTTTGTGACGTAAACCTGCCCGGACCCGACCGACAAATCCAGTAGTCACAAATGTCAGCCCAATGTGAGAGGTCCTAGGCCCAAATTAAAGCATAACAGTTGTAAAGACACGAGGTTAGACTCTTTTATGGTGTAAGACTACTCGGACCCGCCCGGCAAATCCAGCTGCCATAAATGCCAGTCTAATGTGAGAGGTCTTTATAAGGTTATGGCCTTAATGAATTAAGAAATACTTAACCATATAAACATGTGAGGTGGGACATGGGGGTTAAGTAGGTGCCTTGGGTGGCATGAGGAATCTAGTGAGTGCCTTTAGTGGCATTTGAAATACGATTAGTAAGACTTAACCAAACAAACATGTAAATGAACATGACTAAGAAGAGGGTTAAGTGGGATATACTAGTGGGGACAAGCTTAGGTGGATAGCTTGTGGTAAGTAATTGGGGGCCCATTTCAACCAGTAACCCAAACGTATCTTTGTGGGCTCGACCCAAGTCGAGGACGGGACACGCATACTGGGCTTGACTATAAGAGGCCAAATGGGTTAGCGGTGGCAAAGCAAGTCCAACGGGTTTCATATGCGTGTGTGGACCCGGGCTGGTAGGTAAGACGTTGTTGCATCGTGTAGGTATAAGCCGTGCATCCTCAAGTTGTATCAGGTTGCCACTTTAGGGGAGTGATACACCCCACTGTGGGGCCAGCACAGGTATCTACGAGTAGGGAGCCGATCGAAAGTGGGTAGTGGGGTACACCTAGCGGAGATAGGGGCAGGCGACACCTATGTAGTCAGCTAGGGGTACACTAAGCTATTTATATAATTTCTAAGTTCGATGAGTGGGATCAACCTTTAGGGTGACTGGTGTGGTGCAGTGTAGTAATTATTCGTTAGTAATTAGGTGTGCCTTTAACGTTATCTTTATCTGCTCTTCCATACCCAATAGTTCATAGACATTTCCTTGTTTTCCAGCTTATGCCTTAGTCTAGTTATTTTGATAATAGTATTGTCAGAATCATCATACTCGCCAGACTTTATGTCTGACCCCCTCTATTTCTAATTTTTCCCCCTCCAGGTCCTCAGGGTGGGCCCAGCTCTAGTGGAGTTTGATTGGATTGCTTTATCTCTCTTTTGGAAAGCTTGGACCGCTGAAGTAAAGTCCAGCTTGTTATCTTCTTTAATGGCTATTTATGTAATGGGGTTATGTATTTTGTTTTATCAAGATGGATATTGTACTTGACTCTGATTTATGGTTTTATGATGTAACAAAACATGTTTAATTTCCGTTGCAATGAAATAAAGTTTTAGATTTCCAAGTATTACTTTTTATCTGTCTTGTTGTAATTTTTCTGTTCTATATTCACTTAAAACTTCCATGGAAGTTAATGCATTCCCTTTGTGAGTGACATTAATGGGCGTGGGGTGTTACACGTGGTATCAGAGCTTAAGGTTACCAGAACAGATAAAATTTTTAGAAAAACTATTTTTTTAAAGTATTTTTAGAAGAAGTGTTTTCAAAACATGTCTTAATGAGTTATTTTAAGAGGAAATTTTTTATGAAAAACATAATCCCCAATAGCCATATATCTTTATCTTTCGAATTCTCCATTTTGAATCTTTCCTTTTTCGTTTCAGCATGGCTGAAGATCTTAACCTTCCGGAGGGTGTAACGATACCTGGATGATATAGGAGGTTATTAGAGGCTAGGGCCGCTACAGGTCCAGCCAATGTTCCTCCACCACCAGTTGCACCCGCTCCCCCTCCTCCTCCTCGCGCTAATACTTTTGCAAAGACATGCAAGGAATTTAAGGCTATGGGTGGAAAACCTTTTCAAGGGTCAGAAACGTTTGTGGAAGCTAGAGATTGGCTTAAGGAGGTGGAAGAATTGGTAGAAATCTTTGAAATAGAAGAAGGGAGGAAAGTCAAATTAGCAGCTTGGTTAATGAAGGGAGAGGCCTCGTTTTGATGGGAGGTCACTAATGGGGAGCGTCCTGTTGACTCTTGGGCGGATTTCAGGCGTAGGTTTGAGGCGAAGTTTCTCTCACGGGCGGAAGAAAATCTATATATGGAAAGGTTCTTGACATTAAAGCAAGGAAGCTCATCAGTGAAAGAATATGTCAACAAATTTAATCAGTTAGCAAGGTTTGTCTTGGACTTAGTGAACACGCCGGAGAAGAAGGCTCTGAGGTTCGTTAATGGCTTGAATGAGCCATTGCAGGAGTTGGCTATGACCCACATCCCTATGGGGCCCACCTTTGAGAAGCTAGTAGACATGGCACTCATGCACGAGGAGAAAGGCGCTAATGCTAATAAGGCACCCGAGAAGAAAGGGGATCAGAAGAAACCACAACAGCAAAACAAGAAGGGTGGTAAAGACAATAATGGCAAGGGAAGGAAGAAATGCTTTAACTGTGGGACACCAGGCCATCTCAGCAAGGATTGCAGAAAGAAAAAGAAGACTGCCTGTTTTCACTGTGGTGAAGCGGGACATCTAGCGAAGGACTGCCCAAAGAAGGGGCAGAGGGCAGGGTCTACCTCGGGAGGACAGGTGCAGACTCTTATGGCACCAAGGAAGGCAAGGGGACAAGTTCAGGCTCTCGCAGTCCCACTGCTGCAAGAACGAGGTAGAACCATTTCTGTTGAAAGCTTAGTTTTTCTGTTTGATCATCCTGTTCGTACCTTATTTGATTCGGGCGCATCGCATTCGTTTATCTCTACATCATTAGTTGAATCACTGCACTTAAACACCAGTTTAGTAGAGGATCCCTTAGTTGTTTCGAATCCAATTGGGGTCTCAGCTTATTTGTCCATGATGTGTTTGGATTTGAAAATTTCTATATTTAGCATTGAGTTTAGATGTGATGCTTATGTTTTGGGCTTCACGGGCTATGGGCTAATTTTAGGTATGGATTGGTTATCCAGAAATGGGGCCATTCTTGATTGTGAAAGGAGAGTAGTTAGGCTCATGACTCGCCTTGGTAACGCTCTCGAAATCTTTTGTAATCCCATAAATTCTGTTATGCTAAGTTATCTAGAATCGCTTGACGCGTCTGTGGAGAATCTACGATCTATTAGAGTGGTCCGAGAATACTCGGATGTATTTGAGGAGGTGAAGGGCTTGCCTCCGAAGCGGGAGATATATTTTCGAATATATCTTGTGGATAATGCAAAACCAGTATCGTTGCCAGTACGTCACATGGCTCCTCGTGAAAGGAGAGAACTCAATAAGCAAGTGAAGGAGTTACTTGAGAAGGGGTTCATAAGACGAAGTATATCGGAGTGGGGTGTTCCAGTAGTATTTTCCACGAAGGCGGATGGATCCCTTAGACTTTGTGTGGACTATAGGGAATTTAATAAGCTTACTAAGAAGAATAGACACCCACTACCGAGGATTGACGATCTCTTCGATCGGTTAGTTGGCGCCTCAGTGTTTTCGCAGTTGGACTTAGCCACCGGTTTCCATCAGTTGAGAGTGGCTGAGGATAGCATTGACAAGACTGCCTTTAGGACTCCGGACGGTTTCTATGAATGGCTAGTGATGCCCTTCGGTTTGACAAATGCCCCCGCATACTTTGTTGATTTGATGAGTAGGGTGTTTAGGGAGTACCTAAATAAATTTGTGGTGGTCTTTGTAGATGACATTTTGATCTTTTCTAAGGATGAAGAAGAGCATGCCCTACTTCTTAGGGAAGTGTTGGAGACTCTACGAGCGCATAATCTTAAAGCTAAATTTTCTAAGTGTCACTTCTGGAGGAAGGAAGTACGGTTCTTAGGGCACGTGGTTTCCAAAGAAGGGATAGTTGTGGATCCCGCGAAGGTGGTGTCCATCCAAGACTAGAAGGTCCCTAAAAATGCTACCGAAGTAAGGAGTTTCTTGGGGTTGGCTGGCTACTGTAGGAAGTTTATCAAAGACTTCGCAAAGATATCAGCTCCATTAACAAGCTTGACGAAGAAGAACCTAGTTTTCACATGGGACGTAGATTGTGATGATGCGTTCCAACGTTTAAAGAGAGCTTTGACTTCAGCCCCAGTCTTAGTGCTGCCAGACGGGAGTAATCCATTTACTGTTTATACCGATGCTTGTGGGACAGGAATAGGCGCAGTCTTAATGCAAGAGGGAAGGGTAATAGCCTATGAGGGAAGACAGTTGAGAGCGCATGAGAAAAATTACCCTACACATGACCTAGAGTTGGCCGCTATTGTTTTCGCGCTTAAGTCTTGGCGTCTTTATCTTCTTGGCGGGAAATTCGAATTATTCACTGACCACAAATCTTTAAAATACTTATTCTCTCAGAAGGACATGAATTTAAGATAACAAAGGTGGATGGAATTCTTAGCGTCCTACGATTTTGAAATAACATATACCCCTGGCAAGGGTAATGTGGTGGCAGACGCCTTAAGTAGGAAAAGGCTGTCCTTGAGTCCGTTGTTTGTTGAACGGCGAAACTTAGAATTCATCTCTATGTTTGATTTTAGACCTTCCATTGACTTTGTACCCGGTTTGCTAGCATCCTTAGAGGTCAGACCTACGCTTTTGGGACGGATTGGTCAGGCACAGTGAGACGACCCACAGTTGGTTGAGTTAGTGGAGAAGCTCAAAAGTGGGGAGTCATCAAGCCATCTCCGTAGTATACCCTTGATGATAAGGGTTGGTTACGTAGGGATAGTAGACTTTGTGTACCACGAGACGAGGACTTGAGGAAGACTATTCTTGATGATGCACATCGTTCGAAGATGACCATTCATCCCAGCGGGGATAAGATGTACAAAGACATGAAGCGAGTTTTCTTTTGGGCCGGTATGAAGAGGGATGTGGCCGAGCATGTCGCTAGATGCTTGGTGTGCCAACAAGTAAAAGCGGAGCAAAAGAAACCCGGTGGGTTGCCCTACACGAGACCGCGGAGGTGGTAGAGCCGAACTTGCTTAGAGAGGTGGAGATAGAGCGTGATGTGACGATTCGCCGAGCTCCTATGTGCATTCTTGGGTCGGAGATCAAGAAGTTGAGGAATCGAGAGGTCAGACTAGTCAAAGTGCAATGGGGAGATGATGAGAGCAACGCTACTTGGGAGACAGAAGCAAAGATGCGTTCGTTGTACCCTTTTCTTTTTGAGGGTATGTCTTTTAATTTCTCCTGTATCGCTTAGCTTGTACTTATCTTTAGTATGTCCTCTCGCTAGTATCTTTGACCTTTAGTTAGGATAATCCAATGTTTGAAACATGCGTTTGAGACATGTTATGTATGATGGATGCAAGTGTTTGCTAGTGGTTGCTCGTGGACGCATATACACACACTATTAGGCACTAGATCGGCTCAGTCACTACATACTGCATATTGCATATAAATGGATGTATTTAGTAAAATGGATGTATGATGATTGTATTATCATATGGATGTTGCATTCAGATGATGATTATGCATGCATATAGAGATAATATGTAGCATTAAAGAACTTTTGCATACATAATGGACGCATGGCACTATCATGATTTGCATTAAGGAGGTCAACTGAATCAGTGGACCGCCTGATTTTGCATTAGATATGGACATATACACACACTGTGCATTTAAACATGAAAGCATTAGAAGTCTATAAGGACAATGGATGCCTGTGTTTGATGGTTGAGTAGATGGACGATTGGATGTTAGGATATACATTCTTCTTGAATTGAAGATTTCGTGGTCGAAATCCTTTAAGGAGGGGAGAATGGGACACCCCGTAATTCTGTTAATATTAATATTCACAAATTAAAGAATAACTCATCTCAGACGTGAGAATTGTGGGAAACGGGTTGTTCCATTGTGTTCGTCTCGGAATTCTGGTTGAAATAGAGTCCGAGTTTGCGTGATTTGGACTTCATATGAAGGAGATACGGCCGTCGGAAGTTTCAGAAAATTCAAAATTCGAAGTCAAACGGGCCAGGCGGGTAATTTCCCGCCCAGCACCCCAGGTCAACTGGGGAGTCAACTGGGCAGTCGACACCCCCCCCAGGTCGACTGGGGAGTCGACTGGGCAGTCGACACCCCCAGGACCAGGTCGACTGCGCAGTCAACCTGGGTGTCGACCTGGTCCAGTCGGCCAGGTTTTGGCTGAACCCAATCTTGAGCTGCTGATGTGTCTTTAGGGCTGTGTTGGCAAATTTAACGGTCCATGTTAGTTTTGAGTTGATCTGATGGTCTAAATAAATCCTAAACTCTATATATACCTAGGTAGCCTCTCACTCTAAATTCACATGAAAAATAGAATAGCCGCCGTCATGCCATCACCATGGAACTCAGTGTAGCCGCCGCCAACTAAGAAGGAAGAAAGCGAATCAAAATTCTAATTCTACTCAACTCTAAAAAAATAATCAAGACTCTCTTTCTTTTCTAATTGTGAGTATGATGATCTTAATAAGATTATTAACAAACTAATTAGATTAAAATGTGATATGGATCATAAGAAAATGATGTGAATTGTCATATATGTTGTTGTAAACCTTATGCTATCATGTATGTTGTAAATCCTATGTTATGTGATGATGATATCCTATATGTTGTAAATCGTGCTATGATGATATTATATATGTTGCAAGTTTCTATGCTAAGTTGCGTTGTTACAAAGCCATGATGTTATTATGTTGTAGTTAGCTTATGAATCATGATGTTGATTATATATATTTGGGCTATGATGATTCACATGATAAATCACATGTACCTATGCAAGTTTAGATTTATTAGTATGTATAATCTCACATATTGTATGACATCTATTTAGATCTAGAATTATGACATCTATTTAGATCTAGAATTGTGCTATGACATGTGTGAGTTCTATGTGTTAGATGCTAGTTCACACCATCATTATGTTGCATAAACCACATATACAGGTTTATACACGAATTTGGGTTATGATCATATTATGTAAATTGTGACATTTAACAAAACAAGTTGACACCTTTAGATCCATGACATGTGTAGTTTTATGCAAGTTTCACCCTATTATGATTAGATCTATTTTATTTGTCTATATGCTGTGATAATTTATCTTTGTGCTATGAGTTAGACTATTCGAGTCTAACGTATATTTTGCGTTGAATAAGCGAACGTATAACGTGGGGTTGGGGTAATATTAAGGATTTAATATTAAGAAATTGGGGTGCAATTGATATGATTTTGCATACCAAAAGTGGATGGCCATAATTGAGTCAATTATGGACATCATTAAAATTGGAATTAATTAATGATTTGAATAGGGATATATTTAAAACTGGGGTAAAAGATTATAAGTAATAATCAATGCTTAGGACACGAGGTTGGACTCGCTTGTGATGTAAACCTGCCCGGAACCGACCGGCAAATCCAGTAGTCACAAATGTCAGCCCAATGTGAGAGGTCCTAGGCCCAAATTAAAGCATAACAGTTGTAAAGACACGAGGTTAGACTCTTTTATGGTGTAAGACTGCCAGTACTCGCCCGGCAAATCCAGCTGCCATAAATGCCAGTCTAATGTGAGAGGTCTTTATAAGGTTATGGCCTTAATGAATTAAGAAATACTTAACCAAATAAACATGTTAGGTGGGACATGGGGGTTAAGTAGGTGCCTTGGGTGGCATGAGGAATCTAGTGAGTGCCTTTAGTGGCATTTGAAATACGATTAGTAAGACTTAACCAAACACACATGTAAATGAACATGACTAAGAAGAGAGTTAAGTGGGATATAATAGTGGGGACAAGCTTAGGTGGATAGCTTGTGGTAAGTAATTGGGGGCTCATTTCAACCAGTAACCCAAACGTATCTTTGTGGGCTCAACCCAATTCGAGGACGGGATACGCATACTGGGCTTGACTATAAGAGGCCAAACGGGTTAGCGGTGGCAACACAAGTCCAACGGGTTTCATATGCGTGTGTGGACCCGGGCTGGTAGGTAAGACGTTGTTTCATCATGTAGGTATAAGCCGTGCATCCTCAAGTTGTATCAGGTTGCCACTTTAGGGGAGTGATACACCCCACTGTGTGGCCAGCACGGGTATCTACGAGTAGGGAGCCAATCGAAAGTGGGTAGTGGGGTACACCTAGCGGAGATAGGGGAAGGAGGCACCTATGTAGTCAGCTAGGGGTACACTAAGCTATTTATATAATTTCTAAGTTCGGTGAGTGGGATCAACCTTTAGGGTGACTGGTGTCGTGCAGTGTAGTAATTATTCGTTAGTAATTAGGTGTGCCTTTAACGTTATCTTTATCTGCTCTTCCATACCCAATAGTTCATAGACATTTCCTTGTTTTCCAGCTTATGCCTTAGTCTAGTTATTTTGATAATAGTATTGTTAGAATCATCATACTCGCCGGACTTTATGTCTTACCTCCTCTATTACTATCTTTTCCCCCCTCCAGATCCTCAGGGTGGGCCCATCTCTAGTGGAGTTTGATTGGATTGCTTTATCTCTCTTTTGGAAAGCTTGGACCGCTGAAGTAAAGTCTAGCTTGTTATCTTCTTTAATGGCTATTTATGTAATGGTGTTATGTATTTTGTTTTATCAAGATGGATATTGTACTTGACACTGATTTATGGTTTTATGATGTAAAAAAACATGTTTAATTTCCACTGCAATGAAATAAAGTTTTAGATTTCCATGTACTACTTATTATCTGTCTTGTTGTAATTTTTCTGTTCTATATTCACTTAAAACCTCCATGGAAGTTAATGCATTCCCTTTGTGAGTGACATTAATGGACGTGGGGTGTTACAGTGGCCGAGCTCTTGAAAATTTTATGAAAATGCTAGGTTAACCTACCATTACATGGCATGACCGAGCCCTTTACCGACATATGAAAATGTCAGGTTAACCTAGCACTAAAGCGAGTGGCCGAGACCTTGAAATTTTTATTGAAAATGCTAGGCTAACCTGTCATTACATGGCATGACCGAGCCGTTAACCGTCATATGAAAATGTCAGGTTAACCTAGCACTACAGCGAGTGGCCAAGCCCTTAAAATTTTTATGAAAATGCTAGCTTAACCTGCCATTACATGGCATGACCGAGCCCTTTACCGACATATGAAAATGTCAGTTTAACCTAACACTAAAGCGAGTGGCCGAGACCTTGAAAATTTTATTAAAAATGCTACGTTAACCTGCCATTACTTGGCCTGACCAAGCCCTTAATAGACATATGAAAATGTCAGGTTAACCTAGCACTACAGCCTGTGGCCAAGCCCTTGAAAATTATATGAAAGTGCTAGGTTAACTTATCATTATAGGGCATTACCCAGCCTTAACCAGTATATGAAAATGCAAGTTTAACCTAGCATTATAATGTATGAAAATGCTAAATTAATCTAACGTTATATTGCATAAAATGATTTCTTTAATATTGTATTATAATACAGTTATATATTTTAGTACAATTTATATTGTTTTGTTATTTCTGTCTTACAGGAAATATCGGATTCTTTTCTAGAGAATAAAAAGAGAAAAAAGCAAAAAAAGTTGCGAGCCAAAAAAGAAAAAGCAGACTGTCCCGTACCGATGTAGTCTAGTATTATTGGATAAAATTCTTGAGAAAATTAAAAAAAATGGTTTTTCAATTAATCAATTAAATTTTTTAAAACAAACTCCTTTTTATGAATTTATAAATGCTTTTTTTTTTCAAGTAACACTGAGCAAAGCAAATTAGAAAATCTTCTAAAATTTTAGATGATTTAATCAGTTGTTATTCAATTGAGGAGTAATGTTTTTCTACTGGGGGGGGGGGGGGAATTAAAATTATCAATGAAAAATGTTTCATTAATTTTTAGTTTGGCTGTGAATGGGAGAAATATTTTTCCATTACCTAAAGTGTATTTATCATGCATCCCTAAAAATTGTCAAAGGTTTGTTTCAAGAAATTTTATTAACATTGATCATATAACCAAAGATCTTATTATTAAAAGAATAGAAATAGAAATTGAAAAAGAAATTCCAAAAGAGGAAAATGATTTGCCAAGATTTATTCTTATTCTTCTCTATATAACATTTCTTTTCCCTTATAATCAAAGAATGCTTAACTGGGGTTATCTTCAATACACCGTTGATCCAAAAAAAGTGAATCAAATTTCTTGACTATTAAGTATTCATTATTATTTAACTAAATCATTAAAAAAATTCAAGGGTAAACCAAGAAATATGTCTGGCTGTTCCATTCTTCCCCTAGTAAGAAAAAATCAATGATAATTTATTCTTCATAATATTAAATTTTAATATAGTATGATAAGACATATGATAATTTATTCTAAATAATATTTTGTTCTTTTTTTAGTATTTTCTATGTGAACATGTTGATATACATAAGCCAAGAAAAGAGTCGATAAGCGGTTCTCCAAGATTTGCAAAATGGTCGCTAAAGTTAATGAAAAACATTGTGTCAAAGGAAATCCTAGCCAATATGGATGATAAAAAGGTATGATAATATTTTACGTTGTTAAAATTTTAATAATGCAATTGCTTTTGTGATTTTCTGTTTAATACTGGAAACATAGTAGTTAACTTGTAGCATTGTGATAGTTTTTTTAAATGCTAACCTCCACTATCATTTTGATTTTTTTAAATAATCCATCATGTTGTTCCCGAATGACTTTTTTCTGCTACCATTATAATAACTTTTTAAATAAACCGCGCACACTATACGCGAAATGCTAATACTCCAAGCATTATGAATTGTTTTAATTTTTTGTGATTAAAAAATGTTTTTCAAAAAATGATTATCTTTTAAAAGCATTTTGATTTTTAATTGAGTAGTCAACATTCTATTACAATAATGCTAACTTCTTCTGTCATTTTGATTTCTTTGTTCAAGCAATTTGTTGTTAAAAAAAGGCTAAACTATCCTACCATTATAATAACTTTTTAAATAAACAACACACTGTATGCGAAATGCTAATACTCATAGCATTATGATTATTATTATTTTTGGTGATTACAAAATGTTGTTCAAAAAATGCTTAGCTTCTAAAAGCATTTTGATTTTTAATTGAGTAGTCAACATTCTATTATAAAAATGCTAACCTCTCCTATCATTTTGATTTTTTTATTTAAGCAATTTGCTGTTAATAAAATGCTAAACTATCCTACCATTATAATAACTTTATAAATAAATAGCACACTGTATGTGAAATGCTAATACTCCTAGCATTTGTTTTTTTTTGTGATTACAAAATGTTGTTCAAAAAATTCTTAGCTTCTAAAAGCATTTTGATTTTTAATTCAATAGTCAACATGCTATTACAAAAATGCTAACCTCTCCTATCATTTTGATTTTTTATTTAAGCAATTTGTTGTTAATAAAATGCTAAGCTATTCGACCATTGTAATAACTTTTTAAATAAAAAGCACACTATACGTGAAATGTTAATTCTCCTATCATTATGATTTTTTTTATGATTAAAAAATGTTGTATAAAAAATGCTTAGTTTCTACCAGCATTTTGATTTTTAATTGACTAGTCCACATTCTATTACAAAAACGCTAGCCTCTCCTATCAATTTGATTTTTTTATTTAAGCAATTTGTTGTTAATAAAATGCTAAATTATCTTACCATTATAATAACTTTTAAAATAAACAACACACTGCATGAAATGCTAATTCTCCTAGCATTATGTTTTTTTGTCTGATTAATATGGTGATTGAAAAATACTAAATTTTGCTAGCATTTCAATAATGCAATTGGTTTTGTAACGATCCCTTTATCACTCAAAACTTAGTAGTCATAATTCAGTAAATAATTTTACATTTATTTATGTGTATATATTAATATGCTAGAACATCCTAGCATTTCATAATATTAGAAAGGATATATGAATTTATACCTGAAAAACTTCTTATGTTCGCCTATTACAGATTTCACTTGGAATTAAGAAAATAACATCTAAAGAAAAGATGTTGCTTGATGAATCGGAGAACAAAGCACTTTTGCAAATAAAAGTGATTACAAGTGAAGGTGAAGATGAAGGGTTAGGAATCGATGAAAAAGACAGACAAATTGAAACGCAAAAGTTTCAAATTAGACAATTAGAGAATGAATTGAAGGATGTGAAAACAAAGTTAGAGGAAGAAAAGGAGCTAAGGAAAAAAAAAAGAATTAGTTCAGAAAGAAAAAGAAATTTGCATGCTAAAATCAGTGCTCCAAGAATCTGATAAGGAATAGCAAAATATGATTATGCAGAAGTTTATAGAGCAGCTTACCCCTTCTTATTTTGACTTTCTAAGCACACCAGGTAACGAGACTCAGGAAGAGTATCAAAAAGTGGAAAATCAAGGAAATAAGGGTGTGAGAAGAAGACAGCGACTTAAAAAAGTAACACCAAGTTCAGTGATTGAAAGATTAAAAGAGAAAAAGAGGAAGCCAAAAATTGATTCTCAATTTCAGTATAAAGTAATGTACCACAAAAAAACCAAAAACGATGAAAAAGACAACGGAACGGTGGAGGAACAAAATGATGAAATAGAAAATGAGAATGAAGAAGAAAGCGAAGAGATTAAAAGAGAAGTTATAACACATGATGAAGAGAATGAAGATGAAGGTGAAGTAGAGGAGAATAAAAAAGAAGATGAAATTGATGGTGAAGTAGATATTGAAAAAACAAGCAGTGAAGATGAGGATGAAGATGGAAGTGACGAAAGCGATACAAAAGTCGAAGAAACTGAAGAAGAGAAAGAACTGGTCGAAGAAGAGAAAGAAGAAGCCAGTATAGATGATGAAGTTCAAGATGAACAACCTCTAGATGTTTACAAATATTCTCCATGAAGGAAAGTATATCGCCAAAGAAATATTGTAAAGAGTCTGATATTATAACTAGATTCACACAAACAGAACATAATCAGGGCATTCTTTGCATGTAGAGACTAAGCAAAGTAAGTTTTTTGTACTCATTAAAAACTAAATTTATTTAAACGAATCTGTGTTATTTTAATATTTTTATTGTGATTGTTATTTTTTAAAATGCTGGCCTTCACTAGCATTTTGGAAAAAATTTAAAAACCAGCATGTTGTTCCCAAAAGACTTTTTTCTGCTACCATTATGATAACTTTTTAAATAAACAACACACTGTTCATGAAATGCTAATTTTCCTAGCATTATGATTTTTTTTAATAACATGATGATTGAAAAATACTAAATTCTTCTAGCATTACAATAATGGTTTTGATAATACAAAATGTTGTTCAAAAAATGCTAGTTTTACCACCATTTTGATTTTTAATTGGGTTGCCAATATGCTATTACAAAAATGCTAAACTCTCCTACTATTTTGATTTTTATATTTAAGCAATTTGTTGTTAATAAAATGCAAAAGTATCATAGCATTATGATGTCTGCAAAAATACCATAGCAGTATGATGTTTTTTAATTAAACAACATACTGATAATAAAATGCTATCTCCCCCTAGCATTATTTATGTACAATGAAACTGGTAACAAATTTATATACAAGCAAATTCCATGTTAAAATAATATACTAAACTAACATTATTCTTATAATGCAGGTTATTGACTGATTTACTTCAAATGCAAATACATACAAACACAACTACATATTCAGTACAATCATGACGGTAAACAAAACTTTTATTTTAAAATTGAAAATATCTGAAACAAATTAATATTTTGCATGTTTATTTGCAGCATGCCATACAAGCAGGAATTGAAAATGTTGTTCAAACATTGGTTAACCCAATGGTCCAAAAAATTGTCACAGACGATGTAATAACCCGGAAATCCGAGCCAATTTAAAATTTTTATTTTGATAATTTTAGCGAATTTTGATTATTTTATATAATAACGACGAGAAAATTAATTTGAACAGAATTAGAATGTATATATTTATATAGATCGTCGTTAGAATATAGATATTTTATTTTAATTATAAAAGGAATTGAAAATGGCGCGGTAGTTCGAAAATTCAATTTTGAATTTTAAATGAATGTACAGGATTCAAAATAAATTGGATTTTAGTGAAACCAAAAATATATGAATCTATTTGTAAATACCTTTCCAACGAATCTGAAAGAACAAAATTTCATAGCAGGAATCAAAAGATAAGCCCAGTTGAAAATTCAGAATAGTCGCTATGGAATTCTGGCCCTTAAAAATGGAAATTTTGCAAACGACCTCGGTTTTCGACGAAACCACTTTTGTTGGATCCGTGATGTCAAGTTATTGCTAGGTTTCAAAATTCGTAATTTTCTAAATCAATATGTGAGCGTGGAAAAGGAAAATGTGTTTTGATAGTTTTAGTTAATTTTAATCGACTGGAAAATGGCCATTTTTCAAACGGTCTTAGAATTTGACGAAATCAGTTTTGTTAGGACCGTAACGTAAATACGAAGCTAGAAAATATTTTTCGGGAATTTTTCTAGTTAGTATGTGGCCCCGGTAAATATAAATGTGCATTCAAATTGAATATATATAGATTTATATTTTAATTTGAACGGAAACTGATCGAAACGGTCGAACTGGCTTTTGATACATGTCCCATTGTGTTCGAAATGGGGGTAATTAGCCAGGGACGACAGTCGTCGGGATTGATTTGGTGTTCGATTTAAAAGGTAACTTTTTGGGCAAAAATAAAAATAAAATTATAATATAAATAATTACCTTAAGCCCCTCCCTTTACGTTATCTCCCCCTCCCTTGTATTTACAGTATAACTCGAAAGCCAGTTGAAAAAAAAGAAGAAAAAAAAACCGATGGAACCCTCGTCACGCCCCAGGCGGTTGCCGCGCCGCCGCGTCGCTCTCTGGCATCGCACACCTCCCCTTCAACGCACCCTCCCCCTCCTCTTTCCTCTCTCCATGCGAGACGTGAAGACCCCTTTAGCCACGCCCAAACCCGAATAACACCCTCACCAAATCGAGACAAGGACGCCGCTTCACCTCAGCACCGGACCCCCCCCCCCCTTACGCCTCTGATTCCTCCTCCAACTCGCGAACTCCTCTCCTTCCCCCACCGCCGTCTCGATCTAAAGCCCTCCACTTTTCAAAAAAAAACACAGTGAGTCTTTTATTTTTACACGTTAAAGTATTGTTTGTTTTTATTTGATTTATATGTGTTTAAAACTTTGATTTTTATATAAAAAATGTTATGATTTTTATATGAATAACATAATAAAAATATGATTTTTATTACATGAGAAGTAAAATAAAAATACGATTTTTATGCTAGTATAAAGTTATGATTTTTATATAGATAACCACATAAGAAAGGTCGGATTTTTATATAGTGAACCACATAAGAAAGATGTGATTTTTATATAGTAGATATTATAAAAATGTGATTTTTATATAGTAGATATTATAAAGATGTGATTTTTATATAGTAGAAATATAGAAATATAATTTTTATATAGAAAGAAGCGTTGTAAATGTATATGAAGTAGAAATAAAAATATGATTTTTATTTATAGAATTGAAGTTATAAAAATATAATTTTTATATATGAACAACGTGAAAAGGACTACATTGGAATTTCAAACAAATCCAAACGGTTCAGAAGTTCAGAAGTTCAGAAGTAAAGCACGGTAGAGTGGAACCCTCGGTGAGAACTCCTCACTTTTATTTTGTTTTGTAGTTGAAATATATACTCGGATGCAGACGGTGCTTAGCAGCACCCGACACCCGTCGTCCGACAGACCATGAATGACTTGTTTGTTCGATTGCTGTGTTGTGAAATTTGATTGTGTGATGTGGAATGAAATAAAATATTTTATAGTGGAAAATATTTTATAGTTAAAAAATATAATTTTTAACGTGTATATAAAATAAATATTTATAAACAAATCGGATGATTTGTTTATATACACTGATTTGACTGATATTGATTGGGACGATAAATTTTACACATCGCCCAACTGCACAAATAAAATCTGTGTTTGTTGATTTGAAACCCCACACAGGTATTGGGATGATATTTGACGTACACTAATCCCGATTGTTTAGTTGTATGTCAATCGATGGGTTGACAGCCTGTGTAAGCGTTAATTATTTATATTTAATGCTTACGCAGTTGTGTGGTGCACTATGGATGATGGTTGATGATTTATCGCTGCTGTTATATACATGTGTTGTAGGAAATCCACACAATTAACGTTATATGGTAATTGATTAGGCCTCATTCCAATTTTTAAAATAAAATATATATTCATGTGTTGAGTAGAAAAATAAATATTCATGTGTTGAATAGAAAAATAAATATTCATGTGCTGAATAGAAATATAATTTCATGTGTTGAAATAAAATATATATTCATGT
Source organism: Allium sativum (assembly GCA_030737875.1). Classification (NCBI taxonomy): domain Eukaryota; kingdom Viridiplantae; phylum Streptophyta; class Magnoliopsida; order Asparagales; family Amaryllidaceae; genus Allium; species Allium sativum. The sequence goes on along the minus strand of CM060922.1, from coordinate 192,043,554 downwards.
GTTGAATAGTAAAATATATATCCATGTGTTGAATAGAAAAACAAAAATTCATGTGTCGAAGAAAATATTTATTTGTTGAATATAATAACGAAGTTATTGAAATATATAAAGCCACGTTGGTTAGATTGATGCCATTTTGACGCGAACGATATTTATATCGATTATATTCGTTTTTAAAATGAATATAAAAAGTAAGTGATTTCAAAATATAACGTTTTGAAAATATTATCATTTATAGATTAATGATATGGAATATTCAATTTTGATTAGAAATTGAATATGAAGTTGATATTGTTTTGAAAACGAATTTAAAACAACTTATAAAATTCGTTTTAAAAGGAAATCGACGATATATATATATATATATATATAATATATTTATATTATATATATAATGGCCTGAATAGAACGCATCGCACCGCGGTAGTTCGCGAATTTCGACCATTGACTTCGAATGGATATTACGGGAGATCCGACCGTCGGATTCTCCTAAAACCGGGTTCGTATCGAAAAGAGCATTCTAATGAATATTAGAGATTTGGAATCTAACGGTTGGATTTGGAATTATGTCCAAATCAAATTTGGAAAAGGTCGCTGTAAGTGCAGTTCGATGGCCGTTGATGGAAATCGACTATACGGGCCTTGATAAAATTATTAAAAATATCAATAATTTGTGTAAAATCATAAGAACTGATTCGTGAAGAATTGGGACGAAAAAATCCATATTTGAAAAGTTAAAAGTAGTTTTTTATCGAAATGAACTAGTTTTGAACTAGAATTATAATTCATTTATTTTTTTTAAATAAATAAATTGGATTTGAAATGGTTTTGAAAAAAAACAAGAATTTCCAATAATTGAAATGGAATGGATTTGAATCGAAATTGTCTTTGGAATATTTCAACGTTGGATTTTGTGATGATATAGACATTGTAATGGGAATTTGAAAGATATATTTATATCGTTATTTCCAATATGATATTTGTTGGTCGTAGAATTCGATATTGAATATAAGCCGATATATTTTCTATTCAGAGCCTTGTATTTAATATCGAATGTGATTTGGGTTTGTCGTGAATGGTGTCTTCGTTAACATCATTCTTAAACCTAGTAGAGAAAAGATTAAATCTTTTTATTTATATTTAATGAAGTATACCAATTAAATGATATTTAATTGGAATTGAATTGGAATTGATTTTTGGGTTTATCGTGAATGGTGTTTTAAATAACACTTGTTCTTTAACCCGATAATTGATGGAATGTGATTTTGGGTTTATCGTGAATCGTGTTTTAGATGACATTGATTCTTTAACCCAGTTAAAGACAGGATATTGATTTTTGGGAAGATTAAAACTAAGTGGAGTTTTAATGAATCTTTAATCAGATTGAAATAATCGAGAATGGAGTATCACCTGTTTTGCTCCGGGCGATAATTAAATCTTTAATTAGATTTGAACGTGAAATGGTAATTGAATTTACCGATAACACCATGGTGTTAGATATGAAGTTTGACCAGTTTTACTTCATGGGATGAATAGGTTGGGATTAGGAAATAAAATAAATGATTACTTCAGTGTGGTTCGCTAATCCCGACTAGTTTGAATTGATATTCAAAGGAAGATTAAAGAATTAATTTAAAGAATTTATCTTTGATAAAATGAATGGAAACCTTTCCCAAAGTATAAGAATATTTGAATGAAAGAATATTCTAAATTGGAATGAGGCGTATGTTGTGTTTGTGTAACACTTGTTTATTATATACGCGAGTTATTCAGAAAGACCGGGTTTATCCCATTCTTAATGACTGATTCGACGTGGTGTCGAGGATGAAGACGGTGGTCGAAGCCTGGAGGTCTTCACATCGTTTGGGTGATTACTGATTATCTTGATTGGGCTGTATACCCAAGAGGAGGGAATCAGTTGGTGATCGTCCAGACGTACTTGGAGATCGATGGATATGCGAGGTACAAGGTGCCTCCGGTTTCGTTCAGACCTAGAACGGACTTGTAAATGGACTGTGTGTCTTGCATTGGATTTTATTCTTGGTGATCGATTTCTATTAAATATATATCTGTTCGGCGGCGGAGAATTTATTCTCTTGCTTAACGCCCTTCTCTGAGACGTACGAGCTCAATGGTTATATATTGATGGATATCAAACTCATGGAGTGAATTGCCAGTGTGGCATGCCTAAGTGACAATGTGATCAAGGCTTCTGTTGAAAAGCAGAGTCTTGTGGTTGATGAACAAAGCATGGCCTATGTGGCATAGCTTTGTGTAGTGTTGATTCGCGAGCCTCACACCCCGGTCGTGAACTAGAAACGGGAGAAGGACCTCAGGTAGGGCATGCGTTTCCTTCTAGCTAGAAGTGGCGTCAGTGGTTTTACACGCCCTGACGAGTTTGACTTATGTGGTTGTTGCTGTTGCAAGGCGCATCAGATATATCAGTGACTGTGTGGAGCCGATGGAGTCATTTGGCTCATTTACGCCCCCAAAGGGCGGGGAAATGTAGTGTTCAGGCATTTTAATTCACATCGGTGGACCGACCGTGACGATCCAAGGGCTCACCTGTGTCTAGGTCCTGAGACATGGGCTAGATTGTCTCGAATCGGTAGAGGACTATCTTTTTCCTCGGTTCATAGATGGAAATCCAACTTCCAATACGTGACATTTGCGGTTTTGATTATAGAGCCTAGTATGGCGACATAATGGGATAGGGCACTTATGTCGTCTATGATTGATACTTATGATTTGAAGTTGTTTTATACACTATACACTTACAGTAATAATAAAATATGAAATTTAGCATATCAAGCATTCTTTGGCTATTATAAGGTTAAACCCTATCCTCCGGCTTGTGTTGCATTGTGTGATGCGACTTGGGTCTTGTAATAGCTTCATTTTTCTTTATTTAGCATTGCGCTGTTTGTTTTATGCATTGGTACTCTTGGGAGGAAACCCGTTCCGTGTTATATGGCATGGTCCCTTGATTTACCTAACTTTAAAATAAAGATTAACAATTGTTTTTAGTTCTCATACCAGTCACCTGACTGACCTGGAGTTTATTGTTTTAACCTAAACTCTGGGTGTCCTTATTTTGACACGGGCAGCTAGTAGTTTTGGTTTTGCAGATTTATATTCACAGGATCCTGATTTACAGCTGGAATGATATCTGGAAATCTCTGTATCCGTATATCTCCTTTAGTTGTGTATTGTATTATTTTTCCGCTGTAGTAATGTATTTAAATGTAATTTAAATCTATGATATTTTCTGTGTAATATTTATTCATACTCTGTATATTCTTGTATTGTGATGGAATTGTTGTAATATACAATGAAAGGTTCTTCTGTTTGCGTTCCAATTTGTTGTGTTCTCAAAACAATCAGGGGTTTCGAACGGTCTTGGTCGGTTTAGCCACTGATTCGGATCGAGCGAAATTCACGATCGTTATATTTGGTATTAGAGCATTGGTTTACAAAGCTCGAGAACAAGACATGTTAGAACCAAACGAAAGAATTCATCAGAGATTGGATTAGTAATATCTAATGAGAATGACTCGCTAGAGATGGGATCAGTAGTATCCTAGAACGAGTGTGAAGAGTATATTTTTAAAATGAAAACAATTTTTGTTTTGAAAATTTAAATCAATTATTCGTATTTGATTATTTATTTGTATTGAATTTGGACAGTCCAGTATATAAAGATTTTGTGTATACGTCTGATCCACGTGTATTCGAAGTTCTAATATACTGGATAGATGTAGAATCACACTCTAGCCACTCGGGGATAATCCTGATGATGTCCGGACATCATCAGTATTTATGATTGTGTTTCGAAGGTGGGATTTCTATATATTTCCATAGACTGGTGTGAGAACCAAAACTAGATAGGGTTTATTGTTGTGATTTGGCATCAAAAATGTGATTTTTAACTATATGTCAAAATTATGTGATTGAAAAGATAATCAACAAATTGGTTGCTGGTAGTGTTGTTTGATTATTGTTTGATTAATTAAATGTTGAACCTTTAGCCAAATTGAACCAAATAGTGAATTGTATTGGAAATTGTTGCATATGCTTGCATATACATGTACTTACATTAAACATGTCATAGCAAGGAGGCTAGAGCAGAAGAATAAAATTGTTTGCCCAACAAATAGGTACATGTTTACTAATTTATTGGGTTTTGGATGATTTTATGAACCGATTGGCTAGCCGCTTGGCTGTTTCTTTTTCTTTTTGGATTGATGAGGGCCATGGGAGGCTATTTGAAATATACTGAAGTCCCCGGTGCAGGGGAGGTTATGGCGAAATTTTTCGAAAATTTTGGTTGTTAGCCAAATTTTTGAAAAAATTGAAAAGTTCTTAGAAACTTAAAAGTTGAAGAACTTAAGCTGTAAAGAAACTAATGAAAGTTGAGTTGATTTGTTAAACAACTTTCGGCTTCGTTCCTTTTCGGGGACGAAAAGTTTTAAGTGGGGGAGATTGTAATAACCCGGAAATCCGAGCCAATTTAAAATTTTTATTTTGGCAATTTTAGCGAATTTTGATTATTTAAAATGAATTATTTTAAATAGTAATGACGAGAAATTTAATTTGAATAGAATTCGAACTTATATATTTGTTAGATCAAAATTTGGACCTAACACCCAAATTGTTCTGAATCTTATAGAATTTTAACTGAAGAATGAAGAAAAAGAAAATAACACACAGAATTTATAGTGGTTCGGTGTTAATGAGCCTACGTCCACTTTATATGTTATTGATTATACTTCGAATGCTGATACAATCAATGGTTTCTCTCTAGCTCACTTTTACAATTGTGATTTCTCTCAGTAGTCTAGCAATAAAACTGAAAAGAAATGGTAGTATGACAATAATGGCGCAATCAGTTCTCAGTATTGCCAAAAGTATCCCAAAAAGTGCCAAGCTCTGGGCTATTTATAGCTGATTTTGTCAGGAGGGTCGTGGTAACACGTGGCACGAATCCCGGGAACATCGGATCGCATCGCCACCGTTGAAGAAATAGTCAAATTAGCCGTTGTGAACAGGTGTCGCGATCCCCTTGAAAATCGGATCGTGCAAATGGGGAGAATCGGTCAAAATGACGGTTTGGGAAACGTGTCGCTGGATCCGTACGTCTCGAATCGCTGAAGACTAGCTTGTGTTTGAACGGGTCAGAGGCTCCGCCATGCATCAAGGGATCGGATTAGTCTATTCTGAGCAATAATACATGTACGGATCAAATCGCATAGAGGTGTCGTTTCGCTGATGAAGTGGGGGCGATCCGATGGTGCGATCCAATGAGAGGCGATCCGATGAGGGGCGATCCGATCCTTCATGCTCTTAGGGAACGCAGTTTCATACTTTCTTCTTATGAATGAACCTGGATGACTTGGTCAAAAAGCTAGCCAACATTTTGCCCCCTCAAAGTATGTTTTATCGATGATGGAACATGCTTCGAAGCTATAGAATCGTCTTTTCACAACGAGTCGCAAATCAGTGAACGATTCCTTTTCTGGGACTTTTCAGAGTCTTCATCACTGGATCTGTCGGTCATTTATCGATTCGTATCGCGTAGTCGAGTCGCGGTCCATTAGCAAGCCATTCGTCTCGTTCTTTGGTGAGCACTTGGGCTTCTTCACGGAACGGAACGAAATGGGCTTCTCTCCGAGACGTGGTGGGCTTTTGGTTCGCGGCCCGTCTATTTTCGCGGATCGAATAAGACAAAAAAGGGGAGACAAACGGTCGCCCTTTTGCCTATATAAGTCGATCCTCCTCTTCACTTTCTTCCTTCTTCTTTCCATCGTAGCGTATCGCCTGCATCACTGAGGAAAAACCCTAGTTTTTCAAACCTCCAAAAATCCGATTGTTTTCCCAACTTTTAGAAAGGTAATTCTACCGAAAGCACCCTTATTCGATATCGCTCTCATTTTTATAAATTTTTTGACTGGTTTGAGGGAAGAAACGACGGAATGTTGTGATTTTTGGGGGAACCAGCGAGGTGCCATGGCTGATAGGCTCATAGGTTGGAGTTCGGAAATGAGAAGGAGTGGAGGAAAACGGAGGAGGAAGGGGAAGAAAGAAGGCCGGTTCGGATCGTGGGCAAGGAGAGGAGAGGAAGAAGATGAAGGTGAGTGGCGAGACGGAGGGTCGTGGTGACGGCAGAGGCGTGTATCGTGGGGGGCGATCCCTCTGCCCTGCGATCCGAAGGAGGGCGATCCCTCTACCCTGCGATCCGAAGGAGGGAGAACTGTCATACACATCGCGGTCCAACTCATAGTTCACGATTCAAACAAATTTTGAACCTTACATGATGCCTTGTCACCATGAAATTCTGAACAGTTAGGCTAGGGCCTTGATGTCGGACTTTCTGGACTAAATGACCACATAATATGACTGCATACAACGACTAATATTTTGATGATCTTGATAACTTTTACGCTTTATCTTTAATGCATGCACAAGCACACACACCGGCACTTGCACACACGGGGGACGGGTAGCTTTAATCTCATTTTTCATGTTTTCTCGCCTAGCAGTAATGTCGGATAATCAATCTTCTTCAAGATCCTCTACAGAAACGGAGTCCGAGGTTCCTAAGCAATACAACCCTGAGGTCTCTCCAATTAACCCAGGAGGTGAAGATTCTGGCTCTGAATACGAGGCAACGGAATCAAATCCGTCTGAAAGAACTTCATCTAGTGAAGAATCTGAGATAGACAGGCGAGCTCCCGACGAGATTCCTGGCGCGCTCGGAATAGATAAATTTTCTGATTATTTAGCATCTAAACTCGATGATATAAAGCTTAAAAGAATCTGCCTGAGACACGGGATCCCTTGGGATGATGTCATGACACCCGGTAGCGAAGATAGACCCCACTTAGCTCCGGAAGGGTATATGGCAATCTGTCGAACCATGTGCTTGGTAGGAGCTATTCCTCCGTTTCCTTCAATCGCCATCGAGACTTTAAAACGACTGGGTATCGCTCCGATGCAGCTTCATCCCAATGCCTACGCGTCTCTATACACCTTATATATTACATATGCGGAGATCCTACACACCGAACTCACATTCAGAGATTTTACATTCTTCTTTCTTTTCAATCATCGTTCCTCGGCAACCCCAAACTTCTCCTTCTTTGAATCAGTGGCGAATAGGAAGGTTCTGTAAGATGGATATAGCAATATAGGGGATCCTAAGTCTGATTGGTTCTATATAAAGAAACAGGCCGGATGCTCAAGAAGATGGCTTAAATCAAGTAAACTTCAAACTTTTAACTGAATATCTTGTTCAAGAAGTCGAAGTATTAACATTCTTCCACCTTTTTCTTTGTCTTAAACAGATCACGTCTTCCCGAAAACGGAGGGTCCGTTATACAACAATCGATTGTCTATTCTTCTTCAAAGCAGGTCTGACTTTCTAAGGATCAAGAAATGCATTACTGATGAGAATCTTCATAAGCATCATCTTCTGGATATAAGATTTGGACTTGGCGCTGGCGGCAAACCCTATAAGTACGTGCCCACAACGGAGGGAGAGAGAACATCGCAAGCAATAGAAACAACTAAGTTCCGCAAGAGTCCTTCCCCGATAGTCATCCAAGACGATGAGGACCTGAATATATACAAAGGGGATGAGGCCCGTGGTGACAAGTCCAAGGAAATCCCAGTTTCTACTCCAATCGAATCCACTGCTCCCGATGACTTGACAGACGGACAGATATTCAAAGAGCTGAGCAAAATTCCTCTGCCCGACGATGTATATACAGAGAGGGACTTTGAAGGGGAGCCATTCTTCCCTGGTTCTGAGGAGGCCATCGCTCCAACTAGAGAACAAGAAACTAGTCAGATGAGCCTGTCTTCAGGCCCGGGTCTGTTAGGGGGAATTATATGGGATGCACAAATCACACACACTATCTGACACCGCACTCTTATATCGTCAGTATTCAAGGTTTTAATATGTTCTTTTCTTTTTTGTAGGAAAGATGTCCCACAGGCGATCTTATCCTTATCGTTCCCTGCGTGAGGGCACACCCAGTCTTCATCCGGGTACTGAGCGTTCTCGCGGCCCTTCTCACAAGCCGACTTCCTCGCAACCTCAGTCTCCACCAAAATCGACCTCTGCCAAGCCTTCCAGTTATCCGGTAGTTCCTGTAGGGGGAAGAAACTTCCTAAAGAGTTAACTCCTCCAAAGAGTGCACCTTCCCACAGCAGGTCGTCAAAAAGGCATCACGAATCTAAAGATAAAAGAAAAGATCCAATCAAAGAGTCTGAAAAGGAGAGGAGTAACATCGTCCCTTCCAGCCAGCCAAAGTTGGGTGCCCCCGGGTCACAGGACTACATCCATGGTCCCGAGATTCAAGGTAGGCTGGAAAAGCTGAGGGAACAATTCCCAGACATATTCTTTGACAGGATGACGTTTGTTCCAGCCTTGTAACCCGTCCCTAAGAACTGGGATCATGAAGTCGTCGGGCACATCTGTCACGTTGCCAGGCAGTATGAGATGATGAAAAAACATGCAGTTAACCTTTCAGAAGTCATCCATCGCTTGAAATAGAAGCACGCGGATCTAAGGAGAAACTTGAAAACAACGAAAGGGCCAGGACAAAGATGGAGAAGGACCTGGAAGATGCTCAATCCCAACTTGCTTTAGCGCGGAGAGATGTCGAAAATTATAAAACCGAATTGGAGAATGCTAAGAAACGCTTTCATTCGGAACTTGACTCCAATAGCCAAGAGAAAATGGCCTTAAAGAAGGAGGTCGAAGATCTCAAAATGGACAACATTGAGTTGAAAACAGCACAAGGCCATTTCGAAGCTGAGAGAGCTGCTTGGGAAGCAGAAAGAGCAAGTTTGAAAGAAAGTTTGGCTTTGGCTAAAGCGGAAACGCTAACTTTGATTGATCAAGTCGTAGATGCGGAGAGACGGGCAGCTCTCGCCGAACATAATGTTGAAAGTGCCATTGAAATGGCTACTGCTTCAAACAACAAGCTCCTCGAGAGAGAGAAGGATATCGAGGGGTTTGAAGAGATGATTTTTGACTTCCTTGGCCAAGTCCTCAAAACCCGCAACATTTCATGGATCCCGGATTACCATGTTACTTTAGCCAATTTATGGGATGCGATTGTTGAGGGTGAAAAGCAGAGGTTAGGTGCCGAAGAAATTGTTGAGGATGAGTTGATGAAGAGCATCTTGAGGGACAACGAGCCCGAGGACCTGGCAGAGGGTCATCGTCTGATTCAAGCGGAGATGGAAAAGGAGAGGGCCCTGGCTAAGGGTAAAGGCAAAGCTGATGAAGGTTCAAGTTCAGTCGTGGAGCCCAAAACCTCCGGAGTTGAGGAATACCATCCTGATGATCCACTAATCCCTTTGGGCCTAACTCCTGTAGTTGTTGGGGCTCCTACAGCTACCCAAGAAGGAGGATCTGCAGAAGGTATTTCCCTTTTTTCTCCACAATTCGTCAAAGCAATTGTGAATTGTCATCGTCTGGTAGAAAAACCAATTTAATTAGTAACGCGTGTTCCTCATAATACAGGTGGCGAGCCCGTCGACGAGGGTGCTAAAAAAGAAAAAGAAGCGGAGAAGGAGGCTGTCTTGCCAGGTGCCGGTATTGATATATCAAAGCAGGCTAAGGTCACAACAGCAGAGAAAAACATCCCGGCACCTAGTACTGACGTTCCCAAGGATGCGGAAACCATCGAGGCCTTGAAAGACATGGATGGGCGCCATGTAGAGGAAGAGGAAGATATTATTGGCACCAAAGAGACCGACGACGATGAGGATGAAACTTTGGCCAGCAGAAAAGCTAGACAGGAAAAAGAGATGGCTTCGACGAAGGTGGGAGAAGAGCCTTTGGACGTAGTCCCTATTGCAGAATTTGATCCTAAAACTGAGATGATTTTGAAAGTCCAGCCCAAATCCATCAGCAGACAGCTTCATTTTGCGAATCCTGACGATTTCCCGGCTTCCCTTTCTGATAAAAGGAAGAGAAAGGAGGCGGAAAAGGAATCTTCTGAAGAGTCGGATGTTCCCCTTATAGACAAAAGGAAGAGGAAGAAGGGAGATTAATCTGACGCTGACAAGGCTAAGCTGGAGAGACAGAAGCAGGAGAAGAGGTCGAAGCGTAAATAGGATACTGTTGCTGGTTTTATATTTTGTCTTTAGGTTTTCCACTGGCCAGGAAGTGTAATTGTGAGACTGGCCCTCACTTTTGTTTTCTAAGTTATTTTTCACTTTGTAGGCTTGCAGTATATAAAGGAAAGTTTATCTCTTTTTGCATCATTGTGTACCTGTATTCAAATAAACTTTCCATGTTTAGTCATAGACCATCTAATTATAACTACAAATCAGTTAAATAATAGAAAGAAAATTTTCGTGCTGCATTGCTGCATTAAAGTTCATGTGTATATATGCATATGGCCTCCAATCAATCGTCAATGTGGCGCTTAACTAGGGCTTATTAAAGATTGACTGGCATTATTCGCAGGTTACCCCCTATTTCTGAATATAGGGGACTAAGAAAATTTCGTAGGATAACTGTTCTTGTGGTACCGAATTTTTGGCACCTTTCTCAGTGCTTAATCATAGACTTTCTTATACTCTCCTGACGGTCGCCGAGGTTAGAGTTTGAATTCAGTAGTTCAGTCGGCCCCTGTTCCTTCAGCAGGAAGAAGTTCTTTCTCAGCGCTCAATCGGAGACGCTTTTATACTCTCTCTGTCTCTCTCCGGAGAGTTAGAGTTCGAGCTCAGCAATTCATTCGCTCCCCGATCCTTCAGCGGGGAAGGAGCTCTTTCTCAGCGCTCATTCGGAGACGCTTTTATACTCTCTCTCTCTGGAGAGTTAGAGTTCGAGCTCAGCAATTCATGATCTGCTCAATTGTAACACCCCGAATTTCAGTTAACACTGATATTCACTAATTACAGAATTAATAGTCTCAGATGTGAGAATCAGGGGAAATGGGTTACGTCATTGTGTTCGTCTCGGAAAAATACGCGAAATAGAGTCCGAAATTTTGTAAATCGGAGTCCGTATGACCTGGTTAAGGCCCAAAGAAGTTTTCGGGAAATTTGGATATCGAAACATGCAGAAATGGGGGCCAGGCGGGAAAACTCCCGCCCAGCCAAGTCGACTTGGCTGTCGATAGGGCTAACGACTTGCCTGTCGACATGCCTGTCGACTTGGCAGTCGACAGGGCTGTCGACTTGCCCTGTCGGCGGATTCTGGCCTTGGTGCACCTGGTTGAGTTTTGGGCTGGGTTGGAGGGCTTGGGACGAAATCTGCCGGACCTAAACTAACCTAGGGTTAATCTAAGGGTCTAAAACACATCCTAATCCTATAAATAAGACCCTAAGCTAGCCCTAAATGATCATAATCCTATCCTCTAACTAAACTATGCCAAAATTTTCTATGATCATGGCCTCCACTCAAAACCCTAGCCTCCATCCTCTTTATAAACTATTTCTATGAAGGCTTTCATGTTCATACAACCATTTTTAAGTTGTATGAGTGATCATTAGCTTGCATTCATCATCAAGTTGCAAGCTTTATTTTCAAGGCTAGAGTTTTTGGGTGATTTTTGGCAAGGGTTTGCTTATTAGAGTTTAGTGGTGAGTTTCTATAGCCTTAATAATCAATTGTTAAATTGATTATGATAGGATATGATAAGATATGGCTATGTTTGTGGATCAATGTGTTTATGCAAGTTTAGTATAGTGTATGTTGTGTGTTTTGCGAGTTTTATGCTATATGTTATGCAAGTTTAATGCTATGTTTTATGATGCTCATTATGCAAAACACTATGTTGAACATTGATTCATATGTAACATGTTATGCAAGCTATATGTGAGATTATATGCAAGTTCATATGTAACATGTTATGCAAGCTATATGTGAGATTATATGCAAGTCCATATGTAACATGTAATGCAAGTTATGTGCATGATTATATGCAAGTTCATATGTAACATGTTATGCAAGTTATGTGTTTGGTTATATGCAAGTTATGTGCATGATTATATGCAAGTTCATATGTAACATGTTATGCAAGTTATGTGTTTGGTTATATGCAAGTTATGTGCATGATTATATGCAAGTCCATATGTAACATGTTATGCAAGTTATGTGTTTGGTTATATGCAAGTTATGTGCATGATTATATGCAAGTTCATATGTAACAAGTTATGCAAGTTATGTGTTTGGTTATATGCAAGTTAACATGTGACATGCTATGCAAGTTCACACCTTTGTATGACATAAGAATCATATGCAAGTTACCCCCTTTGTGACATATGTGCTTCATGCAAGTTTGGGTTAAGTGCTAGTTGGGTTTAATGTATGCTCATATATGCAAGTTGACACCTTTTAAACCCATGATAAAGTTATATGCTATGATTGGTTAAACCCATGGCATTTGTGATGAATCTTCCCTTTATTATGTCATGTTATGAGAACGAATTACGTGGGGAACGATGGGGTTAATATGCGTGTTAATAAAATGGTGTGAAATGGGTATGCTTAAGCATAACATAAAGTGAATGGACATAATTGGGAATTTACCTATTAAGTTAGATCTACCCATATTATGGAATTGGGAATTTACCTATTAAGTTAGGTCTACCCATATTATGGAATTGGGAATTTACCTATTGAGTTAGGTCTACCCATATTCTTGAAATTGGTAATTAATTAGGGATAGTTAATACAAATTATGGGGGTGATTAATTAGGTGTAATTAATCGACTAAGACACGAGGTTGGACCCTTTTGTAGCATAAGACTGCCTGGAACCAACCGGCAAATCCAGCGGCTACAAATGATTGGCCCAATGTGAGAGGTCTTAGTCATAAACTAAATACGTGACAAGTGTAAAGACACGAGGTTAGACTCTGTTATGGTGTAAGGCTGCCCGGAACCAACCGGCATATCCAGCTGCTATAAAAGACAGTCTAATGTGAGAGGTCTTTACAAAGGTTACGATCTTAATTAATTAATAAACACTTAACCAAATTAGCATGTAGTGGGGCATGAGGGGTTAAGTGGGTGCCTTGGGTGGCATGTAGTAACTAGTGGGGGTGCCTTGGGTGGCATGAGGAAACTAGTGGGTTGCCTTGGGTGGCAATAGAAAATACGATTAGAATACTTAACCAAAGTGGAACATGTAATTAAACATGATTAAAGGGTTAAGTAAGTGCCTTGGGTGGCATGTGGGAATCAAGTAAGTGCCTTGGGTGGCATGTGGAAATCTAGTGGGTGCCTTGAGTGGCAATTAAAATATGATTAAAAGACTTAACCAAAATTTATAACATGTAAGTGGACATGGTTAAAGGGTTAAGTGGGATTCACTAGAAATGACAAGCTTAGGTGGGTAGCTTGTGGGGGCCCATTTCAACCAATATCCCAAACGTATCTTTGTGGGCTCGACCCAAGTCGAGGACGGGACACGCATATTGGGCTTGACTGTAAGAGGCCAAAACGGGTTAGCGGTGGCAACGCAAGTCCAACGGGTTTCATATGCGTGTGTGGACCCGGGCTGGTAAGTAAGACGTTGTTGCATCGTGTAGGTATAAGCCGTGCACCGTTGATATTATCAGGTTGCCACTTTGGGGAATGATACACCCCACTGTGGGGCCAGCACGGGTATCTACGTTAGGGAGCCGATCGCTTGGGGAGTAGTGGGTACACCTAGTGGAGATAGGGGCAGACGGCACCTATGTAGTCAGCTAGGGGTACACGAAACTACTATTAAAAATTACTAAGTACACTTAGTGGGATCAACCTTAAGTAGGAATTACCCTTGGGTGGGTAGAACTGGTGTGGTGCAGTGTAGGAATTACCCTTAGGTGGGTAGATCTGGGGTGGTGCAGTGTAGGAATTACCCTTGGGTGGGTAGATCTGGGGTGGTGCAGTGTAGTAATTATCCTTGGGTGGGTAAATGCGTCTTTTCGGTTATCTTAGTACATCCTGTGTTTAGTTGGCTACTTAGTGTAGTCATTATCCCCAGAGTTACCGTACCTTGTTTATATCATACTCTAATTACTTTAATGATTGTATTGTTAAGGTTATAGGACTCGCTCAGACTTATGTCTGACCCCGTTGTTTTTTTTATCTTTTTCCCAACCCTCAGGTTTTCAGAGTGGGCCTAGCACTAGTGGGCTTTGATCAGATTGCTTTATCTATCTTTTGGAGCTTGGACCGTGGATGTAAAGCTCAGTTTATCTTTTCTATTATGGCTATTAAGTTATGTAGTGGGATTATGTACTTTTGTTTTATCAGGATGGATATTATGTACTTGACTCTTGTTTATGGTTTTGGTGTAACCAAACATGTTTTACTTTCCGCTGCAATGAAATGATGTTTTAAATTCTCAAGTATTACTTATATCTGTCTTGTTGTAATTTTTCTGTTCTATATTCACTTAAAATACTCCACCGATGTTATGGCATTCCCTTAGTGAGTGACCGTAGCGGGTGTGGGGTGTTACACGTGATATCAGAGCTTAAGGTTACCAGAACAGATAAAATTTTTAGAAAAACTATTTTCTAAGAATATTTTTGAAAGGAGTATTTTCAAAAACATGTCTTTTAAGAGAAAAGTTTTTGAAAGAAAAGCATAATCCCCGATAGCCATATCTTTATCTTTCGAATTCTCCGTTTTGAATCTCTTCCTCTCTCGTTTTGAGTTTCCCCTCCGTGTATAGATGATCTTTCTAAGATAGATAAGAATGGAAAACCACTTCAAGGGACTTAGACGTTAGTCGGATTAGAAGTTGGTTCAAGAAGGAGGAGGACTGGTAGGTACCTATTGGATAGACGATGGGAGGAAGGCTCAAATAGTTGTTTGGTTAATGAAGGATGAAACCTCATTGGTGGGAGGTTACGAGTGGAGAATGGGAAGAAGAAGGCGAGTAGTTATCCTTTTGGGAGGAATAGGACACCTTATTAGGGTTGTCCAAAGGGGCAAGGGCAAGGTATGGAATCTTCTGGAGGGTAGTTGTATTCCCTCACGGCTTGTGTACCAGATGGGGATAAGACCGTCTAGGTTGGAATTTGGATTTCTTTATTATCCGGTTCGAACTTTATTTGATTCTGACGCATCGAGTTCGTTTATCTCATCGTTGTTAGTTGAGTCACTGCACTTAGACACCAGTTTAGTAGATGATCCCTTAGTTGTTTCAAACCCAATTGGGGGCTCCATGATGTGTTTGGGTTTGAAAGTCTCTATACTTAGCGTTGAGTTTAGATGTGATGCTTCTTGGGCTTCACGGGCTATGGGTTAGTTTTGGGCATGGACTGGTTATCCAGTAATGGTGCCATTCTTGTTTGTGGAAGGAGAGTTGTTAGGCTTACGACCCGCTTGGGTAACACTCTCGAGATCTCTTGTAATCCCATGGAATCTGTTATGCTAAGTTATCTAGAATCGCTTGACACGTCGGTCTAGAGTTTGCGATCTGTTAAAGTGGTCCGGGAATACTCGGATGTGTTTGAGGAGGTGAAGGGCTTACCTCCGGAGCGGGAGATTGACTTCCGAATATATCCGGTAGACAATGCCAAACCAGTATCTTGGCCAGTGTGCCACATGGCTCCTCGTGAGAGGAGGGAACTCCATAAGCAAGTAGGCGATTTGCTTGAGAAGGGGTTTAGAAGACGAAGTATATCGGAGTGGGGTGCTCCAGTAGTTTTTGCTATGAAGGCGGATGGGTCCCTCAGACTTTGTGTAGATTATAGGGAGTTTAACAAGATAACAAAGAAGAATAGACACCCATTGCCGAGGATTGATGATCTCTTTGATCAGTTGGTTGGCGCCTCAGTGTTTTCGTAGTAGGACTTAGCCATGGGGTTTCATCAGTTGAGAGTGGCTGAGGATAGTATAGAGAAGACTACCTTTAGGACTCCGGATGGTTTTTATGAGTGGCTGGTGATGCCAATTGGTTTGACGAACGCCCCCACATACTTTGTTGATTTGATGAGAAGGGTGTTCAGGGAGTACGTAAATAAGTTCGTGATGGTCTTTGTAAATGACATCTTGGTCTTTTCTAGGAGCGAAATAAGTTTTCGTATGTGCTCAATAGGTTGAGCAAAGCCAGTTATGGGATAAACGGTGGTTTTGGAGCAAGACTGGCGAGGAAATCCAGAGTTGGACAAGGGCTTAATTATTTAGCCGTTTTTACTAGTATCATCTCACGTAGGTCGTCTGAATTCGAAGGAGGTATCCCTTGGGTGTTTGTCTGATATTGGTTTAGGCCTTTGGGGCTTGCATTTGGGGGATGTCGAGTTCGACTAGGGTGGTCTGCGTGAGAGATGGACAGTTGTGATGATTTTGGATGGGGTAATATCCTGGTTTTCTCTAAAAGTGGAGAAGAGCATGCCCTACATCTTAGGGAAGAGTTGGAGACTCTTCGAGCGCATAGTCTTAGGACAGCAAAAGTGGATGGGATTCTTAGCATCCTATGAGTTTGAGATAGCGTATACCCATGGCAAGGGTAACGTGGTAGCGGACGCCTTAAGTAGAAAAAGGTTGTCCTTGAGTTCATTGTTCGTTGAACGACGGAGCTTAGAGTTTATTTCTATGTTTGACTTTAGACCTTCCGTTGACTTTGTACCTGGTTTATTAGCCTCCTTGGAGGTTAGGCCTACTCTTTTGGGGTGGATTGGCGGAGCGCAGCGAGACGACCCACAGTTGGTCGAGTTAGTAGAGAAGCTCATGAGGAGGGGGAGTCATCCAGCCATTTGAGTAGGTACACCCTAGATGGTAAGGGGTGGTTGCGTAGAGACGGTAGACTTTGTGTACCGCAAGACGAGGGTTTGAGGAAGGCTATACTTGATGATGCACATCGTTCGAAGATGACCATTCATCCAGGTAGGGACAAGATGTACCAAGACATGAAGCGAGTTTTCATTTGGGCCGGTATGAAGAAAGACGCGGCCGAGTATGTCGCTAGATGCTTGGTGTGCCAACAAGTAAAAGCGGAGCAAAAGAAACCCGGTGGGTTGCTTCACCCATTGGAGGTTCCGCTATGGAAGTGGAATAGTGTCTCGATGGATTTCGTCAATGGATTACCAAGATCGAGGAAGGGTAATACGGGAATTTGGGTTGGGGTAGACAAACTTACTAAGAGTGCCCATTTTATACCCGTGAAGAGTAAGAGGACTGCTCAATGGCTAGCTTCAATCTACATTCGAGAGATTGTTAGATTGCATGGTGTACCTTCCAGCATAGTGAGTGATCGAGATCCTATCTTCACTAGCGAGTTTTGGAAGAGTTTGAAAGAGGCGGTAGAGACTCAGCTGTGTTTAAGCACCGCAAATCATCCTCAGACGGACGGCCAGACCGGGAGGGTGAATCGCATTTTAGAAGACCTTTTGAGGCTATGTATCTTAGATTTTGGAGGTACATGAGAAGAGCATCTTCCATTGGTGGAGTTCGCATATAATAACAACTTTCAGTCTAGTATTGGCATGGCTCCTTTCGAAGCTTTTTATGGAAGGCCTTGTCGATCAGCTACATGTTGGTGGGAATCTACGGATAAGATCTTGCTTGGGCCCGATATGGTTAGGAAGACTTCGGAAAAGATTGATTTGATTCGAAGAAGGATGAAAGCGGCGCAAGACAGACAGAAATCTTATGCGGACAAGAGGAGAACAGAGCTTGAGTTTGATGTTGGGGACATGGTCTTTGTCAAAGTATCTCCGTTACGGAATGTGGTTCGCTTTGGATCTGTTGGGAAGTTAGCACCAAGGTTTGTTGGACCGTTTCCTATTAAGGAAAGGGTTGGACAGATGGCCTATAGAGTGGAGTTGCCCGACAGACTTAGTGGTGTACATGATGTATTCCATGTGTCACATTTGAGGAAGTGCCTACATGAGACCGCAGAGGTGGTAGAGCCGAGCTTGCTTAGAGAAGTAGAGATAGAGCGTGATGCGACTATTCGACGAGCTCCTACACGCATCCTTGGGTCAGAGATTAAGAGGTTGAGAAACAGGGAGGTTCAACTAGTCAAAGTGCAATGGGGAGAAGATGAGAGCAACGCTACTTGGGAGACGGAAGCGAAAATGCGTTCATTATACCCATTCCTTTTTGAGGGTATGTCTTTTAACTTCTCCTTTATCGTTTGTCTAGTACTTATCTTATCTTTAGTATGTCCTCTTGTTAGTGCCTTTGAACTTTAGATAGGGTAAACCTATGGTTGAAACATGTGTTTGAGACATGTTATGATTGATGGATGCATGTGGATGCAAGTGTTTACTAGTGGTTGCTCGTGGATGCATATACACACACTCTAGACACTAGATCGGCTCAATCACTTCATATTGCATATTGCATATAATTGTGTGTAGGTAGCTATATTTATGGATGTATAATGGTTGTGTTATCATATGGATGATGCATTTTGGTGAATGATTGTGGACTCATGTAGATATAGTATGTGTCGATAGGGTTCTTTCGCATACATATTGGATGCATGGCACTATCACGGTTTGCATATGTTCATACATTAGATAGGGAACATATACACACACTTTTTGCATATGCTCATACATCAGTAGAAATTGTTTTAAGGACAATAGATGCCCGTGTTTGATGGATTGAGTAGATGGTTGTTTGGATGGTAGGATATGCATTCTCCTTAACTTGGAGATTTCGGGGACGAAATCCTTTAAGGAGGGGAGAATGTAACACCCCGAATTTCATTTAACACTGATATTCACTAATTACAGAATTAATAGTCTCAGATGTGAGAATCAGGGGAAATGGGTTACGTCATTGTGTTCGTCTCGGAAAAATACGCGAAATAGAGTCCGAAATTTTGTAAATCGGAGTCCGTATGACCCGGTTAAGGCCCAAAGAAGTTTTCGGGAAATTTGAATTTCGAAACATGCAGAAATAGGGGCCAGGCGGGAAAACTCCCGCCCAGCCAAGTCGACTTGGTTGTCGACAGGGCTGTCGACATGCCTGTCGACTTGGCAGTCGACAGGGCTGTCGACTTGCCCTGTCGGCTGATTCTGGCCTGGGTGCACCTGGTTGAGTTTTGGGTTGGGGACGAAATCTGACGGACCTAAACTAACCTAGGGTTAATCTAAGGGTCTAAAACACATCCTAATCCTATAAATAAGACCCTAAGCTAGCCCTAAATGATCATAATCATATCCTCTAACTAAACTATGCCAAAATTTTCTATGATCATGGCCTCCACTCAAAACCCTAGCCTCCATCCTCTTTCTAAACTATTTCTATGAAGGCTTTCATGTTCATACAAGCATTTTTAAGTTGTATGAGTGATCATTAGCTTGCATTCATCATCAAGTTGCAAGCTTTATTTTCAAGGCTAGAGTTTTTGGGTGATTTTTGGCAAGGGTTTGCTTATTGGAGTTTAGTGGTGAGTTTCTATAGCCTTAATAATCAATTGTTAAATTGATTATGATAGGATATGAGAAGATATGGCTATGTTTGTGGATCAATGTGTTTATGCAAGTTTAGTATAGTGTATGTTGTGTGTTTTGCGAGTTTTATGCTATATGTTATGCAAGTTTAATGCTATGTTTTATGATGCTCATTATGCAAAACACTATGTTGAACATTGATTCATATGTAACATGTTACGCAAGCTATATGTGAGATTATATGCAAGTTCATATGTAACATGTTATGCAAGCTATATGTGAGACTATATGCAAGTTCATATGTAACATGTAATGCAAGTTATGTGCATGATTATATGCAAGTCCAAATGTAACATGTTATGCAAGTTATGTGTTTGGTTATATGCAAGTTATGTGCATGATTATATGCAAGTTCATATGTAACATGTTATGCAAGTTATGTGTTTGGTTATATGCAAGTTATGTGCATGATTATATGCAAGTCCATATGTAACATGTTATGCAAGTTATGTGTTTGGTTATATGCAAGTTATGTGCATGATTATATGCAAGTTCATATGTAACATGTTATGCAAGTTATGTGTTTGGCTATATGCAAGTTAACATGTGACATGCTATGCAAGTTCACACCTTTGTATGACATAAGAATCATATGCAAGTTACCCCCTTTGTGACATATGTGCTTCATGCAAGTTTGGGTTAAATGCTAGTTGGGTTTAATGTATGCTCATATATGCAAGTTGACACCTTTTAAACCCATGATAAAGTTATATGCTATGATTGGTTAAACCCATGGCATTTGTGATGAATCTTCCCTTTATTATGTCATGTTATGAGAACGAATTACGTGGGGAACGATGGGGTTAATATGCATGTTAATAAAATGGTGTGAAATGGGTATGCTTAAGCATAACATAAAGTGAATGGACATAATTGGGAATTTACCTATTAAGTTAGGTCTACCCATATTATGGAATTGGGAATTTACCTATTAAGTTAGGTCTACCCATATTATGGAATTGGGAATTTACCTATTGAGTTAGGTCTACCCATATTCTTGAAACTGGTAATTTATTAGGGATAATTTATACAAATTATGGGGGTGATTAATTAGGTGTAATTAATCGACTAAGACACGAGGTTGGACCCATTTGTAGCATAAGACTGCCCGGAACCAACCGTCAAATCCAGCGGCTACAAATGATTGGCCCAATGTGAGAGGTCTTAGTCATAAACTAAATACGTGACAAGTGTAAAGACACGAGGTTAGACTCTGTTATGGTGTAAGGCTGCCCGGAACCAACCGGCATATCCAGCTGCTATAAAAGACAGTCTAATGTGAGAGGTCTTTACAAAGGTTACGATCTTAATTAATTAAGAAACACTTAACCAAATTAGCATGTAGTGGGGCATGAGGGGTTAAGTGGGTGCCTTGGGTGGCATGTAGTAACTAGTGGGGGTGCCTTGGGTGGCATGAGGAAACTAGTGGGTTGCCTTGGGTGGCAATAGAAAATACGATTAGAATACTTAACCAAAGTGGAACATGTAATTAAACATGATTAAAGGGTTAAGTAAGTGCCTTGGGTGGCATGTGGGAATCAAGTAAGTGCCTTGGGTGGCATGTGGAAATCTAGTGGGTGCCTTGAGTGGCAATTAAAATATGATTAAAAGACTTAACCAAAATTTATAACATGTAAGTGGACATGGTTAAAGGGTTAAGTGGGATTCACTAGAAATGACAAGCTTAGGTGGGTAGCTTGTGGGGGCCCATTTCAACCAATATCCCAAACGTATCTTTGTGGGCTCGACCCAAGTCGAGGACGGGACACGCATATTGGGCTTGACTGTAAGAGGCCAAAACGGGTTAGCGGTGGCAACGCAAGTCCAACGGGTTTCATATGCGTGTGTGGACCCGGGCTGGTAAGTAAGACGTTGTTGCATCGTGTAGGTATAAGCCGTGCACCGTTGATATTATCAGGTTGCCACTTTGGGGAATGATACACCCCACTGTGGGGCCAGCACGGGTATCTACGTTAGGGAGCCGATCGCTTGGGGAGTAGTGGGTACACCTAGTGGAGATAGGGGCAGACGGCACCTATGTAGTTAGCTAGGGGTACACGAAACTACTATTAAAAATTACTAAGTACACTTAGTGGGATCAACCTTAAGTAGGAATTACCCTTGGGTGGGTAGAACTGGTGTGGTGCAGTGTAGGAATTACCCTTGGGTGGGTAGATCTGGGGTGGTGCAGTGTAGGAATTACCCTTGGGTGGGTAGATCTGGGGTGGTGCAGTGTAGTAATTATCCTTGGGTGGGTAAATGCGTCTTTTCGGTTATCTTAGTACATCCTGTGTTTAGTTGGCTACTTAGTGTAGTCATTATCCCCAGAGGTACCGTACCTTGTTTATATCATACCCTAATTACTTTAATGATTGTATTGTTAAGGTTATAGGACTCGCTCAGAGTTATGTCTGACCCCGTTGTTTTTTTTATCTTTTTCCCAACCCTCAGGTTTTCAGAGTGGGCCTAGCACTATTGGGCTTTGATCAGACTGCTTTATCTATCTTTTGGAGCTTGGACCGTGGATGTAAAGCTCAGTTTATCTTTTCTATTATGGCTATTAAGTTATGTAGTGGGATTATGTACTTTTGTTTTATCAGGATGGATATTATGTACTTGACTCTTGTTTATGGTTTTGGTGTAACCAAACATGTTTTACTTTCCGCTGCAATGAAATGATGTTTTAAATTCTCAAGTATTACTTATATCTGTCTTGTTGTAATTTTTCTGTTCTATATTCACTTAAAATACTCCACCGATGTTATGGCATTCCCTTAGTGAGTGACCGTAGCGGGTGTGGGGTGTTACATCAACGATCCTTCAGCGGAGCAGAAGTTCTCAGCGCTAAATCATAGACGCTTTTATACTCTCTCTCGACTTTAGAGAGTTAGAGTTGGGACTCAGCCGTTCCATTGCTCCCCGATCCTTCAGCGGGGTATGAGTCCTTTCTCAGCGCCAAATCATGGACGCTTTTATATTCTCCTGGCGGTCGCCAAGGTTAGACTTTTGCTCAGGCGGCTCCGATCATGGTACACCGCCATGCCTTGCGGACGTCATCTTCGCGTCCTTTATACTCTCTCTCAGCTCTGGAGATTTAGAGTCACGGATCAAGTGGTCTGCAATCATGCACGCTCATCAAACTCATCCTAGGTTTAAATTTTAATCCAAGCTCCGAGGATTAAAACCAGTCGGACAAGCAGTTGGAGCATTTGCCAAGGCTTTGAGTTCCTCCGAACAGTCTACGGGAGGAATAGTTGGCACCAGACTTCGGGTACATGTTAAGTATGGACGCAAATGTTGGGCATTCCACACTCTGGGGATTTCCTTTCCATTTACGGTTGCCAACTTGAAGGTTCCATTATCAAGCTTGCTTATAATGGAGTACGGTCCTTCCCACTTCGCTCCCATATGAGTTGGGGGTGGAAAGACACGTTTTAGAACCAAGTCTCCGGGTTCCCAGGTTCGGGCTCGAACCTTTTTGTTGTAATATCGAGCGATCTGTTGTTTGCATCTCAAGGCACGCAGGTCCGCTTCATCCCTCTTTTCTTCGATCATATCCAGGGACTCAAGGAACAATTCATTA
Source organism: Allium sativum (assembly GCA_030737875.1). Classification (NCBI taxonomy): domain Eukaryota; kingdom Viridiplantae; phylum Streptophyta; class Magnoliopsida; order Asparagales; family Amaryllidaceae; genus Allium; species Allium sativum. Next base: position 192,020,535 of record CM060922.1, on the reverse strand, counting down.
TTGGTCATCGGATCATAATAAGTCACCCGGTGAGAAGGTACCTTTATCTCAACCGGGATGACTGCTTCTGTTCCAAAAGCAAGGGAGAAGGGGGTATGTCCTGTTGCTGATTTATATGTTGTCCTGTAGGCCCATAGTGCCAGGGGCAATTCGACAGCCCACATGGCTCTGGCCCGCTTCAGTCTTCTTTTCAGAATGGACTTAATCACTTTGTTCGCCGCTTCAACTTGTCCGTTCGATTGCGGGTGCGCCACAGAGGTGTACCGATTCTCAATGTGGTATTTTTGGCAGAAATTTTTGAATTCAGCGCTATCGAACTGTGTTCCGTTATCCGTTATCACAATCTTTGGAATCCCAAATCGACAGATGATGTTTCTAATGATGAAGTTGATCACTCGTTTGGTTGTGATTGTAGTTAGTGGTTCAGCCTCGACCCACTTAGTGAAATAATCCACGGCCACAATAGCGAACTTTGCTCCGCCCCTTGCTATGGGGAGACTTCCAATGATATCAATTCCCCACATGGCAAAAGGCCATGGGCTCATCATTGTTTTTAACTGATTAGGAGGTGCTCTAGGTATTTTTGAAAATCTCTGGCACGCATCACACCGTCGTGCGTATCTTGCCGCATCCTTGTTTATGGTAGGCCAGAAATAACCATGTCGCAACACCTTTTTTGCCAAAGTTTGCCCTCCAGTATGATCGCCGCATTCGCCTCCGTGTACCTCCTGCAGCACACGCTTGATGTCATCGTGAGCTATACACCGGAGGAGGGGCATCGAAAATCCTTGTCTGTAAAGAACTCCGCCTTGTAGGACGTATCGGGCAGCTTTACTAATCACTTTATGCCTCTCGCTTTTCTTGGTCGGAAGCACTCCATTCATCAAGAAATTCTTTAAAGGGGTCATCCACGACTCCCTTTCTGGTTCCGTCTCTAGCACTGAATCAATTTCCATCTGATCTATGCTAGGAGACCGAAGCACTTCAACGGGGGCTAGCCCAGTTTCTTCAGGATTGTCAGAACTAGCCATCTTTGCCAACTTATCTGCCTGCTGATTCTCTGACCGCGGAATGTGAGATATGCTGTAGTGATCAAAATCGTTCAGCAACTCCTTCACTTTCTTTAAGTATAAAATCAATCTCGCACTTTTAGATTGGAATTTTCCAGTAACCTGGTTCACAACAAACTTGGAGTCGCAAAAGATGTTCAGCTTTGTGACCTCTAATTCCTTTGCGATCCTTAATCCGGCTATCAAGGCTTCGTACTCGGAGTCGTTGTTAGTGGCGTGAAACTCCATCCGGATAGCATAGGATATCAATCGTTTCTCTGGAGTTTCAAGCACTATTCCAGCGCCGGATCTTTCGTCATTCCTAGCGCCATCAGTATACAATCTCCAGGCATTAGGATCGAAAAGTAATTTTGAAGGATCGACTTCTTCATTGGCTATATCTTCCTCCGGGACGGTAAACTCTACTATGAAGTCGGCTATCACTTTCCCCCGAATTGACCGTCTGGGCTGAAAGTTCAGATCAAATTGACTTGACTCAATGTTCCATTTGAGTAATCTTCCAGACGCCTCTGGTCTCTGTAAAACTTGCTTGAGTGGGTGATCGGTGTATATGGTAATGGGATGCACCTGAAAATAATGTCGAAGCTTTCTAGAGGCGATCAGTAAACTATACGCCAACTTTTCTATCCTTGGATAATTACGCTCTGCTGCCGTTAATTTTTTGCTCACGTAATACACAGGTCTTTGGACCTTATCTTCTTCTCTTACCAACGCTGAGTTGATCGCATGGGATGACACTGCCAGATACACAAATAAGTCCTCGTGATCCATTGGCTTAGATAATATCGGAGGTTTCTCCAGGTGCCTTAGTAAGTTCTGAAATGCTTCTACGCAGTCGGGCGTCCATTTGAAGTGGCGTTTTCCCCACTTTATTAACTCGAAGAATGGGATGCACTTATCCGTAGCCCTGGAGATAAATCTGCTTAGTGCGGCTACTTTTCCTGCAAGGTTTTGCACATCCTTAATTTGCCTAGGTTCCTGAATATCTCTGATTGCCACGATCTGGTCTGGATTAATCTCAATCCCACGGAAACTCACAATGAACCCCAAGAATTTTCCGGAGGCAACACCGAATGAACATTTGTTTGGGTTGAGTTTCATTCCGTACTTTCGAAGGATGCTGAACATCTCCGCCAAGTACGTAGTGTGTTGGGCGGATTGCTTGGACTTAACCAACATATCGTCGACGTATACTTCCATTGTTTTACCGGTCTGGTTATAAAACATTCTGTTGACTAAACGTTGATATGTAGCGCCTGCATACTTCAAGCCAAAGGGCATCACTACATAGCAAAATAATCCTAGATCCGTGATAAAACTAGTGTGTTCTTGATCCGAAACATGCATCGGAATCTGGTTATATCCTGAGTAATCATCCATAAATGAGAGAAGTTCATGACCCGCCGTCGAGTCCACCAACTGGTCAATTCGGGGCAACGGGAAACTATCTTTTGGGCAGGCTTTGTTCAAATCCGAGAAGTCGATACACGTTCGCCACTTCCCGTTGGCGTTCTTTACCAGGACTGGATTTGAAATCCAGTCCGGGTAGGTCGAGTCTCTGATAAATCCATTACTCTTTAGCTTTCCAACCTCTTCTTTCAAGGCAGCGGACCTCTCTGGGCCCAACATTCGCCTTTTTTGCTTTACCGGAGGATGTTTAGGGTTAATGCTTAATGAATGGCTCATGATTGATGGGGATATCCCGCACATGTCCGCGGGGGTCCAAGCAAATACATCCAAGTTGTTCTTTAAGAAATCCGTCAATTCTTTAGCGAGATTCGGATTTAACTGGGATCCAATCTTAAGGACCTTCTCCGGGTCACTATCATCGATTAGTACATCCACAGTTGTCTCGTTGGGAGTCGCCATTCTACCCCCAGGTTCTTCATCCTCTCTGGGATCTATATCCTCGGGCAACTCTCTTGGCGACCCTCCAACGGTTATCCTCTTTAGTTGCTATAAGGTCTCCGCCCTTGTAGGGGGAGAAGTGCCCTTGGTTTCTATGTCCCCTCCATTGCGAAGTAACTTTAGCTCGGCAACATATCATGCTCGCGCAGCAACATGATCTCCTCTGACGATACCAATGCCAGCTTCTGTGGGGAATTTCACTAACAAGCACCAGGGGGCTATACAGGCTCTAAACTTTGCGAGGGCCGGTCGGCCCAAGAAGGCATTGTAGGGCGATTCAACGTCCAAAACCACGAAGGGAAGGATTCTCACTCTCTAGCGTTCTCCTTCGCCAAGTGTAACCGATAACTCTACATAACCCATTGGAGCGGTGGATGCTCCGTTAAATCCACGGATCCATCCTTGACAGGGCTTCAAGTCTTTTATTTCGAGGTTCATCTGGTCAAATGTCCTTTTGAAAAGAATGTTGACGGAACTCCCGTTGTCCACTAAAACCTTATGAACAGTGGCTGGTCCAATAGGTACTGTAATTACAAATGGATCTTCAGTCGGAGCGTGGACTCCAATGCTTTCTTGTTCTCGGAAAACGACATCGTCGGTCATCATCTTTTGTTGCTTCACCGGGATATTGTCCTCGGGGTTGCTACACTCCCCTACCTCGAGGTGTTGCTTGGCTACATTGACATATTGGTCCAATGCCTTGGAACTATGCCCTGCGAGATAAAGTCCTCCGATTACGGTATTGATAACGATATTCTTTCCCTTTTGCTGGGCAGTTGGCCTGGCAGCAAGTTGATTCTGGTTCTGATTTGGGGCCTGTACCGCTTGCCCCCTATCTCTGGGTGTTACTCTGTATTCATCTAATTTTCCTTCTCGAAGAAGCCTTTCGACTACATCTCTTAGGTGACGGCATTCATTTGTCGAATGGCCGTGAATCTGATGAAAGAGACAAAACTTCCCCGTTTCACGTTCTTTTTCTGTCGACTCTCTGGGAGGTGGCCTCTTATTCTGGAGGACATCGTACGAATCCATGAAGATATTTTCCAGAGTATCATTTATTGGCGTATAACTCTCAAAGGCCCTGGGACGAGTCCTTCTCTGGGAGTCATTCCCTCGGTTCCTCTTCCGGTTGTTGCCATTACTATTATTATCATTGTTTCCTGACTGACAACCACCTTGATTCCGATTTCCAACATTAACTTCAACCTTTCCCGAGCTGTCTCCTATCTACTTAATGGCGACATTGCTTTGGATTTCCTCCTTATCGGCCGTTTTTGCCTTTTGGTTAGCATATACTTCTTCCCGGCGTAAGTGTACGTTGGCTTTTTCGTAGAATAATTCTCTAGTATGGGGTGGCTTGCCTGCCAGGTATCTCCCAAATTCAGTGTCTTTATCTACTCCATCAATCAGAGCTGCGACAACGGTTGGCTCATGGGGATCTTTAACTTCAGTAGCGGCCAGGTTGAAACGGTCTAGGTACACCCTCAAACTTTCGCCTGGTCGCTTCTTGACAAGGAACAAGTCAATCACACTCTTTGTCTTTTGTGCATAGATGCGGAATTGTTCTACGAACTTTTCACTTAACTCCCTGAAGCTAGAAATCGATCTTGCTGGCAAGCGAGTAAACCATAACAATGCTACATCCTCCAAGAATATGGGAAATGCTTTGCACTTGACAGCGTCAGAAGCTGCAGCAGCGGTCATTGACCAAGAGTATCTCATCAGATGCTGGAGAGGATCAGATCTACCCGCGTATCGGTTCATCTGTGGCATGTTGAAACGTCTCGGGAAAGTCGCATCCAAAATATCATCAGTGAAAGGGGTGTGACTGCGGTCAATTCTCCAATCTTCATTCCGTTGTCCATGGCTATCTACCAGAATTTGATGGATCATGGCTGCAACATTTGCACTGGTCAGCGGAGGTTCAGGGTCAGTGCTTCTGGCTCGGCGGGGTTCTCTAGTCTCTCTTCCGGGAGCAGTCACAAAATTCGGGGCTCGGATAGGGCTTCGTTGCCCCCTGTTACCATGAACATGTGCGCGGCGACATGGCTGAGGCAGTCTGTTCTGTACAGGACTGTCCGCACCTCGAGCTCTGGGAGTTGCGGCGTGATCGTTCACATTACGGTTTGAAGGCCCCGCCTCTAGTGCTTCTTCTTCCCGTGATGGCAGGGTTCCGAACCGAAGCTGCTCTATGTTTTCGGCTCTCTCATATGGTCGCCGCGGAGGTCTCGGCGATTCCTCTGACGAAGAAGAATATCCTGGAGTGAGCGGACGAGCTGGTGGCGTCCTCTGCCTTGCGAGTTCATCAAGCCTTCTATCCATAGCAGTCAAATTTTGTCGCAGGACGGAGCTTTCCTGCCTTTGGGCAGCCAATTCATCAAACAATCTCTCCCACATTTCGGAAAAGCGAGAGAGATCCCCCTCAGTAACGGGAGCAGCAGGGTCATATTGGTCATCATCACTTTCTCTTATGCGCAAAGAGCTTGAGCCAGGTCGAGCGGAGGGGCCAGGATGGTAGGAGTGAGCCATAGGCTCCTTTCCAGGTCGATTTGTAGTCCGATCATCAATTCGGATCGCTGTGGTTCAAGGATGGTGGCTCGCTACGCCCCCCCTGGGATCGTTTCGTGGTCATGGTGCGCGGAGGATTCGAGGCGTTATCTCGGGATCGAGTAACAACCCCTTCAGCAGTCCGGATCGCCTCGTTCTCGTCGACTCGGAGCGTGGCGTCTTCATTGGATCGGTTCGCCCCCTGCGCTCCGCGATCCAGAGTTTCCTCATTGCCTAGCTCGTGCACACTTTCCTCGATTGCTTCATTCGTAGTTTCATTGGTTCGTGAAGCTCGTGCTTCCTTAGATCTCTTTCCAGCCATGATATCCGAATCGCTGGAATCTTCAAAGAACTGAATAGTGAAACTTTAGGACTGTTTTCTCAGTGAAAGCACCAAAATGTTAGATCAAAATTTGGACCTAACACCCAAATTGTTCTGAATCTTATAGAGTTTTAACTGAAGAATGAAGAAAAAGAAAATAACACACAGAATTTATAGTGGTTCGGCGTTAATGAGCCTACGTCCACTTTATATGTTATTGATTATACTTCGAATGCTGGTACAATCAATGGTTTCTCTCTAGCTCACTTTTACAATTGTGATTTCTCTCAGTAGTCTAGCAATAAAACTGATAAGAAATGGTAGTATGACAATAATGGCGGAATCAGTTCTCAGTATTGCCAAAAGGATCCCAAAAAGTGCCAAGCTCTGGGCTATTTATAGCTGATTTTGTCAGGCGGGTCGTGGTAACACGTGGCACGAATCCCGAGAACATCGGATCGCATCGCCACCGTTGAAGAAATAGTCAAATTAGCCGTTGTGGACAGGTGTCGCGATCCCCTTGAAAATCGGATCGTGCAAATGGGGAGAATCGGTCAAAATGACGGTTTGGGACACGTGTCGCTGGATCCGTACGTCTCGGATCGCTGAAAACTAGCTCGTGTTTGAACGGGTCAGAGGCTCCTCCATGCATCAGGGGATCGGATCGGTATATTCTGGGCCACAATACATGTACGGATCAAATCGCATGGAGGTGTCGTTTCGCTGATGAAGTGGGGGCGATCCGATGGTGCGATCCAATGAGGGGCGATCCGATGAGGGGCGATCCGATCCTTCATGCTCTTAGGGAACGCAGTTTCATACTTTCTTCTTATGAATGAACCTGGATGGCTTGGTCAAAAAGCTAGCCAACAATATTTATATAGATCGTCATTAGAATATAGATATTTTATTTTAATTAAAAAAGGAATTGAAAATGGTGGGGTAGTTCGAAAATTCGATTTTGAATTTTAAATGAATGTACAAGATTCAAAATAAATCGGATTTTAGTGAAACCAAAAATATTTGAATCTATTTGAAAATATCTTTCCAACGAATCTGAAAAATCAAAATTTCATAGCGGGAATCAAAAGATATGCCCAGTCGAAAATTCAGAATAGTCGCTATGGAATTCTGACCCTTAAAAATGGAAATTTTGCAAACGACCTCGGTTTTCGATGAAACCATTTATTTTGGATCCATGATGTCAAGTTATTGCTAGGTTTCAAAATTCGTAATTTTCTCAATCAATATGTGAGCGTGGCGAAGGAAAACGTGTTTTGACAGTTTTAGTTGATTTTAATCGACTGGAAAATGGCCATTTTTCAAACGGTCTCAGAATTTGACGAAATCAGTTTTGTTAGGACCGTATCATCAATATGAAGCTAGAAAATATTTTTCGGGAATTTTCTAGTTAGTATGTGGCCCCAGTAAATTGAAATATGCGTTCAAATTGAATATATATAAATTTATATTTTAATTTGAATGGAAACTGATCGAATCGGTCGAACTGGCTTTCGATACATGTCCCATTGTGTTCGGAATGGGGGTAATTAGCTAGGGACGACAGTCTTCAGGATCGGTTTGGTGTTCGATTTGAAAGCTAACTTTTTGGGAAAAAATAAAAATAAAAATGTAATATAAATAATTAACTTAAGCCCCTCCCTTAACTTTATCTCCCCCTCCCTTGCGTTTACAACCAAACCTGAAACCCAATTGAAAAAAAAGAAGAAAAAAACCGATGGAACCCTCGTCGCGCCCCAGGCGGTTGCCGCACCGCTATCTGTCATCGCACCCCCTCCCCTTCAATGCACCCTTCCCCTTCTATTTCCTCTCTCCATGCGAGACGCGAAGACCCCCTCAGCCACGCCCAAACCCGAAGAACACCCTTACTAAATTGAGACAAGGCCGCCGCTTCACCTCAGTACCAGACCCCCCCCCCCCCCCCCGCGCGCCATTGCTTTTTCCTCCAACTCGCGAACTCCTCTCCTTCCCCCCACCGCCATCTCGATCTGAAGCCCTCCCCTTTTCAGAAAAAACATAGCGAGTCTTCTATTTTTACGCGTTAAAGTATTGTTTGTTTTTGTTTGATTTATATGTGTTTAAAACTTTGATTTTTATATATAAAAAGTTATGATTTTTATATGAATAACATAATAAAAATATTATTTTTATTACATGAGAAGTAAAATAAAAATACGATTTTTATGCTAGTATAAAGTTATGATTTTTATGCTAGTATAAAGTTATGATTTTTATATAGTTAACCACATAAGAAAGGTCGGATTTTTATATAGTTAACCACATAAGAAAGATGTGATTTTTATATAGTAGATATTATAAAAATGTGATTTTTATATAGTAGATATTATAAAGATGTGATTTTTATATAGTAGAAATATAGAAATATAATTTTTATATAGAAAGAAGCGTTGTAAATGTATAAGAAGTAGAAATAAAAATATGATTTTTATTTATAGAATTGAAGTTATAAAAATATAATTTTTATATATGAACAGCGTGACTGCATTGGAATTTCAAACAAATCCAAACGGTTCAAAAGTTCAGAAGTAAGGCACGATGGAGTGGAACCCTCGGTGAGAACTCCTTACTTTTATTTTTATTTTCTAGTTGAAATATATACAAGGATGAAGATGGTGCTTAGCAGCACCCGACACCCATCTTTCAAAGACCATGGATGACTTGTTCGTTTGATTGCTGTGTTGTGAAATTTGATTGTGTGATGTGGAACGGGATAAAATATTTTATAGTGGAAAATATTTTATAGTTAAAAATATAATTTTTAACGTGTATATAAAATAAATATTTATAAACAAATCGGACGGTTTGCTTATATACACTGATTTGGCTGATATTGATTGGGACGATAAATTTTACACATCGCCCAACTGCACAAATAAAATCTGCGTTTGTTGATTTGAAACCCCACACGAATATTGGGATGATATTTGACGTACACTAATCCAGATTGTTTAATTGTATGTCAATCGATGGGTTGACAGACTCTGTGAGCGTTAATTATTTATATTTAATGCTTATGCAGTTGTGTGGTGCGCTCTGGATGATGGTTGATGATTTGTCGCTGCTGTTATATACATGTGTTGTAGGGAATCCATATAATTAACATTATATGGTAATTGATTGGGCCTCATTCCAATTCGGAAAATAAAATATATATTCATGTGTTGAATAGAAAAATAAATATTCATGTGTTGAATAGAAAAATAAATATTCATGTGTTGAATAGAAATATAATTTCATGTTTTGAAATAAAATAATTTCATGTGTTGAAATAAAATATATATTCATGTGTTGAATAGTAAAATATATATTCATGTGCTGAATAGAAAAACAAAAATTCATGTGTTGAAGAAAATATTCATTTGTTGAATAGAATAACCAAGTTATTGAAATATATAAAGCCGTGTTGGTTAGACTGACGCCATTTTGACGCAAACGATATTTATATCGATTATATTCATTTTTAAAATGAATATAGTAAAGGTAGTGATTTCAAAATATAACGTTTTGAAAATATTATCATTTATAGATTAATGATATGAGAATATTCAATTTTGATTAGAAATTGAATATGAAGTTGAAATTGTTTTGAAAACGAATTTAAAACGATTTATAAAATACGTTTTAAAAGGAAATCGACGAAATATGTATAATATATTTATATTATATATATAATGGCCTGAATAGAACGCGCCGCGCCGCGGTAGTTCGCGAATTTCGACCATTGACTTCGAATGGATATTACGGGAGATGCGACCATCGGATTCTCCTAAAACTGGAACCATTGGGTTCGTATCGAAAAGAGCTTTCTAACGAATATTAGAGATTTGGATTCTAACGGTTGGATTTGGAATTATGTCCAAATCAAATTTGGAAAAGGTCGATGTAAGTGCAGTTCGATGGCCGTTGATGGAAATCGACTGTACGGGTCTTGATAAAATTATTAAAAATATCAATAATTTGTGTAAAATCATAAGAACTGATTTATGAAGAATTGGGACGAAAAACTCCATATTTGAAAACATAAAAGTAGATTTTTATCAAAATGAACTAGTTTTGAACTAGAACTATAATTCATTTATTTATTTTAAATAAATAAATTGGATTTGAAATGGTTTTGAAAATAACTAGAATTTCCAATTATTGTATTGGAATGGATTTTAATTGAAATTGTCTTTGGAATATTTCGATGTTGGATTTCGTGATGATACAGACATTGTAATGGGAATCTGAAAGATATATTTATATGTTATTTCCAATACGATATTTGTTGGTCATAGAATTCGATATTAAATATAAGACGATATATTTTCTATTTAGAGCCTTGTATTTAATATCAAATGTGATTTGGGTTTTTCGTGAAAGGTTTCTTCGTTAACACTGTTCTTAAACCCAATAGAGAAAAAGATTAAATCTTTTTATTTAGATTTAATGAAGTATACCAATTAAATGATATATAATTGGAATTGAATTGGAATTGATTTTTGGGTTTATCGTGAATGGTGTTTTAAATAACACTTGTTCTTTAACCCGATAAATGATGGAATGTGATTTTGGGTTTATCGTGAATCGTGTTTTAGATGACATTGGTTCTTTAACCTAGTTAAAGACAGGATATTGATTTTTGAGAAGATTAAAACAAAGTGGACTTCTAATGAATCTTTAATTATATTGAAATAATCAAGAATGGAGTATCACCAGTTTTGCTCCAGGCGATAGTTAAATCTTTAATTAGATTTAAACGTGAAATGGTAATTGAGTTTACCGATAACACCGTGGTGTTAGATATGAAGTATAACCAGTTTTACTTCATGGGATGAATAGGTTGGGATTGGGAAATAAAATAAATGATTACTTCGGTGTGGTTCGCTAATCTCGACTAGTTTGAATTGATATTCAAAGGAAGATTAAAGAATAAATTTAAAGAATTTATCTTTGATAAAATTAATGGGAACCTTTCCCAAAGCATAAGAATATTTGAATGAAAGAATATTCTGAATTGGAATGAGGCGTATGTTGTGTTTGTGTAACACTTGTTTATTATATACGCGAGTTATTCAGAAAGACCGGGTTTATCCCATTCTGAATAACTGATTCGACATGGTGTCGAGGATGAAGACAGTGGTCGAAGACCAGAGGTCTTCACATCGTTTGGGTGATTACTGATGATCTTGATTAGGCTGTACACCCAATAGGAGGGAATCAGTTGGTGATCGTCCAGACGTACTTGGAGATCGATGGATATGCGAGGTACAAGGTGCCTCCGGTTTCGTTCAGACCCAGAATGGACTTGTAAATGGACTGTGTGTCTAACATTGGATTTTATTCCATGTGATTAATTTCTATTAAATATATATCTATTTGGCGGTGGAGAATTTATTCTCTTACTTAATTCCCTTCTCTGAGACGTACGAGCTCAGAGGTTATATATTGATGGATATCAAACGCATGGAGTGAATTGCGTGTGTGGCATGCCTAAGTGACAATGTGATCAAGGCTTCTGTTGAAAAGCAGTTTCTTTTGCTTGATGATCAAAGCACGGCCTGTGTGGCATAGCTTTGTGTAGCGTTGATCCGCGAGCCTTACACCCCAGTCGTGAACCAGAAACGGGAGAAGGACCTCAGGGAGGGCATGCGTTTCCTTCTAGCTAGAAGTGGCGTCAATGGTTTTACACGCCCTGACGAGTTTGACTTATGTGGTTGTTGCTGTTGCGAGGCGCCTCAGATATATCAGTGACTGTGTGGAGCCCATGGAGTCATTTGGCTCATTTACGCTCCAAAGGCTGGGAAACGTAGTGTTTAGGCATTTTAATCCACATCGTTGGACCGACTCTTACGATCCAAGGGCTCACATGTGTCTGGGTCCTGAGACATGGGCTAGATTGTCTCGAATCGGTAGAGGATTATCTTTTGCCTCGGTTCACAGATGGAAATCCAACTTCCAATACGTGACATTTGCGGTTTTGATTGTAGAGCCTAGTATGGCGACATAGTGGGATGGGGCACTTATGCTGTCTATGATTGATACTTATGATTTGAAGTTGTTTTATACACTATACACTTATAGTAATAGTAAAAGATGAAATTTAGCGCATCAAGCATTCTTTGGCTATTATAAGGTAAAACCCTATCCTCTAGCTTGTGTTGCATTGTGTGATGGGACCTGGGTCTTATAATAGCTTCATTCTTCTTTATTAAGCATTGCGCTGTTTGTTTTATGCACTGGTACTCTTAGGAGGAAACCCATTCCTTGTTATACGGCGTGGTCCCTTTATTTACCTAACTTTAAAATAAAGATTAATAATTGTTTTAGTTCTCACACCAGTCACATGACTGACCTGGAGTTTATTGTTTTAACCTAAACTCTAGGTGCCCTTATTTTGACACGGGCAGCTGGTAGTTTTGGTTTTGCAGATTTATATTCACAGGATCCTGATTTACAGCTGGAATGATATCCGGAAAGCTTTGTATCCGTAAATCTCCTTCAGTTGTGTATTGTATTATTTTTCCGTTGCAGTAATGTATTTAAATGTAATTTAAATCTCTGATATTTTATGTGTAATATTTATTCATACTCTGTATATTCTTGTATTCTGATGGAATTGTTGTAATATACAATGAAAGGTTCTTCTGTTTACATTCCAATTTGTCGTGTTCTCAATACAATCAGGGGTTTCGAACGGTCTTGGTCAGTTTAGCGACCGATTCGGATTGAGCGAAATTCACGATCATTATAGACGAATATGTAGAAACCATATTATTTCCCTTGCATTACATCAACCATTGGACTTTACTAACTTTGGACTATGTTAAAATGCAATGGAACCACTATGATTCATTGAGGCCCAGAAGATCAACCTCTGTATCAAATAAACACTATAAGGAAGCTCTGACAATGGTAAGATTGTTATTACCATATATAAATATATATTTGGATGTATATTGGAAAAAGCTATGTATTTTTTTCTGATACAAAGAAAAAAGATTGAAATAATCATCTTTCAAAAATTGGCTGGAAACAACATTATAAACAAAAATATTGGAACAAAGAAGATTGAAACAGCCACCATGCCTACAACAAGATTTTGACTCGTAAGTAAGCATTAACAATTTTATTTTTTAATAGATACTAAATGCTCAAACCATTATATGTTTGTGCCACTACTGCCTTTTACCATAATATAGTGAAAACACCTTCATATTGTCCTTGACATGCGTAACTTCAACTGTTAATAAAAATCCTAAACTGAAATATCATTTTTTTTAACGTAGGAACCTTATTATTATTTAAATATTCATACAACACCTTGCATTTT